>CM070582.1:3252688-4452688 GCA_036346355.1 Rhipidocladum racemiflorum
AATATGACGGCATAGATTGGGCAAGATTCCACATTTTATTCCTTAGTATTAGTAATTTACATTACTAACCTTCTTTTTCTTTTTCTCGCGATAAAAAAGAGAGGGGGAGAGGGCGGCTCCGCCCCAATCCTCGCCGTGGTGAAGTGAGTGCTTCTCTTCGGTGAGTGGCGTCTGATGCTTTGAGTGCGCGAGCAGGATGCAAGCGGCTAATCGCGACGCGTCGCTTCCCCGAGAACCACCGGCGGATCCAGAGTCCGCAACCATTGGCACATAGTGAAGGCACGAGGCGAAGAAGGGCCTCACGGCGGCGGCGCCATGACGCCCCGCCCGAGAACCTCCTTCAGCGCGTCCCCTCCCACCTCCGCCACAGGCGCCGTAGCGCGGCCTCGATTGGAGAGCTGGCGGCGGCGGTGCGTCTTTAACCCGCCGCTGCCCTACTCCTCCCGCCCGGCTCGCCATCGTGGCGAAGTCGAGGTCCAACGAGCTCGCGTTCTCCAAGATCGCTTATCCGAGCATTGGAAGCGGCATCTTTGTAGAAATCTCAAGAAGAAGAAGAAAATTTGACAAGGGGGCGATTGCTTTACTTGCGGTGGCGCCCTATTTGTAAGCTCACCCCAGCCCCGAAATCGGGCGTCTCTGTAAAGGCAATCAAATGCGCCACCTACGCAATCAATGAAGCGCAAAAGAGCTCAAAGCTACCAAGTGCAGCGAATCAGAAGAAGATCAAGCACGTTGAACAAAATTAAGGGACATTTCGCTGCACACGTGTCACGAGCAGCTCACAGTTAATTGACTCTTCCCGCTTCACTTCGCCATGATGTTAAGCGAGAAGTCCGGGAGCTCTTGAGCTGGGAGGCTGACAATACAAACCTGAGTGAAGCACTCCGAGCCCACTCGGGAAAGCGTGTCCACGCGAAAGGAGCCCACGGGCCAAGACCACCGGCGCCTAGGAGCCAAACCATCCAATGAAACCCACCCGTAAAGGCGCCTTGAGATCCAAAGAGTGTCAGAGAGGCCTATATTCTAACAACTTTCAGACCGAAAGGAGAAGGAGATGAAAGAGGTCCGGAACTCATTTAGCAGAGGACAACACTGAGACAAAATTATATTCAAGTGAGAAGACACAATATTTCAAACAAGGAGGGCGAAAGCACTCGGCATCAAGGTTCATAACACTCCGGAAGTCGAGAATTCTAGATTCTCTAACAAGGCTTCGCGATGCAGGAGACACTCTTCGAGGAAGCTGCGTTGGCCTTGTCTTCATCACTGCAGGCAAAACCTTCTTTCACGGCAAAGGTCAACTCTCGGATAATGAGACTTGACCACCGCCAATGCCTGAGATTTGCACTCATTGTCGCGGACTCCTTGGCGTAAGCTTTGATCTCTGCTTCGGCTCCTCGAGAGAGAGCGAACGGCGTCGCCGTCCTCCTGGCCCGGCTCAACTCGCGCTTCAATACGCAGAAGGTCTGCGAATCGGCTCATGACGGCGACGCACAACTCGGGTTGGCTCTTGTTCGGCAGCGGCCATCTTCTCCTTGCATTCTCGCAACAACAAAGTCAAACTCGCCATCAAAAAGCACAGGCCCGACGCCAAGTACGTTCAATCTAAGTCAAAGAAATTTACCCTTCAGGCTCATTGCATCCTCTCAAGCCAGGACCTCGAGCTTTGAGGCGAGTAACTCTCACAGAAGCCTCCATTCCGGGCTCATTTCACTCAAGAATGGTCGGTAATCGCGCGGAAACACAAAAAGCCGTCTTCATCCTTTCCAAATTGTCCAAAAAAGATGTCCAAACTCGAGTCCAGGAGGATCTCACCTTCGAGCACATGCTCAAGCTTCACTTTCTCCTCAGGGATCGTCATACACTCGGCCCACGAAGCCCGTGGACCTCGCTTCCATCTATCGCTGCTGATCCTCGTGAGCTTGTCTGATACTTCCGGTGCTCCTTGAGCTTCGAGGAGCACCTTCTGAAAAATCTGCGAGGCCTTTGCTCCGAGCGCCCCCCATGTCCTAGGTAACGAGGCGGGAGAATCTCGAGGGAGAAGTCAGTAAGAGCAACAAATTGAAGACAAGAAACTCACTTCTGACGAAGCGTGCTACACTGACGGTGAGACTCATAAAGCTCGTCCGAGCCGCTCTCTCTCCATCTCATCGATCCTCTTCCATCCCTTTCCGGTCGGGAACCCCTCCCACCATACGGTCCGATTCGGCTTCTTCGGCAGAGGACCGAGCCTGGCGGTGCGCTCTCGAGGCGCACCTCCTCCACTCCAGGAAGCCGGTGCGGGTCAATCGTGTCTTAAGGCGAGACGGACTACACTAGACCTGGTTCGAGCCGTCAGACGTAGGCACACGTAAGACGGTGGCGGCGCCCGGCGGCGGCCTTGGCCCCGATCGAGTGGACCTAGCCGAAGCCTTGGCCAGTGGGCTCTCCCCTTGGGAAAGCTTGGCGCTGGGGCTCCTTTTCAGGAGACCTCTCCGCACGGGCGTCCCATAGCAGGAGTCCCGAATCGGACAAAAGGAGAAGACACCTCAAAGACAGTGCAATAACAAAAAGACAAGGATCGCCCAAAAGAATACCTTTTGGATTTCTTGAATTTCATCCCAGTCTCATATCCGAGGACCCAAAGCACCACCCTTTCAGGAGGAATCGTCGGCGCTGCCGGCGGCGGGGCTGCCCTGGGACGGGCTCGTGGGCTCGTGAGGCTTCGTGATCGGGTGCATCGGAGGTCGAATGGTCCAGTGACGAAAGACCAGCGGCCTCCTTCGCCGATTCTCCCAGGCACCAAGCTCGATCGACCGAGAGTGTCGACCACTCGCCGCTCGAAAGCATTTTTTCAGCCGTGAGAGAGTGCCGGCGACGACCGAGGCCGTCGAGAGAGGGGAAGAAGACGTGCGTTCTGAAAAAAGAGAACGATCGCACTCTGTTTGAGTCACACATCGATCCAGTCAGAAATCATGGAATAGTTTTCCGAGAGAATAGTACACTCACAGAGGAGGAGGCCTTTAAGCCGCTCGAAAATTTATGAGGGCAACAGCCCTCACAGTTTGGTGTGATCACCGCACATGCCAGGCACGTAAGAGATCAACTACCCCATGCCGCCCGGGCGCCTCCATCGACAAGGACATGTCCGGGCCTCGAGAGTAGGGATCACGAAGAGGCCCGTTGTCTTGGAACCCCAAATGGACTCTCTCCTTTAAAGCGCTGCACCCGGCGCTTCACTAAAGGCTGATCAGCCCGATCCCGGGACCGTCGAGCCCTCGGTTCTTTTAGATCGCCAATCAATGCCAGAAGCTTTCGGGGATTTGAGTCCGAACCAGCCTCCATCCAGGGCGTCGCTCCACTTGTCCCGGGGAAGCTTTAAGGAGGCGCGATCACCAGCGAAGAGAGGCGAGGAAAGCGGGTCAACATTGGCACAAATAGAACCACCCGCCTCCAACCTTTGAGGGAGGTCTTGAGGGGAACGACAAAATCTTTTGCTTCTTCGAGCCCTCCCGCAGCGGCTTGGAGCCGGCACCCCATGACCCACGGGAGGCGGCCCGGTTAGGATGAGGCTTGAGCAAGAAGAAGGAGCGGAACAAGTCCAAATTGAGGACGTTATCCACAAGATACGCCTCATAAGGCTGAACGAAGATAGCGATGTGAAGAATTGAGTTGGGATTCAAATTGATCGGCCACGATTTCGTGAAAAATGAAGGAGCCCTCGGGAAAGAAGGTGCTCCCAGAACATCTAAATCCTCGCCCGGAAAGAAGCCGACTCGAACACCACAATCTCATTCTCCAGAGGTGTGGGGTAAGGGTCTACCGGCGCATGCGGAGACGTGAGATCCAACTCCGGCGGAGGAAGGGCGCCCGGCGACGTGACCCCTCCAAGCGGGACGCTCGTGGTGATGGAGGTCTTCCCACCCTCGCATGATCCGCAGTAGGATCGGTGCATACCCCCGAAGGCTTCGGACGAGGATCTCGAGGAGGAAGACATCTGTGAAGGAGACCTGGAGGAGAGGAACACGTCCTGGGGCAGCTTGGCGCCGAGAAACTAGAAACCCTAAGTCGCCCAAATATCGTAGAGAAGAGGCTTAAAGAGTTTCTCAATCGTAACTGGGTGGGGAAGGAGCAGAAGGTACCTTCGCCAGCTACTTAAGAGATTTTCCCTCATTTATAAAGGAGCAAGCCTTTTACCAAGCCTTTTAAGCGCTTACTGTTGGCCGGGCGGAAAGTAAGGGCCTCCCGCTTTTTCGATTCTGGGCCAGATCTAGGGGCACGCCCCATGTTGCAGGCCGATAGCTGAGGTTCTATGCTTGCAAAACGCGACCAGTGTCAGTCCGAGTTCAAGTTTGGGGATAAAGTGCGCCCCATGTGATGAAGAAGTGGGCTGAAACGCTTGTGACCGCACACGGGAAGTTTGGGGTCGGGGCACTTTCAGAACATCCCCAAGCGGTATAAGCCTGATACCATAATTTGGGGCCAATTGCTGGTCAGCGCTTCTTAGCGTGATTGGAGTGCCGTGGCGCAGGATTTTCCACTAAACGGTCTTGAGAGTCGCCCCACGAGGGTCACAACGGCAAGGCACCGGTGTAAGCGGCATGAGCATTACTCTGGATGACGAAGGTATTATGCTTTCTATGAGGGTCGTTGAATCTCACAAGTTAATCGCCGCATCACCGTTGCAAACGCAGATGCGGGTACCGCATTTCGACCTCGGAAAGCCAAAAGAACTACGCAGATTCTATTGTGAGGGCCAGCCGAGCGACATTAAAGCGGGTTGCGCGCCAATACCGTAAACGGGCACGGGTACCACTCGACCCACGAGCCCAAAAGACTCACCCAGTATGCCCCACGCAGGGCCACCGGAGCAACAAGCCGGTTGCCACGCAGCAGTAAGCGCTAGAGTACCACTGCGACCCACGACCCAAAAAAGACTATGGTTACGCCCACAAGGGCGGCCGAAGCGACAAGCCCGGTTTGCCGGCGCAAGACCGTAAGCAAAGCGCTGGGTACCACTCGACCACGAGCCAAAAGACCAAGGTATGCCCCGCATGAGGGTCATCAAGTTGGGTCTCACAAGCCAATCGCCACACACACGCAAACGGCAAGTGCGGAGTACCGCCGCCCCGAGCCAAAAGACTACGGATATGCCCCTACGAGGAGCCGCCTGAGCGACAAGCCGTTTGCCAAGACCGCAAATAGCGAAGGCGCTGGTCACCACTCGCCGAAGAGCCAAAAGACTATGATACGCCCGAGGGTAACCGTAAAGCGATTCAAGCAGATTGTCGCGACCGTAAACGCGGCGCTGGTACCACTAAACGGCCACGAGCCAAAAAGACTATGGCACGCCCCGAGGGCCGCGGTAAGCGACAAGCCGATTTGTTGTACGCAAATGACCCGTGAACGAACACGGTACCACTCTGCCAACCCTTGCAACTAACAGCAACACACGGTTGCTTCACACTACAAGTTCTTTATGATCTTTTTCCGTATAATCCTTAAGTGACGGAGGATAAGAGAGCGAGAAATCCGATCCTCAAAGCACTTGGGGTCTTCGTTATGGATCTTGTGAGACATGGGTCCCGCAAGAGGGAGCCTTACACCGATCGGGCTTGACGGGGCGGAGTAGAAAGCCCAAAGTCGAAGCTTACCTCACAGCAGGGCCCGGAGGAGGTTTTCGACTTGTTCCCCAAGGCAACTCAGATCCTTCGGGAAAGCTGCGCAGCACGCTGAACAACCCGCCAAGAATGACTTATCATGGCACCTGACATCGCCAGAGCCTCGCGTGGATCTTTGGAACTTGACAGGGCGGCAGGCGTGGGTCGGGGAAAGCATAACCACCTCTCCAAAGCGTAGACATGAGCGCGGGGCCAATAAGGACAAAGTACATGTCGGCCCCCAGGCCACCATGTTCGAGGCCCGTGGCGCCCATGCAATCTATGTATCCTTCCCCCTTATATATATAAGGGGAGGAGAGGAGAAGAAGAAAAGAGAATATACACAATATAATCCAAGAACACAGGACTAGGGTATTATCTCCTCTATAAAGAGAGAGCCCGAACACCGTCTAAACCACTGAATCTCCCTTGCATCTTTGTGTTACCATCAAGCTCAGATCCCGCACAAATCCTCTAGAATCACAAATCTCATTGCCCGTGAAACAGATGATGCGACGGGTGCTGAAAACTTATTTAAATCTCTAAAATCGCGAGCACATACCCTAAGTTTTGCCCGCTTTTGTTTCTTACATGAGACGATATTCGAGACCCACTTTAGCATATCGGCAGAGGCCGAATAAAAACTTGGCCTTCTAGTAATCAGATCCGACCTCTATCTTTTATGGCGTTATACAACGTAGGATTAAATGCGTCTAGGATCTTGTTTAAATGTGGTCGATACCCAGGTTTTATGGGTGGCGGAGTGTTCAACTAACGTGGCGTTTAAACCCGGCATTTCATAATATTCCCATGCAAACCAAATCTCTATATTTTTGAGTATTTCAGGCCCAACTTTGCTTTATAATTGGGTTCTAATTTAGCGCTTACAAATGTTGGTCTTTCTCCATTTGCTCTTCTCTAATGTTGATTTCCTCAAGCAAATCGGCAGAAGGTAAATCCCAACCCTTTCCTTTCTTCTTCAAAGTGCCGGCAAACTGACTTCCTCGTATTCTTCTTATGCCGATAGCTTGCTTACGCCTTTCTTGTAACCTTGCTATTGTCTTGGACTCCATCTTTCTTACCACTTCGCTTTATCCGATCAAACGATTAGGTCTAACTTTGATCGGCTTGAATCCTGGCTCTTCTCGATGCAGATGAAATCGCAATCGTCCAAGACTTTTCCCGATATACATTCGTAGCTTCTTCATGTTGCCCAATTGGTATCGTGGCTGGCCATGGCGTATATGAGCCGATGTATCTGCCAGCAGACACAACTTCAATCTGTATCATCGTTCCATTGTACCAACTTCCGATGCATAGTTGAGGTGTATGCAGCAATTAGCGTGGATCCAATCCCGCCCAAGGAGCACACTATAATTGCCTTTGGCTTCTATCCACGAAAAAATGCGACGATCGGCAAGGTTTTACTGCCCGGATCGTTAATTCCGGTATCATCACGCCTTTAGCTATTCAATAGGATCTCCCAGGTGAAGTCATTTAACACCATTATTGCGCTTTTGATCAAGTCTTGGCATCGGCTTTACCCAATTTTTACAAAGTGCTTAGCGGCATCGCATTAATGCAAGGTTGCCCCACCATCCACCAACATTCAGAGGGAATATTGGTTACGGCACAATTAATATCATACCCTTTTAGGTATAGTGGTTTTAGATGCCGATGCATGTCTTAGTGGTTTTTCAAACACGTCCCGGCGACCGAGGCATAGTTGGGCAAACACTTCTTGGTGATTCCTGCGAGCTTTTGAATTACGGTGGGTGAAGAGTGAATACCATGTTTATATCTACTCGGTGTATCATCTCGGATCATTGGACCCCGGATTACGACCGAGTTGATCCGAGTCACCCCTATTGGTTGTTCCTTCTTTTTCTCCATTCCTTTTTGAAAGCGGTACTAGGCCTTAGCTTATTGAATACCCGATCCACTTTCTTTCTACTCCTTTTCGGCTTCCCTTTCTTTCTTGTGTCTTTAGTCGCTTGAAGCCGCTTTCTTATTTGTGACTTGCTAAGGACCTGAGGGGCACCACCTAGAAGTTTAGGTTCTATCGAACTTTACGATTTTTCTAGCTAAAGTCGCCCATTTCTCTACAGTTCGTGAGTTCCATTACTGATGCACGAGTTATGTAGAAGCCGATATTTCTTGAGATTCGGGAGGACTCGCCTTTGTTCTCAGACGTCGACAATCTTTCATGGATCGAAGCCTCCTGTTTCTCATTTCTAGATCGATCGTAATCTTGGGTCTGGACAACTTTGTCTTTTCTCTTGATTGGTTTAGCCAATGCACATGAAGCGTAGTGTTGCATAGGACATGATAGCACTGTGTTGGTAGAGATCATCCCCTTCTCCCGACAGAAATTGCTTCCAAAAGAGGACATTGTCGGTTGTTTCTCTTCTTCAGTAGTTGGCCAATATGCTTTGCACATCTGGCTGCCAATATTAAATCTGTCTTTTGATCTGGCCGATGGAAACTTTGGGATTATCGGGTATTGCGTCTTTGACTGTATCTTTTCATACTTCCGAGGAGTTGCGAAAGTTGGTTTCGGCTTGAAGTCGGCTGTTTTCTTGGAGCCCTCTCCGCCCCTATACCATTTCCCGAGCTTCCAAATCTCCTCTTGGTTTCACTTTGTTCTCGAGGATTACGCCTTGCGTTCTTATCGGGGCTCTCTATTTGTATAGAGCCAATAGTAATCTGCCTGCTTAGATCTCCTTTTGGACCGTAGCATTATCAAGCTCTTTTTGACCAAATCGAAGCTTGATAGCTTCTTCCCGCGGAGTCCCTTTCCTTTTAAGTTGGAGCATTAGAACCATGTTGTTGATTTGAAAAAGGATTCACATCCTATCTGCATGGCCGATTACTTCGCCAAATTTTAATCGCCATCGGCGATAGCTGATTGAATCTGATTGGTCTAAAAAATATTGGGCAATCGTTAATATTATGTGAAAGCGAATGGGCCTTGCCATTTAGCAGATACCTTCGCTTTTTAATTTCTTCGGCCGATGGGATCGACGTGTCCTTACGGTAACCTTATGAGTTTTTCTTGCAGCAATAAATCAAATATTTTGTCACATTTTGACACGTCATATGAAGATAGCTTGACTTCGCTTTTATTTTTTGTCTCCGATTCGATAAGAAAGAGCATACGAGTGGCCTTTTGGAACCCTTGAGTCCACTCGGCTATGTTTATGAAGGAACTTATGTAGAGAGGCGTTTAATAATAAATTGTTTATTATCTTATTCCATGTTTATAATAGATGTTTTATTTCTCATGCTAAAATTGTATTAATGGAAAACGTTGATACATGTGTGTTTTAATATAAACAAAAAGGTTCCTAGTAAAGCCTCTCTTTTAAACTAGCTCGTTGATTAGCTGATGATCAAGGTTTCTGATCATGAACATTGGATGTTGTTACATTAAACGGGGGTCACATTATTAGAAGAATGATGTGATGAACACACACCCAAGGATTGGTATAGCAAATTCGATCAAAGTCATTAAAAAAAGTTTGTTGTTTATCTGTACTGAACACTTATACAAAAATAGCTCTTTTTCCTTAGACCATGAGATGATGTCAATCACTTAACTCCAGGAAGAGTACTTTGATGACATCAAAGCGTCACTCCATGTAACACGGTGACCTATAAAGATGGATGCATTACAGGTACTATGAAAGTATTAGTTGAGGCCAGCATGCATCAAGAGTGGGGATTTGTCCATCGGATGACGGAGAGATATACTCTGCAGGCCCCTCTCGGTGATATCACATTGACATCACATGCAAGCACGTGACTAGGTCACAAAGAATGTCATATCACGGGCAGTAAAGAGTACTTGTCTGCAACGGGAGTTGAACTAGAGGTATAGGCGATACCGATGATCGGATCCCGGATAAGTAATATATATCGCAAAGACAAAAGGAATTGGTTTTAGTTTGTTTTTGGTTCACACGATCACTAGTTCATCCGTTTGAGTAAGTGGGAGTCATTATGGATCTCGGATCCGGCTGATGATTATTGATCGTAGAGGTGTCTTGATCTTGTCCATTTTATTCACGAACAGTAGGGTGACACACTTAAGGTTTCATCGACCTTTTGAGTAGGTGGTACGGAACACCGTGAGAAAAAGTTTCTGGACAGCTTACGGGAATAGTTTGGAGACCCTATCGGAGATAGTTCAAAAAGGGGGTAGCTGTGATTAATTTTTGTTAATTAAAAGAAATTAACAAATATTAAAATAACAAAATAGAAATTGTTTATGGAGAGACCATTCACATGAAGAGAATGGAGAGTCCATTCACATGAAGAATGGAGAGTCCATTCACATGAAGAGAATGGAGAGTCCATTCACATGGAGAGAGTAGAGAGTCCACTCACTCCTATAAAAGTGGAGAGGTGGAGCTCCTCTCTCATGGACTAATGACCATAACCCTTTGGTTGATCCTTTCTCCCTCCTCCTGTTTGTTCCACCTTTCAAGCGATAGCTTAGACGGCGCTGTGGCTGATTTCTCCACCACCCACACACTCAAAGTCGTAGTGTTTGTTGGAGTTTCCGTGGATCCTCTACGCTTCCGCTTGCCCGCTGGATCGAGGGATTGGAGGTCGTCAGTTGTTCCACACGATGTGACCCAAGTGCTGAGGCGCTGCCGTTTGTGGCGCTCATCTTCGCGACTTTTGAAGTCGGGCGTGTACCTCTAACTTCAACCACGTTTGTTCTTGCGGAGCAGCGTTATTCCGCTTTGGTCTACGAGGGTGAGTCCTTCTGAAACCGCTTACTTGCATCTCCTAGATATGATCTTGGTGTTTGGTTGCAATCGTTAGGAAAATTTTTGTTTTTCTCTCTTGCTTCAGAAACTCCATCAGTTTAACATTCCTCCTGCTTCTTCGATCTCGAAGTATGTCGCTTCGAATGGTGTACTCTACCATGTTTACCTGTGGCTTTTTCATTACCACTTGACCTAAATCTATCTTTTGAACTCCTTTGTTTTTGCATACCTACGGCTTTCATGTGCCGATACAGCGATGAAGTAATCGGTGGCCTAAATCGGGAATTCTTGACCGGGATAGTTTCTCCTTTAATGGCCAAGGATTAATCAGCTTGAAATGCTAGGTCTACTAACCAGGCGATCATCGGGTAATGTTACACTAAAAACATCTATTTAGCACACCTCTAAACCTCACGATGTAAGTCGTAAACCGATTGTACAGTATATCGAGACCGAGCTAAGATAAGAAATTCTAAGCTCCATAGTTCCTTAAAAGAAGTATTCATGAAAATCGGCTTTCCAAATTGTTCCACACATGAACTGAATTTGGAGAGCAAATTGAAGTAAACCAAGTGAACATTTGCACGGACAATGATAAAGTGAAATAGCCTAATTTTTAATCCACGCCGGATTGTGCGGACTTTCCCCACATTGATCCATAAATCGTCCGAATATGTTCAATGGTGGTAATGCGTATGCTTGTAATCATCACGAAAAATTTAAGCGAAGTCACGGTATTCTAAAGTTGTGTGGAGTACGGCATACCGATCTATGTAATCGAGCACGGCTAAACCTGTGGCCGACATTACTTCCTTCCTTCTAGTGTCAGTAAGCGAACTACGTTCTCTTTAGAACATTAGCAATTTGTTCCGCCCAATTGACATTGTCGACGTGGTACAATCCCGTGACATTGCCAATTTCCTGCATTGTTCACATACGCTTCGCCCAGAGTGTGAAGGCTCGGTGCTTTGCCCAAATCGCGCCACGAGGGGTCTTGGCACTTGATCATAATCGTGGCTTCTAAAAACCAACGTATCAAAGATGCAGTCAGAGAGGTTCAACGTATCTGCTTTCTACCCTATATGGTGCTTGGTTCATAGCCATTTTGGTGGCTCCCTGATTGTGGAACACTGATCTGCTTTCAATACGGTAGGAAGCCGATAAACCCGGCACTTTGCCACTAGAGGGTCCGCTTTGATGGGCTTGGTATGCTTATTTTTGCCCCATCCGGTATTGTGCTCCATGGTAGTGTGTAAACCCCACCCTATTTGCTGAAGTAACTAGGTTTCAAAACAAGAGGGCTGAATCGGCATCATGGATAGGTGTTTGAGACCGAGCACGCTTCTTGCCTTATTGGTTGTTAGGGGCGTTATGGAGTACATTGGCGTAGGTATGTAGGGAGGGTTTGTAATGGATCTAGTAGGCTCCTGGATATAGCCAATTCTTGAGCAATTGTTTTCACTCTATTTTCTATCGCTAGGCTTCAGCGTAGATACTAGAGCCGATGATAGCGGTTGATTAGTGTGGCGTGATGTACAGATTGCTCGATCATATTTGATAAATCGGGTGCCCAGCAGTACGTATCAAAACCTGCAGGATTCGGATGATGAGTCGCCGGTAGGATTAATCACTTAGGAGTCGCGGTCATATTTTGAGTAACGCATGCGGCGTGTTTTCTGGAAGCACCGTAGCATTATTTCTTCCAAAGTCGTCTTTTCGGTCTTACGATCTCTTTCCGCTGCTCGGGAGTCAAATCGGCCATTTGAGGCGCGATTATAGCATCCGCATTGATATCGTGCGAGTAATCGTGACTTATCGGTTGATGACATTTTGATTTTCTTGGTCCCACTGGCGTGCTGCAAAAATATGTTCGCTAAAAAGCGTGAAGCGGGGTTTCTATTACCTCGCGAACACACAAGACAAATACCGAGTTTGCATAAAGCGTGCCAATCAGTGCGACTTGGAATTGACAAGGTGGAAATAATAAGCATGATCAAAGCGGAAATAAAAGCGAAGGTTCTTCGACTTGACACTAATCGACTAAAAAGCCGATCAGGGATAACTAGATTAACACAGCGGTTAATCCGGATACAAGGCAAAATCGAAACTTTGAGAAGAGCGATGCGCAACATAAAACATGGCGAATCGAACCTGGGCGAAATCGGTTAAAACCAACAATCGGCGATCATAACTCTGTTGATTCCGTCCGACTTACGAAGGTTTGTAAATCTAAAGCGATGTAAAGGAAGCTTGTAAAAAGTAGATGTGTGTTGTATTGAGATTGATGTCATTTTGCCTTTCATGATTTGTCCCGCTTTTATAAGGCTCCAACCAATCCGAGTCTGCGTATGGATCGACGTCTTTACCCGTATTGGCTTGATCCGATTTCCTTCTCTTATTAAAACTGATTTTCATTTTGATTAGTTCGATGCCGCGTTTATCCTTTCCAAAATATCCTTTTATCAGATCTTATAGGGGATGCGGATTTAGGTGCAAACAATATCCTTAACTTTATATCTCAATTGTTTACCCGCAAAGGCATGTTAATGTTGGGAACATTTATATACATTGATGTCTCAAGAATAGTTTCTAGTACTCTTATCAAAATGATAAGAGTGAAAAATCTCAACCGATGCGTTAACATGCAAACCCTACTCCTGTTAGTGACCACCACCAAAGTCCTGGAAGTCTACCTTCCTGGCTTCCTACCGCCACTACACCCACCATTCACTTAGGTTTTGCTTGCTTGCTCTCTTAGCCTCCACGAGAAATTCTGATGCGAAAACACACAAGCTTCCAAGCACATCGAGCACAGCGCAACCTGAGATCACTTCGCTGCACGGCAAAAATATGGTCCACTACTGCTCCAGTGACTCAGTTGCACTGTCTGATGTCCTCTCTTAAAAAGAGCTAACGCTTATAAGGTTGATCCAATACAGGACATATCTTACGCCATCTTATAATTAAGATGAGCTCTTAACGATAAATGATTCATCACCATTGTCCCCTTCAAAGAATTTTTGTTCGAGCTCATCCCAAAGTGCCTTAGCATAGTTGTTAAATACGATGAGACATGAAAAGACTATTGGATATGGCTGGCTATGATCTAGCTAGTGCTGGGCATGATTTGTATCCTCCTGGCGCTTATCACGCCTCTTTAAAAGGAAGATATGGGGATCGGAAATAACCCAAAATAATTTCATGTCATTCAACTAAAGTCTAGTTTTAGCACCGCCGGAGATTGTTATGGTAAATAAACGGTATTAGCAATTTTCTTATTACTTTAATTCCCAAACTTAATAAATAACCAACGATTAACATTGCCAAATGAAAACCTAGAGACAAGAGTGAAGGACCATCATGAGGTCCATCTATGATTTGTGATGAGTATTTGATTTTATTTTAAGCAGGTTGCTCTACGGTTTGAGTTTAAATTTGAATTGGATTTTCAGTTAGGAGCAATTTAGTGCGGAAATCTATCTCAAGCGGCACTCTGAAGCATCAGTTCGGTGGTAGTGCTGACTGCCACTGACTCCCAGAAGCTACTAAGAATTAATGTTATTGGGCTGGTTGGAACTACCAAATGTTATCTTTGGCGGTAGTTATTTTCGAGAGAGATCTCTTTCTTGCTGAGTTTAGGTAGAGTGCGGCACAACTGTGAGGCCTCTGGGAGGCGGTAGTGCCAGATAGAGCGGTTCCTCACAGGCCCTCGGAGGGCGGTAGTGCCAACTTTACTCTGAAGAACATTTTAGTTTTTGTTCTTGGATGATTATTGCATATAATTCTTGAACAATGCTATATGAGGTGTTTCTTTGTTTTGGTGATTACGGGGCGTTATTCTGAGATCATGAGCAGAGTGAAGAATGGCCAGGACTATCTTGAGAAGCGTGGGAGGTCAGGGAGGCCAGAGATCTTGAAAGATGGCAGGAGATGAAGCTTCGGAGCAAGTCATGCTTGAGGCAAGGGAATAGTGGAGATGCTAAACACTTAACACTACTTGGATCAAGGAGAGCTGTTAGATCGCGAGGTCTAGAAGATAGAGTAGTGGTTAAGTCTAGTTTAGCACGAGAAGCGTCTTAAAACCCGTTATGTAAAACACATGTTAGTGGTTTTAGGTTCAGCCCAAGAGGTGAAAGTGTGGGGATCAAATCCTGGCCTTTGAGGGGTAACTTAGGATAGAAGCAACTCATCCCCAGGGCTTAGGTTTATCCATGGACACTATAAATAGAGAGGGGTAGAGGTGGCCTCCCCCTCTTGAAAGTCTTTGGTGCTCTTTTGAGCTTTGTCCACTTGTGTGAGGCTTTGTAAACCTTCCAAAGAAATGAAAAAAATTCATTCCTCCCGAATTTAATTTCGTGTTCCATTATGCCTTTACTTTACATAATTTAAATTAATATTTAACTTTCAAGCATTTACATTTTAGGTACATTTACTCCCCTCCTTCTAAATGCTTGTGGTTCCTTCTTCCTTGAAAGACCAGTGATTGATTGGATGGATCTTCTTTGAGATCAAGTCCCAATCCTCTAGGCCTTCAGTTCTTCTTTGCAAGAAATCGAGTTTTTTGTCTTCCATGAAGATTTCTTTTGTAGATTGAGTTTGAGTCTTTCTTGTCTTGTTTTCTAAGCTTGCTTTGTGACATGTGAGAATGTATCCAAATTCATCTTGATCATCAAAATCTGCATGAGCAAGCCTAGATCACCTTTCTTACTCTTTTCTTCTTCAACTTGATGCGATTCCTTCAAATCAAGAAAATTCAGAAACCTTGGCGTCGATTCTTCAAATCGATGGGTGGAATCAAGTTCCCGACATCCTTGTGATTGCATCTACCAAGTTGCATATAACTCGGAGCTGTATATTCAATTTTCAACTTTGCTTTTGAGTTCTTCTTTGTTTTGATATTCACGTTCTTGAGTCAAACTATCTTTTAATGACTGATGAAATGTAGATGAGTCCACAGCACCTACCAGCTCATTTGCTGCCAGTGAAATAAGTCAAATGTGAGATTGCTTTGATTACTGTTCTTTGAGCTGAATCATTTCAAAGTGAGGCTCCTAGTCTCTTGTGTGCTTGTCTAGGATGTGTGAAATTTTTAGTTAGGGATGTTTCTTGGCCACTTTGATAAATCATTCCGATGCTGCAAGGAACATGATAATAATAACTATTAAGACATAAAAGATAACTCATGTATTTCAAAATACTGCTGCTTAAAGGCAAAAGACAATAAAAGTAGCCTATAACTTGCAATATAACTCAAGTTCATTAACTTCTTGCTTTCTTAGATATCATATTGCACAGAATCATGAGACCTCCTCGCCACCTGGGGACACGATCTACATACTAGTTTTGTGACAATCTTTCTCTCTGATCTTAGCACTTTTAGAATTAAAACTTGCCAAAAATTAATATATTTCAATATCAATTTAGTTGATCACTCTATGAGTTCATATATATCATATACTATACTTGTTTTATATTAACATCTATGAATATTTCAAGTGATAAAAAGCATGTATTTAGAAAGGTTAATCAACTGTAGATAGTAGATATGTTGAACTTAATTTCGAACAAGTGGAATAAAATTGTGGTGGACAAGTAAATTAACTAGAGCGTAATCAGCTATAATGTCTACCACGATTATAGCCCTCTTGTTGAGCAATATGTAATAATATCCTGATTGATTGGGTCTCTCTCTCCACTCGATTGATGGGCCATCATCTGTGCCTTGATTAATGGACCATCAAAAGGTCCAGTCAGCAATTACACACAGGTTAAAGTACGTATCCTCTTGAATCAAATCCGATTTGTAGAACATGACACATCCTACACACCTACTCATTTTGATCGATGGGGTTATGATCCTGTCTCTTGATTAATCAACCATCCAAAGATCCATGGTTCTGTGAAAAATAAGAGTAGAAAATCTTATACATTTTGTATGTCACAGGACCCACCCCCTTATTTGAATTTTTTTAAATAATATTATTTTAATCAAAATTTACAAAAATAATATACCGAAAAGAAAATAGCAGCTACCCTCGTGTCCATTTGAATTGGCGACGAGTCACTGTGCTCCACATTTGGCGGCGACAGAGGCTCACAATAAGCCATTTGAGTCGGCGGCGGAGCTCATCTTGCCAGTTCAAATGGCGACAGAATCGAGCCTCATTGTGTAGGTAAGCAGTGGAAATAGGCATTATTGAGGCGTGAGTGGATATAGAGTTTGCCCCACACATCGCCATTTCAAATGGCGACACACCTGTCATGATTGAAATGGACATAGGAGGGCAATATGACTCAATAAATTAAGGGAAAAAACATATTCGCGTGATAATTGCTGTTGTAATATATAAAATTACAATTATGAAGGAAAAGTAATGTGAAAAGCTGAAAAAATATTATTGAATTGTATATACTTTAAAATATATATATGCGACACATGTATAAGCAAATTTTGGAATTCTATACACAATATTCTTCAGTATTTTCCAATCAGCACAACATTTTTGTGTAAGAGCGAAAAAACTAACCCGTATTAGCTCTGGCAGATTTATCTGAAACCTAAAATTGCATCTAAAGTCATATGGAAAACCGGACATGTTTTATTAGGTCAACGCTAAATGAATCAGGTGTATTTGGAACACGAAATGACAATAGTGAAACAGTACCTACTGGGGTTCTGAGAACAAAGGCCAGAATAATCTATTTTTTTGTTTATTTTTGGATTTTTTTGGCAACCGAGTTGATAAAAATGCAGATAAGTTTCGATGTACTAGTCACACGGTAGGGTCGGCTTTTTCATAATCGGTTTGTTGCTTATTCGTATTTTGAAAACCAGGTGACTCATATATCCATATGACATGATGAAATTTGATATTTTAATCTTTGGAGAATTAGAGCTCCTCACGAAAGGTGTTACATTTTACGTATATATCCAAAGAAAATCAATATCAAGAACCAAACATTGCAAATCCAGGAAGGTTGTACAACTTGTACATGCCATGGATAATTCGATCCTAATAGAAATTTGGCTTTCGCGCTCAACAGAGAAGGAAAGGAATCAATCAAAGAAGGCTACCAATTGATGAAGTGATTTCACGATCATTGTGAAAAGCACGTATATCACGGTAGTAACCTTAGGAACAAAACTCAACGTTAGTAGTGCACATGTAGCAAGTTTAGATGATGAAAGGAGACAGCAGATTATATTACAATGACATTACAGCGGTGGCAGTATTTCTAGGAGAAGTAGCGATAACAGCGGTTGTCATGGTGGAACAAGTGATCGTTCAGTCTATGTTCGTAGAAATTGAGAGCGATGCCATACATTTTCTACATATTACATCACGGAAGTCATTCTTTTTGCGATTTGTTCTCGGACCTTTGCTCAATCTCTCTTATGAAGGCTCTCCATGGCCGTGGGCGGTCTCCCGATTATTTATAGAATGGGTAGCCTATGCCATATGTCTCTGCAGGGTATAAGATGTAGCAGTTGCGTGCGCATTCTCGTGGAGTTCTGCCCTCCCATATGGGCATGCCATCCCGATTTCCGGCGTCCCCTATGTTAATACCTTTCAAGGTTCCACTGATAGTCTTCAGTAACCAGGCATGCAGATTTCTTGAATTGTTAGCCATCTCTACTGGCCATTTTACTTCCCACTTATCCCCTACTTAAAGTGGAGGAACCCTCTTCCATGGTTCCTTCATTGGAGACGTCTTCTTTGTTCCATTTCGCCTCCACTATATGGTGCGGGGAGTGCGTGTTGGGCTTGTCATTGTATGTCGGAAAGCGTGCCTATGCACCGGTCCATACAATATCTTATCTTTGTGTGATTACCAAATACCTTGGGCATACTCGAGGCTTGGCACTGGCGAAGTGATAGCACTACAGAGAAAGTTTACTCCCCAGTTATCCCATATAGGAAAGTTTGAGATGTAGGTGGTACTTCTGGGATCACCCCAGTTGAAGTAAGCGCTACCATTCATCCTCGGCCAAGGGGAGCCTGGTAGAATCTAAGGTCCGCTAGATCCCTTGGCGGTATCAACTTATTTGCTTCAGTCGTGTCGCAAAATTGAGGGCTTTCGGTCTGCGGGCCCTTGAGAGTTTCTCCTTTGACTTTATCCATTTTGCAAGTTTCTTCTTGGAGTCACAGCTATCACGAGGAAGCGATTTAGAATTACTACTTTGTTGCATAACGTTAGCTTTGTCTCGCATGGAACTCACCCGTTAGTTGCTCCCTCTGCCACCTGGCCCTAAACTCAGGTCATTCTAGAAGAGGGACATATCCGGCCGCCTCTCCCACCGGGTGAAGTTCTCGGGGCCCGAGAAGTGGGGTAGGCGTCGTGGCAGCTTGTTGAGAAATGGTAGTCACGTCATTCGACCCGTCGATCCATTGGAAGAAGCAACACCGGTCCATGCGCTACAAAGAAAAGCGATGCATGAAATGGTAGTGAGTACCATTTAAGCGTATGTGACACCGGTAGGTTTACCTGTAGCCATGTGCACAACGGTAATGGCCGCGGCGGCGTGTGGCTCAGTGGTTAGACTTCATCATCTTCGGCCAGGAAGGTTGCGGGGCGGAGTAGGTGGGGGCAACTCGGAAGAAGCTGGAGGCGTCAACACAACTCGCATCGGGTATTCGGGGGGTTAAGTTTAAGCTTGCTGAAGAAGAGACGGCGATGGCTGATATCGTAGCCTAATTAGTGTGAAGTGTGCGCAGTTGATTGTCGGTCGTTAGTAATGGAAGTGTATCCCTCCACTTAGGTTTTATAGTGGTGTGAGCTAGATCTTTGTCATCCACTTGTAAGATGCATGACACCATCTCCCCCTCCAGAAAATTGCACAACCTGTCACATCATTAGCAAAAGGCTGAGCGACATGGCACGCCTTTTCGCCAAATTTATCACAATCACGCCGTGAAAATTGCACGACGTCGTGGTCCAATAAGTCACGAGGAAAATTTGGCGGTGAGCGTGTTGTCAAGTCGCGTTGAGGGTGGCCGGTGGCGCAGCTTTTTATTGAGGGTGGCTTGGTCGTGCGACTTTTATTGAGGGTGGCAGGTGTACGGCTTTCCCCATTGAGGGTGGCCAGTCGTCTGATTTGATTGAGGAGGTGGTAGATCGTGCGGTAGGGAGGGTGATAGGTCGTGTGACTTTGTGTGTTGTCTGGAAGTGGTCCAATGCATGTTGGAAGTTTTTTGGGCCGGATGTACGAGATCTGCTATTTGGTTATCTGAGACTACCATGTTCTGTAAAAAATATCTCAGATTACGGGTCTCTTCGCATATAAATTCTCAACGCATGATAACCCCTAAGTATTACATTCGCGCCTGAACCTATGATGAAGGATTTTGGCCACGTAAAAAATGCATGTTGGAAGTTATTTTTCGACCCCGGATCATGCCCAGATCTACTATTTGGTATCACGGACTACCATATTAGTAAAAATATCTAGATTACAAGTCTCTTCGCATATAATTACTCAACATCCAATAACCCTAAGTATTACATTCGGCGCTGAACCACACAACGATGAAGGATTTTGTGGCGCGTAGAAATGCATGTTGAAAGTTATTTTTTGGGCGGATGTACCAGATCTGCTATTTGGTATACGGACTACCGTAATGCAGCAAATAATATCTCAGTTGAAGTCTCTTCGCATATAAATTCTCAGCGCCCGATAACCCTAAGTATTACATTCGGCGCCTACGAACTTCCCTAACGATGAAGGATTTTTGTGGCCGTAGAAATGCATGTTGGAAGTTATTTTTGGGCGGATGCCCTCCCAGATGCGCTATTTGGTATCTGGTTCACCATAATGCTGTAAAAAATATCTCAGTTACAACTCTCTTCGCGTATAAACTCTCAACGGCCAACAACCTAAAGTATTATATTACGCGCCACGAACCCTAACGATGAGAAGGATTTTGTTGTGACGCAGTAGAAATGCATGTTGGAAGTTTATTTATTGGGTAGGAAGTCGTCAAGCCGTGAAAAGGCGGATTCATTGAGATAAAACATCACAGAAAAGATAAACCGGGTTGAACAAAGTCAACTGTTCGAGTAATGAGCCCGATAGTACTAAAGATAAAACCCAAAGCAAAACTAGCTCACGGCCCCTGCGGCGGCGCTACGATGTGGCGAGGCCTCCTCGCGCGAAGCGTTGAACATGCCCGGCTGAGATATGTCGTGGTCGAGGAGCTCACGCGAGAACTCTAGTGGTCTGACGTGGTGGAGTCCCTCGAGTAGTGAAGGGTCTCTTTGTCCGGCCAGGTCGAGAGCGCAGTCGACCTATTTGTCGTCCCGGCCAGAGTCCGGCGCAGAGTGGAAACCCTGCATCGAGCGATTAGGTCCGGTAGCGAATGAGCCGCTATGAGACCAAGGATATCCTCCATCGTCTCCTTTCTTTGGGGGGTAAAAGCCAATAAATGAAAATTAGCAAGTGTCATCAGCGAGGCTCAAGCCATGAGTGGAGTCACGCCTCTGATCATCGTAGCTTATTGAGCAATTTTTCACGTTAGCACACATAATGTAAAAATGTAGTAGACAAGGGCATAAGCCAGAGAAAATTAATGCACTCATGGTAGGGTCTCTGCCACACAGAGCCCAGGAGTACATCGGGAGGAGAAATGAGTGGCGCAGGATCTTTGCCGTGCGATGTCACGAACCCGTATCACGTCTATTGAATGAACGACTGAGACTGTCGCGCCACATCGATCCCTCAACCTGATGCCAGAAGCGTAAAGATTGAGACGATCGCGGCGGTGCCATCGACAACACCTGCTGACGCATCGCTCTCACACGATGTATGGTCGCGCGTTCGCGGTGCCGATAGTATTGCTACCATCGAGGCCGGCGTCGTCGTGCACCTCCCGAGCAAATGTCACCACTGTGAAAATGGCTTTATTAGTTCTATGCAGCAGGCGAAATTTATGCAACTTGTGGGAGCAAGTACTAACCGCAACGATGTGAGCAGAGTCCATTTGTGTAGGGTAGGTGTCGTTTGTGGAGGAAGCGTGCCTCGGAGGTGACTCCACCACACGCGATAACTTTCGAACAGCGTGTCAGGCAGCTGGGCTGTACCACCGGATAATTAGGCCGACGCGTGGCGTGGTCGTAAGGGGCGCTTCTCGTGCCGCGATACGCGAAAGCTCTGCGCCAACGCCGTCAACATGAGGAATCATGCGTGTCGCCTACCGCATTACCAGGGCCTAAGCCGCCTGCGTGTCGATCTGCATTAGTCGATTTGCCAGCGAAAACTTCATTAGTAAAATATGCAATTAAATGAGATATTAAATAATTGTAACAGAGATGGAAAGAAATACTAGCAGTGGGCGCTAGTCGGGACGATATGCACCTGCGGCAGTGGAGAACTCTGACGGAGGCACAAAGCTGGCTTGCCGCATGACACCAGGTGGAGCGCGTGCGTCTCAACGCACACGCGTCGAGAAAACCAAGATGGCCGGCCCGAAGTGTGAGCCAAGATATCTTGACATCACTACTTTGCCAACTGGCAGCGAAAGTCCCTGAGGAGCTCGCGCGTCGACAAGCTGGAAGGTAGGGCCGCCAAATGACGCTACGGTCCATCTCGTCACGAACTAGTCAAACATGCGCTACGTGCTACGAGTTGCGAAGCGTCACGGCAGGGTAGCTGGGGTGAAAGTGGGCTGCAAAAACAAAGGAATACACCAACGTTAGTACAGAATAGTATTGATAAAAATTATTTCACAAACAAGGTAATATATTATGTGGTACTAACCAGTCGGCTTGACACCACAATTTGCTGCATTCTCATGGTAGGGGCGGCCCAGCCTCATCTCCAATCGCCCCGTGAGAAATCGTGCCATACGGCTCTGTGGAGTCTATATATTGGACGTCCGATCTGGAACCTCTCGAGCGACCTTACCTTTGAAGCGATGCGGACACCCGATGAGAACGGATGAGTCAGAAGGTGCGGCGGCACCCATCGCAAAGAAACCACGCGAGTAGGTGGCACGCCAAGATCTTTGCCGGTCCCCAAGCGGTGTGTGGATATTCTGATCCATGTCGGCCTCGCGATCGTCCCGGCGGCTGGATCAAGTGCTTGTCGGCAGTGTCTCCGTGGCTCGAGCCGAACATGACCACCGGCCGAATAGCGGATCAGGTACGCCAGAAGTGGCGGGTGGCGACGTAGTCCGCCGCTCCGGCCGCCATCCTCTCGGGCCGCAAAAGTGCTATAGTTAGCGGCCGAGGCCTGAAGCGGATAAAAAAAACTCAGCAAAATAAAGCGCAACTTACGATAGAACTGGAACCAGCCACTTCGCGTAGGTCGCCGTGCGTGAGAAGTGAAAGTGTTGTAAGCCTCGGCTGGTATCCACACTCTGCCGAATCCCAGATGCGCAGAAGGGTCAAAATCTGCCATTTGGTCGAGGGATCGGCGTCGGCCGGCCACCGCTGCGTCCCTCTCGAAGCAAGAGTAGGCCCAGATGCGGTAACTCACGTCCTCAAGTGTGAGGCGCCATCTCACCGCCACGGAAGGTGGGCGTGTGTCGTCTCAGGGCGCCAACGGTCCTACCAAAGCGGTCGATGAAAGCTCGGTCATCACGGGAACCTCTGGAGGAACCTGCTTTGTCTGAGGCGTCGACCACGGTAGCCTCCACCATCTGGCTAATGGAAGCAACCTTGCTGCCCTCAACCGACATGAAAATATTGTAAGCACGCTGCACACACATAGATGACAAGTACATTGAAGTTATATAACCACTGCAGATTAGTGTACTAACCTCGGAAGCCATCGCGGGTCAATCCTCCATGCTCTCATGGGAGTGCGCATAGCGTAGGCGCCAAGCTCAAGAGGTAGCTGCCCGGCTCTTATTGTGCGGTGGCCAAGTAGCTCGGTGAGTCGCATCTATCACCGGGTCAAGCAACACGTCGCCATACACTGCAATGTGTAACCGACAATAGGAAAATAGAAGAACATATCGTTACAAATTGAACACAACAATTACATAAAGAAAGTGCAAACAATCATTCCATAATAAATTTGAAGTACAACAATTTAATAGTAAAGTACATACATAAGCGACGAACAACAATTTAATTGGAAAGTCCATACATTAATAACGTACAACAATTTAATTGTAAAGTCCATACATAAACGACGTACAACAATTTAATTGGAAACTCCATACATAAATGACGTACAACAATTTTACTGCCTCTGAACCGTGGGACAATACTTGGAAAGTGTGGCCCGTCTCCCTGCAACCGAACATTTCTTCACACGACGTCCACTTTCCGCGCATCCATATCGTTCCTTATACGCCTTGTCTGCCGTCGCCCAACACCCTTCAAATTTACTTAAATCCGGAACCCACCGTGTCGCCTCCGGTATGATGCCCGTGAATAAACCCACCACTCGAAAACCGTACATTTCCCACTCCAGTTGCCATCACTTCTTCCTTGTTGAAGAAATGAGACAAGAATATACAGATCCATTCGGATTGTTGAGCAGGCCGCCATGACATGTGCGCATGGCACGTGGTAATGCACGAGGCTTGCTGCAGTGCATGCACATGTTTGTCTATGCATGGTGCATTCATGTGTAACTCTCCGCGGTTTGTCCCACGCCTGATTTATCTTTACATAGTACCTCAAATCGGAGCTCCTCGTGCCCATCTTCAATGCTCTATGCATCTCCCCTTCTTGCCCTTTTCCTCCATGTAGATACAAATCATCTCGGAGTACTTCACATCGGGGGCATTCATGCGGGCAACGGCCTAGCATAGCGATCCACAAAGTATTCGTTATGCCACGAAGAACACCCTCCACTATAGCAACCAGGGAAGTGACCTCAACCCCGCATGACCCAATTGTAAACCTCGGCCAAGTTTGTCGTCATGACCCCATACTGGCGCCATTATTGGCACATAAAGTCTGAGCCCATTTCTCCTTAGGCTCATGCTCTATCCATTCGAGAAGCATTTCATAGCCCTTCCATTCCTCCGAACCAGGTGTGGAGGGTCTGGCGGTAACTCTGCAAGCGCTCTTTGGGGCCCTCCCTGCGGAAGCCGTTGGCTTCTTCGCTGCCTCGGTTGTATGCCTTGGACGTTAGCTCGTCCAACTTCTTCCATAGTCTCTCAAATTTTCTTTCCTCGGTTCTGGTCGCAAAGCCTCTTAAAAAGCTTTGTCGGCTCTTTGTTCTCGAACCGCTTGTAAAAATTGGCGCCCATGTGCCGCTTACACCACCTACTACGCAAATCGAGGCCATGGATGTGTCTCATCTTCACCTTGCTGCAATTGCATCGATCGCCTTTAGCAACCCGGGATGCCGATCATGTATGACACACACACCAGGCGCTGTTCCACGACCCGGCTTTTCACGTTCCTTAGAAACCATAGCCAACTATCGGTGTTCTCACCCTCTACGAATGCGCAGCGGAAGAACTCGATTGTTGCCATCGACTCTATGGCGGTCAATATCGGCCTTTGTACTTCCCGGTCAAAAAAGTCCCATCCAAGCATAACAACGGACGGCACGTAACCGAATGCGTTGATACACGCATCGAGAAAGCAAAGAATGCCGGCTGAGCAACATCTTCCCAGGGAACGCTGTGAAGGTTGCTCAAAAATATCGACATAAGTCCCAGCATTCTTTTCCTTGATCACCTGAAGCAACCTGGCAGATTCTGATAGGAGTCTTCGTACGTGCCAAACCTTGCTTCCAATGCCTTCTGCTTCGCTCTCAATGCCTTCGCGATAGCTTATCGTGTCTTCGATACCTCTCGCTCTATTGCAAGTATGATGGCACGTGGCTCTAAATCCAAAGTTGCCCACAATCTCCCAGTACATTACATTGGCAACAAAGCCGGAAGATATATTTCTATGCGATTGTGTAGACTCCGTCACACACACATGCATGCGGCACTACTATAGAACACTTCCAAATTGTGTCCCATTTAGGTTGGTAAGCATGGACACGCATGGGCAACCTTCCATCTTGCATCCGACATCATACACCCACCGATCTCGACTTAGCAACCCGTATGGGTCTCTGCAGCCGACTCTTGCCCATGCCGCTGTGATTGCTTCACGCACCTCACCTTTATCCTTGTAAATTGCATCTTGCCGCACCTCATTCCGATCGTACCCCATTGGACATCTTCACCCTCGTTGACCATCGGTCTGTCGAATCGAGCACTCATCCCACTCAGCGGGAAAGGCTCTTCATCCTCTTCATCGTTACTTAAATCCTCGTAGTCCCTGGTCTCTGCGTCCATTGATATCACCAACGATTCAATATGTTCTCCCTCGTCTGCCACACCCATTGGTTCTGCCCGTCTCGCCACACCCATTGGTTCCTCGTGACGCCTTCCATTGGAACACCAACTTCCTCTACCTTGCACCTTTGCCTCCTGAGCAGACTAACATCATGCCTCACTGAGTATTCTCTTGCTTGGCTGCTTCTCCCCAACTTCCTCCTCTTCGTCACCAACAACCTCCTGCTGTTCCTCACGGATGCCATCCGCTTTCTCAAATGCTTGCGCCCAACAATACTAATGGCCATCCTCTCTTAATCGCTACTCGACATACGAACTCCATGACTTCGTGACTGTAATTTCAACTAACTCCCGAAGACGTGCAGTTTAGTCTCCGACACCCTACTCCGTGCAGCTTCACACCATGCAACTCACTGGTCCAACGAGAATATTTGGTATAACCATCTTCTAACAGTGCTCCATGAACGCTCCATTTGGGCGTGGAGATCAACTACCACACTTGGGAAATGACTTAGTTCCACCCCTTCTACACCCATGTTCGAATTCCCTCTCCGTAATATATCGTGAACTGCACTCTGCTCATCCATACCACATCAGCAATTTCAGCAAATATTTGAGGCTATAAAAGTAAATCCAGAGGTATGCTAATACCAATTTCGCCAAATTTTCCGTAGTCCATAAGCCCAAAAAATTATTTTTCAGTGTTTACTACCAAATTTCTTAATTTATTTACTGATTTCTAAAATTTCTAAAAAAAGGAAGGGCTAATTCATAATTATTTTCCTACTTTTCCAGAAATTGTTCATGGCATTTTCCCGATCCATTTGGCTATAAAGGAGATTTTGCCATATACAAGCCGGCGTCTACTGTTTGCGATTATTGCCGTCATTTGGCTTCGGCGGAAGGGCTGGCCAGTTTGGGTCGTGTTACCATCACCGAGCGAAGCGTGGAAACCTTGGTGAGGCCGGCAAGCCGAGGCAAGTGTGACCGGCGCACACTCAAACGAGCAGAGCGACGGCCGAGGCGAGCAAAGCCGAGGCAAGCATGGCAAACACGGACTATGGGGCCAAAGGCTGCCGTGCCTGGGGTTTGTTCCTAAATCGCGAAAACAACGCTAATCGCTAAGTCGCTAAGTGGTTAAACAAATCGCTTAGTCGCGAAAACAATACTATTCGCTAAATCGCGAAAACAACGCTAATCACTAAGTCGTTAATTCGAACACAACGCTAATCGCTAAATTTTTCCTAAGTCACTAGATCATCAAAACATGATAATACTACTCGCTAAATCACTAAATTAGTCATTAATCTACTCACTAAATTGCTAATTTCATACAACAAAAAAAAATTTACCTGCGAAACCGAGATCTTCTTCTTCCCCCTCTTCCTTCCTCTTCCTCTCTTCCTCCTCTCCCTCTCCTCCTCTTCCTCTCTTTCTCTTCTTCCTCTCCCTCTCCTCCTCTTCCTCTCTTTCTCTTCTTCCTCTCCTCTCTTTCTCTTCTTCCTCTCCCTCTCGTCCCTCTTTCTCTCAAGGCGAGAAATGGCGACATAACCGTCGCCCGCGATGGGTATAGGCTCCTGTCGCCATTCCATTTGGCGATAGGCGCCTCGCGCGTGAGGTATTAAATGCTGTCGCCAAATGGAATGGTGACAGATCGAGAAATTCCTATTTTACCTTCCTGTCGCCATTTGAATTGGCGGCAGAGCTCTCGTCGCCAATTCAAATGAGCGGCGGGACCTGTCGCCAATTCAAATGGACACTGGGGGTAGTTTTGCTATTTTCTTTTTCGGCATATTATTTACGTAAATTTTGATTAAAATTATATTATTTAAAAAATTCCCCTTTATTTTCTCTCTCTGTTACTTTGCAATTTCAAGTTACTCCATCCGTTTTTGAATACATAGGTTTTTAGCTTTCAAATTTTATTTTTAAATATATGTCACTTTACGAGTTCCATGTGACTTTTATCTTCTTTTTTCCTCGTATATCCCTCACTTTTTAGATATTTCTAATGCTATTTACTACAATAGACTATTGTAAGACACTATCCAAAGAACAAGAAGTGATCTAACGAAGATGAGTAATACAGTCTTTTGTAAATATATCTCGGTGGAGATGCCGTATCCTAGGATTATATACATTTATTCTATGTGTGCGTCGAATAAGCAAAGCAGCTGTCCTTGAGACCCTACCCCGCTGATCGATTTCCAGGTTTGTCTTGTTGGGAATCCTATGCACTTGCACTTGGCTGTTCGTTCGTTCTTCTGTTTTCTCATTTTTCTATTCATTATCTTATTCAGAACCCATTTTAGTAGTACAGTATCATACGGCCTCCGTTCTTTAAGAATTCAGATACGCTTGGGAAGTGCTACTCTAATGATGATTGGATTTAGATCTCAAGCCGATGCATCGATCTGCATGGAAAAGGCCATATGAATGGAAGTACCGGACCGGAGGCACTTAATTGCTAGGGTGGCTAGGAAGGGGAATTAAGTCAACTAAATGCTATTAGAAACTTAAAAGCTCCACTAATTTTTGGTGTTGTAGCATTAATTAGCATGAGCTTAGCGTTGATTATTTTGATCGGGCAATTAAAAAAATCCAGACGGCTATTAGTACCGGTTTTTGAACCGGTAATATATAGAGAATGTATGGGAGAAGTGGGACTTGAACCCGCAACCTCATGACTCCAACCAACCCACCCACCATCGTGTACTGATATACATAGACTATGAATTCCTTTTGAACTTTCCTAAAATGTGACGGGCGATCGTTCATGCCACGAACCGGTACTTCAATGTGAGCATCAAGATCTGAGTTCAGTATTACTAACCTAAGATCGAAAGCCCACTACAGCCCTGTAGCCAATGAACCGGTATTGATTTCTCTATCAGTATCGGTTCAAATCCAATCGGTGGTGATGTGTCGGTAGTAATGCCTAGTTTTCTAGTAGCTGGTGCTATCCGCATAGAGAGATTATGGTTTCTCTGGTTTCCCATGTAATTTTTCTTCCTACCCCTGCCTTGGGTACTCTTCTTCATACCTTGTTCTCAACCTTATACTTTGTGCAATGAAACCCTATTGGTTCTAAAAGAAGTACCGTATCGGAATCTAAGATTGGGCAATAGTTAGTATCACCCGTAACCGATTACTAAACAAGATAAACTAAATTACCACTTGTTGTTTTGTCCTTTCAGTACTGCATATATGAATAAACTGTTGCTACAGCTTGCAGACGTACAAGCATAGGATGGGATAGGAACGGCACGTAACCACGTGGGACAGCTCGAACAAACTTTGCGCCATGCTGGAAAGAAGTGGCTTGATGCGACAGGAGTTGATCCACTTTGTCGGCTACCAAAGAGAAATCATCAACACACAATCATCGATCTTAATGAATCAAAGGCACCCTTAGTCCGTGAAGGTTATGAACACATACATATAGTGCGCAGTGTTAAGTTTTACATGCAAAAAAAAAAGTATTTGTGTTATAAATACCTCAACAAAAACAAAATTAGGTCGCCTTTGCTGAAAAAAAAATCTATGGTTAATAGGATCTTAGGCAATGTAACACCTATGTTGTGTGTCTCACTTGGCAAGTGTGTGAGAGGTACAAGAGCCGGTCATGTTCCACACAAGAGGGCATTGATGAGAAATGAATTGAAACCAGATTTCCCTTCTCTTGTTTCTTCTTCTTCTTCCTCAAGTCTTCCTTTTCCTCCTCGTTGTTGACCTTGCTACTTCCTTCGATTTCTTGATCTCACGCTGAGACTAAGGGAGTCAAGCGCCATGGGATGTGACAACTTG
Organism: Rhipidocladum racemiflorum; assembly: GCA_036346355.1. NCBI lineage: Eukaryota > Viridiplantae > Streptophyta > Magnoliopsida > Poales > Poaceae > Rhipidocladum > Rhipidocladum racemiflorum. Next base: position 3,282,167 of record CM070582.1, read on the forward strand.
GTATCGTGAGCACGCGAATCGTGCGTCTCCGCGGTCTTCTCCGTGCCGGCCTGCCGTTGCTCGGCTTCGTCAGCGCCGCCACCAGCGCAACCTCCCCCGCGCCATCCGCGGCCACCGCGGCCACCATCCGTTGGAACCAAGTTCCCCCGCCACGCGGCCTCGAGCTCCCGCCCCTATCCGACTCGCACGACGACCCCCCCCATCCCCATCACCATCCCCGTCGCCATCGCCAGCGCGCGCGACCGATCGGCCTCGTTGCCCGACCGATCACCATCCGGATGCGATCGCCAGCTCCGCTACCGACGGGCAGCGCCCTCCATTCCGCCGCTTCCGACGTAGATCCGACGAACGAACAGAGCGAGGCTAATCCAGGTGTAAAGGTGGAGCCGAGAGAGGAGGTTGGGGAACGTTGGGCTAGCAAAATTGATTGCCTGTGATTCCCTATAAAATTCCTCATCTCAACTCCGTGGTTGGAAGGGAATCAAGACGGCGCCTCCGAAGCCATCCGTGCAGACGGGGTTTGTGCTGGATGCGATGGAAGAGTCTGGCGTTCGGATGGAGGCGAAGTTGGCCTTAATCAAAGAAAGGCTCGATCTCCATTTCGCTCGGGTGGAATCGATTGATACCACTTAGCAACAACTGATGACGCGGACTGAGATTACCGCCAAGACGGTGGAGCAGCGTGCGATGGATCAACAACTATTAGCTAAACAGATGGAAGCCACGGCCCAAGCTGTGGCACGACTGACCGCCGCATCGACTACCACCACTACCTTAGCTTCCGCACCAGCTCTAGGGTTTGGGGCCATCACTAGCTCGGCGCTATTTGGATTTACCATCTATGCACCACTCTTCAGCACCACCACCACTACGTCTCCAGCAACTATTGCCTCTGCCCCGTCGTTCTGCTTCACGCCGTCATCAATAAGCACGACGACGGCGAGCACCGTCCCTTACATGCTCTCTCCCGTTTCACTACAGGCTGAAAGTTCGCTTCAAAGGCAAATGGAAGAAACAGCAGCAGCCGTGAGGAATATGTGTGCCAATCTGGGCATTGGAGGTGTAGTGGAAGAGAGTGTGCACCATGTGTCTGATGGAATGCTTCACGACATCACGATGTGGGGTGACCAGGAAGGCAAGGAGTGTGATACTAACCCATGGTTGAAGCAATCTTTGGTAGAAGGTGCTGCCCTGGAGATGTTTGACGCGATGCCTATCAACGATGTGGCATGAGATGACGACAATCCACACAAGCTCGACTTCCACGATGGCATATTGAAGCAACTAGCTCAAGGTGAACTTTTTGCACAAACAAATGTTGTAGTGGTTTGTCCAGAAGATATTGTGATGGCGCCGTGATGGCACTATGGGTGTCGATCTTCGATGAGAAACACACGATCGATTTGTTGAGCTTCGACCTTAACGATCCGACTACACCGCATCTGACGACGATGCGCCTTAGCAATCGCTAAACCAACCGGCGGGTTATTGATCTTGCCGTAGGCACGATCAACCTGAACACGAGGTTCAATTCCTGCAAGCAACCAAAGAACAAGCAAGAACAATAGGATAAGCAATCTGAAATTGCGGATAAAACTGGAAGCGAAACAAAGTGGAGTCTTATTGACAATCTTGACAAGGTGGTTGTCCAAAGACAACTCGCGGGATCAAGTTTGCACTTGGCTAAACTAATCAAATAAAACCCAAAACCCTAAGGAGCCGATGTCTGGCTATTTATGAAAGCTAGCGTGGGAATCACGCCCAAAGCAAAGAGGATACCAACTACAACTCTATTACAAGGCCCAAAGCCCAAGTCTTCTCGATTTGGAAAAGTGACGCCAATTGTTTTGCAGATTCCCCGTCGACTCGGACGGAATTTGGGGATGGGGTCAGATCCGTTGGAAAGAGGACGCCGAAACCTTTCAAACCAGTACTCATAGACCCCAAACACCCTTGTGGATCAAAAGTTATGGTCATTTTAAGTTGGTGCTGTCCCGGGAGGCCGAATCCGAGTATAACTTGTGCACCGGAAGAATTGGCTTCATGCTTGACGTTTGGGAGTCCTTCTCCATGGTTCCTAAGGACAATAAAATCATCACGAGGATTAAATAGCATTCCATTCATTAAATTATTAGTCTGTAACCCGAGAACGATTCACTGGTAATTGAATTGTCGTGCCGAGCTCGAGTAATTGGCCCTTGTATGACATTGTTGGTTTCCATTGGGTTTGTAAGTATGGTCAGATCCATGGTAGTGATGTCCTCATCATCCTCCCCTTCTTGCATTTGAGTCGTCCTCGACTCAAGTTCGTCATCTTCTCCCAAGTATGGTTTCAAATCGGTAATGTTGAATGTGGGACTAACCCCAAAATCTGCAGGCAATTCAAGCTTGTATGCATTATCATTAATCTTTGCCAATACTTTGAAAGGACCATCAGCTCGCGGCATCAACTTAGATTTTCTTAATTCTGGGAATCGATCTTTTCGCAAATGCAACCAAACTAAATCGCCTGGTTCAAAAGTTACATGTTTCCTTCTCTTACTACCAGCAAGTTTATATTTAGCATTCATGCGTTCTATGTTTTCTTTAGTTGTCTCATGCAGTTTCATAATCAAATCAGCACGTTGTTTAGCATCAAGATTCAAATTCTTCGAAGATGGCAGAGGTAACAAATCAATTGGAGCATGAGGTACAAATCCATATACAATCTCAAAAGGGCACATCTTAGTAGTAGAGTGCATAGACCGATTATAAGCAAACTCAATATGAGGCAAACATTCTTCCCACAATTTAATGTTCTTTTTCAAAACAGCCCTAAGCATAGTAGATAAAGTTCGATTAACGACCTCAGTTTGTCCATCAGTTTGGGGATGACAAGTAGTAGAAAATAAAAGTTTAGTCCCCAATTTAGCCCACAAAGTTCGCCAAAAGTGGCTTAAGAATTTAGTGTCACGATCTGAAACTATTGTGTTAGGCACACCATGTGTTTAACAATTTCACGAAAGAATAAGTCAAAGAATGTTGGTAGCGTCATCGCTTTTGTGACAAGGTATGAAGTGCGCCATTTTAGAAAATCTATCCACAACGACAAAGATACTATCCCTCCCCTTCTTTGTTCTAGGAAGTCCTAAAACAAAGTCCATAGAAATATCCTCCCAAGGCACGTTAGGAACAGGCAGAGGCATGTATAAACCATGTGGATTAAGTCGTGACTTAGCTTTTTGACATATAGAGCAGCGAGCGATGAAACGTTCCACGTCTCGTCTCATCTTGGGCCAAAAGAAATGGCTAGCGAGTATGTCCTCCATCCTCTTCACACCAAAGTGTCCCATTAATCCTCCTCCATGCGCTTCCTATAGCAATAACAAACGAATGTAACTAATTTGGAATACATAGTTTGTTTGCTCTAAACACAAACCCATTATTGAGGACAAATTTGTTCCAAGTTTTTCCCTCTTTACAATTGAGCAACACATTTTTAAAATCATCATCATGCACATATTGCTCTTTAATCGTTTCCAAACCAAAAATTTTGAAGTCAAGTTGTGAGAGCATGGTATATCTCCTAGACAAGGCATCAAAGAATGACATTATCCTTTCCCTTTTGTGTTTGATGACATAAGGAAATGACTCAATGAATTCAACCCACTTTGCATGTCTACGGCTCAGTTTAGCTTGACTTCTAATATGTTTTAACGATTCATGATCCGAATGTATAACAAATTCCTTGGGCCATAAATAATGTTGCCATGTTTCTAAAGTTCGAACTAGCGCATATAACTCCTTATCATAAGTAGAATAATTCAAACTTGGCCCACTCAATTTCTCACTAAAATAAGCAACGAGGTTTTCCTTCTTGTACAGAACACCACCCAAAACCAATTCCACTAGCATCACATTCTAGTTCAAAAAGTCTTAGAAAAGTCTGGAATGGAGTAAGGGTGCATGGGTTAACTTAGCTTTGAGAATGTTGAAGGCATCTTCACGTGACTTGCCCCAAGCAAAGGTACACCCTTCTTGGTGAGCTCATTCATGGGTGCAACGATGGTGCTGAAGTCCTTCACAAAAACGCATTTATAGAATCCAAAGAAGTCCTAGAAAACTTCGCACCTCGCTTGACCGTGTTAGAGTCGGCCAACTCAGATCGCTTCAACCTTGGCTTGGTCAACTTCAATTCCCTATGGAGTAACAACATAGCCAAGAAAAGATACTCGATCCATGCAAAAGGTGCACTTCTCAAGGTTACCAAATAAGCGTGCATCGCGTAAAGCATAAAAACAAAGACGTAGATGTTCAAGATGAGCCTCTAAAGATTTGCTATAAATCAAGATATCATCGAAGTAAACTACCACAAATTTTCCAATGAAAGCACGTAAAACCTCGTTCATCAGTCTCATGAAAGTGCTAGGAGCATTAGTCAACCCGAAAGGCATTACTAACCATTCATATAACCCGAACTTAGTTTTAAATGCTGTTTTCCATTCATCTCCTAACTTCATGCGAATCTGGTGATACCCACTATGCAAATCCACTTTAGAGAACATAGTAGAGCCACTTAATTCATCAAGCATATCGTCTAACTGAGGAATAGGATGGCGATATCTAATGGTGATATTATTAATTGCTCTACAATCCACACACATGCGTCATGTTCCATCTTTCTTAGGTACTAAAATGACTGGTACAGCACAAGGACTAAGAGATTCACGTACGTACCCTTTATCAAGCAATTCTTGAACTTGGCGTTGTATCTCTTGTGTCTCTTCAGGGTTGGTTCTGTAAGGTGCTCGGTTGGGCAAGGATGCCCTGGAATTAGATCAATTTGATGCTCAATCACTCTAATTGGCGGCAGCCCTGAGGATGTCCTTGAGTTTGCCGGGCCGTTGTTGAACCATTGAATGTGGTAGGGCCGAGGTGTGGTCTAGTGGAGAGTGCTAGCTTCTCCACCATGTCCATCTTGGCTAGATTATTGCAACTCCCACCATCAATGATTATTCGAATGGATCGGCTCCTTGATGACGCCTTTGTGTAAAACAAGTTGTGGCGTTGATTTGGATCGGCGCGAGCAATCTGAGCACTAAGCACACGTTGTGCAATAATACTCAAATATTGGTCAAGATCACCAAAGACTCACGTGCACCTCGCCGTGCTCGGCATTTGGATCGCGTCTTCATGTTCGGCGAGCAAAGCATATGTTTCTTCATCAAGATCACTTGCTGAGTCATACTCGCCGTCTTCACGGATTATTAGCACACGCTTGTTCGGACACTCCTCATCATGTGACCAAACCCTTGTAGCGATGGCATGAACATCTTTGGTGCGTCCCGTTGATGCGACCAAGCGATTTACGAACTATTTGTAGTAGCTTGTGTGGCACTTTTCGTCGGGCGTTTGTCGTGGTGCCGAATTTGCGGTGGCGGACGCCGCTCGTTGATGGAAGAGGTCGGCGTGGTCGCACGGCCGGCAGGGAGCTGCGAGGGTGCGCGGTATCCACGAAGTAGTTCGACTGCGAAAAGTTAGTCTTTGCCCTCGATTGGCGACCACCCCTGGTGACTTCACGCTCAGGCCTTTGCAAGCAAGATGGAACAACCGAGTCATCGAATTATAATCCTTATAGTCTAGAATATCCTGGATTTCTCGAAAGTTAAGCCACCTAAGAAACGAGCCATAGAAGCTTCCTCATTCTCAATTAATCCTCAACGCACCCGGCCAATGTGCAAGTCTTGGTAATCTTCGGCCACCGAATTCTTACCTTGGTGTAGGCGCTGCAATTTATTCACTAAATCTCTAGCAGAGTATGAAGGAACAAATCTATGCCTCATTAGCAATTTCAAAGCTTCCCAAGTGGTGGGTATATTATTTGGATGAGCACAGCAATGTTCTCTCCACCAAGCGAAGCAAAATCAATGAACTCACTTGTGGCAGCCTTAACTCTTCTATTCTCAGGGAAATCATGGCACGCAAATTTTGATCAACAAGTAATTCCCAACTAAGGTAACCATCGAGGTCGTATTTACCTTCAAAAGGTGGCATATTGAAATTTACCTTAGGGAAAACATCATCTCGTTCTCGTTCCCTTGGTCGTGGAGGTTCACGTCGCATACCTTGTTGATTGAAGCGTAGCCGATGATGGTCACGATCATTGTCGTAATGGATCGGGTTGACCTCCTCCACATCGCTGGTGTCATCATATTCGTGCTCTTCGTTCTGTTCTTCTAAATCACGGGGCCTCTCTGTGGAGCCGAATTGTTGCTTGGACGACGGGGTGGTGGATTGGAAGCACCAGATGCAGCATTTGCAAAAGTATCAAGTCTAGCCAAAATAGTAGCAAGAGTAGTGTTAGCAATCCCTTGTGCGGCCTCGATGGATCCGAGACGGTCTTCTTGCATTGACATACGCCATTAGTGAGCCGTACATCCTCGCTAAGACCATCGGTGGTTTCCCTGCGTCATCTTTTGGAAGTGAGCAATGATGCCCTTGGTTCGTGGAGAGTGATGAAGTGAACTCTCACACGACATGGTTAGTTGATGACAAGGAAACAAAACCACAAGTATAATGTTCCTATCAACTACTAGGTGGCAAGTCTCTCAAGCGCCAAGCCTATGACCCAAGTTCTTACAAGTTATTACAATGCAGCAGCGTTGTCTGGCCACATGGCGTTGTCAAAGGTTCTCCAAGTTTGTGTAGAGCGATTGCCAAGGGATCGAATGCCTGTCGGGTAGAAAGTGGAGCTTGGACAGGCTTAATTTAGTAGCAAAGGTTAGCAATATTCCCATCGCTGAATGCAAAATTGAAGAATTGTTCAACGTCTAGTCACTAGTTGCCGACTCTAGGCTAGCAAGGACTGGTGACTCAAAATCGCTGGGTCGGCGACGATGACAGTTCCACAACAGATGAAAAATCACATGAAAAAAAAATTCGCGAAAGAAGGGAACTATCTCAAAAGACTGGGATCTTGTGAAAATAGGTTTGGCACATAAAATTTTCTGGTCTGCTCTACTTTTTTTTTTTTTTTTATGAACGATCCGACTCGCTTTTTCTTTCAAGTGCTATGCAGGCGGAAGACTATCGTGTGACGATCGGACGGCCAGGTGGGCGACGATCGGCTAACAGAGGGCGACGATCAAAGGGCGACTGGGCTATCAAAGGGCGACGATCGGTCAGCGGCGATCACTGGGCGACGATGGCTATCAGTGGGCGACGATCAACAAAGCGATGCATCACCGGGTTATCAAAGTGGGCGACCAACAAAGCGGCGATACCGAGGAAAAGAAAACTTCGGTCCGAACACCTTTTTTTTTTTTCGGGATCAAACCGAACACAACTCGAAACCGTGTGGGAGACAAATAAAAATTTCTGACTGACTCCAACTAGACTAGAATTCAGCAACTCGACACAATGATGCAACCAAAATTTCAATAACACAGTGCACTTTGGAAAGGAAATTGCGAGGCTCAAATTGTTTTGGTATGGGGAGATCCAACTGATGGCGCTTTCTCTGGACTATAGGAAAGATATCAATCTACTAATCTAGGTAAAGAATTCTCACCGAGCAACCTGGTTTGCTCTGATACCACTTGATGGCGCCGTGATGGCACTATGGGTGTCCCGATCTTTCGATGAGAAACACACGATCGATTTGTTGGAGTCGACCTTGACGATCCGGACTACACCGCATTTACGACGATGCGCGCTTTAGCAATCGCTAAACCAACTTCAGCGGGTTATTGATTTTGCCGTAGGCACGATCAACCCGAACACGAGGTTCAATTCCTGCAAGCAACCAAAGAACAAGCAAGAACAATAGGATAAGCAATCTGAAATTGCGGATAAAATCGAAGCGAAACAAAGTGGAGTCTTATTGACGATCTTGACAAGGTGGTCTGTCCAAAGACAACTCGCAGGATCAAGTTTGCACTTGGCTAAACTAATCAAATAAAACCCAAAACCCTAAGGAGCCGATGTCTGGCTATTTATGAAAGCTAGGGGCGTGGGAATCACGTCCAAAGCAGTAGGATACCAACTACAACTCTATTACAAGGCCCAAAGCCCAAGTCTTCTCGATTTGGAAAAGTGACGCCAATTGTTTTGCAGATTCTCGTCAACTCGGACGGAATTTGGGGATGGGGTCGGATCCGTTGGAAAGAGGACGTCGAAACCTTTCAAACCAGTACTCATAGACCCCAAACACCCTTGTGGATCAAAAGTTATGGTCATTTTAAGTTGGTGTTGTCCCGGAGGCCGAATCCGAGTATAACTTGTGCACTGGAAGAATTGGCTTCATGCTTGACGTTTGGGAGTCCTTCTCCATGGTTCCTAAGGACAATAAAATCATCACGAGGATTAAATAGCATTCCATTCATTAAATTATTTGTATGCAACCCGAGGAACGCATTCACCTGGTAATTGAATTGTCGTGCCCGAGCTCGAGTAATTGGCCCTTGTATGACATTGTTGGTTTCCATTGGGTTTGTAAGTATGGCCGTATCCATGATAGTGATATCCTCATCATATTGCCATTACTGAAGTAGATGGCATGATCAAAACCGTTGGTAAAGACAAAACTAGCGCGAACATATTGGTAAAAGGCAGTGAGATTGATTCCTCCTGTCAAGAAAAGTTGCAAACCAAGATTGATGAGGGGCATAGTGTTACAACAGTGGAGGAAGATTCATGCGTCAATAATTTCAATGTAGTTTCCAAAGAGGAAATCCTCAGTGAAGAGACTGAATCCAAAGAGCAAGGTAGGCTTATTTTAAGTAACTCAATAGAGCAAATTTCTACCATCAAGGGACTTTTCAATTTACTTGGGAACAAGGAGACATGTATTGAGAAGCATGTATGTGCAGATGATACCAATGGTGATGGTTTATTTGAACTTGCTACTGGTGATTGTCATTTGGAGGCACCAGACAATGTCAAAATCCACCAGCAAACTGACTCGACCTCTGTGGTAGCAGATGTGCTGACAATCTCGAAACAGACGGACATTGAGGAAGGACAACATTCTCCTGATGCAGAAGTGACAACAGGAGATAGCATACTGGAAAATGTGAGTCATACAGGTGGTATCACTTTCATGCCATCTCAAGTTGACGTAATGGAGCTTGACACATACCCTATTTCTCATGAGATTGATGCGGTAAGTAGCAGAGAGGGTGTTGAAGAGAATAGACAGAATGAAAACATTACTGCAGATATTACTTCCCGTGAGATAAATGAGGTGTGCAGCATTGACGAAGAAAAGCAGCAGATTGAAGATATTACTGCATACACCACTTCTCATGAGGCTAAAGCGGTGTGCAGTACAGGTAATTTTGGAGAAAATGAGCATAATGAAGAAATTATTGCAGAAGCTAGTTCTCACAAGATTACTATCGTACAAAGTACAAGTTGTGTTGAAGAAAAGGAACATATTAAAGAGGTCATTGCAAATCCTGCTTCTAACAAGATCGATGTGATAAGCAGCGGAGACTTTGTTGAAGAGAAGAGGCAGGGTGAGGTTTATGTGGGAACTACTCAAGATATAAGTGTGGCATGTAGAGTAGATAATGTTGAAGGAAAGAAGCGAAGTGAAGAACTTGGTGCAGACCCTACCTGTGGGATCAATGAAGGGAATATCTCAAGTCAAAGCAACAGCCCTCAAAAGAAGAGGCGTAAGGCATATAACGGGAAGGATGGCAAATTAACAATACTTGAAATTGAGCTTCATGTGCAATGGGACCCCGGAATTATGTCAGGCTAATCTGTTGCTTGGGGACAAGCAAATTCTCGTGGGGGCTGTAATGTAACACCTGTGTTGTGGGTCCCACTTGGCAGGTGTGTGAGAGGTATAAGATCCCGTCATGTTCCACACAAGAGGGCATCGATGAGAAATGAATTGAAACCAGATTTCCCTTCTCCTGTTTCTTCTTCTTCTTCCTCAAGTCTTCCTTTTCCTCTGTTTGTTCTTGACCTCGCTACTTCCTTCGATTTCTTGATCTCACGCACAGACCAAGGGGTCAAGTGCCAGGGGATATGACAGGTAAAGACTCTCCATAAGCTTAGGGTTTGGGTTCCCATGGATTATCAATGAGAGTGATTTGTTCCTTGCATTAGATTAACCTGGCTCAATGGGACGGCTAAGGTTGGTTACAGTGGTGAAACTAGGAAATTTTGAGAGCTTAAGCAAGTCTAACAACGGTCAAGAGCTTATCTGGAAAGATATGGCTTCCATAATGACTAACAATGGCCCAGCCAGTCGCCCACTTGCTCAGAAAATGGTTCCGCCGCTGAATATAGTGAAAAACTGCCATAGTTTTGAAGTGGCATAGTATCCAACTTAAAAGTGGCATAGTATCCAACTTACGTTTGATTCAATACACTAGAAATGCCCTTTTTCTCAAATCCATCCAATGACAGACTGACAGTACACTACAACAAGCAGAGAAGTTTTGAATATGATCAAATAGGAGTATCTAAGTTCACCTTGGGAGTTAGGACTCAAAACTATGGTTCAAAATCTCATCGAAGTTTTCGCTCATCCGGACCAAAATTTTGTTCTCTCGGTCGGGCCGAGATCCTAAATATCCGTCGAATAAAAACCTTTAAAAAAATTCAAATTGCTATATTAACTTTCAAAATCTCGATGAGATCTTAGCAATTTCGCCAAGATCTCGGTGATTTCAAATTTGAAATCTTGGATATTTTGACCAGATCTCAATTTTTGTGGGTCGTATTTGATTAGATTTGTGGTCCAGACTATCCACAACAAATTTTAAAATTTTGATGTGTTTCACCATTTTAAAAGTTCAAAAATTGACCAAAATCTCGATGATTTCGGCCGAAATCTCAGAAATCCCAGTTCAAAAAATTAGATTTAAAATTTGGTTTTTAAATTTTATCCAGATTTTATTTAAAATTTTAAGCTATCACCAAAATTTTAAATTTTAGCCATCTTTAAAATATATACCGCAAACTAAATTTGAAATCTTGCTCATGACAAACCAAACTTCTCGCGAGCCCTGATCATGATTGCACATGTAAACATAGACCACGCCACCTGTCGGCTCACCTCACGAGCCCACCCTAGCCAGTTGCGCTCAGCCCGAGGCCTCGCTATTGGCGAAGGCAAAGGAACAGGATCACATAGGGAAGAAGTATGACTAGCATTAATTAATTTTGGCTCTCTATACAGAGAATTCTCTAAAAATTATTACTTTATATATCTTCTCTCTCCAATAACATTTCTCAAATCCTACCTTGTATTTTCTTCCTCTTATATTATATTGATATTTCATAACCATTATATAAACAATGTTTTTACCAAAAAATTCTAATGGCAGTCCTTGAGATAAATTAAATGACAATAGTATGCATATATGCCAGAGCGATAAAACCAAGTTTTACTAAATGATAAAAGCAAGTGCAGAAACTTATCAGGTATACCAGATCGTCACGACAGTTACAGCCGCATGCAAGAGTAGAAACTAGTTTGGTGTAATAACATGCATATGGATTGACTGAACTTTTCAGAAGCTTCACTTGCTGCTAACCAAATGGCAGCAACTTAACATAACAGAGGAGCATAATAACAGCAAGAATCTCATGCAATTCAAATTTTCTAACCAAATGTAACTTTCAACTTCTGAACATTCAGTGGTCATTTGCAACTTGACAATTTCTGAACAAACACTAAGGTGGGTTAAGTTGGGTGATACAAATCAGAGCTTTGTTTATGGCCTCACTGATGGGAGCTTTGCCTAAATATTTCCAGATGGCCACCAACTAAAGCATACTATTCGCTAATGAGATAGTAAATGTTAAGCAACATCGCTATCGAATAGTCCGAGGTTGCCGAACAGATTTAAAGTGGAGAACAGAAAGAGAGGGACACAGGAATTGAGGAGGAACTGAATCTTTATTCTGTTTGCATGTACATTGGGGAGGACCCCATGCCTTCTATTTATAGGCTACGACTAGGGTTTCGGTAAGGGACCATATTGGCCTCATGGGCCAGATGGGTTTCCCAACACTCTCCCTTGGGCCCTTTGCTGCGAGATGCATATATCTCATCAAAACTCCAGAAAAACCCAGTGGGAAAAATACTTGGAGAAAGAGTACATAGCATACGTTTTAATGTGTTGCACGAATTGCCTCATTAAAACCTTATGTAAGAAAACTTCTGTGAAAAACTTACTAGGGAAAAAGAGTACAATTCACCCAAACTTCAATGCCAATCTTCGAGATCCACATTGGGTACTCAAACTTCGCGTTTAAGATTTATATAGGATTATGTGAAAATTCTCACCCTGAAATCTGCACTTCTCTAAGTCTCATCAGCCCGATTTCTCTAACGCACCTTTCAAAAGAAGATGCTAGGAGTGACTTAGTGAATAAATCTGCGATATTTTCACACGACTTAGTATGCAGTATCTTGATCTCGTTCATCTTATGCAATTCATGAGCATAGAAGAACTTAGGGTTGATATGCTTCGTGAGATTGCTTTTCACATATCCCATTTGCACTTGAGCAACACAAGCTGCATTGTCTTCATAGATTATGGTGGGAGTTTGCTCCATATTCAAGCCACATGACTTCTGAATGTAGTGAACCATTCTTCGAAGCCATGCACATTCTCAGAAGGCTTCATACAGGGTAATGATTTCTGAGTGGTTTGTCGACGTCTAGACAAGAGTTTGCTTAGACGACTTCCAAGAAATTGTTGTTCCACCATAAAGGAAAACATACCCGGTTTGTGATTTGCCAGTATGCGGATCCGATAGGTACCCGGCATCGACATAGCCAACCAAATTCAATTCATTATTTCTTCTATAGAACAAGCCGAGATCTTTGCTTCCTTGGAGGTAATGAAAGATGTCATTAATCCCTTTCCAATGCCTTTTTGTGGGTTCTGCATTGTACCGGGCTAGCAGATTCACGACGAACGCAATGTCTGGCCTAGTGCTATTCGCAAGGTACATGAGTGCTCCAACTGCACTCAAATATGGGACTTCTGCTCCCAGGACTTCCTCCCCCTCTTCTCTAGGCCTATGGTTCTAGGTCTGCTTGTAGTAACCTTCCGACCATTGGGGTCTTTGCAGGGTATGCCTTTTCAAAACCAAATCTCTCTAACACTTTCTGTGTGTAGGATGATTGGTGTACCAAGATTTCACCTTAGACATGCTCAAGCTGCAAGCCTAAACAAAACTTGGTTTTACCCAAATCCTTCATTTCAAACTCAGACTTCAAGTATGAGCATGCTTCTTCAATTTCTACATCCATCCCAATGATATTCAAGTCATCTACATAGACGGAGATTATACAAAATCCATTCGAGGATCGTTGTATAAAGACACATGGACAATCTTACATTTGTTGGTGTAGCCTTTCTTGTAGAGAAAATCACTCAAATGATTATACCACATTCTTCCTGACTGCTTTAGCCCATACAGTGATTTCTCCAATTTCACACTGTATAGGTTTCTATTTGCTCTGTCTTGGTTTGAGACAGGGATACCTTCATATACTTTCATGTATATGTCTGAATCCAAGTTTCTATACAAAATGCTGTGATAACATCCATTAGCTTCATTTTCAACTTCAAGTTGATCGCCATTGAGATCAGATATCTAAAGATAATTCCTCCCATAACCGGAGAATAGGTTTCTTCATAATCAACCCAAGGATGTTGAGTGAAACCTTGCGCAACAAGCCTTGCCTTATACCTTATAACTTCATTGTTTTCATTTCTCTTTCGAACAAAAACCCATTTGTGACCTACGGGGTTTATATGGGGAGGCGTGCAGCACACTGGCCCAAACACATCTCTTTTGTTTAGGGAGATTAACTTTATGTTATTGCCTCCTTCCATTCTTCCTAATCTAGCCTTTTCTTGCACTCTGCGAGAGATGCTGGCTCAGGATCATGGTCAATGATTGAGGCAATCTTCTTTGCAAAATATACATTGGCATTGGTTGTTGCTCTATTCATAGATTCTCCTATTGTTACAAAATTTATGGCCATTTTGTCATGGGGTGCTTCATGCACTTCTACTTGCTCTTCACTACTGTTTCCCATCACATGAGCAAGTTCCTTTAGTTTTTCATCACCTATGTGTGCGCACACATTATTTTCGGTGGCTTCTTCCAATGAAAAATTCAGATCTAGAATTGCCTTTTCCACAGGCTTCTTTCCAGTGCCAGGTCTCAACTGGCTCTCCTTGCTTTGGGGCATTTTCGTGATAGGTTGTGGTAAGTCATCTTGCCCAGTTTTCCCCAGATGTCTCCGGGTACTTTGGGTTTGAGAAGCCAGATTTCCTGTTCTTTTTCTTTGAGGCCTCTGAACAGAATGAGGGATACCGTCTACTTTCTTTGGTATTTCAACCTTATCTGGTGCATTTCTTGCAGGTACATGCGACTTAACCACGCTCTTTAGATCACAAAAATGATCAGGTAGTTCGTTTGCTAAGTTCTGCAAATCAATTATCTTCTGGACTTCTTGATTTGCTTCATTAGTGCGAGGGTCATGTGCGGGAATCCCAGTGGAATGCCATATGATTTCCCGGCATTTTTCATTCAATGGTTGATTTGCTCCCCCTAATGACGGGAAATGGTCATCGTCAAAGATGCAATCAGCGAATCGGGCTGTATGTAATTCTCCAATCATGTATTATGGATGCACTCTCATAACCAACGTATATCCCAGACTTGCGGAGAGGGCCCATTGCATTTCGTTGTGGAGGTGGTATAGGTACATATACCATACAACCAAACCTTCTAAGATGGAAAATCTTTGAGATGACCCCTTGCACTAATTGCATAGGTGAATGGATGTTGTAGGACTGCGTGTCCCCAAGAAGTGTTGGGCAAGTTACAACCCAGCAAAAATGGCCTTGCTATTAACTTGATCCTCTTTACTAGTGCTTCAGCTAGTCCATTTTGCATATGGACGTGCGGTACAAAGTGCTCAATGGTTATTCTAGTTGCTGTGCAATAATCATCAAATGCCTTAGAAGTAAATTCACCGACATTGTCCATTCGAATGGACTTCACACAATGATCAGGAAAAGAATTTTTAATTCTGATGATCTGCGAGATCAGCTTTGCAAATGCATGGTTCCTTGTTGACAGCAAACATACATGCGCCCATTTTGAGGAAGCATCAATGAGCACCATAAAGTACCAAAATGGCCCCGATAATGGTCGAATTGGGCCGCAAATATCCCCCTAGATGCATTCCAGGAATGCAAGGATTTCATGTTGCACTTCGATAACATAGGGTCTAGTTATTAATTTCCCGGTGGCACATGCATGGCATATAAAATCTTCATGATTCGGGAAATTTTTTAACATTAATGCCATAACCTTGCGGGTTGTTAACTATATTTCTCATCATTTTAAGACCAGGATGACCTAATCTACAATGCCATAAAGAAAATAATTCAGAGCTTCTAAAGACGATCTTAAGAGAAGTATACACTACGGGACATTTTTTTTAATACCATTTTTCTTGTGTAGTACAACCCAGATTCATATGAGGGACATTTTTCTAATACCATTTTTCCACATTTTGCATGCTTCACAATGCACAAATGTTCTTTTCCACTTTCTTCATTGATTTCTACGTAAAACCCATTGGCGCAGATGTCTTTGAAACTTAAGAGAGTGAGTATTGATTCAGGGTACAAAAGGGCTTCTTCAATTACCAAAGTTGTACCCATTGGTAATATAATTGTAGCTCTTCCAGAGCCTATTATATAGGAATCGTTGCCTGCGACTGTGGTAATCTTTCCATCGTTCTTCGTGATTGTTTGAAAGTATTAGACTCTCTTAAGATGGTATTTGTTGTGCCACTATCAACAATGCATATTTCCGCCATTTGGGTGCCACACAATTTCGAAAGAAAATTTCTAATCAGATAGTGGCAAAATAATTCAAACATTGCTTATAGAAAACTGGAATAAAGAATAGACTGCATATTTATTTATGAGAGAATTTGTGCTCTTTTAGAGCTTACAACTCATTATTCAAAATGCACTAACAACCATAAAAGAAATGTTAATAATGCAATTCATGCATTAAACGGAATCTGTAAAGAATGCATTAACTTCTGCCTCTATATCATTAACAGAGGTCTTTTCTTCAGTTGCCATGAGCTTGGCTGCTGCATCAATGTCTAGATTAGACTGCGAGGATGAAACAAGTGGGGTGTCTACATCCATGACATCATCATCGCCTACCTTGGCGAAGTGCACTTCTGTTGGTGCATTTTCTTTGGCCTTCTTCTTGGCCTGATATGCATTGATCACTTCCTTGAATTCCCGGCATATCTTTGACCAATGTCCCCAAGTGCCACACTTGAAACATGTTTGGTTCTGCTGTCCATACGGCTTGGCGTGTGATTTCTCCTTGTCATCCTTCTTCTCTTGGGCTTTGAGCTTTCCTTTGGCCCGATATTTCTCTTTTCCACCCATCTTGCCCCTCTTCCAGTGAGTGGGATTTTTCACCTTATAGCTATTGCATTGACTTCAGGTCCAATGCCTCTTCCAGGTGGATGTGAGACAAAGTTCTTGCGAAGAACGTCATCTTGTGACTCAACAACTTGTATAACATCAATCAGTTCGCTATACTCCTTGTATGTGTCCTGACGATACCTGCGAGCACTCTGGATAGTATTAGGGTGAATGGTGCATAGAGTTTTCCCAATCTTCTCCTCATCAGTGATCTTCTTGCCATATAGGGAGAGATTGGTACAAATTCTGTGCAAGGAAAAATTGTACTCGGCCACTGTTCTGTAGTCCGCAAACCTCAAGCGAACCCAATCTTGCTGTGCTTAGAGCAAGATTGTGTACTTGAGTTTTTTGAATCGCTTCTGCAGTGCAGTCTATAACTCAAGTGCACTATCCTCAGCCATATATTCATTTTCAAGGTGGCTGAGAGGTGGTGCCTGAGAAAGTGCAAAGCTTGATCATTCTGCTTGGTAGTAGGTTGCACATCCTTCGAGTACCCTAAGTCGATGGCAGCTCAGAGCTTCTTGCCCCTAAGTACGATCTTCACGTCTCATGCCCAAGTGAGGTAGTTCTGACCATGCGGGGCCAGTTCTTCAAACTCGAGATTTACAATGCCAGACATCTGCATGTTTACAAAATTCGCTATTAGATTACCGTGTGTAATCTAATAAAAGTGGTTGCAAAAATCATAAATGCGTAAAAATAAATTCTCATGAATTTTCAGTGTACTAAACAAAGCAATAATTACAAAAATATGTACAAATATTCATAAATGTAGAAAAGATGGCTAAGGGGACTTAAAACCAGAGCCCATTAATTTTTTGGAAATTTCTGGCAATTATTAGGATTTTTCTGTTATTTTTAATCAATTTTTGATTTCTAAATCAATTTTCTGAATTCTGTAATTGATTTTTGGAAAAGAAAATAAAAAGGAATAAATAACCGGGGGGTAAAGGGGTAAATTCCCCTTGCCCTCCCCTCCCCCCCCCCCCCCCGTGCCTCAACCGGCTATAAGCCGGGTTTGAATCCGGTCTGGTCGGTCCCGATCGTGGAGAGGGCCGAAGCGTGGGGACCAGAGGGGTGCGCGGCATTGGCACCGGCAGGGCTGCTGGCGAATCCGTGGCTGGAGGAGCCGCCGCGCCGGCGGCCTGGCAACGCAGACGTGGCTAAGCTGGGGGCCTTCGTGCCCGGTGCGCCGGATGCGGACCATGGGCCACATGCGCGGCAAATGGCGAAGATCGGCGCTGCGGCGGCAGAGTTCGCGGCTTCGGGCGGTTTCTTCATGGTCCAGCGGCTTCGAGCCGCACAGGGACAGTCGGGAGGAGCAGCGGCGGCCGATGGGGCTTTGGGGTAGGTTGAGCTCGACGGATTTCGTGCCGAGTGGAGGTCGCCGCTGGCCAATGCCGTTGTCAGGCGCACGATGCGCGGGGCCAAGGCGACGCGGGTCGCATTGCAGGTGCGTGCTTCAGACACGGCCGAGCCAAGGGGGCGATAAGCCAGGCGTGAGTTCAGCGCGACGAGCAAATGACTATTGGCGCGGGTCTTTGTGCCGCGTGGACGCTGAGGTGGTGCGGAGTGACCGAGGCATTGGCTCGATGCGGCTGCGAGTGCGCGCAACTGGCCCAACGGAGCATCTTCATGCGCTAGCGGAACGGCTTCGAGCCGACGGGGCACTGTAGCTTTGTGTTACGTGTCGTAAATTTATCATGTAGCTTCATGTACAGTAGCTTCATGTCCTATAGATGCATTCATACTTTGAACATGAAATCAAAAGAAATCACCGTAAACTCGTAGCTTTGTGCCACGTAGATGCCTGATGCACACACGGGTGTGCCCGATCTTCTGATGAGAACGATACGTCGATTTGGAGAGTTGATGAACTCGTGATCTTGGCTTCTAACCAGCGAGGATAGGGAAACCGGCAATCGCAACGCCACCAACGTGAGTTGATAAACCACGCTTAGACGTGATGGATCTTTATCCCTGCTAGCAATCGAGAAACTTGGAAGAACAAGTGAGAAGCAATCTGAAAATTGGATACCAATAAAACTCACGAACACAAAGTTGAGGTTCTCGCTTTCATCTCGGCGCTTTAGTCAACACGCGCAAGCACGAGGAGGGACACAAACGGGGTCTACTAAACACAACAAAATCTAAAGTACAACATATGGGGGTGGCGGCCAAGCTAAGGGCGTCCACCACCAAACCCTAAATCTCATGGGCCATAGGCCCAAAAATACGGTGACGCAGCACCAGACAGATTTGGCCCGTGACACTCTTCTGCATTTTTTTGTCGATCTAGAGCGAATTTGGACATGGGGCTTGATCCATTGGCAATCTTATCTCCTAAGCTTTCAAATGAGTGGTTGTACGTCGAAAACAGAGTTCGGGAGCCCGAGATATGCCCGTTTGAAGTTGAGGTGCTGCTGGATGGCCGAACCGGACTCGGCGACGAATTAGGCTTCATCATGGGCCTTCCTTGTCATATGGGATGTCCTTGGTGAGTGGTCTTAACGCGTTGGGTTAGCAAAGGTGGATGGAAAGATCGAGCTTCTGGATTAAGCCCTCCATGCGACGTAGATGAAGTGGCGATCGAAAAACTAAAGTGCGGCAACGAAGGTGTCGCCGGGAGAGAAATGTCAGCGATCGTATCTATGGTTGGGATGTCCTCATCAATGCGTGCATAGAACGAGCGATTAGATTCAATCCCTCGAGTCTCACCTTTCTCACCTTTCAATCTGTCTTTACAGTAGAGATCATGCTGATAACGTGTTAAGCAACCTCGCTATCGAATAGTCCGGGGTTGCCGAACAGATCTAAAGTGGAGAACAGAAAGAGAGGGACACAGGAATTGAGGAGGAACTGAATCTTTATTCTGTTTGCAAGTACATTGGGGAGGACCCCCTGCCTCCTATTTATAGCCTACGACTAGGGTTTCGGCAAGGGACCATACTGGGCCTCATGGGCCAGATAGGTTTCCCAACAGTAAACGTAGAAGCAATCATCTACGTCAGTAGAGCATTCTGGATACATGCACCGCTGGCCCAAATGATTGGGCAGTTAAGCATTTTAAAAACTGGGGCGCTAATCAAAATTCAAACAAATTTTCAAAACAAAAACAAAACTAATCTGAAAGTGATATGTGCCATTGCGCCATTAACCTCAAAGATTTTCCCCAAGCATCTAATCCAATTAGATGGATGCATTATGAATCATAATTATCCGAGGGCAAAAAGAAGACCAAAATCTCCACCTACATTGGCTGGACAATCCCAAGAACACATGCCGAATCTCTAGAGGACTACCTCTGATTCACGTGGGATTGGACGCCGGTATCCGAAATACAGAACCTTTGGCTCAAACGAAGCAAGATTTGGGTGCAAATCTCGCTGGATCCGTCAAAGCTAGGGGTGAAAATGGATCGGATACAGACGGATAATAGCTCTACCATATTTGTTTTCATATTTTTTTATCGGATACAGATACGGATACGGATAGTCCGGATACAAATACAAATACAGATAATGTCGAATACAGATATGGATCGAATATGAATCGAATCGGATACAGTTACGAATATTTATCGGAACATGATAACCCTTATATTGTACATAAAAAATCAACGAAAACACATAATTGGTTGATTTGATCAAAATATTATTGAAAATTGAATAAATATAAACATTTTCATTAACTTAGACAATAGTTAGATACCATGTCGCAAACAAAATTATGTAAGACTTAGCTCATCACGCACATACGATTAGTTCATCATACATGCAGATCAAAATGGAAAAAAAGCTCAAATATACAACATATAAATCAAAATAGCAAAAATATACAACAAAAAAAAAATTTCAAAATTGCCCACGCTTCCCGCCACACGTATGCCGCCAGTGGCTCCGCCTCATACGCCACGTGTCCCCTTATGTTTTTTTATTTTTATTTGATTATTTCGCGTCGAATTTTTTTAGTTTTCACTGGTTATTCGACCGGACATTGAAATGCAAATAACTTTCGCTAGACAACTCCAAATTTTATAAGAAAACTTTATAAATTTTCGCCAAATCATATGGATTAAGAATATGCTTTCGAATTGTATTTTTAAATATTATTTTTGTACACTGTACCGATAATTTTGTAATACCTTTTTAATTTCGTATTCTTGTTTGAATCTATTTTACCTTTGTGGAATGGTAGTATCTTTGTTGTATTTTAATGCTATACAACACCCGGCTGAATAGATTATCTATAATACCGTCTCATATGAGCGGTTAGATTCATCAGCTAATTGACGGATGACACACTACATCTTACAATAGTATAGATGGCAATTATTTATAGTATATTATTATATTATGTAAAAATAACTCATAAAATAGATTATCTATAATACCGTCTCATTCTCCTTTTTCCTTCTTTGGTTTCTTCCGTATCACTTAAAATTTAGTGGAATGTTAAACTTTACCATCAGATAGGACATTACCGGCATTTGTCATTCGCGTCCATATTCGAAATGTTGGCTCATAGTCGGTGGGAAAACGGTTTTATATACAACATGTAAATAAAATCAGAGAAATATACAACAAGAAATAAAAATAGCAAAAATACCGACGGTTCCCGCCACGACGTTTTTTTATTTTTGTCTCATTATTTCGCCGAATTTTTTTAGTTTTCTCTGGTTATTCGACCGGATCCGATTGAAATGAAAATACCGATAATTGTGTAATAATTTTTTTGTACACTGTACCGATAATTGTGTAATAATTTTTTTGAGACTTCGTGTAGTTTTGGTCAAAGATGGGTAGATAAATTATGTACGGCTTACGAATGGTAAACAACAATGGCATATACCGGACTAAACCTAACATGCCTTAGGGAAAGGGAACAACAAGAAGGGCCCTTGTCGTGACATTTCCATCGAGAGCAATGAGGATATTTTCCTTACGCAATCCTTCAACTCTCGCCGCTCGCCCTAGCTGCCCTCTCACGCTTTCTCTCGCACTCAGCCTCCCTCTCCGCGGCATGGCGCTGCCGTTCGGCCTCCCTCTGTGCAAGCATCTGTTCCAGACGCTGCTTGCGCTTCTCCTCCTGATCCTGCTCACACCACTGTTGCTCCACCATAGCCCTCCGATGCGAGTACTCCCAATTCCGCATCCTTTCCATCTCGAGAGTTTGTTCCGCGTCGTAGAATCGGATGAACTCGCACAGTGGAGGCTACAATTGGTCACATCACATGGTGTTAGACACATGCAGGTTCGATGCAACACTAAATGCGAGTATGAACATGCCGGGCTTCTCCGCCGCAGCCGCATCCCCAGCGTTGGCTCAGAGTCGTGGTTGCGGCAACTCCAGTACCTCATACCGTATGTGTATGAGTTGTCTATGGACTGCCGGAAGCGGCAAGGATCCCCGCATAGGCACATGGCGACCTCCGTGCCGTCGGGGATGGTTTGGACAATGCTGTGCCTTGGGGGCGAGGGAAACTCCATTGGTGCTGCTCGTTTGGTTTGCGGGGGATGGTTCTCTTTGTTGTATTGGAGCAGTCATTTGATTGATGCAATGCTGGGAAGCCAGGAAGGGGGTTAAATAGCCTGAATTGATAAAGCGATAGATTTGAAGCAAGAACGAATCCGCGAGCATCGGATTCCTTTGAAGCTCTGCCTGTGCTTGGAAGCGACAAATGCATGCAGCTTTATAGCTGGTAGGGAGGTGCCAGTCAGGCTTTGGCAGCTATGCTTTGACAGGACGACTAAGGCATTCTCTGCCACGCGTGCATTTGATGACATGATATGTCATGCAGGCTTTGCCAGCAGTGGTTTGACAGGACGTCTCAGGCCAATGCAACGAAAGTTTGGATGATGACAACTTATAATTATGGAAATATCACTACTTAAGCATATTCGGCCGGCCGGGATAATTATAATAGTCGCGGAAAAATACGACAACTTAAGCATATTCGGCCAGCCGTGAAATATCACGTGTGAGTCCATTTTTTCGGAAGAATGCAGCTGATTTGCTCTTCTCAGATAATCGACTACTTATATTATGGAAAAATATTGTAATTACACCTTCCGTTGTATGTATTTTCGTGATAGTTGAAAAAGGCTAATTATAACGGTCGCGAACAAATGTGACAACTTAAGCATATTCGGCCGCCGTAAAATATCACGTGGTGAGTCCATTTTTTCTAAGAATGCGCCTGATTTGCTCTTCTTCAGATAATCGACTACGATATTATGGAAAATATTGTAATTACACCTTCCGTTGTATGTACTTTCGTATAGTTGAAAAGGGCTAAATATAATAGTCGCGGAAAAATATCACAACTTAAGCATATTCGGCCGGCCGTGAAATATCACGTGTGAGTCCATTTTTTTGGAAGAATGCAGCTGATTTGCTCTTCTCGTGATAATCGACTACGATATTATGGAAAAATATTGTAATTACACCTTCCGTTGTATGTATTTTCGTATAGTTGAAAAGGGCTAATTATAACGGTCGCGAACAAATGTGACAACTTAAGCATATTCGGTCGGCCGCAAAATATCACGTGTGAGTCCATTTTTTCGGAAGAATGCGTCTGATTTACTCTTCTATATACTGACTACGATATTATGGAAAAATATTGTAATTACACCTTCCGTTGTATGTACTTTTGTATAGTTGAAAAGGGCTAAATATAATAGTCGCGGAAAAATATCACAACTTAAGCATATTCAGCCGGCCGTGAAATATCACGTGTGAGTCCATTTTTTCGGAAGAATGCAGCTGATTTGCTCTTCTCTATACTGACTACGATATTATGGAAAAATATTGTAATTACACCTTCCGTTGTATGTATTTTCGTATAGTTCAAAAGGGCTAATTATAACGGTCGCAAACAAATATGATGACTTAAACATATTCGGCTGGCCGTGAAATATCACGTTTGAGTCCATTTTTTCGGAAGAATGCAGCTGATTTGCTCTTCACTATACGGACTACCGTTTTATGGAAAAAAAATGTAATTACATCTTCCGTTGTATGTATTTCCGGCAATTTGAAAATGGCTAATTACAATAGTCGCGTACAAATATGACAACTTGAGCATACTTGGCAGGCGGTAAAATGTCCCGTTTGAGTCCATTTTTTGGAAGAATGCAGCTGGATTGCTCTTCACTATACGAACTACCATATTTTGCAAAAAATATTGTAATTACACCTTCTATTGTATGAATTTTCGGATAGTTGAAAAGTGCTAATTACAATAGTCGCGAAAAGTGGTTATCGGCTACGATACTTGGGTATATTGCGGTACTACAATTTACTTGTAAAGAAAGGTGTAAACAAAATTTATGTGTACAGAACGGTAGTCCGTATATCATATATCAAATCTGATCCATTCTTTAAAAAAACAATAGTAAACATATGTGACGCATACAAAATATGAGATATATATAATATACTATAATATTGATGCAAAAACATGAGAGAGAATAGATAACACAAATGGAACGATTGCATTGCACGACATAGATTAATAAAGTTAACATAAGTGACGCATAAAGCATGATGTAGTTCGCAATTGCAAACAAAATTATCACAAGGATAACTACATACAGCATCTTTTCTACCCACTTGATATGATCTAAAATGCGCTCCACCTTTAATGTCAGCATGTTAAGCCTTTGCTCTAGCGTTGGGTTCATGCTCTGCTCGAGTGTTGGGTCCATCCGCTGCTTTAGGCCGGGAAGCATCCCCGCTGGTGCTGCGGTACTACGACGCTCCATCGATGTATTCAGGGTGTCATTCATCGAAAATATTGACATCCCGCAGATCGCATAACGATGTCAACATATTTTCGCACCATGTAAAGAGTCGTGGAACTCATAAGAGACTACTCAAGAAGAGAACAATCATCATAGGCTGGAGAAATCGAACTACATTCCCACTTACAGAGTAATTAGGGCATTTATAAAACACCCGGCCGTAATTTGACGAAGTGGTGGAGTACAACACATTAGCTTCCACATGGCAATTAGGGCAATCGACCCGCCTAGCATTGGCAAGTGCAATGGCTCTCCGATTCGCTGAGCTCGACGTTTGAGACATGGCCTTCACACAATTGAAGCACGCACAAGTGTAATTAGGAAGAAGAGGATATCAGCAAGCTAATGTACAATGTGACTCACCGTACAAAATTTAGTTTGTAAATAATACCTCTAAAACACGTAGCCGGAAAGAAACACTGGAAAAAAGAAAGCTAATCTACCAGTTCTCCTCTACGCGCTATGGGGTTTGTAAAATATCACGTGTAACCTTTATGCACTCTGGGATATTTATAGGCAGGGAGCGAGGGAGGAACGACGCAGCTGGCGGCACATCAGCCTGCAGGGCGAGGGGCCAAGACAGGCAATCAGCAGGTGGCAGCGTGTGCAGTGTGCTGCGGGGGGCCTGGCTGCAGAATCGCTGCAGCTGGCAGTGGCTTGGGAGTGGCGACCAGGTGGCGTAACGTTAGCGCACGCGGTTTAGGGGCCGGGACATGAAAGCAAAGACGCGGCGCCAAGTAGCTGCACCCAATGGGGGCCTGGTTGAAGCCAAGCTGGAGCTGGCAGTGTCCTGGCCCTAGTAATGCCCTTCGTTTAATAGTCGCGAACGAAGATGACAACTTAAGCCTATTAGGTAGGCCGTAAAATATCACGTATTACTCTATTTTCTTTGGAATAAGGCAGATGATGTGCTCTTCGAAATACGGAGTAGCATGTTATGAAAAAATATTGTTTTCACACGATGCATGCAAATTACGCCAGTGCAAAAGGCCTCAATATAACTAAGTGGCAAAGACAACTTAGTGCCATAATACATTTCATTCCGAGCACAATATTGCACATATTAAAACATTACATTGATAGTAAAATAATGCAATCGAACGGGTTGATCAATAACGGGTTCAACGGCCTTTTGGGTTAGTGTTCCCCCTTCCTCTTCCCCTGCGCGTCCCCCTACCATGACATTCCTGGTTATCGTAGTCGGACGGTGTGAAAGTTTGGGGCCGATGGGGGATACGTAGTCCACTACCGCCGCTGACCTAACTGCGGCACCTCGCGTTCGGCCGAATCGCGACTGCTCGACCGCATACGACGTGCCGTTGTGGATGCCCCATCCACCATCGATCGTCTCGCATGGTACCGATGCGCGGAGTACGTCCGGTCGTTGTTCCCGCCGCTCGATCCACCCGGCCTCGTCGGGGTTCTTTGGGATGCGAATGCAACCCTAGGGATTGCAAACACGCCGTCGCGAGCAAATTGCGGAATGTAGTCCCCGAGCCCATAAGGTCATCGTGACGCCTCGACACGCCCCCCATGTTTGTTGATGCTGGACGGGGTACTAAAAGACTTCGCGGCAATGATGGGGACGGTGACATGTTGATATGTACTCCTCCTTGAACGCTCGCCTCAAAGACCTATTTCAACGTAGCCGCTTTCCATGGCCCCGGCCGCTCTCATGGTTCGGGACCCGGACGAAGTCGATGCTCGGGTTGGTCTTGCTGCCGCCGAGGAGGCACAGCGCTGCACGCCTATCCATGGACATGCTCCTCATCGTGGGGCTCGATGCGGGGCGGCGCCAGACGGTACATCCTCGTAATCACGTTGGGTAGACGGTCTATGGCCACCAACATCTCTCGATCGCATTTCTTATGCGGTGGCCCGCGGGCGAAGAAGGTTCCGTAAAGCGATTGCTTGATTGACGCTGTTGCTGCGTCAGGATCGCGTGAGGATCTCGTCCGCCGTCATGCATGTACTCCGCCACGCCTCGCAAATTAACACGATCGAATGATTAATTGGGTGTATCCTCGATTTTTAATATGTGATTGGTGCGATCCGTACCCAGTGTGTGCATGCGCTCTGCATTCTCCTCCGATAGCCATGTTGCAATCGGCATCACCACAGCCACTTCGTCTAGGAGCACCGCCTGTGTGCGAGGTCTGTACTCAATCAAGGTACCCAAATGTGTCCGTCTCGTGGCTGCGCCGATGGGTTCCAGACGTCCCTCGGTGGCCATCGAGTTCCACCTCTCAATATGCCGGCTATTCCGTGCGACCCGGTTGTAGTTGTGCCTCGATGTGCTCCTCCTCGCGGATCAATCTAACACGTTATTAATGGTTTCACAAGAAGGCGTGAAAGTAATGTGACATATAGCGACATACCCATGGGAGCTTTCGGAGTCTATCGGAGACGGTGGAGGGAAAGACTGCCGGTACCCAAATTGGCGCTGAACGCGCTCTGGAGAGTATGGCTCAACAGCACTCATGCACAGGAGGAAGCATTTCGTCATCCAATAATGAGGCTCCCCCGTGCACAGATTGGAGATATGGCCTCCCGACGCAACCTCCTCCGCGGCCTGGGTGGAAAAGGGATCCCACGTGACCTGCGCTGATGTCAGGAAGTCTAGGTCCCCCACGAGACGAGGGTAGGAGCCGCGGTCTGATTCCTGGGCCCATCGAAGTCTGGCATGCATCCATTTGTAACCCAAGGTTGGCCTTGCGAGTGGATGCACGTTAGCTTCATCAATGGGCACTGGGTAGTACCGCCTTGACACTCTTGGTCGCGCTATGGGTAGGTACGACCAGGACCACAACTGTAGAAGCAGGGGGCAACCTCCCATTATTGAAGTTGGCTGTGACCGGCGGCAGGCCGCACACATCTCGCGATATGTGTCTGCGAATCGCCGAGCCCCACCGTAGATGTCCGGTGCTGCATCTTCTCGCACTCGCTTCGCTAATTTTGAGCGACCCAAACGAGGTGGGGGCAACGGAATCACCATTTCCGCTTGTAAATAAAATTCTCGCAAGGAGGAAATAGAGGTACACCTCGGCGTGCCTATTTATCCGACCAGGGTCGGCTGCCAGACATGGTCCACCTCCGGAGACTGCCGAGCCATGTGAAAGAGACTTCGATCACAGTTCCTCGTGGTAACGCTGTGCCAAACTGCATCGAAGAAAATCACATGTTAGGAAATCACGTTAGCTCCCAAATAAGTGTGGTTCGTGGTGCTTCCACATCTATTACCTTTCCTCTACATAGTTCTTCCATGCCTCTTTGAGGGCTTATGCACTACGAGGGGTTTACCTGGAAAGTGGAAGGCCAAATAGCATGGCGACATCTTTAAGGGTCACCGTCATCTCGCCGAAGGAGGTGGAAAGTATGCGTCTCCTGACGCCATCCGCCGACCAACGCGGTGATAAGGGCCCCGTCCCGCCTAGGCATCGGGTCCGCCGCCCTCTCCTTCGCCGGCTCCACGCACCATAAATGCGAAAGCTAACAGCCTGTCCGTCCGAGGCCGTATATGAACTCGTGGTCCAATCTCTTAATGTTACGGAGCCACGCATGCGGAGAGTGTTAAGCTGCAAGGATGAGCAAGTAAACATACCGAGCATAACGAAAGGTGCGACGCTTGCGATACGTTACGACAAGGTAGTAATGACGTTACCGTCGCCGAGGCCCACTTGCGGGCCCTGGTGGTCGCCATCATACTTCGATCGCAATAGCTCGCAACTCCATCACAAGCCTGCATAATCTCGAGGGAATGAAACAATGAAATACAAAAAACATCAAGAAATTACAAAACCATCAGTACATACCCAAAGAAATTTAGGTTCATAAATTACATAACCGACATTTCACGAGGAGAATGCAAAATGAAGGTAGTAAGAAGATGTTGCATGTCTAATGCGTATAGTTTAAATATTACATTGGACAACATCACCTCTCGCTTGGGCAGCCTCTACGGTCATGCCTGTCTCGTCATAGATGCGATAACGCCGAAGGCCATCGTCTCGCAATGAGACGCATCCATGTCACCCTCAAACCGCGCGAACGCGTCTACCCGGCAGTATCGCGCCTAAGTGTGGGGTACGGGAGCCACGAGGGGTTCGGAGGTCTTGTAGTTCAGGCCGATGTTGAACGGTTCGAAATGCCCCGCCCATGTTGCTCTAACGGCATCCATACGGTAGTACGGTGTGACATATTGTGTGCCGTCATTGTCCCCATATCACGGCACGCCGCTAGCACGCGGCGAGCAGGGGATGTGCTCTAGGCGAGGCTTGTTGCATGAGCAGGTCGCCTCATACAGGCCGAGCTGGCATCTCTGGTTTGTGTCCCCCGCGGAGTATCCCGAACGGTGCTTGCGCTTGCACTCGACAAGAAAAATGTTCTGTGCAGGGTCCATCATGCGTGTGCGGTGGAATTGAGCTTTACGCCACGACGCCAGAATAAAGCCTCGACACGGGGAGCGAAGGTTGAGCCGCAGTTGTACGCCGCCCTTTGGCGATCAACAAAGTATTTCGCGGTCCTAAAAAATGTGAGCTCAATGATTGGGCAAATGGGTAGGCAACGAGCCCCCCGCAGCATATTGTTGTACGACTCGGCAAAGTTCGTCGTCATGATGGAGTATCTGCAGAAGACAAGCATACCGCTTAGGTGTAAAATAGTGTTGTCAAATGATGTGGTACCGTACTAGAGAGGGCATTATCTTACCAAGCACCGTTTGTATCGTGCGCCCAGGCCCATCTCTCAGCGGGTTTACGAGCTATCCATTGAGCGAATGTCATCTTGCGCCGTACGGAGACCTCCGAGCCACCAATTACCTGTGTGCCCTCCATGGTCTCTTCCGCCACCAGTTCCTTTGAGCGCTGCTCACCGGTTAAATATCGATCGAACTTGCGTAGTTGGTTTTGCATGCATAGGGTTTTGAATAGCTTCACCATGTTCTTGTTCCTGCACATGGTGTATGTTCGCTTCAGTGACGCATGCACCATCTACGCTGGACGTCTCTCCACAGGCAAGGGCAATCTTTATCTTCCGCCATTCT
This sequence comes from Rhipidocladum racemiflorum, assembly GCA_036346355.1. NCBI lineage: Eukaryota > Viridiplantae > Streptophyta > Magnoliopsida > Poales > Poaceae > Rhipidocladum > Rhipidocladum racemiflorum. Next base: position 3,311,509 of record CM070582.1, read on the forward strand.
ATCGAGGGCGTTCAGCAGCCCTGCATTACGATCCGATACGACGCACACCCCGGTCCTATCCCGCACCACACGGGTCTTCACCAGGGACAGGAACCAGAACCAGCTGTCGTTGCTTTTGCTCTCGACCACGGCGAACGCCAGCGGTAGTAGCTGGTTGTTTGCATCGGCAGCTAGGGCGGTAAGAAGGGTGCCATTGTATTGGCCGGATAGAAATGTCCCATCCACGCATATAACAGGATGGCGATTCTTTGAATCGCGTGATGCATGGACCTAACGCCTAACACCCTCGAGGAGGTAGTAGTGTTCTCGAGCAATGATCCATCGGAAGTTGCACGGGTTCAACAAAGAATAGCATATTCGGAGCCCGGGTTTGTTGCAGCTATCCGCCTCAGTAGGCGTGGAGCCCAATTGAATGACTCCATAAAACTACCAAACATCATTTTCAAAGCCATCTGCTTTGCTCGCCAAGCCTGTAGGTAGGTTATGGACATCCTCGCCCTATTCTCGCATCTCAAAGAATTATGGTTATGGCCTGAGACTAAGGTCGGCCTTCAAAGACGTCTAATGTGATTTGTGCGATGAATCTTGATTTCACCACGCCGCTTGTGTTCCGAACAAGCGCCTCTGTGCATGCGTGCGGTGTGTACCGGTGTATAATGAAATGGTTCTGATGTTTAGGGCGCTGAGCACGAACATAGAATCCGTGATCGCTGCCCTTTCTTACATTTAAGCTCGAAGCAGTTCGGGTCCGAGCGATGCACACGGTGGTCACGCCGGGTCACCACGGCGTAATTATTGCAGAAGTGCATCGCTTCGTCCTTTGTGGCAAACTCCTGGTCGAGTTCTATGTCGCTATGGTCTTGCCCACGCTTAGAAATATCCTCCAAGCGGGCTAGAACACAGTTGGCCGGGTCCAGCGAGTGCAAAAAAGCGATTGCTAGCCCCGGGTCCTCATCTTCGTCAGGACCATCACCATAAGTAGGGTGAGGGTCATCCCCTAGGGCATCCACATCAACCTCAGGGACGGGCGCATCCGTCTCGCCAGCCCTCGCCAAGCCCTCGACCGGGACTTGTCGCGAGCTCATGGCAATCTCCTCTTCTGCTCGGGTTGTTCGTCCGCATTGACCCCCATGTCCTCCTCCTCAGGCTCGGCTCGTCCTGCCTCCCCGGGGTGCGAGGGACTAGCTTCACGTAAACACCTAGTGCGAACCCTTCTGTGCGGCCTTCTCCATGTAGAATCGCCAGCACTCGCTCTCTGAGCTCGAATAGGTCAGACACGTAAAGCAAGCTATTTGGCACTACATGGGGCCTAACCCCATCTACCACGAGCTTGTACAATGTGCGGTCAACACTAAGAGCGCGGCCGCTCTTGCTCTGCATCAGACGACTCTATCGGTGGATTTACAGTTGTCTCTATGTGTGCGCAATTATGCATGCTGACAAATGGGCCCTGCAAATTTGCGGGCTCCCCCCCATGCCATATATGAAGCGGAATCGCCATCGAGGACTGTAGCATTACATAATTGTAGTCATCAATAATTGCACACACGCACCGCTAACATATTTAAACATATTGGCATTACTAAAATTTTATTTACGAAAGAATTAATGTTATGGTTACGTACAGTTCAAATGTATGCCAACATATAATTATATATATGTTATATAATATACTATCACAAGACATATGCAGTTTATGAAATCCTAAAACCACATTCCACACTCATAATATCATGTAAAATACTACTACACAGAAAAGACATTGTATACTTCACATTTCAGGTGTCTGCATTTAACTAAGTAAAACAAATATACGTAGCTAACAAATTAATTGGCTGTTTTTTCGATCTTTTTGTGCGCATGTATTTCTAGGTGATACGATTAATTCGCAATTTTTATGGAATGCGGGGATTTATCTACCAGGTTCGCAATATATGGTGTTCACCGTAACAACATAAGTTTGGTAAAAGTGTGCTAGCAGCATGATATAAGGGGAGATGCTTGCCTTGCTCTGAGTTTTCTGGAACGGCGTCGAGGTCAACGTGTTTGCTCTGAGTTTTCTGGAACGGCGTCGAGGTCAACGTGTGCGGTCCCTGCAGTGTCGGCACCTACACGAAGCAAAAACAACAATACGAAGTCCAATAAGTAATAAGGGAAAATAGCTTACAATGGTGCGGAACTTCGGCCCACCGATATTTAAGTCGGATTAAGTGGATACTTTGGTTCGAGTTGTAAAGTTCAGAAAGGAGGTCAACTCCTTTCGGGTCCAAGTAGATATTACGTCCAAAAAAACAGTCCTTCGCTTCAGCGAATCATCACGCGAAATAAATACAGTGCAACGTTTGAGCAGAAGCTCGGCAGAGGGTCCTGACCTCTGCAGAGACTCCTTTCGGGTCAAAATTAAGTCAGATTAAGCAGCTACTTTGGTTCGAGTCATTAGGTTCAGAAAGGAGGTCAACTCCTTTCGGGTCCAAGTAATGATTACGTCCAAAAATAAGTACAACAATACGAAGTCGAATAAGTAATAAGGCAAAATGAATTAACACAGTACATAATTTTGTGCAACCAATATTTAAGTCAGATTACAAAGAACTTTGGTTCGAGTTATTAGGTTCAGAAGGAGGTCAACTCCTTTCGGTCCAAGTAATGATTACGCCTAAAAATAAATACAACAATACTAAGTCGAATAAGTAATAAGGCAAAATGACTTAACACAGTCCGTAACTTCGTGCCACCAATATTTAAGTTGGATTAAGCAAAGAACTTTGGTTCAAGTAATTAAGTTCAGAAAGGAGGTCAACTCCTTTCGGGTCCAAGTTGTGATTACGTCCAAAAAAAACACAGTCCTATGCTTAAGGTCAAGATCGTGTGAAATACAGACAGGCCGATGGTCATCGGAGGGTCCAGCCCCCCAAAATAGCACAAGGTTACCTCGGCAGAGGGTCCTGTCCTCTGGATAGACTAATGGTCCCAAAATAAGGTTGTTAATTCGTGTAATATTCTTACTTACGTAAACAATTTTAGGTGTCACGGTTAATTCACGTTCTCCGCACATAATATCACATAGATTACTGCTACACACATAATATCATAATAGCATTGTACTAATGTTTCCTAATACCGTCGTAACATTTCACTATAGCATAACACTACACTGTCCTCAACAATAATAAATTGCACAAACGTAAATACATCAATCTAACCTACCAAGTTGGTCACTAAAACTGCACTGACCAAAACATACTATTATTTATGAAGATTTGATCAAAAAAACGCGCAGGTGGGAGGGAGACACCTGCGCGTTTGGGCTGGCGAACGTCGGGGCCGGAGGGGGTTCGGCGGAGGGCACTGCCGCCGCGCCCCTCGTGGCGGTAGCCGCGCGATGTGGGACCGGGAGGGGGCAGGGGCCGAGCGAAGGCACTGGTCGCCGGCCCCTGTGGCGGCAGCAGGCCATGTGGGACCGGGGAGGGGGCAGGGCGCTGAGCGCCGCCACTGCCGCCGTCCCCTCGTGGCAGAGCTGTGGTCGACGCTGCAGCCGGCCGCCGCCGCCCCGCATGGCGTCCGCAGTGTTAATTTTGCAATTTTTTATATTTGTTGTATAGTTTTGAAATTTGGTATTACATGATGTATATTAAAGCAGCTTTTTCGGGATATATCTACAAGGTTCGCAATAAAGGGTGTTTACCTAGAAGAACGCATGCATACATACATTTCAGCATAACAACATTAGCTTGGTAAAAGCATGGCATGAACATGACAAAAGGGGATGTGCTTGCCTTTGCTTCGAGCCCACTCGAACGGGTCGAGGTCGTCGTGGTGCGGTCTCTCGCAATGACGGTACCTACACGGCAATAACAACAAAGATGAGGTCACATAAGTAATAAGGGAAAGTAGCTTACCACGGTCGAACTTCGTGCCACCAATATTTAAGTCGATTAACCTGGCTACTTTGGTTCGAGTTATTAAGTTCGTAAAGGAGGACAACTCCTTTCGGGTCCAAGTAGTGATTACGCCCAAAAATAAAAGCAGTCCTTCAAGCGTTTAATAAACGTCTTGAAATAAATACAATCCAATGGTCATCTGAGGGTCCAGACTCTCGAGACAGTTCAACGCTCGAGTACAAGCTCGCTAGAGGGTCACGAACTCTAGAGAGCCTCATCGCTTTCAAAAAAATATTGTTATTTTATGCAACAATATTTAGGTGCTACGATTCATTCGTAATTTTTATGGACGGCGGGGATATTCTTTTATTTAACTACTGCATGTTATTTTATGCACGTAATATTACACTGAGATTATCATATCGTCTTGTACTCATTTACCATGTTTTTCTGCACTAACCATAATATATTGCACAAACGTCAATACTGCAACCTAACAGAACAAGTTGGTCACTAATACTACACTGTAAAAAACATACTATTCTTCATGAGGATTTGTAACTAACCTTTTCAAAGTTTTACAGATGATCACTGAAGCTCGAGCAATAAATAAATGTTCCTCACAAATACCTGCAATATAAAATACATGAATGAAATAATTGAAAAAAATTAAACTTTGTGAAAATTTCAACAAACTATAACCACCGACTAATTAGTCTCCTGTCTTCGCGCTCTCAATATGATGTCCTCGCCTCTACGCTCTCTGCTATCAAGCTCTCCACTCTACTCTCACTCACCGCAAGCTCCTCGCTCTCACACTAGCTCCTGTGCTCTCGCTCTCACACCGCTCCTGTGGTCTCTTCTCTCTTGCTCTAGAACAATGCGAAGAAATGCGCAAGTCCTTGGTACTTCGGCGACTGCCTTTATAGGAGCCAACGTCATCACTGTGACGTTTATGTTAATCGTGATTTTCTTACGTATAACTATCTTGTTTTTTTATAATCGCGTTCATTACCACCGTTATAACCTGAAATCGCAGCTATAATGCGCTTCGGATTCCGACAAGAATTGATTTGACGCGACGTTTCTTGCTGTGCCAACCACTGTCTTCTATTCACCCATGTGCATGCATCCATTTGCGCCGAAAGCAACCAGGCATGGAGCAAAATCTCCATTATTTCAGCTTGGCCGCCCCCCCCCCTAAGCCCCCCGTGCGACGCCACCTGCCGTGCCCCTCCCTGCGCCCCCAACCACAAGCTGCCACTTGGTTTCAAAAAAAAAACATCAAAAAAAATTCAAAAATCCAAAAACACGGACACGTGGCAGCGTGGGGCGGCGCCACCTGGCTGCCGCCGTGGGGTGTGGCGGGACCGGCTGGTACTTTTGCTATTTTAAATTCTTGATGTATATTTCTGAAATTTTATATTTATATGTTGTATATTTGAGCCATTTTTCCAAAAAATACAAAATAAAGGTGATCCTTACTTCGAGATACAAATAGAAGCAAACATAGAACACACTAAAAGTTTGATAATACTTAACTACCATATCTCTAAAAAAACATATATAACACTTACATGTAATGACCCAAGTTTTGTATTCTTTATTAAATTATGTTTAGAAATAATAAATTATATATTTTTATGAGTTTTTATGAATTTTTAGCTACTTATTTAAAATATTTTCCTATTAAGAACAATAATTTTTGAATTTTTTTAGAAAATTTAAAATATGATGAAATCTTGAAAATAATTGAAAACTATTAGTCTTCATGTGACTCTTTAGAGACAGCACTCTCAATCCAGGAACAAAAACAAAATCCAATTTCCTTTACTGAATATTTCATGAATTGAGTAAATAGAGCTAAATAGATGCATAACTTAGGAGAATAAGACTATTAGTTACTTATGAGGGCTTCCAACTACCTTGAATAAAACTATTAGTCATCCATCTGCTTCTCTGGGCATAACTTGGGAGAATAAGACTATTAGTCATCCTGATTACTAAACACCCATATACATGTGAGACACTTTATGAAATTTTGGTGAAGTATCTATATAGTGCCCATACAAAGAAAAAATATATACATCATACAAGTAGTACTCGGTCAAGGTTGAATTGTGTGTACAACCAGCATATTCATAAATGTTTTTATATCTATTTAGCCTAACATTCTAAACCGAATGCATTAAGTTTGACGCTATGACCTATAAGCTTATTGAAATGCAAGAACATCCATTACCACGCACAAGGTTCAACAATCTAATACTCTGCTAAAATAAAAAAAAATGATCATAGAATGGGTTTATCATGTGCAAGTGTCTTGCCAATTAATTGTACATCTGCAAGCATAACTACAACTGTCTTCAGGTCACAATTTCCAGAGTACTTACACTCCCAAAAGGAATGGCCACACCTGTGCTCTAATGCTCGGTTCGATCCCCTGTCACAAAAGCAGATAACTCAATCTCATCACTTTGTAAACTACATCATCAATTCATGAGAAAGAGTGGGAAGACATCAAACAAAAGCAAGCTATCTTACTCCGCTCTGAACTTTCTTCAGAAGTTTCATTCCACCATCGTGAAACTTCCCCTCCGGCGTGAACAAGCTGCATCCAGATCTGGGGCCTGCACTGCTACACCATGTGATTTATGCGTAACCATAACACCGGGTGCTTAAAAATCTAGAAACATTTCAATAGGAAAACAACCAGAGGAAAAGTTGGGGGGAGAAAGAGGCAAAATAGCGAGACTTGCAGACTACAACTCACCAGATCGAAGACGCGCATGCGACATCGGAGCTTGTTACTGTTGCTAGTCGGCACCTTGAGGAGGTGGAAGAAGACTAGAAGAGGATGGGTGGCTCCCTGTGCTGGGTAATAAAACCACATTAGGTCGAGAAGCAACCCTTCGTGAGCGGGATGGAGCGGCGGTTGGGCTCCCGGAAGACGCAGAACCGACCGGCGAAGTGGCGACTCGTCTTCTCATGGTCTCGTGACGGATCGACAAAGCAACCTGAGCCTCTTCGTGAGCGGGACAGAGCGGTGGTTGTCGGCTGGACTCCTGGACGACGCGAAATCGGGTCGACAACGAGGACGACGCCGCGGAGCTACCGCCTCCTCGCAGGTTCCTCGCGGGCACGGGAGGGGGCGATCGTTGAGTGCCGAACAGACTAGAAGGCGATGGAGAACGAGAGAGAATCCTGAGATTTCGAGATTCTCTCTCCGATCTGTAAAATTGGGGAGGAAGATCGGCAATCTGTTGGATACAGAAGAATAGTTGTACGGGTTCCTTATTTTATCGGATAAGGAACGTAATGAGTAACCTGTTGGAGATGCTCTAGCCACATAAAATTTCATTTCAGGACAAACTCGTTTTCAAAATGTGAAAAAGATAAATTCTACATAAATAGTGACAAATAGCTGTTTATTATGAATTTGTCTTTTTTATATATTGTAAATGACGTTGAGTTTGATCCTTAAATTTTTGCAGAAAACACCCTCTTCCCTGTATACGATTTTCTTGAAATTATTGAAAAAGTGTAAGATACGATTTATTGCCTCCTTAAATGACGTTGAGTTTGATCCTTAAATGACGTTGAGTTTGACAAATATCTTTCTTGAAATTATTGAAAAAGTGTAAGATACGATTTTCGGGAGTTTTCAATATTTAGATGATTTTCGCGGTATATCTGCAACCCTGGCAACACCCACTCCACTACTCCTGTCTCTCTCGCGCACTCTGTTCTTCTGCTGTTATCATTATTTATTGCCTCCTCGATCCTTAGTACTGCAACTTAATCACTCATTCCCCTCTGCTCCATGCCATGTACTTGAATTTGTCAGGAATTTTTTCGCACTCCACACCAAAGCCGCATTTGCCTTGAGAGACTTTTGGAGTTGATCTTGTAGCCTCCCACTTTACTCTCTTTTCTGCTTGTCCCTTTCCCTCTCAGTGGGGGTTAGCATCTGACCCAAGCAAGGCGCCGTTCCTTGCGATTTCTGCCCTCCTTCCTGGCTAAATCTGTGGGCAAACCAAGAGAGGAGAGGTTCTTGTGCGCAATTCTTTCGCAATGAGGCCCGACGCGCGGCTGGATTCGGCAGTGTTCCAGCTCACCCCGACCCGGACCAGGTGAGAGCATCCTGGATCTGCTCAGGAAGCAGCGCTGAATTGGTGAATCTTTTTGGTCTGGGTTTTTGGTTTGTGGTACGATGCAAAAACAGAGTCTTTGATGCCTTCGGGGTAAGAAAGCTTGGTCTCTGTGACGGTTCTGCAATTTGGTTAGAAAAAGCTTTCCATTTGAGGATTAGTCTACAATAATAGCAAAGCTTGGTCTCTGTGACAGTTCTGCAATTTGGTTGGAAGGTTGTGATCTTGGTGCAATCTGGGGTAGCAAATGCTCTTCTTTGTTCTGCTGGGCTTGGGGCTTTCGTTAGTCATCACATGTGTTTAGTTCTAGTACCAGATCCGATAATTCTAGCGCCATAGATGTGACACAGAACAGATTGACAATCCAGATTCTTTCTTGATCATGGTAGTTTCTTGATCAGGACTACCAGTGAAGTCACATTTTACTGTTTTCAGGTTTGATTTGGTTCTGGTGGTGAATGGCCGCAAGGAGAAGATAGCCTCTGGCTTGCTAAAACCGTTCCTGGCACACCTGAAGGCCGCCCAGGATCAGATTGCCAAGGGTGGCTACTCGATCACGCTTGAACCGAGCTCAGGGTTTGACGCCCCATGGTTTACGAGAGGCACTGTGGAGAGGTTGGTGTCTGGATTTCTACAGCCTCTTGCGGCATCGCCGGTTGGGTCATCTGTATGCTAGTTCTCTGCAGATTTGTGCGCTTTGTGAGTACTCCGGAGGTGCTTGAGCGAGTGACAGCAGTAGAGTCCGAGATCTTGCAGCTCGAGGACGCCATCGCTGTCCAGAGCAATGATAATCTTGGGTCAAGACCCGTAAGTGGAGAATTGTGGCTTATGAGCTCTGTTACTCTTGTGTAAATTGCAGAAAGATGACACATTCTTGTTTGCCATTTTGAAGGTGGAAGGCCATGGAGGGAAATTGACAGAAAGCAATGAAGGTATGACATTGCAGTTGCACCACCTTAATTGCTTCTTTTTGTATCATGAATTCATGATGCTTTGGATGGTGCATGCTTGTGGTAAAAATGTATAAATCTGTAACAGCTTTTTGTTTAACCAAAAAAGAAGAAGCCAAGTTGCAATCCAGTCTGATTGTTTAAGAGTTTAGAATCTAATCATTATGGAGATTGATGTTACATTAGGGACCCATGGTTGAGTTAGGTACATATAACACAACTTTAAAGTTGTTAGGCTGTATGAAGTACCAATTCATATCATCTAATTTAATGGCAAGCTTTGCTATTATTGTAGTTACGAAACTGCTTGTTTTAGTTTCCACCTTAGTTATTGTTGAAATTTATCTAAAGATGGAGTTATACTATTAACTGTGAATGTTTTATTAAAATCTTATTCTCTACCGGAGAATTTTTCTAGAAGTTATTATGTTCTGAAATATGTATTGCCTGGATGAGGGATTGAGCTGTTTCATAATTTTAGTTAGCTTATCGGGAGTAGCCTACTGTATCATTTCATTTATTGCTAGAAAATGCCTGACATTATGTATCCCCTAATAGGTAGCCGGGCAAATTATGAACCTGATGCAGATAAGGCAATTGTTCTCTACAAGGTGTGATTATTCCCAGTTTTCTTCATTTATATGTATCATTGCCTAACACTATGATTTCACCGAGATTCTTAATTGATGACAGCCCGAATCACAGCCTACGCCACAAGTGCAGGATGACAGTACAGCACAGGAGGAGAATTCAAAGTACTGACACATCTAAGAATATTTTTTTTATATAAGTTGTTATTTCCAAGCCTTCGCATCTCTGGCAACAAAATTGTATATAGTCATACTTTAGAAAATAAAATATGTATTTACAACATATAGTGGAGAAATACAAGCAGACATTAATCTTCATTTACTTTTTTATTGTTTGATCTCTATTACAAGCAGCATATGTACTCTGATATCACATTCAGTTTCTTTTGTTACTTACTATTGTCCTACATTAGGAAGTTGTTAATATAATTTGTTTTATTGTGCACTACAATTTTGCAGAGTCCAACTGCTCAGAGTTCTTGAAACCCGTAAAAATGTCTTACGGAAAGAGCAGGCTATGGCTTTTGCTCGTGCTGTTGCTGCTGGGTTTGACATTGACAACCTGGGTTACTTGATTGCATTCGCATCGCGCTTTGGTGCTTCACGTTTGATGTAAGTATAGTATTATCATTATTTAGTTTTTCATAAGCTAGATTCAATTACTTATCATAATGCCTTGTGTGCTTTTAACATGACTTAAAGGCTGCTAGTTTCCCTTGAAGATTGCATCATTCCTGTCTTTTGTTGGTATCAGGGTTCAAAAAATCGATCAAAATTGCTCGATTTTCGCGATTTTTTGCCCATATCGACATGGTACGGCTTCTAAAACCTCTCAATAAACCGGTCCATTTCAAACAAATTTCGAAAAAATTTATGTGACGTAAACTGGTCGAAAATCAGTAGAAATCACTATTATTAAGTCGTCGCCTAGGCGTCCTGGCGCTGGAGGAAGGACGTTGGGAGGCGTCGCCTCACCTAGCCGTCCAGGCGTCGCCAGGCGGCATGACTAGGGTTGGCTGGGGGAGCGGGGGGAGGTGTTCTAATTACCTAGCAACTTACTCGGCGGCACCGACTTCAAAGCTGACTCCGGAGGCTTGGCGTGGAGGAGAACCGGAGAAGGAGATCCGCCGTCGCGCCACCATCTCCGATGGCCGATGAGGTCAGGCGGCGCGGCTAGGGTGCGGAGCTTGGTGCGGAGAGGGAGAAGGAGATTCGCCGTTGTCACCACTCGCCAGCACCTTCGTCGCCCACTCGCCTCCAGCCGACCGGATCCGACATCACGTCGCTGTCATCCCCGTCGTCCCCGATTTGGCCGTGGGGGAGGAGACGTGGACGCGATGGGGGAGGAGATGCAGCGTCAGGGGCGTAGGCAAGGAGGTGTGGGGGGAGGAGAGGCGACGCCGGCGGCGATGGCAAGGAGGCGCGGGGGGAGGAGAGGTAGCGTCGGGGGCGGAGGCAAGGAGGCGCGGGGCCAAGGAGCCGGGCGTGGCTTGCAAGGCGGTGAGCCGAGGAGCCGGGAACGAAAAGGGGAAATAAAGGCAATGAAGGAAAGGAAAGAAGAAAAAGGAAGGAAAAGAAAGAAAAAGGGAAAGAAAAAGGAAAAAAAGAAAGAAAAAGGAAAGGAAGGAAAGGAAAGGAAAGGAAAGGAAAGAAAGGAAGAAAAGAGAAACGGGGTGAAGCCAGATCTTTTTTTTGGTGATATACTGATATTACTTATATACTGATATTGGTTCTATATATATTGGTGATATACTGATATTGCTAGACTATTTTTGGTCGCTTAATCCTCACCTAGGTGTCCAGGCGCTCAGCTGGCGCCTTGCCTCGCCTTGTCGTCTTGATAACCATGGTGGAAATAGCTTGATTTTTGTCAAAAACCGACGAAAACCGCTTCAAAAGTCGACCGCCAAAAAAGTTCAACTAATCTGTCGATTTTCCATGAAAACCGTCGATTTTTGAATCTTTTTCAAAAATTTTGATTTTTGAAACTACACGGTTTTCGACGATTTTCAACCGATTTTGCAAAAAATCAATTTCCGCACGATTTTCATCAAAATGATAAGTGAAACCCTGGTTGGTATAGGACGCTCTAAAGTCTTTTACATGTAACAAGAACAATGTTGGTATCTCATGTTTCATAGGGTTTAGTATTCCCTGCGGACAAATGTGCTATTAATGGTCCCTGTTTTAGTACTGTTCTTGAACTTGCTGTAATAGTAATTTGTAATAACTGTTGTATCCCAGTATTGTATAGCCTGCATGTGTGTTTCTAAAAGAGAAATTTTACGGTGGATAACGTATGTAATAAATAGTGGTAGTAGAAATCAAGGGTATTTTAGGTTTTTCCTATCTATTCATCACAGTTATTTTAGAATTTTTCTAATTTGCTCATAGTTTTGGCTTCACCAAATACCTGATGATCTTCAGAAGCTTCTTATCTATTCATCCGCCATTCATCAGGATCACAGGACGTGTTTCACCTTAAATGACAAATAATATGATAGATTTTTTTTACCCTTTTACCCCTTTCTGAATTTTACTACCAATACTACAGGTGGTAGTATAACTAGATCTAAATTGATGTCAACCATTAGATTCAAAGGAATAGACGGTTTATATTGATTTTAATCCACTGTAAAAGAGCTCTTCTAAAAACATTGTCTAGTTTGAAGCCTTGAATAACTGAGGGCCAGTTTGCGGTTGCTGTGCCTGTGCTGTGCTCTGGAATCTAGTAGTTATATGAATCTTTACTGATTGTAGTCGGATATTTCTGTTGTGGTTCCCAAAGAGATGTCTCAACTAACTGTGATATCCAAAATTAGAATAAATAAGTGTTTTTTAAAAGCCACCACAATGCCAAACAGAGCCTAGGCTATACAATTGCATAAATTAGTTGTTTCATCACACTAATACTGATTTCACCAGGACATCTTGCATGCTGACTATTTCAGTGTTACCAATTGAACAGGAGTGCATGTTCACAGTTCATCGAACTTTGGAAGCGAAAGCATGAAACTGGACAATGGATTGAAGTTGAACTTGAAGCAATGTCTACACGCTCTGAATTTCCTCCTTTTAATCCATCTGGCATTGTGTTTATGGGAGATAGCATGAAGCAAAACATGGAAGCAGTGTCTGTTCCCAACGGAGAGGCAAATGGCGAGGATGCAGCTAAAGCTGGTATGCATTCTACTGCATCTTCCAATAAAAGGCATCTCACTTCAATTTGTAGTATTGACTGAAAGTACATCTTGAGACGTAAGAAAAGAACATTTTTCTATGCTTCCTGTTTTCTTGTGGGAAGAATAGATTAATATTCAAATATAAGCAACTTACTCTGAGGAAAACCTTTTAGGTGGACATGCTATTTCTTTCCCTTCAAGGAATAGAATGGATTATAAATTTCACAATGCTAATCCATCTTGTTCTCAATTCAGCAGTGTCTTCTTAAGAACTCATAAAATTTCCTTTTTAAACAGTAAGCATCTTTGCTTTTAACTAATAACTAGCGTGCAAACTTACAATTAACCAATGCCTTGTCACACTGTACAGCACCTTTGATTTCTGTGCGGCTATTTTTACTGTAAGATCGATGGAACTGTTAGGGTTAGGGTTCGTCGCACACGCACACAATAGATTGGAACGGTGGACATAAGATTTACGTGGAAACCCTTTCGGAAAAAACCAAAAAAACCACGAGAGACGAAAATCCACTATAATGGTTCAAAGGTACAAGTACATGGGGTTGGCTTATATAAAATTATTTCCTTTCTGCTTTGCAGATCAGAAGTCTAGTCCGCAGATAGGGTATCAGACAGCATATCCCCCATGGGCAATGCATCCTCCATCTGGTGCGGCTGTTTACCCACCTTATCCTATGCAAGGCATGCCTTACCATCCTGGGGTGCACCCATACTACCCTCCATACCCTCCAGTGGATGACCCCAGGTACCACCACTACTCAGGGAGGAAATCGTCGAGGAAGCACTCCTCGGACAGCAAGGACTCAGCAACACACGACCATGGAAGTGACAGTAGCAGCTCGGAGAGAGATAGCTCTCATGGCCGCAAGTCGCATAAAAAGGGTAAGCGGTCAGGGAAGAAAAGACCTAGTGTAGTTGTTATCCGGAACGTAAATGTGACATCCAGAAAGCATGGTTCATCAGGGAGTGAGTCCCAATCAAGTTCTGATGTTGGGTCCGAGGACAGTGATGATGCACACCCCAGAACAAAAGAAGGGAAGCATGAGAGATCAAGTGCAAAGAAAAAGGATGGTAGGAAGACCACATTTGACTCCGGACATGGGTATAGCAAGGATGAAACATCCTTTGGCCAGGACGCTGACCAAGGAAACTGGAGTTCATTCCAAAACTTCTTGTTAAGAGCAGAAGAGAGAACAATATCTGATGATGCAGATCTGTTTTCCGGCGAAAAGGAGCCCCCATCAAAGGGAAAAAAGAACGTAAACGCTGCCGATCCTATTCTTTTAACCGGGCGAGATTCTGATGATGCCCATGAACGGAAGGGAGTAGGCTTTGATTCAGCCAGTGGGAGGAGTAGAGCTGTTCGGGTGGTGTACTCCAACGATGATGAACTTGTGATGATGTCTGGGGAAGGAAGAAGCTACATGGATGGTGAAACGAAGGATATGGAAGCTGGTGGTGGGGGATACAGGAGAGGGACAAGCGATGACTTCATGGTCCATGGTCAGGAATGGCCGATGGACAGGAGGAGCTCATTGGATCCTCTTGCAGAGGCCGGGTATAGGAGTGCCACCATTACCAAGGTGGACAAGAATGGGTATGGTGTGGCTGATGAGTCTTTCATGATTCCTCTTAGATCCACCTCACCGGATGATCTTGGACCGGAAAGCCGAACTGTGATCGACATCGATGTTGAGCTTCCTGCAAGCCTTCAGAAAACATCGGATGGAAGGGCCGGAACTCGGCTGTTCTACGAGCCGGATGAACTGATGCCAGAGCGCGGATGTGAAGATGCTTCATTTGGATATGATCCGGCAATGGATTATGATAGCCACATGCTGGTCCAAACTGTTGTCAAGGTTGAAGACACAAATATGCAGGGGGTGTCTCACATGGTATTGATGGTGAGATAAAGAAGCCAGAGAAGGAGAAGCTGAGAAATGCAAAAGATGGTTTGAATAGAAGAAAGAAAGATGCCTTGCTGCAGAGGCTGTCAGCTCCAAAGACCGGACTAAATGATGCACAGAAACGGGCACAGAACATGCGAGCATACAAAGCTGACCTTCAGAAACTGAAGAAAGAGCAGGTACTCGCGCATTTTATTCGCTTTTACCATGCTCTACATTTGATCTGTTTGAAAAATTGGTTCTTCTGTATGGTTTGAATGTAGGGTATCATCTGTAATTCTGGCTCGTTTACATTTATTTTTCTACTATCTTTACCTTCTTGGTCACTATCAACACTCCTTATCAGCTTTACCTAACCCCTAGTCTATCTACCACCGGTAAAAGGACATATATATACTACGTCCAGAATTACTGTCTGGTATGACTTTTGTGTAATCTGGCAACCCAATTCCTTGATGATCTAGTTATACCTGTTGGAAGTCCATTCAATCCAGTAGAAAGAATTGATGGATTTTTTTTGGCGTTTCTCAAACTCTGCCTTGTTCTTAGGTGCTGTTCCAGCTCAAATGGACATTTTTTTTAGCTGTTCCTTTTGTATATCTAACTTCCCAATGACTCCTCCCACTTTCAGGAAGAAGAACAAATGAAGCGGCTGGAGAGGCTTAAATTAGAGAGGCAAAAGAGGATAGCTGCAAGATGTAACGGGAAGAGTCCAGCGAGCGATCCTCCAAAAGCAAGCAGAGAGCATGTCAATGGCCTGAGCAAATCAGCTGGATCATTTACTGGGGTGAAGAAAGAGAAAATTGGGACAGCTGAGCCATTCAGTGAGCGACTGAAGAGGCTCGCTGAACCTAAAGGCCTTGCCGGGACTGACCATTCTTCAGATTCCAAGTCAATTAGCCAAGATCACCCAAGGAGAAGAAGCATGGAATGAGTTGATGCGAGACAGACGACGAAACATTTCGAACATACCATGTAAACCTGGCCGCTACCCAGCGGCCTTGCGGGAGCAGCGAGTCAGATCTCCAGAGGCTTCTTGTACAGGAAAAGGCTGGTGTTGTAGTGGTTCCTGCTGCATCCAAGAACACCATGGAAAGCGAGCTTTCTACAATGGCCTTACATTTTACTCCCAGTTTGACGCGATTGTATTCATTCTTTAATTGAAGGCGGCTTGCAGCAGCCGTGAACCTGTTTTTGTTGATAATATGCTATATTGTGCATGTATGTATTTAGTGAAGGAATTGGTTATTGTTTGAGATAGATGGTCAATACAACCTAAATCTAATGATCAACATTCCTTTAAGGGGAGGTTTTTATCATGCCAATTTCCGAGCTTGTAAAAATGTTTTTGGTAGAATATGTTCTAAAAATTTTTCACCAATTTTCTTCAGATTAATGAAGCCTAATTGGGAAGTCTGGAAGGCAATTTAGGTTCGCTGTGTTGCAAATAATTTTTGTGTATTTTCTTGGAATTTTCTGAGTTTATTCGATATTTCATTAGATTTATTTGAATTTCCAGCTTTTTCTTTAATTCAGAAAGAAATTTAAATTTTAAATACCTTCATGGGCTGAATTCCTTCAGCCCACAACCCTTCGTGCTTCTCTCTCTTGGCCTAATTCTCTCTGCACTTGACACATTCTTTTCTCTAACTCTTGGCCCACCTCTTCTCCTTATTATCATCTCAGTTGGGCCGAGATACACCTCCTTTACTAGGCTAGCCCGCACAATACCGATCAACTGTAACATCCCAACATTTTAAAAAGTTATATTGTGTTCCAAAAGCTCCTTTTCTTCTTTTCCTTGCATTTTCCAAGATTTTATGTATTTTAAAAAAACTATTTTCTTATTTTTAGCCGTAGACTCTAAATTTTATAAATTAATGTAAAAAAATGTGTAGAGCTTGGAAAATTTTTATTGAATTTTATAAATTAACTTAAAAAATTTGTAGAGCTTGGAAAAAATTATTTGTAACAATGCCATTGCATTGCTATTTTTTTCGAATGTCGCTGAGTGGAAGCGCGGCAATTGCCACGTGTCGCGTCATGGCATTGCTGCGCTCCCTGTCCACTGCATATGGGGCCAAATTTGCAAAAAAAATCCAATGGGGTTAGTTTTGAAAAAAAATTGAGGTGCGGCAATTGCCACGTGTCACGTCATGGCATTGCTGCGCTCCCGGTCCACTGCATATGGGGCCAAATTTGCAAAAAAAAATCCAATGGGGTTAGTTTTGAAAAAAAAATTGAGAGCTACAACAGTGAAAAGTTCAAAACTGTAACACCCTGGTTTTGCAATTAGGTGTAATTAAGCTAATTAAGTGCTTGATCGTTCTTTGCTTTGATTCTTGGGTCTTAATTTGGAGTTAATTGCTTTTGGATTCCGTTTGTGGAGTCGTTCGATTGATTTCCTGGTTCGAAGCCTTGTTTCGATTTTGGTCAAAACTCTAAGCGGCTAAGTTAGAGCCATAACCTAAAGCCTTACAGCCTTCCTTGGGATTTCCTAAACCTTCTCCAAGAACCCTCCTAGAATAATTCTGAACATCGAAGCAAAACCGCGAAGAAGTCAAAATTCTTCAGCCAAAACCGGAGCTACCGCCGGCCAAAGCACGGTATTGCTGGTACTCCCAGCCGAGCAGTAGTACCGGCCCCCTCGGGTGGTACTGTCGGACTCCACTTTTCCAGCGCGGGCGGTGTGGCCCTTTCGCGCACGTCACCGCCACTGCTCAAAAGTCATTTTCAAGGGATTTTGGAGTTTCTTTCGAAACCCTAGCTCCAAAAGCCAAGAAAATGACCTTCGAATATTTTTGATGCTGCCAAAGTTCGATTCTCACAAAAAGAATTGAGTTTGAACTCGATTCGGGTTGAAAATCGAAATTTGGCAGTAATTAGGGTCATCAAGTTCAAAAGGTTGGAAACTAGGTCAAACGAACTTGAAACTTGGCGAGGCTCGCGTGAATAAGTTCCTAGCGTCGCTAGAATCCTAGCCATGCAATTGTCGTGAAGTTTTGAACTCGTTTGCGTAAATTCCCCTTTTGGTCAAAATTCAATTTTTGGAAGGCGGCACTACCACCGTTGAAGTGTTGGTACTGCCGCTCGAGCGGCAGTACCGTAGCTACAATGCTAGTAGCTTTATTCCAGAGAGCTCCCATTCAGTCTCTGGAAATCTGATAGGCTGGTTATTTTTCAGAGAGCGGTCTCTGCCTCCAGCAGTACCGGGAATTTGGGCCGGTACTACCAGACTCAGGTGGCACTACCATACCCTAAATGCCGGTACTGCCGGGCTTGTTGCTGCGTCTAGCTAGAACCTTTTTAAACCTGCTTCGATCGTAGTTTCTCGAATTCAATTTGTAGGTTGTTGATACGTGAATCTAGTCTATGAGAACCGTGTCACCAACCCTAATGCTAGATTGTTTCATTCTTCATGTAGGACTTGAATTGCTTCTTCATCTGATTTCTTTTGCCCCATTTGATTCACGTCCATGTTTCGTCGCTTTCGTGTAGACGTTGATGCCTCGAAGTCCATCGACAATGATCCCGACACCAACCCCGAAAACGTATTCGACAAAGAGCAAATAGGCAAGCACCCCCTCGATCATATAGATCCCATAATTACGAAGTTTAATTTCATTTTGTCAAAACTATTATGCATGCATGTATATTCAATAAAGATGATAAGTTTGTGGGTAATTGGTAGATAGACCTGGGATTGGTGGATTGCCTTAATCATACTTGACATGAGATCCTTGTGGAACCCTAAGTTTAGTTTAAACATTACAAAAAATGTTGAAGGGTATAAACGCTTAGTATTGCATATGCTTAGCCATGCCGTAGAAAGTGTCACAGGATGTCATGATTCAGTCAAATGTGATTCCACTTGGAAAAGATCAAATGATTGGATTAGGATTATGGTTTGGATTTGGATTAAGGTTTGGATTCGGGTTATGGTTTAAAAATTTTGAAATAGTAATTTGGTTTCAACTAGGTTAAAAAAATGGTTATGTTGGTAAAAATGAAAAAAATGAAAAAAAAAGTTATTTAGACATGGAACAAGATGTGTGATTATTATGATTGTTTTGGGGGGTGCAAATGAGGAATTGATCGGTGGATGCCTTGCTATAGGAAGGATGAGGGCGATGCGTCGATGGACTATCGTGAGTACCAGGAGCATCGCCAGTGACTCCTGTCATCATAGCAAGAGGTGTAGAAGGTCTCGCCTGAATCACCCTAAGGACTGAACATGATACTATCAACTGAGTCAATTTGTGCAACCACATGTGCTAGTATGGGATAGCCTTAACCTAGTATAGTAGTTGTAGTTTCTCCTTGCATTTTTAAAGCCAGAGTAGTATGAATAGACACCGAAGGTACTGGTGTTGTTCTAGGGGCTCCCACCTCGAGAATTTGGGTTGGAGTTTGCCAATACATCGGTGTATGCCTTGCTATAGAGTAAAAGACGCGATGGAGCGTAAGCCATCATTAGAACCGCGTGTTTCGGCCCGGAGGAGCGCGATGGAATGTAAACCACCGTGAGTACTTTGTGTACCAGCTGAACCTCCACTCATAGCAGGGGGAGACATCACTGGGCAGGTGCAAGGTTAGACTCCAGTGAATGGAACGGTTATGTCACGGTCTAGCAAAACGGGTTTTCTAAATACCACGTGGCATGGTTGACATGATTGCTTGGACGTGTTATTGGGTAAAGTGTACAATCTCTACAGAGAATAAATCTAATCGATTAGCCATGCTCACGGTCAAGAGCAACTTAGAAAATACTGTCAAGTATAGACTTTTGGTTTTGGTTTTTTTTTTAAAACGGCTTCAAAAAATGGTTTGGTTGTGAGAACTCAGTTAGGCTAAATGGAAATAGTATGGTGGATTGGTATGAGAAGTGATATGTGAGATGGAAATGGAGTTTGGTATGGAAAATGGAATGGTGAGTTAGTAAATTGATATGATGAATTGATGAGTTGGTTGATGGATGGATGTGATATTCCTGTTGGATGGAATACAGATAGTTAGATAAATGAATAATTATGCTGTAATTACTCTCTCTGCAATTGCTCTTTAAATTCCACATTGTTTTGAAATTATTATTCTATTGCAAATAAATCCTACCTCATGCAAATTGAAACCAGAATAGAAGCATGTTTCTTTGTCATAGACAGCATATTATCGTACTTGCAAATACTAAAGTCTTGCGAGTACATACGTGTACTCACTGTTTGCTCTCACAAATTTTGGCTAGAAGAAGGTAATGAAGACCCGCTCGATGAGTCGCAGTACACCCTAGAGTTCGACAATTTCGCTGATGGTTAAATGGGTCTTTCCCTAGTCAGTTGCCTATGGGTCGTGGAAGGCACACCGCCATGTTGCTTTTTTATCGTACTGATCTTCGCTAAATTTGGCTTTCTGTTGTATCGTATTTGGCCAATCGGCCGTAAGCTGTAAAGTTTAAGTCAGCTGTAATAATTCTACCCTTTAAACTATGTCAATAGTTGTGTATGTGGTTGTGATACATCTCAATTGAGGATTATGCGGGTGCTAGGCTACTGATCCAGGTAACTAGCACTAGACACATATGCGGGAAGTTCGAATTGGTATCAACCAGTCGGTAGATGACCGCGTGTGACGCATGACTTGCCGAATGATTGGCCTCAATTTGGCCTCAATCTGGGTACGATCTTCAGATAAGTGATTGGATTTCTTGCGGATTGCGTTAATCCCCGATCCGACTTAACAGTAAGGATCCAAATCGCTAATCTAAGGCCGGAGCCCCCACAAAAACAAGCTAGGCAGGGGCAAAAATAATATTTTTGCACATATTCTCATTTCAAATTTATTATTAACTTTTAATGATTTGGTGTGACAAATCTATCTATCTATCTATCTATCTATCTATCTATACTAATTGGAGTCTCTCCTAAAAACCTTCACGCGAACTCTAGAGGCTGGAAAAGCAAGAAATTACCACATTAATCGTATAAAAAGAAAAAAATCTAGAAATTCTCACATTAATCACAAAAAAAGAAAACATCTCGATCCTTAACTAATTGAAGACTCTTTTAGAAGCCCCCATGTAAATTGTAGAGGGTGGACAAGCTAGAAATTACCATATTAATCGCAAAAAACAAAAAAATCTAGAAATTCATGTTAATCGTAAAAAGACATCATGATCCTTCAATTTCTTAATGTATGGCTTATATTCAATACTCAATATGGACATGGCATATCTATGGACATCTATATTGTGACATGCACGTACAAAGGGAGGGAGAGTTTGAAATGAATTCCAACAGTGAAAACATATGGAGTCCTAATCCGAATCAAACTAAGGCATGCACACATATGTCCAGATGCTGGATTTCTGAACCATAACAGAACAAGGAATGCATGTAAGATAAATTGTGAAAGCTATAGGATTATTTAGCAATTTTGATTCAACCAAAAAGCAACGTTATATGTGCAAAAGCACAAATCATCCTTTATATGTGCAAAAACACAAACCCACCTTGAGACATATTACCAATCTTCTTAACCTTTAGAGTTATCTCAATGGTCAGATAACTTTTCTTTACTTTCTTTGATGTGTGTACTATTCTTTCATGTGCTTGTCCCCATCTACTATCTTAATGCCATAGCACATATATATATGTGTGTGTAGCCAATCATCATTAAGAGTTACATGCATGAAGCTTTACTTACATTTATTGCATCATTTAATGCACATTTATTTTCATGAAACTCCATCATTTATTGCATCATGTAATGCACATTTAGTTTCATGAAACTCCATCATTTAAGTAGGCATTAATATCCATTCAGTTTCATGAACCTGACGCTTTAATATTCAAAGACTTGAAACTGAAACACCATGCAAAGCACTAAAGAAATGTATGTTATTACCACACAAATTATTTGTTACATTTTTTGAAGAGAGAGGAGAGGGAATTACACCCATAGGTTCTCAATACTTTTAGTCTAGCAACCATCACACTTAGACCTTTTAATTATAAGAACCTTTCTCAGAATTTACATGGGCAACATTATGTTAAAATAATTTAACCGCCTCCCACTTGGTCCTTGTAAAACTT
This sequence comes from Rhipidocladum racemiflorum, assembly GCA_036346355.1. Lineage (NCBI taxonomy): Eukaryota > Viridiplantae > Streptophyta > Magnoliopsida > Poales > Poaceae > Rhipidocladum > Rhipidocladum racemiflorum. The sequence goes on from CM070582.1 coordinate 3,333,279, forward strand.
GATGATTCGATAAACTTTTAGTTGTACACTTTTCATCGAATTTTTCAAGCCATCATTAAATTGAATAGTGGTGACAGAATCATGGCGGTCACAAGTTATACAGTGTCAAGATCCCTTCCATGTATCACAATCGACATAATTCAAGCTAACCTTAATGGAAAACTTTCATTGTTATCTATCACTATCATAATTGTATACACGATAATATGGATAACCATCAAAACAAAAAATTTATTGAATTCATAAGTTCATAAAAGCACGAGGAATTCAAAATCATGTGTATATATACTCATCATGCTAACAGGATTTTATCTGTAATACCCATCCTCTCAACATGGCCACTAAAAGTCTTGGGCGGCAATCCCTTAGTTAGCGGATCTGCTATCATCAGATATGTACCAATATGCTTGATTGATACCTTCCGCTTTTGCACTTCTTTTACTGTCAAGTACTTTAAATCCATATGATTTGCTCCTTTCAAGTACTCGTTATTTTTGGAGAAGAAAACTACAAATGTAATTATCACAATAAATCATTAAAGGCTTTTCAATATTATCAACAATATGAAGATCATACACAAAATTCCGCAGCCACAGTGAATGAATAGTGGCTTCAAAGCACACCACAAATTTGAATTTTTTTTATAAATAAACAATTTTTAATTGTGAAATTCAGAAATATACCGTGAATTTTTTTTACAAAAGTATTCGTTAGTCGTGCCACGTGGAAGCGACTGGGGTCAATCGCGCCACCGTGGCACAACTGAGCCGATTAATATCGTATACGTGGCGTGATTGGCTCAATCATGTGTAAGTGGCGCGACTGACTCTTTTTTTATTTTTATTTTGCCTTAGTCGTAGGTTGAAGGAGCGATTGAGCATTGCGATTGAGCATTTTTTTATTTTTTTCTTAGTCGTAGTTGGAAAGAGCGATTGAGATTTTTTTTTCAATTTAACTCGATCTTTTAATTTAATACTTTATCTCTTTTGCTAGGAAGCTCCATATCTAATAAAATAAATTTCTAAATTTATATTAAGCTACAAGGATTCACATTATACATTGGCGCCGGCCATGTTGAGCCGAGCTGCGGCCTCACTGAACGCTAGCTGGATCTCTTGGGCTACTGCCTCCAAGCCAGGCTACTACACCTCCGCACACCGTCGCAGCCACGGCAAAATTCGTATTTGATACAAGTTGCAACCCATAATTTCAAAATGATACAACATTTCGGCGTATTTGCCAAAAAACCAGTCATGGCCGGTTCCCCGTGTACCATACAAGCCATGGCCGGTTCCCCGTGTACCATACAAGCCATGGCCGGTTCCCCGTGTCCCATACAAGCCTTGGCCGGTTCCCCGTGTACCATACATGCCCATGGCCGGTTCCCCGCTTCCCATACATGCCATGGCCGGTTCCCCGTTTCCCATACATGCAATAAAAAAAGGAAAAATAATGTTGTATCGTTTTTTTTCTGAAATTTGAAACCGAGGGAATTGGGAAAAAATCGTATTTCATACAAGTTTGAACCCCTAATTTCAAAACGATACAACTTTTACGCGTATTTATGAAAAGGAATTTTTTTTTTAAAATTGCCGCTGAAGCGAAGCTATAGCTGGCAGCGGCCTGACAGTAGAGTACCGCGAACAAAGAAGATGATGTGCACACGGGGGTGCCCGATCTTCCGGTGAGGGGATAACTTCGATTTGGTGGAGGATGACTTTGACGATCCGGCTACGAACCCCGCAAGGATAAGTGCCCGCAATCGCTAAACCACACTCCTAGTTGTTATCAACCATGCCAAGACACGGATGACCTGACCACGAAGGTCTATTCTTGCAAGCAACCGAAGAACTAGCAAGAACAAGAATAAAGCACACACATGAGCGAGGTTCGAACTTGTTTATCTTTGCTCTAGCCGAGTCAGGAGAACAAGGTTGTAGTTCCACACATGGGGGCAACTAAACTCAACAAAACCTAAGGAAAGAAGTGAAGAGACAAGCCAATATAGTAGTGTGGCAGTCGTGAACAAGATGTGAGGAAGTCAAAGAGGTGGAGAATACATGGCCTAAGGCCCAAAAACAAGGTGGTGCAACACCCAAAGTTCAAAACAGCTTCGGCCGCAACTTGTTTCGACGATTCTGGACGCTTCATTTGGTGTTTGGTATTGGGGCTGGATCCATTGGAAAGAGCACGAAAATATCTTTCAATCAAGTACTCACACGCCCCAATCGGAGTCCGTTTGCATTCTCTAGGTCCATTTGAATTCAGATCGGTCATTGAAGGCCGAGTTGAGCTCTTTATGCGTTCCCACCTTGCATGTTGACTTGGTTGGACGAAAATTGATTCCCTTGCTGATCCTTGCCATGGTTCCTAAGTATGAGAATATTATTAGGTAGCAGTCTATCTTCAAAAGTAAAATTATGCAACCCGAGAAACGAAGTTCACTGTTGATTTAGCTGCCGTGCACGTGCCCTTGTGATAGGACCTCGCATAGGGGATGGTGGAGTTGAGGTCATGGGTGCATCCGGTATAGTGATGTCCTCATCATCCTCCCTCTTGAAAGAGAGTCGCCCTCGACTCAAGCTCATCTTCTTGACCCAAATAAGGCTTCAAATCTGCAATGTTAAAGGTGGGGCTAACCCCAAACTCGCAGCGATTCAAGCTTATATGCATTATCATTTATTCGATCTAGCACCTTAAAAGGGCCATCAAAGACGTGGCATCAACTTAGATTTTCTCAATTCAGGGAATCTTTCTTTGCGCAAATGTAGCCGCACAAGATCACCAGGTTCAAATGTTAAATGTTTCCTACCATGGCTTCCAAAGAACTCTATACTTCTCATTCATGCACTCAATGTTGTCTTTTGTAGTTTCATGCAATTTGAGAATAAAATCAGCACGTTTTTTTGCATCTAAATTCACCCTCTCGGTAGAAGGAAGAGGCAACAAGTCTATGGGAGCATGAGGGTTAAAGCCATACACTACCTGGAAAGGGCTGACCTTTGTAGTGGAATGTATTGCATGATTGTAGGCAAACTCCACATGAGGAAGACATTCCTCCCACTCTTTCAAGTTCTTCTTCAAAACAGCCCGTAACATTGTTGACAAAGTGCGGTTGACAACTTCAGTTTGGCCATCTGTTTGGGGGTGACAGTGGTGGAGAATAGCAGCTTGGTCCCCAATTTGTTCCATAGGGTCCTCCAAAAATGGCTTAAGAATTTGGCATCACGATCTGAAACAATAGTGGAAGGCATACCATGCAAGCGAAACAAAACATTCTTGCAAATCAAAACATAGCATTCGGCATTGCTTCCTATCATGTCATTCAAGTCGATTTTGTAGCTAGCATGACAAAGCACCTTTCAACTTGATTTCAGCTTTTCTTAGGATTATATTCTTTCTTCCTTGGTTGTGCTAACTTGTTGGCTACACTGATTTTCACTTTTAGCACTTTCCTTTTCTCTCTCAGCTCTCTCCAAGTCATCTTTTAGAATTGCAGCAGGGGTCATAGGAAGCAAAACAATTTTCTTTCCTTGATGCATAAGAGTGTATTGATTAGTTCTACCATGATGGGAAGCATCTTTATCATATTGCCAAGGTCTACCTAACGACAAAGAGCATGCTTGCATAGGGACAACATCGCAATCAGCATGATCATGATATGAACCGAGTGAAAAGTGCAATCTTACCATTCTTGTTACCTTAACCTTTCCACTAGAGTTGAACCACCGAATGTAGTAAGGATGTGGATCTTTGTGTTGTGGTCAAGCCAAGCTTCTCAACCATCTCCATACTTGCAAGATTATTGCAACTCCCTCCATCAATGATAACTCGCACTGAACGCTCATTGATGACAAATTTTGTTTGGAACAAGTTGTGGCGCTGATTTTGTTCAACACTCTCCATTTGAGCGCTAAGTACACGCTTTACAATGATGCTCATGTACTTGTCTCGAAATGTCGGCACCCAATTGCTGCTCCTCATTTTTATTCTCTTCATTCTCACCTGCAGGGTTAGTTGCAGCTAAAGCAAAATCTTGTTCAACATCACTAGCAGAAGTGTACTCACCATCTTCTCGAACAATTAAAGCATGCTGACTTGGACAATCACGCATCATGTGTCAAAATCCTTTGCAACGATGGCATTGCACATCGCGAGTGCGGCCTGTGGATGCAATCAAGAAGCACTCTTAGCAGGAGCTTGTGCCGAGGCTGATTTTGTTTCCAAAACATGCGTTGGAGTGGAAGTAGAGGTAGCAGGACGCCCACGGTTGGAATGTGGAGGTACACGACCAGAAGTGGTGAATGGAGACTTTGCTTGCACTTGGTTTGGTCGTGACGAAAAGGAACCTCCAAAATTCCTCTTAGCTTGGCATGTCGTCCCTAGTATTTCCCTTTCACTTTACAAGCAAGATGGAACAAACGAAAGTGATAGAGTTGTATTCTTTGTAATCAAGTATGTCCTGAATTTCTCTATTGAGCCCACCTAGAAATCTAGCCATCTTAGCATCTTCATTCTCTTCTAGACCACATCGTAACTCACCAATTTGCATTTCTTGATAATACTCTTCTACAGATTTGCTTCCTTGGTTTAATCGTTGCAATTTGTTGAGCAAGTCACGAGCATAGTAAGAAGGAACAAATCTAGCTCTCAACATTCTTTTTAGTGCATTCCATGTTCTAGGTATGTTATCATGATTTCTACAAGCCTCACTCCACCAAATGGAGGCAAAAGCAATGAACTCACTAGTGGCAGCCCTAACTTTTCTATCTTCAGGAAAGTCATAGCATGCAAATTTTTGTTCTACCGCTAGCTCCCAATCAAGATAAGCATCAGGGTTATATTTTCCATCAAATGAAGGTATTGTAAACTTAACATTTCCCATGGGATCATTATGTACCTCTCGAGGTCCTCGTTGATTTCTACCCATACCTTGCCGATTGTGTCGAAGTCGCCGATGATCTCGATCATTATTAGAGTTAAATCCATCATCATCCTCAGTATCAGCAGCATAATTGTTCTCTACCTCATTTGCACAGGCACGGGCAGCTTGTCGCGGTTGGCGTCCATGTGCGCCGTTTTGTTCTTGTGCATCATTGGCCACGTTTTCAGCAAGTGGTGGTTGTTGTCCCTCAAGATGATCAACTCGATCACGGATGGTGGCGAGGTTGTCGTTGATCTGAGCCAATGCATTATCATGATTTTCAGCATATTCGTTGAGTAGTCGTGGTGAAGTGTTGTATGATTCCTCTCGAGCGGGGTGTGAGAACATCACCGATTTCCTCATTACTTCCATTGTCATCTGCCATGGTTAGTAATAAATAGGAAAACACACAAAGATATGTAGTTCCCTATCCACTACTAATTGGTGAAATTGATCAGGCAATTCCTCTCAAGCTCTTACCAAGCTCTTACCAATTCTTACTAATGCAGCAAGCGGTGCAACCGTGGTCTGGTTCGTGATAAACTGATCTCAAGCGTGAGCAAAGCGATTGCAAGGCTATCACCTGTGAGGTTAGTAGAGAGTGGAGCTTGGACAGGCTGTGTATACTCAAGAGCAATGGAAAACAATCAATTAATCTCAGATTTGCATAAATTGAGTAATTGTTCGAAACTAGCACTTAGCCTATGTTGCTGATCAAACAAGGGTGGAAAATAGGCTAAAGCAAATGTGTGGATATGGATACAAGTGGTAAACACATAGCAACACAGAGATATGCAATTGGAAACATGAAAGCACAAAATTGATCCAACTTTGTAACTTGCTGTTTTCTGTCCACCGGACAGCAGATTGGTATTTTGGCCGTAACTTTTTGTCAGAAGCCTCTTTTGCAACGATTCTTTTTTTCTCTTCTTCTTGACAACTTTTCCAACAACTTTTATTTTGGGCGAAATTTCAGAAAACCAACTGAAAAATTCGCACAAAATTCACAAATGTGCTCAGTTGCAGATTTCAGAACAGCAACTAGGTCCAAAAGAAACACTTGCAGATTTCAGTTGCTTTCATGTATGAGTGTGGAATTTGGCAGAAAGATAGAACAATAAGTCACAAAGCTTCTCTTTTTGGTTTCACTCAAAAAGGATAAACCAAATGGGATTTATGGCATTTTTGGTTACAGCTGCGCAAATGGACAGATTCTGCCCGAGATGCAATGTTTCGATTTTGGTTCTTATGGATGGATTTTGATGTGGGGAAAAAGAACAAGAAGATGAACAGCAACAAGACAACGCTAGGATGAACGCAAACACAATTAAGCAAACTTAAATTAAACGATTGGATGGCACAACGGGGTTGGACGGTGGACATCAATCTTTTGTGGGGCAAATTTTCTGGACTATAGGAAGAACACAATCAAACAACTACAGAAGATACAAGAACTCACCGGTCAAACCTTCGCTCGATACCAAATGATGCGCACAGGGTGCCCGATCTTCCGGTGAGGGGATAACTTCGATTTGGTGGAGGATGACTTTGACGATCCGGCCATTTAACCACGCAAGGATAAGTGCCCGCAATCGCTAAACCACACTCCTAGTTGTTATCAACCATGCCAAGACACGGATGACCTGACCACGAAGGTCTATTCTTGCAAGCAACCGAAGAACTAGTAAGAACAAGAATAAAGCACACACATGAATCGAGGTTCTGAACTTGTTTATCTTTGCTCTAGCCGAGTCAGAGAACAAGGTTGTAGTTCCACACATGGGGGCAACTAAACTCAACAAAACCTAAGGAAAGAAGTGAAGAGACAAGCCAATATAGTAGTGTGGCAGTCGTGAACAGTAGCAGGGAAGTCAAAGAGGTGGAGAATACATGGCCTAAGGCCCAAAAAACAAGGTGGTGCAACACCCAAAGTTCAAAACAGTTCTGGCCGCAACTTGTTTCGACGATTCTGGACGCTTCATTTGGTGTTTGGTATTGGGGCTGGATCCATTGGAAAGAGCACGAAAATATCTTTCAATCAAGTACTCACACGCCCCAATCGGAGTCCGTTTGCATTCTCTAGGTCCATTTGAATTCAGACTGGTCATTGAAGGCCGAGTTGAGCTCTTTTGCGTTCCCACCTTGCATGTTGACTTGGTTGGACGAAAATTGATTCCCTTGCTGATCCTTGCCATGGTTCCTAAGTATGAGAATATTATTAGGTAGCAGTCTATCCTCAAAAGTAAAATTATGCAACCCGAGAAACGAGTTCACCTGTTGATTTAGCTGCCGTGCACGTGCCCTTGTGATAGGACCTCGCATAGGGGATGGTGGAGTTGAGGTCATGGGTGCATCCGGTATAGTGATGTCCTCATCAGAAGACAACCTGAAACTTTTCGGCAGGCCGTGGAGTATCACGTTTGAGTCCAATTTTTTTCGAATAACGAAACTGATGTAGTCTCCGGTACACGGACTACCATATTCTGGAAAAATATTGCAACTGCACCCTACGTTCCATGTTAATTATGGCAGTGCAAAAGCGCTAAGTATTATAGTTGCGAACAAGGATGACAACTTAAGCCTATTCGGCAGGCAGTAGAGTATCACGTTTCAGTCGAATTTTTTCGAATGACGAAGCTGATGTGGTCTCCGGTACACGGGCTACCATATTCTGGAAAAATATTGCAATTACACCCTGCGTTGGATGTAAGTTCCGCCAGTGCAAAAGCGCTAAGTATTATAGTCGCGAACAAAGATGATAACTTAGGCCTATTCGGCGTGGAGTATCACGTTTGAGTCCAATTTTTTCGAATGACGAAACTGATGTGGTCTCCGGTACACAGACTACCATATTCTGGAAAAATATTGCCACTGCACCCTACGTTCCATGTTAATTATGGCAGTGCAAAAGCGCTAAGTATTATAGTCGCGAACAAAGATGATAACTTAAGCCTATTCGGCAGGCAGTAGAGTATCACGTTTGAGTTCAATTTTTTGAAAGACGAATCTGATGTGGTCTCCGGTACACGGGCTACCATATTCTGGGAAAATATTGCAATTACACCCGGCGTCACATGTAAATTATGGCAGTGCAAAAGCGCTAAGTATTGTAGCAGAGAAAGGTGTAAATAAAATATTTTCCCAGAATATGGTACTCCATATATGAAAGAGCAAATCTAGTCTTCTTGCAAAAATTACATTTAAACGTGATATTTTACTGGTCATAAAAGGCTTAAAAGTTAACGAGAAAATAAAACTTAGGGTTATTGCGCCAGCATATTTTTGTAGCAGAGAAAGGTGTAAATAAAATATTTTCCCAGAATATGGTACTCCATATATCAATGAGAAAATATGCAGTCTTCTTGCAAAAAATTACATTTAATCGTGATATTTTACTGCTAAAAGGCTTAAAAATTAACGTTGACAATAAAACTTAGGTTATTGCGCCAAAGATATTTTTGTAGCAAAGAAAGGTGTAAATAAAATATTTTCCTAGAATATGGTACTCCATATATCAAAGAGAAAATATGCAGTCTTCTTGCAAAAAATTACATTTAAACGTGATATTTTACGGGCTGCCGAGAAGGCTTAAAAGTTAACGTTGAAAATAAAACTTAGGTTATTGCGCCAAAGATATTTTTGTAGCAGAGAAATGTGTAAATAAAATATTTTCCCAGAATATGGAACTCCATATATCAAAGAGAAAATATGCAGTCTTCTTGCAAAAAATTACATTTAAGCGTGATATTTTACGGGCTGCCGAAAAGCCTTAAAAGTTAACGTTGACAATAAAACTTAGGGTTATTGCGCCAACATATTTTTGTAGCAAAGAAAGGTGTAAATAAAATATTTTCCCAGAATATGGTACTCCATATATCAAAGAGCAAATCTGCAGTCTTCTTGCAAAAAATTACATTTAAACGTGATATTTCACGGGCTGCCGAAAAGGCTTAAAAGTTAACGTTGACAATAATACTTAGGGTTATTGCGCCAAAGATATTTTTGTAGCAAAGAAAGGTGTAAATAAAATATTTTCCCAGAATATGGTACTTCATATATGAAAGAGCAAATCTGTAGTATTCATGCAAAAAAATACATTTAAACGTGATATTTCACGGGCTACCGAAAAGGCTTAAAAGTTAACGTTGACGATAAAACTTAGGGTTATTGCGCCAGCATATTTTTGTAACAGAGAAAGGTGTAAATAAAATATTTTCCCAGAATATGGTACTCCATATATGAAAGAGCAAATCTACAGTCTTCTTGCAAAAAATTACATTTAAACGTGATATTTTACGGGCTGCCGAAAAGGCTTAAAAGTTAACGTTGAAAATAAAACTTAGGGTTATTGCGCCATCATATTTTTGTAGCAGAGAAAGGTGTAAATAAAATATTTTCCCATTATATGGTACTCCATATATGAAAGAGCAAATCTGTAGTATTCGTGCAAAAGAATACATTTAAACGTGATATTTCACGGGCTGCCGAAAAGGCTTAAAAGTTAACGTTGACAATAAAACTTAGGGCTATTGCGACAGTCTATTTGTGTAGCAAAGAAAGGTGTAAACGAAATATTTTTCCAGAATATGTTACTCCATATATCAAATAGCAGATCTGCAGTTCTGTTGCAAAAAATTACATTTAAACGTGATATTTTACGGGCTGCCGAAAAGAGTTAAAAGTGTTTACAATAATATGTTTTTAAAACAAAAAATATAAATTCAAAATGGTATATTTTTTTAATTCATAAATTCCAAAAAAACAAAAATTAAAATTGCCGAAAATTGTTCAAGCGGTTTTTAAAAGAAACCAAAAAACATAAAAAAATAATGAAAATATAGCGGTCCCAGACCGCAGGATATTTAAAAAAAATAAAAAAAATTCAATTAAGCGGTCCTGGCGCAGAATTAAAAAAATTTCCTTTTCGTAAATACGCGCAAAAGTTGTATCGTTTTGAAATTAGGGGTTCAAACTTGTATGAAATACGATTTTTTCCCAATTCCCTCGGTTTCAAATTTCAGAAAAAAACGATACAACATTATTTTTCCTTTTTTTATTGCATGTATGGGAAACGGGGAACCGGCCATGGCATGTATGGGAAGCGGGGAACCGGCCATGGGCATGTATGGTACACGGGGAACCGACCATGGCTTGTATGGGACACGGGGAACCGGCCATGGCTTGTATGGTACACGGGGTACCGGCCATGACTGGTTTTTTGACAAATACACCGAAATGTTGTATCATTTTGAAATTATGGGTTGCAACTTGTATCAAATACGAATTTTTCCTCGCAGCCACTGCCCACATTGGTCTATTGTATTGCCATTTGTGTTGCCGAGCTAAGTCGTCGCCGTCCACACCAGTCATCCTTGGGCCGCCGTCGGCTGACCGGCCGTGTTGCCCCGCTGCACGCGTGGTCGTATACATCGTGCCATCGCTGCAGGCTGTGTTTTGGCGCATCGTCGACACTGTTGTCTGCTCAGTTCACTGGAGCCATGGCCGCCTCAGGCCACGCCACCATGTCGTCACTGCTCCTAGGCCACACCGCTAGGCCGCGGCTAACTCCGGCGCCATGCAGCCATCGCTGCTGACCGCAACAGGCGATGCCCTCGACGCTCGGCAGAGCCGCCCTCCTCGTCGCCTCTTTGGCCCAACACCCAGCACCACTGCCACCTCTCTTTCCCTCTCTCAAACTTGCTCAAATGATCATGCATGTATGATATGATTGCAAAAATGGATCGCTTGTGAATGCAGTGTTATGATATGCGTAGCTTCAATCTTTGATTTTGGATGAGATTTGGAGGAGGTGGAAGGAGCCTTAAGGCTTGTTCTTGTTTGTCTGGGAAGAAAGGCAGTGAAGGGGCAATGAAGGGGGTGGGGTTTGTATCCTGTCTCCTTCCTCTCTTTTTATTTTTGTATCATAAGAAAAATCATGGCTTGTGGAGGAAGAAAGACGGTTAATGTAACATCTTAAAATTTTGCTTTTATTCAATTTATTGACTTATTTGAATTTTTGGAATTTTCTGGAATTTATTTGGATTTAATTTGAATTAATTCCTTTCTTGAATTATTTAAATATTTAAAAGCGGCCTATAAAGTTTTGTTGGAAATATTTTATTTGAATCCAAAATGTCTCTAAGTATTTTCCAGAATTTTTCAAAAAAAATTCTGAGCTTTTTGCTATTTTCTTGATTTATTTGGGTTTCTGGATTTTTTTAATTAATAAAAACGAAACAAAATTCGGGAAAACCCTAATGGTTTGGGACCCGCTATGACCCGTTGGACCCGACCCGCAAGACCCGAACCCTAATCGCCGGACCGTCAGATCCTGATCCAACGGCTGGGGTCTCGCCACGTCGCCCGATCGAATTCGGCTCGGATCCGATCGTGGCGAGTGATCGGGACCGTTAATCGGCATTGCGTGGATGAGCAGGATGCAGCCACATCACCTCTTCGTGCGCGCGCCGGACTCCGCCGCCCGAACCGGCCTAGCCGCGATTTCTAGGCCGAACCTGGACGCCGAGGCCGGTATTTAAAACGTGGGACGTTGCCCAAGGATCGCCTACTGCTCGCGCATGCTTTGCCCTAGCTTTTGGCCACCAAGGAACCCTAGGTTTTCTAGAATTTCTCACCGAAGTCTGTGAGGAGCCGCCGCAGATTTTTCTTCCTTTCCGCCGTCGTCCACCGCCATCCGCCGTATTTGAGGCCGAACTGAGCGCCGTGTTGAGCCGCTGCCTGGGGGTCTCATCTCGCCGGGAACCCACAGGAGCACCGCGCCACGGGTTGTCGTGGTCAAGTCTGGTGGCAAGTCTTCGCCGTGCCATCACCAGGTTTTTGCGAGCTTCGTCGACCATCGGATCAGCATCGAACGGCCCAGGTTCATCCACGTCACCATCTCAGTGCGCCCTCTAGATTGGATCTTGACCGTAGGATCTAGATCGTACGGCTTGGATTAGATCGAGTAGTGCGGTGTAGATCCATCCTTAGCCATTGGATTAAGAACGTGTGGTTTAGATAGATCCACGTAGATTTGAACTGTGCGTCATCCAGATTAGATCTCGTCCGCTAGATTTAGATCGAATAGTTTAGAGTAGATCGAGTAGTTTTGTGTAGATCTATTCTCAACCGTCGGATCTAGGTTAGACGGCTAAGATCGTGCCACGAAGCGCGCAATCGTGGTGAACTAGAGTAGATCTAGACCTTTAGATCTAGAATTAGCGGCTCAGATTAGATCGTGTGTAATGACTTTAGATCATTATGGACCGTTCGATTTAGAACCGACGGTATAGATCGTGCCACACGTCACCGCCCGGGACTATCCACGTAGCCCCTTCGCCGCGGAGAGTCAATCCAATCCGAGCCGTCCATTTTGTATCGTACGGATCTGATCAATTCGCGTAGTTTAGATCTGGTCGAATCTCGGCCGTTGATTTTGAGTTGAACGGATCTGATCGCATCGTAGCCGATCCAACCCGAGCTCACCACATACGCCGAAGCCGGCGATGCCGGGCTAGCGCCGGCCGTTGTCGGGCGTCACCCTAACGCCGCCAGCCGGACCCACTGCCGCTGGCTATGCCCGCACGCAGGTGACGCCGGGCCGATGATGTCATGATGACATCATCGGTGGGACCCAGCTGCCAGCCGAGTCGGACCGGGCTCGATGACGATAGCAGTGATGTCATCCCTGGGGCCCACGTGTTAGCGACATGTGTACCCGTGGACCGGGTCCACGGTGGACCGAGCCGGACCGTGGACCGGGTCTGTAGACCGGGTGACGCAAGCGTGACATCATAAATCGATTTTCCTTTAGGAAAATTGTAGGATCGAAATATACGAATATAGCAATCAGACGGGGGGTGAATGATTGTGCGGAAGCTAAAACCAAATTCTTGATCTATTAAAAGTTCACCCCAAAACAGAACCAAATAATTGCCTCGTTTTCGACAAAAACAGAATGACAAAGGTTCGGTAAAACGCGAATTCCCGGAGATCCAACCGTCGGATCGATCTGAAATTTGGACACAAGAAACTAGATTCCAGTACGAATCGAACCCAAAAAGAATCAGCTCAATCGGACTTACGGATCAAAAGTTATAAGCTTCGCAAGCTTGCTGTTTCAGAACTTGACGAGAATCAATCTAATCAAAACTTCAAGATTAAACAAGATCTTCAAAAGATTAATCAACTAGACTTTGAGAAACTCTAAATCAATACCCTAGAACGGTTTTTGATGGATCAAATCAAGATGAAACTCAACGATCAAAACCAATCTAGAATTAGAACATGCATGCAAACAAGAACCAAAACATAAAACATCGTGAGCGACGTGGTTATCAGAGCACGCAAAAATCTTGGAAGAATTGATCTTTATTTCTTGTCTAAAATACTCTCATCAAAAGAGTACAAACTCCTAAACCAAGCTCAAAGCTTGATGCGCCAGCTCTACTTGGTGCCTTTCAACAGAGACCCCCACCTATTTAAAGCACCAACTCATTAAGGAGTTCAATACGATTCCTATTCCCTAGAAGGAATCAGATTCAACACAACTCTACTTGGCCCAACCTGGCCGAGTACAACTCTTGCACGCGTATGGCAACCCTACCATACTCACGTGACTAACACTTTGCACGCTGTATGGCCACCGCCATACTCACGTGACTAACACTTTGCACGCCGAATGACCTCCGCCATTCTCACGTGACTAACCATACTTCATGTGCACCATTCTCCTAGCCCGAACGTCCCGCATGACATCCTTGACCACCAAGACCTCAGTTCCTCCTGAACCTAGTCCCGAACCTCAGTTCCACCATGAACCTAGTTCCGGTCCCGTCATCGACCACATTCGTCTTCGAGCAATACCTGCACATGAACAAACCACAAAACAAATCCGAGCACAAGTCCACGACTTGACTCAATGTCAATCCATGCAACTACTCACACGAGCATTGCATAAAGTCCACTTCAAAAGAAGCATCATGAAATCATCACAAATTTCATAATCTCAAATTCAAATTATTTCAATTCTGCTCAAAACCCTAATTCAGCAAAAACGCATTCACGACGGACAAGGAAATATGGTCCGGCGTACACATGAAAAATCACTCAAAAAAACCATTCACAACGGACAGACAAAATCGGTCCGTTGTACAAGTGAAAGTTTCGGTTCCAAGAAGAAATCATTCCAGCCAAAACATGTTTACGACGGACAACCAAAATCGGTCTGTCGTACATGCAAAAGTCTCGGTTCAAAAACGCTTTCAAATTCATGTTCACGACGGACAAAAAATCTTGTCCGGCGCAAACGTGCCACGCTCGGTTTCAAAAACAACATGGTCCGAACGAAACCCTAAAGCAAAAATGCATTCACGACTGACCAAAGAAGTTTGTCCGCCGTACATGCAAAACTTACTGGTTTCTTGGAAGATTGAGTTCGACTCATGAGCTCAAAAACACGTTCATTTGGCTGCACTCCAAAACTTTGTCCGTCAGAGATGCACAACTTATCGGTTTTTGAGGAAAATTGAGTTTGGCTCAATGAGTTCAAAAGATGTCCACGACAGCACCAACAAAGTTTGTCCGTCAGAGATGGGAAACTTAATCGCTTTCTTAAAGTTTGGTCCGCGCCAAAGCGAAACTTCATCGCTTTCTTGTCAAATTGACAAAACACATGAACAAACATATTTGCAAATTCAATTCTAAGCCAATTTTTCACCACATGATTTCACAATCTCCCCCTTGATGAGAACATTGGCAACACCACTTAGAATTGAACATTTGGCATTCACTTTACAAAAGATTTTGAAATCCAAAGGATCAAGGACCAAAAAGAAAACACAGAATTCCCCTTTGACCAAAATGTAAAACAAAATCTCCCTCGAGAAGGAAAATGTGTGAATGTGCAATGTGCCCAAAAATTTCAAAATTTCTCCAAACTTCTCCCAAAATTCTCAAATTTCCAAACACAACTCCCCCTTTTTCTTCTCCCCCTTTTTCCTTAAACTTTTCAATGATTCCCAAATTTCTCCCCCTTTGACAATAGATTCATCAAGAGTACAAGAGAGAGAACAGATTCAAAATTTTTCTTGAAACAATGATTTCACAAAGAGAAACAGGGAGTGCCAAGATAGAAAAAGATGAGCTCATTCGATCATATAACCTTATATATCATATAATATGCAAAATACATGATCTTGATGTGATTTTAACAAGTTAGGGAATGACATGCATCTCAACCTCAATTTAGTCAACTATAGCCAAGTACTAAGCAAGATCTTAGCAGAAAAAGCAAGACTTTAAAAATTGAAGCAACTAACAACTTAGGGCGAGCAAGTAGTTTCAACTCCAATCTAGTAGACCAATTTAATCTTTAAACAATAAGTTGCATGTGGCATGCTTGAAGCATACTTCTTTTATTTTCTAGGAGTGGCATGCTTGAAGCATACATCTTATCTTTGAGGGAATGGCATGCTTGAAGCATACATCTTATCTTTTTAGGGAAAGCACCCTGAAGCACATAACTTGAGGTTTTTTGCTTTTAACAACCCTTTTTTATTGATTCCCTTTTCTTTTCATTTTTCTTTGATTATAAACATGCAAAAGTGATTAAAAAGGTCTTATGAAAGAGTAAAGTTGAAACCACACTTGCTTCATAGCCCAAATTTGTCAAGAGGATTCAATATCAAACCTAGAAGAGTAAGATATCACAGAGTATTTAGCTATAGGCAATCAGATCAGGGAATTCCGCAATGTCATTCTTAGTTCAAGTGGAACAATTTAGATTATCATATAATAGCACAATTACATAATATATAAAGAAATATGATAAAGTGAGCTCATTAAGTGAAAGAACTTGGCAAGGAAACTCCCCCTCAAAACAAACCCATTGGATGAACAATTCCAAGTTCTCCCCGAATAAAAGCAAAACGAGAAGAAGACAAAGGTTTTGTGAAAATGTCTGCCAATTGATGTTCAAGATCCACATGATGAAGCACAATGTTGCCTTTTTCAACATGATCTCTAAGAAAGTGAAATCTGATGTCAATGTGTTTTGTTCTAGAGTGTTGCACGGGTTCTTAGCAATGCAAATTGCACTAGTGTTATCACACAAAAGAGGAACACTATCCAAATTAACCCCATAATCTTTAAGTGTAGCTACTATCCAAAGAATTTGAGAACAACAACTAGCAAAGCAGCCACATATTCAGATTCAAGCTTGATTGTGCAATGTAAGATTGCTTTCTAGATGACCATGCAATGAGAGAATTTCTCAAGAAGTGACATGAACCAGAAGTGCTTTTCCTATCAATTCTACATCCTCCAAAATCAGCATCGTAAAAGATCTCAAACTAATGCATGAGGAAGCAGAAAAGCCAAATGCCAAAATCTTGAGTTCCATGAAGATACCTGAAAATCCTTTTGACAAACTTGTCGATGTGAAGCACGTGGGGAAGCTTGAAAACGAGCACACAAGCATACAAAGAAATTGTATATCCGGCCTTGATGCGTTGAGGTACAAAAGTGAACCTATCATGCTTCTATATTCCTTTTGATCAACCTGCTCACCATCTTCATCAGGGTCAAGTGCGCAAGTGATCTCCATGGGTGTCATGATCGGCTTGCTGTTTTCCATTCCAAAGCGATGTAGCAAGTCTTTTGTGTATTTGCTTTGATGTACAAAAGTACCATCCTTCGTTTGCTTGATTTGAAATCCCAAAAAGTATGTCAACTCACCCATCATACTCATCTCAAACTCCTTCCTCATTGTTTCTGAAAACTCAGACACTAAAACATGAGATGAACCACCAAAGATAATATCATCAACATAAATCTGAACGAATAGTTGATCATTGCCTTGCTTGAGTAAAAAGAGAGTTTTGTCAACCTTTCCCATTAAAAAGCCTTTTTCAAGTAAAAAGGTTTTTAGCCTATCATACCATGCTCTAGGGGCTTGTTTCAAACCATACAAAGCTTTTGATAGTTTGAACACATGATTTGGAAACTTTGGATTTTCAAAACCAGGTGGTTGCTTGACATAAACCTCCTCATTTATGTAGCCATTCAGAAAAGCACTTTTCACATCCATTTGATACAATTTGAAACCTTTGGATGCAAAGAAAAGCTAAAAGGATTCTAATGGCTTCAATTCTAGCAACAGGAGCAAAAGTTTCATCAAAATCTAAGCCTTCAATTTGAGTGTAACCTTGAGCAACCAATCTAGCCTTGTTTCTAACAACAACACCATCCTCACTTTGTTTATTTTTGAAAACCCATCTAGTTCCAATATCATTAAAATCAGGAGGTGGTGAGACAAGTTTCCAAACTTTATTTCGTTCAAAATTCTCTAATTCTTCATGCATGGCATTGATCCAAGATTCGCGGATAATGCATGAGATATATCTTTGGGTTCAAAAGAAGCAACTAAAGCAGAATGAGTATGAGTGTCGAATGAATAAACCTGGATCGAAAGTGACTCTCTCATTTAGGTCTCCAATCATTTGTTCAGATGGATGCATTTTCCGAATGTGCAAGGGAGCATTGGCTTTTGAGACTTCTCCTTCTCCTTCTTCATTTTCAGCATGTACAGATGATGTTGTAGCTTGAGGATGGTTAGTCTGTAGGTGTTGTAGTAGTAGGTGCCAAGGGTGCTACAAATTGTTGTGCATTAGGAAGAGTCAAGACCTCATCTTCAACATCATCATTATCTTCAAAGATTTTCTCCCGAACATATGCGTCAGACCAGATCACTTGGACTAGTGCCTGGACTAGCCTCATCAAAAGTAACTTCACAAGTTTCCACAATTTTGTTAGTCTCCAAAACAAGCACACGATAGCCACGAGTATGAGCAGGATATCCAAGGAAAAAGCCATCCATTGATCTAGCTTCAAATTTATCAAGATTTTGATTTCAAGACAAAGCATTTGCATCCAAAACCCTAAAGTGAGAAACAAGAGGCCTATGTCCAAACCGAAGCTCATATGGAGTTTTACCCAATTTTGATCTCAAAAACACACGGTTTGAAACATAACATGCGCTTGAAATCGCTTCAAATTTCAAAAAGTTTCTAGGAGTATGATGTTCATCTAACATGGTTCTAGCCATCTCAACCAATGTTCTATTTTTCCTTTCAACTACACCATTCTCGTTGAGGCACTCTAGGTGATGAAAATTGATGATCAATTCCTTTTCAAGACAAAAGAGATCAAAAGAAGCATTTTTGAATTCAGTTCCATTATCACTTCTAATAGCTTTGAGAGCTCCTCGGATGATCAATAGAAAGCCTAAGAACAAGACTTCTAAAATGACTAAAGGCCTCATCCTTAGATGCCATAAAGTATACCCAAGAGTATCTAGAAAAATCATCAACAATCACAAGCACATACCATTTGCCTCCAAAGGATTAAACTCGAGATGGTCCAATCAGATCAAGATGTAGAAGCTGTCCCGAGCGCTTTGTCATCACCATGGTAAGAGGTGGATGTGAACTCGCAATCATCTTACCATGTCTACAAGAAGAACATACTAGATTGCTATCACCCTTAAGCTTAGGCAAGCCACGATGAGATCTAAACCACTTACACGAGTAAGATGATCAAAACCAACATGACCAAGTCTACGATGCCAAAAGAATAAATCTTTAGAAACATTGGCAATTAGACACCTATGTTTAGAAGAAGGTGATGCATCAAAATCAGCTTTAAAAACTCTTCCAAAACGAGAAATCTTGAACACAAGATCACCTTAAGCATATATCACTTTGCATTCATTTTTCTTAAATCTTATCTCAAGATCTTCATCAAGCATTTGAGATACATAAAGCAAGTTATATTTCAAGTTTTCAACAAGATCCACATCCTTGAACATAAACTTGTCACTTACCTTACTTGTACCTTTTGCCACAACAGAAGAGGAAGAAGCATCTCCAAAAGTAACACTTTCAAAGACGA
Organism: Rhipidocladum racemiflorum; assembly: GCA_036346355.1. Classification (NCBI taxonomy): domain Eukaryota; kingdom Viridiplantae; phylum Streptophyta; class Magnoliopsida; order Poales; family Poaceae; genus Rhipidocladum; species Rhipidocladum racemiflorum. Next base: position 3,352,153 of record CM070582.1, read on the forward strand.
GATGCACGAGTGAGGAGGAGAACCAATTCTTATTACAGGACATGTGGCGTGAGCATCCTAATCCACTAGCCATATGTTCTCCTTCCTCGCGAGAAGCCTACATAGCAACAAAACATGTCGAGGTCTCAAGATCGGGTTAGGAATGAGATTTTTGGGAATCCAAAGATCGAGACACACGACGCACAACAAGAGGCACAACACGATAATTTTTATGCACAAAATCAGATTTGCCTTTTCCCATGTTTGTAGGAACAGAAGGTGTTTTCATTACTCTAGGCGCATAAAAATGTGTTTTGCTGAAATTTGACCTAGCCTCGCTTCTTTCCTTCTTTTGCTGTTTGGCTAGTCTAAAGCAAAAATCTACTAAGTGTCCATCTCTACCACAATGAGTGCAAGTGTACTTGACATGATGTTTAGCTTTAACAAGAAAAGCACATTTTGCATTCATAGTAGAGGATAAAACCACAGATTGAAAAGCAATTTTCTTAGGCTCATTAGATAACTCAATTTTGCAAGGAGCCTGAACAACAAAGGCGAGGTTTAGTTTCATATGTGGCATAAGGATCAAAACCTAAACCTCTCTTTGTTTGTGCTAACCTTAGATTGATCCAAAATCATGTTCAACTTCTTCTTGCCATTAGTGAAACGTTCCAAAGAATTTTGCAAGTAATCAACTTTCTTAGCAAGAGTTAAACAATTATTGCAGGAACATCTACTTTTCCTTTTGCTTATGCATAAGTTGAGCATGAGAGAATTTCATGTGAAAGCAAATTATCAGTTAATTGAGAAACCCTAGCATTTGCATCTTTCAATTTTAATTCAAGAGTTGAGCATCTAGAACAAGAAGTTGAACTATGCAAATCATCGTGAACGACTAGCATGTACAACATGTTTCTCATTTTTCTCATTTAGATGCAACAAAAGAGCATGTTATTTCCTAAGCAAGGTGAGCTAATTGTAAATTAAGTCACATGATTTGCAATTAAAATCACTATGAATCAAAGTCGTAAGTCTAGCAATTTCATAATTCAATGATTCAATAATGAAATCATGTTTCTTAATTTTCTTATCACGCTTTGTCAAGCAATTTTCCAAGACGAGCAACAAAGAATAGCTAATTCATCATAAGAGGGATCTACCTCATTGAAGTCGCTGTCGTGGTCGCCCTCTGAAGCTATCCTTGCTGCTTGCCATGAGACATAATCCTATCAAATCATGCTTGCTTGGAGTTGCATCATCTTCGCTGCTTCTCCGAGTCCACATCGCTCAAATTGACTTGTTCAAGAGCGGAAAGAACTCGATGAACCACCTTGCGGTTGATGAAGCTCTTCTTCTTCCTATCATTTGACGAGAACCTTTTCTTCTCATTCCTTCTGTCGTTGTCCTTCTCCTCCTTTGATGTTTTTCCTGCAAGCTTAGGACAATTTGTGCGAATATGGTTGAGGTCACCACACTCATAGCATCTTGGAGGACCACCTCTCTTTCTCATTCTCACATTCTGCAAAGCTTTGTTAAAGCGAGAAGAGAGTAGTGCCAGATCTTCTTCAGAAACTCTTCAAGTTGCTCATCCGTTAAAGAAGACATGGAAGACAAGGCAAAGCTAGAAGAAGAATTTGCATTTGACATGTTAGGGTTAGAGATCAAAGCAATTGATTTAATGTTACCCTTCCTGGCAAGAACATCCAACTCATGAGTTTTCAACTTAGAGTAAAGAACATCTAATGTGAGTGTGCTCATGGTAGTAGATTCTTGTATAGATGTTACTTTCATCTCCCACACTGACATGTCCAAAGCACTAAGCAATTGTCGAGCATTTTCAGCATCAGTGTAGCTAACTCCAACAACACGTAGATTGCTAAGAATTTTATTGAAACGTGCAAAGAAGTCATCTACAGATTCACTAGGTTTCATCTCAAAACGCATGTATTCTTTTTTGTAAATATCTTGGCGAACCTCTTTGACAGTGTTAGAACCCTCATGGTAATCACAAAGAGATTTCCATACCTCATATGCGGATCGAAGATGAACCACACGATCAAAGTCGCTGCGTCCCAAGCCTTGGATGATCAAGTTTCGTGCCTTGCTATTTGCTTCAACATGTGCACGATTTGCATCATTGACGTTGTCGTTTTCAGGGACTTGATATGGCTTGTAAACCTTCTCCAATATAGCGAAGCCCTGTGCTTGGATGAACGCCTCCATCTTGGCCTTCCAAAACTGAAAATCAACACCATCGAACACACATGGTTTTGTCGAATAACGATCCATTGATCTAATCACCGATTAAGATAGATTAGAAAAACCTTTCTCTGATACCACTTGTAGGATCGAAATATACGAATATAGCAATCAGAGGGGGGGCTGAATGATTGTGCGGAAGCTAAAACCAAATTCTTGATCTATTAAAAGTTCACCCCAAAACAGAACCAAATAATTGCCTCGTTTTCGACAAAAACAGAATGACAGAGGTTCGGTAAAACGCGAATTCGAAAGATCCAACCGTCGGATCGATCTGAAATTTGGACACAAGAAACTAGATTCCAGCATTTAATCGAACCCAAAAAGAATCAGCTCAATCGGACTTACGGATCAAAAGTTATAAGCTTCGCAAGCTTGCTGTTTCAGAACTTGACGAGAATCAATCTAATCAAAACTTCAAGATTAAACAAGATCTTCAAAAGATTAATCAACTAGACTTTGAGAAACTCTAAATCAATACCCTAGAACGGTTTTTGATGGATCAAATCAAGATGAAACTCAACGATCAAAAACCAATCTAGAATTAGAACATGCATGCAAACAAGAACCAAAACATAAAACATCAGAGCGACGTGGTTATCAGAGCACGCATAAAAATCTTGGAAGAATTGATCTTTATTTCTTGTCTAAAATACTCTCATCAAAAGAGTACAAACCCTAAACCAAGCTCAAAGCTTGATGCGCTCAGCTCTACTTGGTGCCTTTCAACAGAGACCCCCACCTATTTAAAGCACCAACCCACAAGGAGTTCTCGAATACGATTCCTATTCCCTAGAAGGAACTGTGATTCAACACAACTCTACTTGGCCCAACCTGGCCGAGTACAACTCTTGCACGCTGTATGGCAACCCTACCATACTCACGTGACTAACACTTTGCACGCTGTATGGCCACCGCCATACTCACGTGACTAACACTTTGCACGCGAATGACCTCCCGCCATTCTCACGTGACTAACCATTCTTCATGTGCACCATTCTCCTAGCCCGAACGTCCCGCATGACATCCTTGACCACCAAGACCTCGCCTCCCGAACCTAGTCCCGAACCTCGCCTCCTCCATGAACCTAGTTCGGTCCCGCCATCGACCACATTCGCCTTCGAGCAATACCGCACATGAACAAACCACAAACAAATCCGAGCACAAGTCCACGACTTGACTCAATGCCAATCCATGCAACTACTCACACGAGCATTGCATAAAGTCCACTTCAAAAGAAGCATCATGAAATCATCACAAATTTCATAATCTCAAATTCAAATTATTTCAATTCTGCTCAAAACCCTAATTCAGCAAAAATGCATTCACGACGGACAAGGAAATATGGTCCGCTGCATACATGAAAAATCACTCAAAAAACCATTCACAACGGACAGACAAAATCGGTCCGTTGTACAAGTGAAAGTTTCGGTTCCAAGAAGAAATCATTCCACCTAAAACATGTTTACGACGGACAACCAAAATCGGGTCTCGTCAGACATGCAAAAGTCTCGATTCAAAAACGCTTTCAAATTCATGTTCACGACGGACAAAAATCTTGTCCGCCGCAAACGCGCTACGCCGGTTTCAAAAACAACATGGTCCGAACGAAACCCTAAAGCAAAAATGCATTCACGATCGACCAAAGAAGTTTGTCCGCCGTGACATGCAAAACTTACTTGGTTTCTTGGAAGATTGAGTTCGACTCATGAGCTCAAAAACACGTTCATTTACTGCACCCAAAAACTTTGTCCGTCAGAGATGCACAACTTAATGGTTTTTGAGGAAAATTGAGTTTGGCTCAATGAGTTCAAAAGATGTCCACGCATGCACCAACAAAGTTTGTCCGTCAGAGATGGGAAACTTATACTTTCTTAAAGTTTGGTCCGCGCCAAAGCTTAAACTTATCGCTTTCTTGTCAAATTGACAAAACACATGAACAAACATATTTGCAAATTCAATTCTAAGCCAATTTTTCAAAGCACATGATTTCACAAAAATAATTCAGCCGAAATTCAAATTCGGTGCTGACGCAAGCATGATGTCATAAATCCGATTTTTCAATAGAAAAATAAATCGGATAATTCAGTCTATTCTTTTTAATTGATTTTCAAACTTCAAAAGGCGATAACTTTTGTGTTTTAACTCCGATTGAAGTGATTCCAGTTTCTAATTTTTTGTAAAATTGAGCTCTATTTAATGGTGAATTTTATTTAATTTTTGGACTTGAGTTGCTCTCTATTTTTATTTATTTATCCATTTTGCATAGACGTTGAATTGCCCGAAGGCTTCGAAGGAGAGGTCTTAACCCAGGAACAAGTCCAAGAGCAATAACAAGATCTTTTCCAAGGCAAGTTATGATTTGACCATATTGATCCCACTTTTGACAACTATGTTAATTTAAATTACTGCATGCTAGTTTAATTAAAATACTTTCAGTTAATTATGAGAATAGCTATGCGACCTATTTGTTGTATGCCACCTTGTCTATAATGATTGTATGCCATAAATCATTTGTCACCCTAGATTATGGAATATTAGTTGGACATTAATAATTTGCCAACATGGGTTAAATAGATCGTATGTAGTATGTCTAGCCATGCAATGTGCTGATAACATTGTTTTGGATTATTAAATGTTAAATTTGACTTGATGAGATATGGAACATGTTTACAAAAGATGTGACATGTGTTATTGATGATGTTGATGGCACGTGGTGCATGATAATCAAATGGGTGATAAAATGATTTAGACTGATTCAAGTGGCAAGATTGTTTCTGGTGGGCCAGGTGTGGCACATGGGAGGTCGTATTTGGTTTTTGCTGATTTGGATACTTGTGAACTCTTTGGGTGGTATTGCCTTGGTCACACTAAGGACTTAACCTTGCAAGAATTTGAACTGAGCCCAACATACAATCACATGTCTGGAATGGGACAGACCTAGGTGATTAATTCATGATGTCTAGATTTCGGTTCTGTCATGGTGGTGTGAGTCCCGGATGTACGGGTAGTCTCACATGGCGCAAGAGGGGGGCCTTGAGTGTGGTAACCAGTCCCTTCAGTATTGAAACCTTAGCGAGCAGTACTGGATCTTGAAGGAACATTATAAAGGCTTTGTTACGGTCACTCGCCTTGGTGGTGTTTGATTGTATCTTGTGGGTAAAGTGTATAACCTCTGCAAAGTGTACAACCTATTCGAATAGCCGAGTCTACGGTATTGGACATTGCTCGGGATTACAACAAGGGTTAGAATTTCATAAAATTGAACTTGGGTTGTGTCGGCGATTGGAGTATTTTTTACAAGGACCTTTGTAGCCCTGGCGGCCGATGCCAACCGACCATAAAACAACCTTGGTCGGGGTGCCCAAGAAAAGACCTCGAATGACCCTATGCTCAGTCACGAGCATGCTAGCCAACCATCAAGAAACATGTTCCCAACGCAGGCTTCGAAGATGTGCACGAGCAACCTTGCTCTGAAGGCTCCAGTTGGTCGAGCATGGTCGTTGGAATGCCCAACAATGGCCGAAGGATGGGGTCATCCCACTAAACAGGAAAGTGGCGACTAGTTCGCTGGGAATAGAGGGAAGTTGTACCAGAAGATCAAGCACGGTGAAAATCAAGGACACGTCAAAAAACAGCAACAAGCGTGATTTTAGGGGTAGTTACCATTTCTAATTATAGACACCCATTATTTAAGCCTCCCCCCCGACGAGAGAGGAGGTGGATGCATAGGCAAGCTTTTGATCATATACGTGTCAATACTCAATACCATCGGAGTAGGGCTATTATCTCCACATGAGAGGCCCGAACCAGGATAACCCATGTGTCTCCCATTGCGCGAGCATCCTTCGGACGCCAATCCTTCACGGGCGAAGGGGCCTTGGTTGATCCCTCATTCAAAAGTAAGCTCGGCGGGGGCCGGTTCCCCAATCATTGACAACTGGCGCCGTTCGTAGGGACTGACTGTGTCAAACTCCGTTCGTGAAGAGTCCCCGAAGATGCCGAATTCCGGAGACACTCGCGAATTTAGTACCTTCGATGATGTCGAAGACGACGACATGTACTACTCCAATGATGGTGTGGCCAGTGTGACCTACCCGGATGGACACATCGAAATCGGGAGCCTTTCCCCGGTAGCTGCAGCACGAGAGCGATTCCTTCACTCTCAACGCAATGCCCTCGAAGATGCCGAGGATGATGATTACGATGGGCTCTATGATGGTTTGGATATTCTAGACCATATTGAGCTTGATCAGGAGACAACGTCGTGGGGAGACACCATGATGTCCCCCACACGATCGTCTTACTCCCGCAACGTTAATATGGCGGGAAGCGACGCCAACCCCGAGATGGAATCCTCGGGGGCTACTCGTCAGGACCGCTTCGAGGAGGCCAGGCACCACTTGTAAGCGTCCTTAGACAAGACCTTAGTAAGCCTCCGATGCCAAGCTCGTGGGAAACATGTTTCCAAGCAGGGGGTCACTGCCCACGAGAATTCCCGTGGAAGTCGCACCCCGGAGCATGCACCCGCAAGACGCCCGAGCTCGTCTCTGCCCGTTCTTTGGAACCGAGAGCGACTACAAGCCTTAGCGGCGGTCGTGCGCGACCTCTGAAACTTCCCCGAGCAGGTGGACTTGGAGGCAATGGGTGCGGTCATGGCCAAAGATCTAGAAAAGCTGGCCGCGAACCTAAAAATCTCAAACCCAACTCATGGCGAGGATGTCCGGAGTATTTCCCGGGGACACCAAGAGCATACTCTGACCCGCTCCCACCGAGAGGAGCATCGTGGTCTCGATCGGAGGGAACGTAGGGTGATCGACCCGCGTCACGAGGACTCTCGAAGCAATTCCCGAGCAACCTCGAGATACCACGGGGATGCTCGCCCTAACCGCGAGCGTTTTGAGCACTCCGCGACAGAACGCTCCTCAACACGTCGGCCTAGGGAAGTTTTCTCCCGGCTTAGCCCACGCATGACCTCGCGAAATAGCAATGGTCGGGATGATCATCGCAATTGGAGGAATCACTACAACACCCTAGTTTTCGGATGCCGGGCATTCACGAACCCTCTCCGAAACGTCTCGTGGCCGAAGAAGTTCAAGCCCTGGCACATCGAGAGATTCAATGGGACCCAGAACCCGAACCAATTTCTCTCAATCTATACCACTGCAATCTTGGCAGCAGGGGGTGATGAGGGAGTCATGGCAAACTTCCTTCCAACGGTCCTCGATGGGGCCGCACGGACTTGGCTTTTCAATTAAAAGGAGGGATCAATCCGCTCCTAGAGGTAGCTCAGCACTGCGCTCCGAGCAAACTTTCAGAGTTGCTACATTCGCCCAGGGAAAGAGCGCGATCTCGAGCGCTTGATCCAGACAGAGGGCGAGACTCTGCGATAGTTTGTTCAGAGATTCATTCAGGTTCAAAATTCGATTCTGAATATCTCGGATGAGGCTATCATCCGAGCCTTCAAGTTTGGGGTGCGAGATGTTCACTTCATGCAGGACTTGGAGATACACCCAAACCTAACGGCCTATGAGCTTTTCCGCATGGCCGACCGGTATGCGAACGCTGACGAAGTCATCCAGTGGAAGAAGATGCTGGACGGGGGCAAGCTATTGCCTCAACCCGGGTTGGAGCCCTCCACGAGCAAGAAAGGCTCAAACTCCGTGGAGAAGAAGATCAAGAAGAAGAAGAAGAAACAGCCTACGCCAGGCATGGTTGCCGCGGTCGAGCAACAACAGCCTCGGGCATCCCATCCACAGTGTCGAGGGCTCAATACTCGAGGCAAGGGGCGACCATTTCAATGTCGCAACGACCAAGCTTGCGACAACCAGGTACCCCCACCGAACAACCAGTTCTGCCCGCTCCATCAAGCGCACGGGCACGACCTGCGAAATTGCCGAACATGGACCTTCCGCTTGGAACAGTTCTACAACGGCAAGGGGCCCATGCCAACGCTCCCTGAGCAGGGCGAGAACAACAAGGGCAAACAACCCACTGACGAAGAGGACGAAATGGAGTATCAGGAACCCGAAAACCACGTCGCCGTGATATTCAGGGGCTCGTCCGCCTACAGGTCCCGTCGGGATTTGAAGGAGGCTGCTCGGGAAGTCCACCACATCACCCAGGGTAAGCTGTCCGTGCAACAACTCAAATGGTCCGAGCTGTCCCTCACTTTCTCCAAGGATGATTGTCCCCTTGGAATGACCAAACCGCAGAAACTCCCAATGGTCGTGAGCCTGACCATCAGCAACACCACGGTGGCTAGGGTGCTCATCGATAGCGGGAACTCCTTGGATTTGATCTCTACAAAGGTCCTGGACGAGATGCAGATTCCTCGATCCAAGATCAAAAGCATAGCAGTCCCTTTCTACGGGATTGTTCCGGGCACTTCGGTTAAGCCCCTCGGCCAGGTCATTTTGCCCGTAACCTTCGGGAGTCCGAGCAACTTCCGAACAGAGATAATCACCTTCGAGGTAGTCAGCTTCGAGTCAACCTACAATGCTATTCTCGGTAGGCCAGCCCTAGCCAAATTCATGGCCGCCACGCACCATGCGTACCAGTGCCTAAAGGTTCCCGGTCCAAACGGGGTGATAACCATAAGGGGGAGCCATAATTCGGCGTTGAACTATGACAAAAGAGCACTAGATATGGTTGGGCAGTTACCAACGCATGGTCCCGATCAAGAGCCGAAGCATTCCCGGCCAAAAGTAACCCTCCTGCCGGAGGGGAGACCAAGGCCATTCCGCTAAACAAAGCAGAACCGACCAAGGTCGTACATTTAGGGTCCTCCTTGGATCCTAAATAGGAACTCGAACTCATCACTTTCCTTCGAGCAAATGCAGATGTGTTCGCCTGGGAGACATCTGACATGCCCGAGGTCCCGAGGGAAGTGGTCGAGCACATGCTAGCAGTTCAGCCTGACAAAAAACCAGTGCGACAAAAGCTCAAACATTTCTCCCCAGAAAAGCAACAGATCATCCGGAAGGAACTCGATAAGCTCCTCAAGGCCGGCTTCATTCGGGAAGTCGAGCATTCAGAGTGGCTGGCCAATCCGGTCATCATTAAGAAGAAGGGGGCAAGTGGCGCATGTGTGTCGATTGCACAGGATTGAACGCCGCCTGTCCGAAGGACAATTTTCCGCTGCCTCGCTCTATACCAGTTGGTCGATGCAACAGCAGAGTCCCATGTGATGAGCTTCTTGGATTGTAGGATCGAAGTATACGAATATAGCAATCAAAGGGGGGGTGAATGATTGTGCGGAAGCTAAAACCAAATTCTTGATCTACTAAAAGTTCACCCCAAAATAGAACCAAATAATTGCCTCGTATTCGACAAAAACAGAATGACAGAGGTTCCGTAAAACGAGAATTCCTGAAGATCCAACCGTTAGATTGATCTGAAATATGGACACAAGAAACTATATTCCAATACGAATCGAACCCAAAAAGAATCAGCTCGATCGGACTTACAGATCAAAAGTTATGAGCTTCGCAAGCTTGCTGTTCCAAAACTTGACGAAAACTAATCTAATCAAAACTTCAAGATTAAACAAGATCTTCAAAAGATTAATCAACTAGACTTTGAGGAACTCTAAATCAATACCCTACAAAGGTTTTTGATGGATCAAATCATGATGAAACTCAAGAATCAAAAACCAATCTAGAATTAGAGCAAGCATGCAAACAAGAACCAAAACAGAAAACACCGAGCAACGTGGTTATCAGAGCACGCAAGAATCTTGGAAGAATTGATCTTTATTTCTTTTGTCTAAAGTACTCTCATCAAAAGAGTACAAACCCTAAAACTGAGCTTGAGGCTCTCAATGCGCTTCAGCTCCGATTGATGCCCTTCAACAGAGACACCCGGCCCTATTTAAAGGAGCAAAACACAAGGAGTTCGAATACAATTCCTAATCTAGAAGGAGTATGTATTCAACACAACTCCTCTTGGCCCAACCTGGCCGAGTACAACTCTTGCACGCGTGATGGCAACCCTACCATACTCACGTGACTAACACTTTGCACGCGTATGGCCACCGCCATACTCACGTGACTAACACTTTGCACGCCGAATGACCTCCGCCATTCTCACGTGACTAACCATTCTTCATGTGCACCATTCTCTTAGCCCGAACGTCCCGCATGACATCCTTGACCACCAAGACCTCGGTTCCTCCTGAACCTAGTCCCGAACCTCAGCTCCTCCATGAACCTAGTTCCGGTCCGTCATCGACCACGCTCGCCTTCGAGCAATACCGCACATGAACAAACCACAAAACAATTCCGAGCACAAGTCCACGACTTGACTCACATCAATCCATGCAAATACTCACACGAGCATTGCATAAAGTCCACTTCAAGCATCATGAAATTCTCACAAATTTCATAATCTCAAAAACAAATCAAACATAATTCTAATTTTGCTCAAAGCCCTAATCGAAAGCAAAACGCATTCACGACGGACCAAAAAATATGGTCCGCAGCACACATGAAAAAGTCACTCAAAAACCATTCACAACGGACCAACAAAATCGGTCCTGTACAAGTGAAAGTCTCGGTTTCAAGAAGAAATCATTCCGCTAAAAAACATGTTCACGACAGACTAAAGAAATCAGTCCGTCGTACATGCGAAATCAATCCTCAAAAAGGTCGTTCACGACTGACCAAAGAAATTGGTCCGACGTACATGCGCAGACTGCTATTTTCTTGGAAAATTGAGTTTGGCTCAAGAGCTCAAAAACATGTGCACGACAGACCCAAAAACTTGGTCCGTCGTACATGCGAAACTCACTGGTTTGAGAGTTTGGTCCGGCACAAAAGATGACTTCACTGTTTGCTGTCAAATTGTCAGACACAAGCACAAACACATTTTGCAAATTCAATTCTAAGCCAATTTTTCAGCACATGATTTCACATGGATGCCTATTCGGGTTATCACCATATTAGCATATCGCCTGAAGACGAAGAGAAGACTTCCTTTATTACACCGTTTGGGACTTTCTGCTACACGACCATGTCTTTCGGTCTGAGAAACGCTGGATCAACCTTCCAGCGCCTCATGCAGAAAACTTTCCCAGAACAGATAGGTCGAAATCTAGAAGTTTACGTGGATGATATAGTCATCAAGAGCAAGCTCGCCTCAATCCATGTCTTCGACCTCGAGGAGACCTTCTGTAACCTCAACAAGCATCGAATAAAGTTGAATATGGAGAAATGCGTTTTCGGTGTGAGGGCGAGCAAAGTGCTCAGCTACATAGTCGGTCCACAATGCGTTGGTGAAAATCCGGAGAAAATTGAGGCCATCGAGAATATGAGGCCTCCCACCAGTGCGAAAGAAGTGAAAGCCTTGACCGAACGAATGGATGCTCTGAGCCGCTTCATTTCCCGGTTAGGCGAATGTGGGTTACCTTTGTTTAAGGCCCTACGCAAGCATGACGACTTCACCTGGTCGGAAGAAGCCAATCGCTCTTTCGAAGAGTTGAAACAGTACCTGTCCAAATCACCCATCCTAACCACGCCTAAGGCAGGGGAAACACTGCTGCTATAGTTAGCAGCGACCCCACAAGCGGTGAGCGCCGTGTTAATAGTGGAATGGGATGGAGCACAATGACCTATCTACTACGTTAGTGAGGTGTTACACGGACTGAAGGAGCGCTACCTTGAGGTCCAGAAACTTTTATACTCAATATTAATGGCTTTCAGAAAATTACGCCACTATTTCCAGGCCCATAAGATCATGGTTCCGACCAATTTCCCACTTAGGGAGATCCTAAGAAATCAAGATGCCAGTGGTCGCATAGCCAAGTGGGCCATGGAGCTCACCAAATTCGAAATACAATTCTCAGCTCGCACGATGATCAAGTCCCAGATCTTGACAGATTTCGTGGTGGAATGGACAAACCCAGCTCTACCCATCTCAAAGCCCGCCGAGTTTGAAGAAGGTCGCTAGACCATGTACTTCGATGGGTCCCATGCGTATGAACGCCAAGGGTCGGAGTTGCGTTGGTCTCTCCACAGGGCGAGCACCTCCAATATTCTGTTCATTTGCACTTCACCGTGACCAACAACGCGGTGGAGTAAGAGGGCCTCTTGGTCGGACTACGAGCATGCAAAGCGCTCGGAGTCCAACGGCTTCCTGCGAAAGGCGATTCACAATTGGTCGTGAACTAGGTTAATAAGGAGTATCAGTGTTCCGATACCTCAATGGCGCTTTACCTGGTCGAAGTAAGGAAGATGTAGAAGTACTTAAAGAATTTCGAAGTACTTTACATCCCAGGAAGGATAATACCCTGGCCGACCAACTGTCCAAGGTCAGTTCCTCCCAAATCGCCGCTCCGGCGGGGCTACTCGTCGAGCACCTACACAAGCCCTCCATTCCCTCTGTAGAGGAGGCATTAGAGGCTTGCGGTCAGGTCTCTCTCCTTGAGCAGGGCATGAGTTGGACGACGCCATTCGTCCAGTATCTCACGCACGGGACACTACCCGAGGAAGAAGCCGAGCGTTTCTGGCTTATAAGGCGATCTTTTCAAGATGCATCGATCAAGGCGCCCTATATCAGAAAGGAGCACTTGGAGTCCTCTCCAAGTGCATTTTTCAAGAGGAAGGCTAGAACCTTCTTCGAGACATCCATGAAGGAATGTGTGGAGCTCACTCGTCGTTCAGGACGCTTGTGAGCAAAGCCTTTCGAATGGGTTATTATTGGCCAACAGCCATAGGCGATGCCCGGTCAATCGTGATGACTTGTCGAGCATGCCAGTTCCACGCTCGTAAGTCCCACCAACTGGCATACGCACTTCAAATCATCCCGCTTTCGTGGCCATTCTCGACTTGGGGGCTCGATATACTCGGACCATTCCCTCGAGGACCGAAATGCTGCAAGTATTTGCTCGTGGCCATAGACACTTTCACAAAGTGGATTGAGGCTGAACCCGTGTCGACTATCTCGGCCCAAGCGGCCAAGAGATTCTTCCAGAGCAACGTGGTGACGAGCTTTGGGATCCCCAACCGCCTCATCACAGACAACGGAACTCAGTTCACCAGTAAACTATTCCAAGCTTATTGTGAGGAGATCGGGACAAAGGTTTGCTTCACTTCCGTGGCGCATCCACAAAGCAATGGAGCAGCCGAACGAGCAAATGGGCAAATCGTCCAGGGAATAAAAAAGAGGGTCTTCAAGGACCTCAACCGGCACAAGCAGGACTGGGTGGATGAGCTTCCTTCCGTCCTCTGGTCAATTCGCACCACGACGAGCCGAGCCACGGGTGAAACCCCGTTTAAACTCGTCTACGACGCAGAGGCCATACTACCTACAGAAATTGTGCTCGGGTCCCCAAGGGTGCACTTGGTCGATTCCATCGACCAAGAGATTGAGCGTCTCGTAGACCTAGACCTCATCGAGGCAACACGAGAACGGGCCTTGCTCCAATCTGCAGTTTACCTACAAGCTCTCCGTAGGCATGCGGCAAAATTGGTACGGCCAAGGACCCCACAAGTTGGCAACCTTGTCCTACGTCAAGTTCAAGACTTATCAAAGGTCAACAAGCTGACCCCCAGGTGGGAGGGTCCTTACACGGTCGTTTCAGCAACACGCCCGGGGGCTGTTCGCCTAGTGATGGAAGACGGTCAAGAGCTCAACAACACCTGGAACATTGATCAATTGCGTAAGTTCTCTGTTTAATACATTTACATTTTTAGCGTCCTTAACGGGTTTTTCTACAAAAATTCAGTTCTTTCGCCTCTGCGCTCCCCGCCCTACCCAAGATTTTGATAATGGCCCTGCCCATTGGTAAGCCGACCCGGTCTCGCACAAAAGGGCACACTCCCTTCCTCATAGTCTTGATAATGGCATGGGCATGCACAAGCAAGAACATTCGCTCCAGTTCCGCTACTCTTAAGGTCGGCAAACGTGCACACAACGAAAATGTGAGTGCACCAAACGCCAAGTCACCGAGCTCACCGCCAGATGATCAAGTCTATATAAGCTGATCACGGTCCACAGTAGCACTTTGCTGCACGAAATGATCGCAACAAGACACGCTCTGGATGGTCCAGAGCCCGAATCCGGCCTACGCATGACAGATTGCCACGACCATTGCCGTATAGTGCACATTTATCCCAAACACGTGGATAACTATGCTCGCAATCTAGGGGCATGAGTCAAGACGCGTGGGGGGATGACGCCGCGCGCATGTTCCTTTCGTGACTCAACCGATGCTCACAAAAAGGAGATTTGGTGTAAGGTCATGTGCGTCAGGGCATGAGCAAAATTTTCGAACTCTCCTATGAACGAGCTCGTTCTCGCAATAATGATGCATGACCATCATTCATAACGGGGGCTAGTAGGGACGAACGAACAACCGTGTTTCCTAATAAAATACGGCATTTCTAGATTCTCTTTCATCCTGTCCTTTACTACTAGAAAATTTTTGGCTTTCTCTATTTTCTTTTGCTTTGTCTTTGCACAGGACAATCTCCGATCATTCAGAACGAAAGGAGTAAAGGGCGAAGTTTACTGATTACTCAAAAGATGTTTTACAAAAATTACACCATGGGCAGCTACGCCCGCCCGCCTTCGCCTCGAGAGCAACAAGCTCTTCTTTAAGAGTATCAAGCTTGGCCTCGAGGTCGATGACCCGCCTCTGAGCCGTGCGACCTTCCGCGGCAGCCTGGCGGAGACGCTGCACTTCTTTCTAGTGCGCGTTGGTCAACTCAGTGGCCTCCTGCGCGGTCCGTCGGAGCTCGGAGACCTCCTGCCTCAGCTTCTTAGCCTCTTCCTCCAGGTCGGCATGCCTGGACTCCAGGATCGATTTATCCATGGTACTCTGGAAAATCTTTTCCCGAAGGACCACGACCAACTCTTGGGCTTGGCGCAGCTCCACATTGCCCAAAGCTTGGAGCTCGGCCACTCGACGCTCTAACTCAGCAATCTGGGCTTCTTGCTCACCATGGTGTTTGGTGAACTCACCCTCGGAGATGTCGCCGCGTCAAAGTCCTCCATGGATTTGGCAACGAGCTGCGAAGAAGAAGGGTCAGGTGTTCGAACACTGAAGAAAAGAGAAAATATAGTAGAAGACCAAGTCTTACTAGGAGGGCGCGACAGATCATGTTGTTTTGAACCTGCTCACAGCTGAGGGTCAAAGCTCCAAATCCGGGCCTAGCCTGAGCAGGATTTTCCTCATCCCGAGCAGGCGAATGGCTCGGTTGAGGGTGGTCATCGGCTTGAGCATCGGATGCGCTCGGGGGAATGAGAGCGAGGGCCCCCTGGTCCCTCTCCTCTGGGAGAGGGTTCTCCTCCAAGCCCTGCTCCTCTTGAGGGCGGTCTTCCTCCAAGATCGGCTCCTCCGGCAGACGCTCTACCTCCAGAACGGGCCCCGGATGGGGATGCACTTCCTCCAACTTGGGCTCTCCGCGCGGATATTGTTCCTTGGGAACGAGCTCCTTCTGAGGGACCTCCAACTCTAGAACCTCTTGGGCATCGTCCTGAGCGACCTCCATGCTCGAAACCCCAGGCAGGACCTCAACAGCTCCAGGACTCAGAGCCCCATCCTGCCCGCTCCCCCAGGAGCCTTGCTCCTCCAGCCCCGCATGGGCCTCTTCGATCTGCGGTGCACCATCGTATGGAAGCCCCTCAAGCTCCTCGGACATCACCAAATCGATGGCAAGCTGAAGCGCCTTCTCCACTGCAGAGTCAAGGATCCCTTCAGCTATCTGCCCTAAGTCTAAAGACAAGAGACAAGCTATCACACCCACGTCGCTAGAGTGGGGTTAGCTCGAGCATCCAAAGAGGAAAGGAAAGATAAAAGCATGCATATCGGACAAGTGACCTTACCTTCTATGAGCCTTACACTTCATCCCTGTCCTTGCTGACGTCATGGAGGGCTTGCTCGCAGCGACGTAGGCCTCGATTACGGCCTCGGCCCTTTCCTTGGTCGCGTCGCTAGCCCGCACCATCACAGGGTCGACCGCCTCCATGTCAACGCCCTCGATGGCTAAGGTCGGCTGCGCCGGTCCTGCAACCGGCGACCTATGGTGCCTCCTGTTGAGAGGTGCATCGTCCTCTTCCTCCTCTTCAGTCTCCGCCTTCGCGGGGCTCGCGATCACCTGCACCAGTCGAGCTTGGAGGGCTGCGATCTGCTCCTCCAATTGCTCCTTGCTCGTAGGGGTCCTGCCCGCTACTTCAGTCCTCTTGGCCTCTTCGGCCAACTGTTGCAAGCGAGCCATCAAAGCCAATTTCTTGCTCTTGAAATCGGCAAACCATCGCCGCAGCTCTCTTACCTTCTTCCTGTTGGCATATTACAGGTGCCGCTTGGTCGGCGGCCTAGTCAGGACCTGCCTCTTTGAGCGCTGAACAGGGGAAGGTGAAGGAGACCAACGACGATGCTTGGACGTCACCTTCCTCCTCGTACCCACAGCAGGGAAATCCCCTCGCTGTAGCGGCTGGATCATAGCCATCGCGATCTCGAGAGCGACCTTTTCCTGTCTCACGATCAAGGAGGTTGTCAGAGGTGCTCGGGATGGAATCCCTCGAGCATAGTTTACAAAGGACACTTACCTCCTCGCTGTGGTCAAACACATTCCGTGTGAATTGGCGCCCGCGCGTCAGCTCCTTACTGTTCGGGGTCCCTAACATCTCGACGACCCGTTCTTCCACCCAGTCTTCACGCGAGGCTGTAATACGAGCAAAAGGTGAGAACCTGAGCAAATGAAAGACCGAAGAAAAACAGAGTTCAAAGAAGAATCAAAGGAATATACCTGAGTCCACCTCACGGGTGAGGTCTTGCCACCCGACAATCTCGAAGAAGGGATGCTCACTCCTTTGTAGCGGGGACACCCGGTTCCTGAGGAAGTCCCAGGCAATATCCTAACTAGTTAGCCCCATTTGGGTGAGTTCACTGATCATCATCAGCGTCTGTTCCTCTTTAGGTTGCACAGGCGGAGGCGGTGTCGCAACCACCGGGGTCGGTTCCCTTGTGTAGCGGAGGTCGCTCCCCTCTGACTTCTTCAGATCAAACAATGCCCGGCCCAACCGGACACCGAATCCTTCAGCGAAAGGATTGGGTAGTCATAAGGACGGTTGGACCTGAGCCAGAAATAGATGCAACCGACAGGAGTGTTACCGCCGGTGCGGAACGAGGAATAGAAGTGGAAGAAAAGACTGGCCGTGGGTACAACGCACACGTATCCCTCGCAGAGGTGCGAGAAGACCGCCAGGACAAGGATGGAGTTGGGATTCAGGTGGGAGATCTCACACTCACAGAAGGCGAGTACAGAAGCGAGGAACTCACTCTCGGGCATCCGAAGCCCGTTGATGGTGTAGAGCTCGCATGAGACGATCTCCCTATCCTGCGGCGCCGACTCTGTATCACCGTCGGGTGCTTGCGCCGAGCCCTCGTCAAGATGGCCATCATTGACGAGCAACTGAAGCCTCCTCCTGCTCATTTGACTGACTCCGAACCTCGCCATGGATGCAGAGGAAGAGAGGGTGCAAAGCGCAGGAAGCTTGGGGATCGTTTTCGAACGAAATCAAGCAAGGATGCAGTAAGATTTCTCCGCCACACTATTCGGGCTTAAAAAGTGAGCAAAAGCCGCGTTTAATGTGCCACGACCCTTCGCGAACTGACACATGTCCGTTACAGCCGTAACGATTAGTAAAAACACATTCCTCGATAAACTATCCGGACCGTTACGGAGATGCTTCTTGGGGAAGGAATCGGCGCGTCCCTTCGATCTTTACCCAAGCAGTCCGCTTGGTCGGGGAAGAGCCGGATGGTCGCTCATAATCCATCCAGCTCGTCCACCACCTTGGCATGCTCGGATGCTGCAGCAGTCATTCACTGCAAGATACCAATCCCCTCTGTGTGTCTTTTTGAGGCTCAAGGGGAAGACCCAACCAAGTGGCTTTCCGCTCGAGTCTCGGAGGCTAGCTGTCGGGGATTGGAGTATTTTTTACAAGGACCTTTGTAGCCCCGACGGCCGATGCCAACCGACCATAAAACAACCTTGGTCAGGGTGCCCAAGAAAAGACCTCGAATGACCCTATGCTCGATCACGAGCATGCTCGCCAACCCTCAGCAAAACATGTTCGTCTGCAGGCTTCGAAGATAGGTACGAGCAACCTTGCTCGGGAAGACACCAGTTGGTTGAGCATGGTCGTGGGAATGCCCAACAATGGCCGAAGGACGGGGTCAACCCACTAAATAGGAAAGTGGCAACCAGTTCGCCGGGAATCGAGGGAAGTTGTACCAGAAGATCAAGCACGGCGAAAATCAAGGACACGTCAAAAAACGGCAACAGGCGTGATTTTAGGGGTAGTTACCATTTTTAATTATAGACACCCATTATTTAAGCCTCCCGACGAGAGAGGAGGGGGACGATAGGCAAGCTTTTGATCGTATATGCATCAATACTCAATACCACCGAGTAGGGCTATTATCTCCACACGAGAGGCCCGAACCAGATAACCCGTGTGTCTCCCATTGCGCGAGCATCCTTTAGACGCCAATCCTTCACGGGCGAAGGGGCCTTGTTGATCCCTCATTGAACAAGTAAGCTCGGCGGGGGCCGGTTCCCCAATCGTCGTCGACAGGTTGGTTGACACTGGGTATGCAAACGTTGAAATTGAATAAGGAGGATAAATGCTTTATTTGAGAAGGTGATTGTGAAAGTTATTGTTGTTATTATTGTTTTACTGCTTTCCAATTTCCTATTGTTATTTATGAATGTTGCTTATTGCAAAAGAACCACTTTGCCTGTTGTTAGAATAAGCCATGCATGTAGCTATTAGAATTGCATCTCTGTGCATGACTTGCTGAGTGCTGTGAGTACTCACCCTTGCCACAATGCAAACACCAATAAAGGAGGAATCAACGCCAGCATTGGCGGAGGAGTTCCAGGAGGAGTCGACGAACTAGGGGCGAGCCCAATTAGTTGCATTTGGCATATTGGTTGGTGCCACGAGTTATTTATTTTCGCTGCAATTTATTTAATTAAGACTTTGCCCTGCGAGGCTTACTTTTGTAAGTTAACTATAAGGTTGACTCAACCACTTTCGTTATAATAAAGACTTATTTAATACTCCACTGTGTATGATTGTGATATTCATCGATGTTGAGACTATGTGCACTAGCATGATCCTGGACTAGTGCTGAAAACACAGAGGGTACGAATTTGTATATTCGGGTCCCGACAGTTAAGCTATGGTGGAACCTATTTTTGATTTCTCAGGTTTTCGATGCTATAATTTATACCTAAAATTCAATATAACACATGACTTTTGATTTACTGATGCTAAATAAATGACTGAACATGCTCTAGAAAATCGGGGTCGAAAATCGGGTTGTTACAATAGGATTTTTATTTTTTCAGATTATTATGGCATTTTCTTTCCCTGGAAAAAGAAAGTGCCTTAAATCTCTCCAATTATTTGTAATTACATAGATAGCGTTCAAACCACACTCGTGTCCATATTTTATAAATGAATGTGAATATTCTTGAACATAAATCTGAATCAAATGTTGTAAATAATAAAACAAATCCGAAACGAATATGTATATAATCTATTCCGATTTGTAAATCCGCATAAATAGTTCAGTGGCAATATATTAATGATATTTTCATCACATATGCAACACAAACTATAACATCCTAGTTTTCGGTTTCTGGAAAAAATCTAATTTAAATTAATTAAATTCAAAGTTTGGATTTTCCTTGGTGTTTAATTTAACCTGGCATCCTTACCCGTCCAAAGCCGGAATTCAATTCCCCTCCGTTCGGAAAATCAAATTTCCAGATTCCTGCCAGTACCCGAAATTTCACCCGGGTTTGAAAATGCTCCAAAAATCATGGAACCTATTGCATTAGGTCACAAATATTCTAAAAACATTTTGGGAATTTTCCCAAGATTTTTGGACGCTATCTGGTATTTTATCTCGCGCGGCTTTTGTTTAATGCCCGTTATTCGCTTCAGAATATACAAATCTCCAAATTTCATCCAAATTCTGCGAAACCAATTTTATTGGGTTCCAAATATTCCAAAATGGTTCTAGGAATTTTTTCGGAATTTTTAGACCATTTTTGCTAATTTTTTCTCTAGGGCGTCACTTTCACGTAACTCTCGGCCAATCACGGAGTGACACGTGGCGACACTGTAGCATTGTCTTCAACCTCACGTTGGAGTTCTTGTCAGAGAAAAGGATGAAGCTTTCCATACTTGTTCCTCCCATTCAAACGCCCATAACTCCTCCATTGAACCTCCAAATCTTGCAAGGCCGGATCCGTTGGATTCGTAGCGCCGAGACCCTTCCATTCCCCATGATCTTTAGCCCTAACTCGCGCCGGAAACCATTCAATCTTTCAAAAACCGAAAATGGCTTAAGTGCTCATAACTTGGCCGTTTCAACCCCAAACGGCGTGCTTCCACCTCTCATCTCTCCATATTAGAACCCTCTTCCCGGTGGTAGCACCCATCCCTTGCATCTCCAACCCGTTCGTCCGCTAGATCAAGAAAACCGGTGCCGGGATACGTTTTTCGTGTTCTTTGCGTTCTTCGTCGTAGTTTCCTCTCCGGTGAGCCATTGGGTATTCCGGTTGTTTCCTCATGTTCGTATGGACGTCTAGAGTCTAACCCATCCATCCATTTTAGGTTTCATCAAGAGTTGACGACGAATTTCGAAATTTTGTCGGTTCGGCCGAACCGTCGTTCGTCGTCGAATTCATCTTTTCCGGTGAGTAATTGTTCAATTCCTTGCACTCCTAAGTCCATCTAGATGTACTCTAGATGATCCATCATCCAATTGGTATAGCCATGTTTCAATTTTGGGAAAAAAATTCAGATTTTTGGGATGTTTGGAGCTTCTTTGTTTTTAGCTCCATGCCCGCGGCGACTCGCCGCTGCCAAGGCCACGGTGCTCGTCATACGCCACTGCCACCGCGCTTACCTCGCACGCCACGCCGCTTCGCGCCGCCCGAAGCCGCTGCCGGTTCGTGCCGCGCCGCGCTCCTCGTCGCCGCTCGGCCCGACGGCCTCCCCACGCCGCCAGCGCCATGAGCTCGCCGCCGCCGCCATGGCTCGCCGCTTCGCCGCTGGGCCTCCGGCTGAAGCCGCCCGGCCGCCGGCCTCAAGGCCACGGCCGCTCCTCGCTAGCGGCAGCGAGGAGCTCCCTCCTCTGTTCCATGGCAATTGGGGAAGAAGGCTCCACCCAATGACAGCATGGGCCCGCTCGTCATAGATCCCAAGCAATCCAAAAATCAGAAAAATCAAGAAAAAGAATATTCCGAGGAATATTCCCTCGTTTTCCATTTTCCAGCATTTTCCAACTTCGGAAGCTCGTAACTTTTCTGTCCGAACTCCGATTGGCTCCGTTCAAATTTCTAAATTCATCTAAAATCAGTACCTTCCTGCCAGTATAATTTTTATAATTTTTTTGGATTTTTATTTATTTTATTGTTATTTATTTGTTGTACCGTTTTGCGCGTAGCCGAGGATCCCACCGAGTCCGCCGACGGACTTCAAGAATTCGACACCCTCGCTGCAACCGAAGGCAAGTCCCTTGACACATCTTGATCCTATGCTTGCAAATGATTTACAGTGTTTTATAAACCTGCATTGCTATGTTTATCATCGTATGTCAAATATAACTGATTAGTTAATCCCAATTGCGACCACCTCCTTGATTATTGTTATCCATGCTTAATTGTAACCCTAGAACCCTCTGCTATGTCATGTATATCTTATATTGTGACTTTTGTTGGTTAGAACGGTAGGTATGCTTAGTACCCGAATTGATGTAAATGACCCAGGGGTGGGATTATACAAAAGTTGTGATTTAAATTATGATTTGGAAATTATTACAAAGTATTTGGTACTATTTTTCTAGAATAAAAAGAAAAAAAAAGGATTTGGACTTGGGCGGATTGGAATGTCGGGTGGGTGCGGATTGAGTACTAGTTTGCATTGTGCAAGTACCGCCCCGAGTCAATTAAGGACCGACGCTTATGACTGTCCATTCTAAGCATCACCGTACTACCACATGTCTAAAATGGTACGACCTGGCCAAATAATTTGTAGAAACCTAACTTAGACTCGCTAGTTGGTGGAATGTGGGTGCCAGATAGAGGTAAGTTGTACTCCCCACAAGGCGCAAGAGGGGGCTTCTGTACTGGGTAGGTAGAACCCTAACAGCGGTGAAACCTCAGCGGGTGAGTCGGGTTAGGCGTATACATTGTAAAGGCCTTGTCATGATCTCTCTGCCGACACACCAAAGGAAGTGTGTTAGTTGCATGGCATTAAGAGTTGATCATGTCTTGTGGGTAAAGCTGTACACCTCTGCAGAGTTAAAACTATTCGAATAGCCGTGCCTACGGTCAAGGGCAAAGCAAAGAATGTTTTCATACTGGTAGACTTTGGTTTTGGTTTTAAAAATAAAACGTTGTTTTGGGATTCGAGAGTGGTTAGAACTCTCGGATATTGAATTGGCGGATTGAGCCAACCGTAGATGGAACTCGCTTTTATGTCATGACGGATAGAGTCATGTGTGGATATCTTGATCTTTTAAACTGTGGTGGATAGAGCCCTTATATTAATGATGGTAGATAGAACCCTCACTGAAATATTACATAATTCAATTGTTAAAAAGAATTGCTAAAATAGGCTTTATGAAACTTGTTAACAAGTATGGTATGATGAAACTTGACTTTATGCAAAAGAACCATATTAAGCCTTCCTTGGAAAGCCCCATATGTGCATAATTTTCCCAGACTTGCTGAGTACTTTTGTACTCACGTGCTCACGTAATCTGTTGTCATTAGAGAACTATCAGGACGCCGTTGAAGACGGTGAGTTCTACACCGAGGAGTTCGAGGAAGATCGCCAGGAGAACTACTCGCGTGTCTTGTCGTCGCCTGTGGCGTTCTTTGGGTTTCGCTTTTTGTCGTTTTGCTTCCGCTGTCGTGTCTCCGGTCATGTGACCGAGTATTGCAATAAGCAGCCATGTGGCTAATACTTTATAGTTATGTTACAACTTCGTTTTGTTCGGCAATGAAGTATCACTGTTGACTGTGTGTACTAGCTACTGATCTGGGACTAGTACAGAAATACACAGGAGATTTCGGATAGCTGATCCGGGGTCTCACACAAACAATCACTGTAATTTATTGACTTGACTTAAACAAACATAAATTCACATTAAGTTAAAAAAAACTACCCAACTATTTAAACTAGGGGTGGAAATCGAGCCAAATCATTGTTTTTTCGAGCTTTTTTGAAATTGACACAGTTTGATTTAATATGATTTTATTTACAATTTGGAAATATTTTTAGAGTCGAGCCAACGAGCCGAGCCGAGCCGAGCCAGAGCAAAAACCAATTTCATTCAAAATTAACTTATTCAATGATTAATCAAAAAACGAGTGTAATTGGAGCAATTTTGAACTGAGCCAACGAGCCTCACAAACGAGCTTTTTTTCCAGCCCTAATTTAAACGTACTGGAATAAAATATGTATATTGCTTTATCAAATTTTAATTTGATTCAAATACAAATAGAAATAGTTCAATATATAACATTTTGGATGGGCCTAAACCATATTTGCATCCATATTTCGTATCTAATAAAGGAAAATAGTATTTAGATCTGTCACATAAAAACAATATTAGTGCATTTGTTGTTAGAAAAACGCAACGGTGAAACAAATGTATTAGAGGCATAACAATTTCAAATAGCGAGTAAAACAAGAGGCAAATTCCTTATTTGCCATTGCAAATTCTATTTAAACAAAAGAAGCATTTTCATATATATATATATATATATATATATATATATATATATATATATATATATATATATAATAATAATAATAATAATAATAATAATAATAATAATAATAATAATAATAATAACGGTGAAAAGTGTGGATTCGAAACCTGGTCGTTATCTTAAAGACATCTAGTTACGGATATAAGCCTATACTAAACAGAAAAACTACTCTACGTACCATAGCACGACGGTATAAAAAATAATCACTGATTATAGTCCCACAAATCCACGATACCCGCATGTTATAGCGAAGCTGGGATAAAAATAAAGGAATGGCTTAAAAGGACTAAGCTAAAAAGAAAAATACAAACACCTAAGCAAACGGGATAAAATTGAGACAAATGCAGTCTTATGTAATCTAAATTTATATATAAACATAGTTTTATGCAATCCAAATTTATATATAATTGAAGGAAAACAAAAAAAAGAAAGAAAGAAAATACAATAAAGATATCTCAAGATTACCGAACGTCAGTGGAGGATGGGCTCAAGCCCGATTAAGCCTGCCTGGAGGCTACGCCACTGCCCACACGATTCAACACCACGAATTCATAGGCCTACACACGACCTTATCCACTCGACTCGAACTCGTATGAACTAACCAGGCCACATCTCTCTCTCTCTCTCTCTCTGACTTAATCGGTATAGAGCACCGTCATGAATGCATATAAGCCTACCTCGTAGTGACAATGGAGAACTACAACAAGCAGGCGAGCCAACGCAGCAACAATGAGTGACGAGCAGGTGTGAGTGAGCTATGGGTAGTGAGCAAGCGGGAGGCTGCGAGACGACCATGGGGTTGTGTGGCGGCAGCGGACGGCAAGAGGTTGTGTTGCATGGTGAACATCGGACTTTGAGAGGCCGCAGGCGAGTGCACCAGATCCGGTCATTTTCCTCGTCGCCGGCGACAAGATAAGCTGGATCTAATCGTCTTCCTCGTCTTCGGTGATGGGATCCACTAGATCAAGCCATCTTTCTCATTGCTGGCTATGGAACCCATAAAATATCATGACCATCGACTGGTAGCATGTCAGGATTTTTTTTTTTTACTCTTTTTGTGTTTTTTTTTATGAACCCTGCCCAAACTTTTAGTTGAGATTTGTTGAAACCTCTTGAAACTTTTGGGTTAAAACTTGTTGCAAATTCATTGGTTGAAACTTGACAAAACTCGACGTTACGAACCTGAAACTCATCGAAACTTTTGTCTTGAAATCTCACAGAAAGTTCCAAAAATACGTGAAACCCATTTAAATATATATAAAACTTTTTTTAACATTCTCTTAAAACTATACGAAACTTATTGCTATACCGTTGCAACGATACATAGATGTGTGGTTGCACTCTATACCAAAACCCTATCCACCTGGTGGACTTGGTTGCCTGTACCAAATGGTACATGTATGGGATGGTTCAAAAAAAATGTTATTCATGTGTTTGGTTGTTTGAATGAAACCATCCCATCCTGGATCAAGTGGTACAAATTTGAGGAATATTCCCTCTAAATGCTGAACTATTCCGACATTCCGCTCACCCAAAATAATGAAATCAAACGGTACAGGTTCATTCCATCCCATTCAACCTCATCCCGCGAACTAAACGACACCTCGTTACAAACCTCGTGGACTCATGCTTATCATGTGCATGCTACGTTCCCCATGATGCCAAATGGCGAGCACTGAAGCATACGCCAAGAATATATGCCTTGCTTGCAAGCTGGAGCATCAAAACACTAATGCCGTTTGCGGCTAAGCATCCCAACGAACACCGCGACAGGCTCAGCAAAGCGTCAAAAGTGCTGTCGAGACGCACCGATAAACTTTGCTCCCTCCCTGCCTTCTTGTCAACGAAAGCGGGAGGCCTGAAAGCTTTGGAGGCTTCGCTGTCCCGATCTGCTGTGATGCAACGTCGACTTGTCGTTGCCGTCCACATCAAAGGCCGGGTTTCCTCCGGCGATCCTCTGCTCCCAATCCCCTCATCGGTGTTTTCGGATCCTTTGGGTTTATCTTTCAACCTCTTCTACACCCCATCTGATACAGGGTGACTTGATTTTATGACGTCGAATATGTTTGCATGGTATATATATATAGTAGTGAAAGCACAGATTATTATCACATCACCACCAACTCATTATATATATATATATATATATATATATATATATATATATATATATATATATATATATATATAATGAGTTGGTGGTGATGGTGATGGTGAGTCCACAAAGCTTTCACTACTAGAAATCTAATTTTACCGAGTGTGAAATGAAATGGCTACGGGCCGCCGAAAAACTAAAGTTGCCGACGGTGCATCTTTTTTCCAACGGTATAACAAAAACGGACGGCTATTAGAAGATTTACCGATGGGGCTTACCACAAACCGACGGTTGGTGGAAAACCTTCAATCATAGTATGGAATCACCGAGAGGGTACAACAATTACAGTGAGTGCAATGCTAACCGCCGGCCATTACAAACAATCACCGAAAGTGGAAATACATTTAGTGTATGTATATAGGTAACACTTGGTTATTGCAATGATTTGCCAACGGGGTACAAACTTTTAGCGAGGGTACAAATCAAACACTGGGCTATTGCAAAATTCATACGAGGCTGGATGAAGGTGATTTATATATGAAAAATGTAGCCCTCATTGAAATCTACAACTTTGTAGTTGACAACTTTTCCATTGAAAGTCATATATTTGACTAAATAATTGATAAAGCATCATGGGAACAAGAGTTAAAAGAAGTACTTTTCTTACTTCTAGCAAGAAGAGAGTTGAGATGAGTTGGTTAGGAGGGAGGTTGTGTTCAAGAGGTTGTGAGTTCGAATCCTAGGCGCCACGATTTCTAATTTGAAAATAAAAATGTTTAACTTAATGGATTGTGGTGCAAATAAGTTGTGAGCTTAATCCCTAGATTTGAAAAAAAAATTACATTTTTTACACAAAAAATCCCACATATAGTCATGAGAAATTACCGACGGTTAGAAAGAAAAAAACCTCTCACCCATGTATTTACCGAGTGCTATGGAAACCCTCGTTAAACTAATAACCGAGGGTACCGTCGGGAATCCCACGAATGGCCGACCATGAGTAGCCGAGGGGAAGTTACCAACGGTTTACGCTCGGTCATATACATGGCCTACGGTATTTTGCAATGGCCGACATATTTTTTCCACTCGGTAAAAGTTAGAAATCTAGTAGTGTTTGGGCCAGAACAGTAGGGGCCCAAGACCCAGTAGGTGAGTTATTATTGTCTTACTAACCTATAGTTGTAAATCTACAGGACAACTCAATATAGATAATTTGATTTATTTACTAGCTTACAAAGATATATATATATATATATATATAATAGTGCCGTGAACAATAAACACTTATCATGTACACTCTCCCATCTGATTGGAAACAATCTCAAAAGTTTGGAAATAAATTATTGCAATATGAGAACAATCTCTTCTTGTCATGTCATGATGATCACTTTCATGTCTTAAGATTGCTAAAATCCTCTTGCCAAGTCTCTCTTTCCTTGTGTGAAGATTGCTAATATCTCTTGCCATGTCACGGCGATCTCTTTCTTTACTTGAAGATTGCTAATATCTCTGATTCCTGTTCTTCTTTTCCTTCCTTCTTTCTTGCTTTTTTTCTTTCTTCTTTGATGGCATATATGGAAAGAGATGGAGAGGTATATGAACAGTGCTTGTGAATAGTATTTTTCATGTGGCTTCCATCCTCGGTCGCCTTCCACTGTAGTCCACCATAGTACATGGATACAATTTGGCTCTAATATATATTTGTGCAATCTTCATACCTAATAATAAGCAAGCACCTATTAGGTAGTATAAAATTCACTTAGAAATATAACAAAGATTGATTAAAGAAACGATCCACCTGTTGATATTTGATTCGGCTTAGTAATTCTTTCCAGTTAATTAAATTATTAAACCAAAAAGTATTGGACGTGTGTATATCCGCATCATCTTCCTTCCTCAAGAAAAAGCCGTCCTTGGCTTTTGCCTCAACTGTTGATAATCTGAAAATATACTAAACAAAGAGGACAATATGTTTGCATGTTATATGCAGATATCGTCTATTTTATCACTTCTTTGCATATGATGTTTAGCACAACAACAACCATAGGATGCATATAATGCACATATCAAATTGGCAATTACAAGTATAATATCCAGGGAATGAAATCACGCCAAGATTTTGCGAAATCTCGAATCTTGGACCCCTCCGAGTTTCCTAATCCTGGAAAAATTAAGAAAACCGTAAAAAAATTCAAAGTGCTACAGTAACATAAAATCTCAACGAGATCTCGATATATTTGACCAAAATTTCAGTTTTTTTATCAAAATTTGACCAATATGACCGGATTGGATTCTTCATGTAGTTTTCCATGTCGGACCAAAATTTCAAAAAAAATTTGATGATTTTTAGATCAATTTTCGTTCAGTTAAAAATCACCAAGATCTTGTCAAATCTCGATGAGATATTGGTAAATCTCGGCGAGATCTCGGAAATCTAGATCAAAAAAGAACTGAATTTGAAATTTTCTTTTTGGATTTCATTTGGATTTTGTCCGAAATAACGCCGAAATTTTGGATTTTGGAGGGTGCCGAGATAAAACATTAAAACAAAATTTGAAACCTTGATAATATCCACATCATTTCTCCTCCTGTCAAGAAAAGTCATCCTCGAATTTTGTAAGCCTACATACAAGTTACTATTGGACAATAATGCATCAAATCGTTCTAATATGAGAGAAAAATTTTAGCACCTTCCATGCTTCAACTACGCTACTCTAATTACATAAACATTGCACAAAAGATGGGTTGTCCAAAATATGCAATTTCAATTCAACAAGTCTATCAGAGGTAATGCAAATTCGATGAACATGAAATTTTTTGTCTGTACCATAATCTCCAATCAAATTGATTTTTATAAATATGGGCATATGTACTAACTAGCGATTTTAAGCATGCAATTTCAGTATTTTTTTCTATCACGCTAGATAGCTCTAAAGGTTCATCAAACATAATATAGCATAAAGAACCTTCAAGAGATATTCTAGTAAGAACTTCTTTATGGGTAATCAATTCCATATTATGTAAATTAAGCATATCAAATTCAGAATGTGGAATCTCTAACTTGGCACAAGAATTCTCACTTTCTCTCATCTTTTCTTAGTGTACTACCAATTCAACACATTTGTTGTTACCTTTAACGTTCTCCTCAATTGATGTAGGTATTGTAGGTAGCGTAGTTTCACCACAAGAAAAGTCATCATCCGTGACGAAAACGTCGTGACGTTGTCAACTTTTGTCATGGAAAATCTATTTTCTATGATGACTTTTTTATGTTCGTCATTAATTGTATCAAGCGTCGTCGCCCCATGTACTTTTGTGATGAAACATAAAATTTCGTCATGAAACCATAATACAAATCATCATAGAAAATTAATGATGTTTTTTCTCTCGTTGGGAAGCGATCGTTTTTCCCTGATGAGTTTTTCAAAAAAGTAAATGCGCTATAATAAACTGGCATGCCCTACCACTAATTACTGCACGGACATCGATCGATGATCCTACGAGGCGAACAAATGATACTGCTCGATGGCCTCTCCACGGCCCAAAAGGCTAGACCGGCAAGTTGATGTGTTGGTAATCTCATTCTTCCATTATAAGATATCTTGGATTTAACGGCGTTTAAATTTAACCTGGTGTATAGTCTAAACGCCCCAAAACAAGTCTTAGCAATGCTTAATGATATTCGGGCATTTAGTTTTTATGGCATATATATGCGCCAACATAGATTTTTCTATAACATATTTATGTGCCATCCTATCTCGAATAATTTGGGGCATTTATAAATGCCGAGATATATCTCTATCAAGCGCGTGTATAAACGCCGAGAAACTTTGGTCTAGTAAGGTGTTTGTAAATGCTGTTATTAGAATGTATCTTAGTGTTTATAAACACCGGAGAAAAATTAATCTAAGATGGTGGTTATATACGCCTGAGAAAATCAACCGTGGTGTTTAGATAAAATAAGCGGAACCCAAAATAGTAGGCGTGATTTTTTTTGGTGCATTGATCACCAGCCAGATCTCCTCGCGCGCTATCCCACAAATCCCCTCCCTGCGCCGCACTTCTCCCCGACCCCTAATCTCTAAACACCACGGTTTATTTTCTCCCAAATCCCCAAATCCCCAAACGCCCTCCGCTGCCTCCTTCGCCCCTATGATGCTCCCATCTCTCTCTCTCTCTCCTCACTTCCTCAACCTGGCCGACGCACCCGACTCCCTCCTCTTCTCCCTCTCGCGCACAACGCCGCTGCCTCTAGCCATCCACCGTCCTCCCCTGGCATGGGCGCTTCCGTCAGTTCCCATCTTGGTCCTGTGACCTACGCCCTTGAGTTCCTCTCCTCCTCCCCGGCGCCGCCATGCTCTCTCCTCCGCTTCCTCGGTGCCGCCTTGCTCTCTCCTCCGCCTCTCTTCACCGCTGCTTTCCCCACCTCGCCTCATTTCGCGGCCACCAATATCTCCCAATCGTGAACCTCCGGCACAGTCGACGACGTCCCTCGCAGGTACGTAAGTCTGCGACACCGCGTCCCCGCGCCGGTACGGTCATGTGTTGCGTAGGTCCGTAAGTTCACGACACCCACCTCCTCCTCCTCCTCTCTCTCTCTCCCTCTTGCCTGTATTTCTTGTCGAATCTTATCCTGTTGGAATCGTCGCCGCTCGCTCGTGCAGAGCCCGACGGGCAGGTTTTGGCCTTTGGCGAAGATCACCGACGTTCGCCCATGCTTCCTGCATCAAATCGACTAGAAACGCAGGTCGGAAGGGATTTGTTCCCCTTCTTGATTCGTTACTTTCTTCATTCCGGGGTCTGATCCGTTTGCCTCTTTTATGTTACAGATGCGGAAAGTACAAGCTGATTGTTGATCTCGTAAAATGGTAGCTTTCCTGCCCTTTTCGTGTTTACCATATATTTTGGAAGGATGGAAGAGTGGGTAGCAACTAGTAATGGATGCCACAGGAGCCAGCGGGAGTGGGAGGAACCGCAGCAAGATAGTCCGCCGCTGCTGAAGGTTACCAAGACGGGAACCTTGGCCACGTCGCCGCAAGGCCTTCGTCAGTGGAGAAGGAGAGCAAGCGGGTACTATTCATCTAGCATGTTCCATGTCTTGCTTTGGTTCCTTAGTTCCCATTGCATTTCCGATTGGTTCTAGATCTGGTAATTTCAGTGGCTTGAGTTCTTGCTAAAGTGCTACGTGCTTATATTTGTACTGGACGCTATAACCGAACGCTTGATAACTGCCTTCTCACTCGTAGCTACATCACTGGGTATTTCAGTGGCTTGAGTTCTTCCCACCAAGCTGGTTGTTTGAAACCTTCAAGGTCCGCAGCTCGGGAAAATCAATTTAGAGTGGACAAGTTTGGAAACATTGTTATTGTTATTGTTAGAAATGCATATATGTCCAATGCATATGCAGATCGATATTGTGTAGTGTGATATATTTAGTAGTATTACATGGTGACTGGCAAATATCAAATGGTGATCATGAGGATAATATTGCGTAACGTAGTCCAACTCATTCTAATCAAAATCCTCTGAGAAAAATGTAGTTCGGGTGTTATTTATAGCCAAACAATTGTATAAGAAGCATGCCACCACATTTGCTTTGCTTTCTCAATGTCAAATTTCGCTTTTAGAAATTTATACAAAACCAATGTAAGTTTTTAACAAAGACGCTTGCAATATGGAAAATAAAATGAGACATGTCAAGCTCATGTTCGAACCCATTCTAGTCCTCTTTTCATCTTCCGAGTTTTCAACATCCGACTTATGATCTCTCCGCTCATCATGACTTGAACACCCTTCAAAACCTTAAAAACATGAATGCAAATAAGCCACCGGTCATGCCAACTTGTCCAAGTTTACAAAGACTAAGATCTTCGAAATGAGCCTTTTAAGTTGCTCGCCGATTTAATTCTCCCTAAAGTGTCAGTAAAACAAAACTCAAAATTGAGGTACTACCTAAAATTCTAATGCCCTGTTTAGATAGGGCTTGTTTCTGGAGAATTTCTAATTAATCATGAAAAATTCTCCAACAAAATCCCCCTCGCCTGGATAGACCCTTTAAACCTGTTCAGTATCTAGTTTCTGAGTATTTTCGCTATTTACTAAAATTTTGGCTACTTTGTAGCAACAGCTAACTAGAACCAGAGCTTATGCTTTTGGATAAGTGGACAAGTTCTGTAGAACAGAACAACTAGTTTACTACAGACATATGGTCCACACTACATGTATCTGATTCACTGTTAAAATGCGTCAGAAAAGACACACGAGCTGCCAATAGTGATGGCGCCGTGATGGCACTATGGGTGTCCCGATCTTTCGATGAGAAACACACGATCGATTTGTTAGAATCGACTTTGACGATCCGACTACACCGTACGACGACGATGCGCCTTAGCAATCGCTAAACCAACTCCGGCGGGTTATTGATCTTGCCGTAGGCACGATCAACCTGAACACGAGGTTCGATTCCTGCAAGCAACCGAAGAACAAGCAAGAACAATAGGATAAGCAATCTGAAATTGCGGATAAAATCGAAGCGAAACAAAGTGGAGTCTTATTGACGATCTTGACAAGGTGGTGTCCAAAGACAACTCGCAGGATCAAGTTTGCACTTGGCTAAACTAATCAAATAAAACCCAAAACCCTAAGGAGCCGATGTCTGGCTATTTATAAGAGGTAGGGGCGTGGGAAACACGTCCAAAGCAGAAGGATACCAACTACAACTCTATTACAAGGCCCAAAGCCCACGTCTTCTCGATTTGGAAAAGTGACGCCAATTGTTTTGCAGATTCCCGTTGACTCGTTAGGAATTTGGAGATGGGGCCAGATCCGTTGGAAAGAGGACGTCGAAACCTTTCCAACCAGTACTCATAGACCTCAAACACCCTTGTGGATCAAAAGTTATGGTCGTTTGAAGTTGGTGCTGTCCCGGAGGCCGAATCCGAGTTGAACTTGTGCACCGGAAGAATTGGCTTCATGCTTGACGTTTGGGAGTCCTTCTCCATGGTTCCTAAGGACAATAAAATCATCACGAGGATTAAATAGCATTCCATTCATAAAATTATCTGTATGCAACCCGAGGAACGATTCACCTGGTAATTGAATTGTCGTGCCCGAGCTCGAGTAATTGGCCCTTGTATGACATTGTTGGTTTCCATTGGGTTTGTAAGTATGGCCGTATCCATGGTAGTGATGTCCTCATCATCCTCCCCTTCTTGCATTTGAGTCGTCCTCGATTCAAGTTCATCATCCTCTCCCAAGTATGGTTTCAAATCGGCAATGTTGAATGTGGGACTAACCCCAAAATCTGCAGGCAATTCAAGCTTGTATGCATTATCATTAATCTTTGCCAATACTTTGAAAGGACCATCAGCTCATGGCATCAACTTAGATTTTCTTAATTCGGGAATCGATCTTTTCGCAAATGCAACCAAACTAAATCTCCTGGTTCAAAAGTTACATGTTTCCTTCCCTTACTACCAAAGAAGTTTATATTTAGCATTCATGCTCTATGTTTTCTTTAGTTGTCTCATGCATTTTCATAATCAAATCAAGACGTTGTTTAGCATCAAGATTCAATTTCTCCGAATATGGTAGAGGTAACAAATCAATTGGAGCATGAGGTACAAATCCATATACAATCTCAAAAGGGCACATCTTAGTAGTAGAATGCATGGACCGATTATAAGCAAACTCAATATGAGGCAAACATTCTTCCCACAATTTAATGTTCTTTTTCAAAACAGCCCTAAGCATAGTAGATAAAGTTCGATTAACGACTTCAGCTTTGTCCATCACTTTGGGGATGACAAGTAGTAGAAAATAAAAGTTTAGTCCCCAATTTAGCCCACAAAGTTCTCCAAAAGTGGCTTAAGAATTTAGTGTCACGATCTGAAACTATTGTGTTAGGCACACCATGTGTTTAACAATTTCACGAAAGAATAAGTCAAGAATGTTGGTAGCGCCATCGCTTTTGTGACAAGGTATGAAGTGTGCCATTTTAGAAAATCTATCCACAACGACAAAAATACTATCCTCCCTTCTTTGTTCTAGGAGTCCTAAAACAAAGTCCATAGAAATATCTTCCCAAGGTACGCTAGGAACAGTGCAGAGGCATGTATAAACCATGTGGATTAAGTCGTGACTTAGCTTTTTGACATGTAGAGCAGCGAGCGATGAAACGCTCCACGCCTCGCCTCATCCTCGGGCCAAAAGAAATGGCTAGCGAGTATGTCCTCCGTCCTTTTCACACCAAAGTGTCCCATCAATCCTCCTCCATGCGCCTCGTAGCAATAACAAACGAATGTAACTAGCTGGAATACATAGTTTGTTTGCTCTAAACACAAACCCATTATTGAGGACAAATTTGTTCCAAGTTTTTCCTCTTTACAATTGAGCAACACATTTTTAAAATCATCATCATGCACATATTGCTCTTTAATCGCTTTCCAAACCAAAAATTTTGAAGTCAAGTTGTGAGAGCATGGTATATCTCCTAGACAAGGCATCAAGAATGACATTATCCTTTCCTGCTTTGTGTTTGATGACATAAGGAAATGACTCAATGAATTCAACCCACTTTGCATGTCTACGGTTCAGTTTAGCTTGACTTCTAATATGTTTTAACGATTCATGATCCGAATGTATAACAAATTCCTTGGGCCATAAATAATGTTGCCATGTTTCTAAAGTTCGAACTAGCGATATAACTCCTTATCATAAGTAGAATAATTCAAACTTGGTCCACTCAATTTCTCACTAAAATAAGCAAATGTGTTTTCCTTCTTGTAATAGAACACCACCCAAACCAATTCCACTAGCATCACATTCTAGTTCAAAAGTCTTAGAAAAGTCCGGAAGCCGGAGTAAGGGTGCATGGGTTAACTTAGCTTTCAGAATGTTGAAGGCCTCTTCCTCGTGACTTGCCCCAAACAAAAGGTACACCTTTCTTGGTGAGCTCATTCATGGGTGCAGCGATGGTGCTGAAGTCCTTCACAAAACGACGATAGAATCCAAAGCAAGTCCTAAGAAACTCCGCACTGTGGTGACCGTGTTAGGAGTCGGCCAACTCAGTATTGCTTCAACCTTGGCTTGATCAACTTCAATTCCTCGTGGAGTAACAACATAGCCAAGAAAAGAGACTCGATCCGTGCAAAAGGTGCACTTATCAAGGTTACCAAATAAACGTGCATCGCAGAAAGCATTAAAAACAAAGCACGTAAATGTCCAAGATGGTCTTCTAAGGATTTGTCAGTAGATCAAGATATCATCAAAGTAAACTACCACAAACTTTCCAATGAAAACACGTAAAACCTCGCTCATCGGGCCTCATAAATGTGCTAGGAGCATTAGTCAATCCGAAAGGCATTACTAACCACTCATATAACCCGAACTTAGTTTTAAATGCTGTTTTCCATTCATCTCCTAACTTCATGCGACCGGTGGTACCCACTACGCAAATCCACTTTAGAGAACATAGTAGAGCCACTTAGTTCATCAAGCATATCGTCTAACCGAGGAATAGGATGGCGATATCTAATGGTGATATTATTAATTGCTCTACAATCCACACACATGCGCCATGTTCCATCTTTCTTAGGTACTAAAATGACTGGTACAAAGACAAGGACTAAGAGATTCACGACGCACCCTTTATCAAGCAATTCGTGAACTTGGCGTTGTATCTCTTGTGTCTCTTCAGGGTTGGTTCTGTAAGGTGCTCGGTTGGGCAAGGATGCCCCTGGAATGAGATCAATTTGATGCTCAATCCCTCTAATTGGCGGCAGCCCTGAGGGGATGTCCTTTGGAAACATGTCTGTATTCTCGCAAAAGGTTAGTGACAACAGGAGGCAAAGAGAGGGACATCTCCTCTAGAGAAAACAAAGTTTCTTTGCAGACCAAAGCATAGCATGTAGACCTACAAACAGCCAACTCATTCAAATCAGATTTTGTTGCAAGAAAACAAGCACCTTTCAATTTAATCTCATTCGGCTTAGCACAATCAAGGTTAGATTCTTTCGCTTTATGTTGTCCAAGTCCTTTGGTGACAATCTGATTTTCACTCTTAGAATTCTCTCGAGTTTTCTCTTTGCTAGATCTAGCGATTTCATCCTTTACAATGGCATCAAAGCGACATTGGGTGTAGCACAATTTTCTTTTCTTTATGCACAAAAGAGTATTGATTTGTTCTACCATGATGTAAGCAATCCTTATCATATTGCCACGGTCTACCTAATAACATAGAACATGCTTGCATAGGTACGACATCGCAATCAACATAATCATGATAGGAACCTAAAGCGAAATGTACTCTTACCATGCGAGTTACCTTGAGTTTGCCGCTGTTGTTGAACCATTGAATGTGGTAGGGCTGAGGGTGTGGTCTAGTGGAGAGTGCTAGCTTCTCCACCATGTCCATCTTGGCTAGATTATTGCAACTCCCCATCAATGATTATTCGAATGGATCGCTCCTTGATGACGCCTTTTGTGTAAAACAAGTTGTGGCGTTGATTTGGATCGGGCGCGAGCAATCTGAGCACTAAGCACACGTTGTGCAATAATACTCAAATATTGGTCAAGATCACCGCTCACGTGCACCTCGTCGTGCTCGGCATTTGGATCGCCGTCTTCATGTTCAGCGAGCAAAGCATATGTTTCTTCATCCAGATCACTTGCCGAGTCATACTCGCCGCCTTCACGGATTATTAACACACGCTTGTTCGGACACTCCTTCATCATGTGTCCGAAACCCTTGCAGCGATGGCACCGAACATCTTTGGTGCGCCCCGTTGATGCGACCGACGCATTTACGACGAACTATTTGTAGTAGCTTGTGTGGCACTTTTCGTCGGCGTTGGTCGTGGTGCCGAATTTGCGGTGGTGGACGCCGCTCGTTGATGGAAGAGGTCGGGCGTGGTAGTACGGCCAGCAGGGGCAGCAGGGTGCGCGGTGTCCACGAAGTAGTTCGACCTGCAGAAAAGTTAGTCTTGGCCCTCGATTGACGACCACGCACTTCACGCTCAGCCTTTGCAAGCAAGATGGAACAACCGAGTCATCGAATTATAATCCTTATAGTCTAGAATATCCTGGATTTCTCGAGTTAAACCACCTAAGAAACGAGCCATAGAAGCTTCCTCCTTCTCAATTAATCCACAACGCAACATGCCAATTTGCAATTCTTGGTAAGATTCTTCCACCGAATTATTACCTTGTCAGAGGGCGCTGCAATTTATTCAATAAATCTCTAGCATAGTATGAAGGAACAAATCTATGCCTCATTAGCAATTTCAAGGCTTCCCAAGTGGTGGGTATATTATTTGGATGAGCACGGCAATGTTCTCTCCACCAAATGAAGCAAAATCTGAACTCACTTGTGGCAGCCCTAACTCTTCTATTCTCAGGGAAATCATGGCACGCAAATTTTTGATCCACAAGTAATTCCCAACTAAGGTAACCATCAGGGTCATATTTACCTTCAAAAGGTGGCATATTGAAATTTACCTTAGGAAAACATCATCTCGCTCGCTCCTTGGTCGTGGAGGATCACGTCGCATACCTTGCTGATTGAAGCGTAGCCGCTGATGGTTACGATCATTATCGTAATGGATGGGGTTGGCCTCCTCCACATCGCTGGTGTCATCATATTCGTGCTCTTCGCTCGTTTCTTCTAAATCTGTTGGGGCCTCTCGTGGAGCTGAATTGTTGCTTGGACGACGGGAGGTGGATTGAAGCACCAGATGCAGCAGCTGCAAAAGTATCAAGTCTAGCCAAAATAGTAGCAAGAGTAGTGTTAGCAATCCCTTGTGCGGCCTCGATGGATCTGAGACGGTCTTCCTGCATTGACATACGCTCATTAGTGAGCCGTACATCCTCGCTAAGACCATCGGTGGTTTCCTCGTCATCTTTTGGAAGTGAGCAATGATGCCCTTGGTTCGTGGAGAGTGATGAAGTGAACTCGTCACCGACATGGTTAGTTGATGACAAGGAAACAAAAACCACAAGTATAATGTTCCTATCAACTACTAGGTGGCAAGTCTCTCAAGCGCCAAGCCTATGACCCAAGTTCTTACAAGTTCTTACAATGCAAAGGCGCGTTGTCGGCCGTTAGCGTTGTCAAAGGTTCTCCGAAGTTTGTGTAGAGCGATTGCCAAGGGATCGAACGCTCAGACGGGTAGAAAGTGGAGCTTGGACAGGCTCAATTTAGTAGCAAAGGTTAGCAATAATCCAATCGCTGAATGCCAAATTGAAGAATTGTTCAACGCCTAGTCACTAGTTGCCGACTCGAGGCTAGCAAGGATCGTGACTCAAAATCGTGGTCGGCGACCGCACAGCTTCAGCAGATAAAAAAAAAAAAATCAGCGAAAAAATTCGCGAAAGAAGGGAACTATCTCAAAAGACTGGTGATCTTGTGAAAATAGGTTTGGCACATGAAATTTTCGGATCTGCTCTGCACTCTTTTTTTTTTTTTTTTTTTTATGAACGATCCGACTCGCTTTTTCTTTCAAGTGCTATGCGGCGGAAGACGATCGTGTGACCAAGCGGCCAGTGTGGGCGATCGATCGGCGCACCGATCGGGCGAGCGATGGGCGACCAGTGGGCGACGACGGCGACGATCGACTAACAGTGGCGACGGTCAGTGGGCGTCGGTCGGCGGCGACTACCGAGGCGACCCGGGAGGCAACCAATCGGCTAACAGGTGGGCGACCAGTCGAGCGACGATCGGGAGGCGACTACCGGAGGCAACCACTGGCCATCAGAGGGCAGCTGGTCGGACGACCAAGTAGACGATCGATCAAGCGGCGATCGGAGGCGATCAGCGCTAACAGTGGGCGATCATCAAAGCGGCGACTGGGAGAAAAGAAAACTTCGGTCCGAACACCTTTTCTTCTCTTTTTTTTTTTTTTTTTTTTTTTTTTAACAGTTCGGGACCGAAACGGAACACAACTCGAAACCGAAAACAACTCGAAACCGCTTTATGACCTGGACGCCAACTAGACTAGAAGTCAGCAACACGACACGACGATGCAACCAAAAATTCAATAACGCAGCTGCAATCGGAAAGGAAAATGCGAGGTTCAAATTGTTTTGGTATGGGGAGATCCAATCGATGGCGTTTCTCGGACTATAGGAAAGATATCAATCTACTAATCTAGGGTAAAGAATTCTCACCGAGCAACCTGGTTTGCTCTGATACCACTTGATGGCGCCGTGATGGCACTATGGGTGTCCCGATCTTTCGATGAGAAACACACGATCGATTTGTTAGAATCGACTTTGACGATCCGACTACACCGTACGACGACGATGCGCCTTAGCAATCGCTAAACCAACTCCGGCGGGTTATTGATCTTGCCGTAGGCACGATCAACCTGAACACGAGGTTCGATTCCTGCAAGCAACCGAAGAACAAGCAAGAACAATAGGATAAGCAATCTGAAATTGCGGATAAAACTGGAAGCGAAACAAAGTGGAGTCTTATTGACGATCTTGACAAGGTGGTCGCCCAAAGACAACTCGCAGGATCAAGTTTGCACTTGGCTAAACTAATCAAATAAAACCCAAAACCCTAAGGAGCCGATGTCTGGCTATTTATAAGAGGTAGGGGCGTGGGAAACACGTCCAAAGCAGAAGGATACCAACTACAACTCTATTACAAGGCCCAAAGCCCACGTCTTCTCGATTTGGAAAAGTGACGCCAATTGTTTTGCAGATTCCCGTTGACTCGTTAGGAATTTGGAGATGGGGCCAGATCCGTTGGAAAGAGGACGTCGAAACCTTTCCAACCAGTACTCATAGACCTCAAACACCCTTGTGGATCAAAAGTTATGGTCGTTTGAAGTTGGTGCTGTCCCGGAGGCCGAATCCGAGTTGAACTTGTGCACCGGAAGAATTGGCTTCATGCTTGACGTTTGGGAGTCCTTCTCCATGGTTCCTAAGGACAATAAAATCATCACGAGGATTAAATAGCATTCCATTCATAAAATTATCTGTATGCAACCCGAGGAACGCATTCACCTGGTAATTGAATTGTCGTGCCCGAGCTCGAGTAATTGGCCCTTGTATGACATTGTTGGTTTCCATTGGGTTTGTAAGTATGGCCGTATCCATGGTAGTGATGTCCTCATCAAATAGCATGCATGATGCTTGTGGCCGTGAATTTCATGGGATCAATAGATAGTTTGGTATAAGATTGAGAGGTTGTACTATACAATAATAGAGTGATTGTATTATTTGATTTACTAGTGTGATGGTTGGATTGTTTTCATCGCATGTTTTGATCCTAGGTATTTTATGCACTACCCGATGAAGTACCCGTTGTCTGTATTATACCCGTCCAAGACACTACTCAAACTCGATTTCTACCCGCTCAGTAGAAATTGCTATTGCTTTTTTTTCTCGTCGATCAATTAGCTATACAGACCTTAGTTAGAAGTCGAGAAACATTTTTCATATGATTGCTATTGTTGTTTTTTGTGTCAGATCAAATAAAACACTTATGGGGAAAACTTAGAAGACTTGTGGTCCTTTGCAGTAAAAAGAACAAGGTTGAGTATAGCTTACATGCTCCCAAAACTTGTTAACCAGATCTAGGGTCTCGTTGTGAGACTTCTGCCTCTGTTTTAGATCATCAAATTTACCCTCAAGGACACGGTACTCAAAATTACAGACTTGTAGTTGGTCTGAGAGTCGTATGGGTTTCTTTGTTTACAAAAGGAAAGTAATTCAACACACGAACATGTCAATACTGCTGGAACGACAAGCAGTGAATGCAAGAATAGTAAACATTATGAAATGGCGATTTGACAACCTGTAGAAGCGTGCCAGTTTGAAATATGCAAGTGGTTGTTAGTTGTAAATTTGCAATTTTTCCTTGGTTTCATACTTTCCATTTGTTTTACTCTACTTATTATCTATTGCTATGATCAGTTGTAAATTTGCAACTTTTTCCTTTGTTTCATACTTACCATTTGTTTTCTCTACTTATTATCTATTGCCATGATCAGTAGCCTTTCATGCATTTCAAATATTAATATAACAATGTGCTATCCTATTGTATTTGTTTACGTGTATTGATGACACCTAACTTATGCAGTTATCTTATATGTATTGATGAGAACCCAAAAGGAAATGGAGGATATAAAGAAGAGGCAAGAGGAGAATGGTGTAATTATTTGTTGTCTCATGCGAATGGTTGGTCAAGCCAACTTGTGAGTTTATGAATCTGTTCACCGGTAACTTGTGGATATGTTTTAGACAAGGATACTTATTTTGCATGGCTGGTAACTTGGTTCATCGGGTACTAGCTTCAAATGGTTTAGGTAACATGGTCAAACTTTGTGACCTGTGGATCTGTTTTCAAAACTTGATATTAGCTTGAAGTGGCGGTACTAGCTTGAAGTGGTATTAATTTGATCTATGGTACGTAGTAGCTTGAAGTGGTGGTTTAAGTACTGTGAACAAAGTTTGTGACTCTTAATGTATCTGTGGATAATTCGTGCTGCTTTGTGCAATGTATTGATTGGTCTCTTGAAAATATTGTGTGTTGTGGCTGTAAAATGGATCATATGTAGGCTGACAGAAGTGTTAAATGACGAAACTTCATGCCGATGCTACATCTATCTATGATGAAATTATTCATCACAGAAAATGATAGATCATTACTTCCATGACGAAAATTCATGTCCACGTGACAATCATCAGTGACAAAACATTTGCGTTACAACACGTGCCGCATCACCTCACACCCTGGTAGCTGATGTGGCCTTTGGACTATTCAATGATGAAAATGCATGTCCACGTGGCACTCATCTGTGATGAAACATTTGCGTCACAAGATATGCCACATCACCTCACACCCTGGCTGATGACGTGGCACTGGGGTTTTCCATGACGAAAATGAATGACGTTTTGGGTACAATTAATGATGGTTATATTTGTCATAGAAGTGACATCTTCGCTGACGGAAATGTA
Organism: Rhipidocladum racemiflorum; assembly: GCA_036346355.1. Lineage (NCBI taxonomy): Eukaryota > Viridiplantae > Streptophyta > Magnoliopsida > Poales > Poaceae > Rhipidocladum > Rhipidocladum racemiflorum. The sequence continues at coordinate 3,394,261 of CM070582.1, forward strand.
ATTCATCACAGAAAAGTTGATTTTTTATGACGAAAATAAGCAATTCGTTATTGAAAACTTTCTATGACGCACTTTCTATGACAAGTTGAATTTTGTCATAAAGTCGTCATAAAAAACCTACAATGACAATTTCGGAACTAATGATGACAAGTTTGGACCGTCATTAAAAATCACTTTTCTTGTAGTGTTTCATGATGTAATAATGGAACAACAAGCATTCCTTCTCCATCTGGGGCTCTCTCCTCATCTTTCATCTCAAGCGTTGCGGGTTGTGCATCATTCATGTCCTCATTAACAATGTCAACCTGCACAATGTGAGAAAGAGCTAAGTAGAAAGGTGGGATCACATAGCTCACTCTTTTTAATCTTCTTCTCTCATTTCTTTTGATGTATCTCTCACACTCTTAATTTTGATGTTATCAACCTCACAAAAGGTGGGATCACATAGCTCACTCTTTTTAATACACTCACTTATTTTGGTTATGTGGCTCTCATGAATTGATACCCTAAGATTAAACCTAGGTATACGATGCTCCTTAAGTTTTATTTCCTCCTCAATAGCACAATCCACAAAATCAAGCATGGCACTAAAATATTTATGTTGAAGTGCAGTGGCGATATTAAAATTCAAATCTCTTTTAAAGTATTCCTTCTCTTTTAATGTACTAGTGATACCGGCACATCGCAATGCACATTTCAACTCACCATAGTAATCTTGGACTGGTTTGCACCATTGTGTAATGCTGTCCAAGTGGTGATGTAGCTCTTTCTCGTAATAGCTTGGACTCTCTTCTCATAATCATCTGTAAATCCGATCAAGATGTAATGAGGCTTTTTCCAAAAAGTTGTTGCTACTAACTATAAGCATAGCACTTAAACTCAGTAATGGCAAGCATCACCTCTTTGTCTTTGGAAAGCTTCTCAAATTTGAATACTTTTTTCATTTATTCTTCCCAAGTGAGATGCTCCTTCGGATCATTACTTCCATAGAATAGAAGTTCCTGTGATAGTAACCTGCCATGATTAGTAGCAAGCAAAAATAGAATGTATATGTGGAATATATGTGTAATCACTCAAGCACACCCTCCCATTTACCATCCAAAGTTCTTACTACTCCTTTGATTTAAGGTGTTGTACGTACTCTGATGGCGGTAGATAGGACAAAGGTGATTACTCAAGCGAATTCACAGTTGAAGCGTTGTATGAGACAATGGCTGATATGTGGAACTTGGAGGGTTAGTGTATGTCCTATGCAATCTGAAAATTCTAGTTATTGTAATGATAAGTAAGAATACAAACTAGAATTTACAAGCCCTAATTGCCGATCTCAAAGATATAAGTGAATTTCAAGACAACTCACATGAAAAGATGATAGAACTTAATTTAACCAATAGAATGATCTAAACAAGAATAATTTCAATACCAAAACTCGTGTTGCATAAGTTATAGAGAGACACTAGCTAATTACTTTAAAAAAAATAAAAAGGGCACAAGATTGCTCACTAATTAATACAATTGCACAGCTTGAAAATATTGAACACAAATCAGGGTTTTGCTCACTGTAGTGCTGTCGGCCACTATTCTCTATTCTTTTCATTTCTTTTTTTTTTAGCATTTTGGCTCTTTCTCTCTTTTTTTTTTGGTGACCTTTGGCCAAAACTAGTATGAACAAAATTTTGGAATCCCTAACTCGATGACACAAGATAGAGTGATGATATTTAAGATTATGCAATGTATCAATATGAATAGCCCTAAGCAATAACAAATAGCTAGTCTCAATTAGGATCAAAGTATTCGCAAAGGATGAATTAGTTCCCAAAGGTATGTGTACTGATATTTTTAGGATTTTATGGTTTATGGATGCTACTATACTCAAAGACTGAAAGGAACAAGCTTAGATTCAAAATGATCCATGAAACCCTAATTCGGCTTTTCTAGGGTAGCAAACCTGTTGTTTTAATTAATATTTGAAATCGACCAAATCTGGAAGGTTCACTATGGAATGAAATGAGGATTATGTTCTAAGCTTTCAATAGAGTACAAGAACATAAAAAATCAAAGTTCATATGTAAAAGTTATGAGCAAAACACCAAACCGACAGAATTGAAATAAAAGCTACGCGAAGGGGAAACGATCATCAACTAATGAAAGTAATCTGATAGATTAAAACTTAGAAAAACTCACCAAAATTATAGATTAAACTAAGGGTTTAATTTTTGTGGGGAAATTTTGAAATAGGATAGAAAAATAAAAATAATCTAGGTATAGAAATTCATCATCGCTCAACCATACTCTGATACCAAGATGATACGGGGTAGCCCAATCTTGTGATGACGAATATGATAACTCAGACTTGTGAACCCTGAAGAACACTGGCGCAAACTACCATCTCGATACAGCAACCTACGACACGTGAATTCGCCCAAGACCACGATTCGATCCTCGCCTACTTGACCACATGAAGTAGACGTACACTTCTTTACAATCACCCTAAAGAAGTTGCAAGAACAAAGATGATAAATTTCATATTACAACTTCCTATTCTAATGGGGGCATTGAGCACAAGCCATATAATCAAGAGTTTATTTTTAATTTGAAAATTCGTTGTTTCCTTTACAATGGATGGAGTACATATATATAGGGAGGGGGGGTGCATGAATAGTGCCATAAATAGTAAACACCTACCATATACACTCTCCCATCTAATTGGAAGCAGTCTTAAAAGTTTGGAAAGAAATTATTGCAATATGAAAACAATCTCTTCTTGCCATGTCATGATGATCACTTTCCTTCCTTGAAGATTGCTAAAATCCCTTCTTGCCAAGTCATGGTGATATCTTTTCTTATGTGAAAATTGCTAATATCTCTTGCCATGTCATGGCGATCTCGTTCCTTACTTGAAGATTGCTAATATCTCTGATTCCTTTCTTCTTTTCCTTCCTTCTTTCTTGCTTCTTTTCTTTCTTTTTTTATGGCATATATGGAAGAAGATGGAGAGGTATATGAACAATGCTCATAAATAGTATTTTTCATGTGGTTTTCGTCCTCTGTCGCCTCCCGCTAGGGTCCACCATAATACATGGATGGAATTTGGCTCCAATATACATTCGTGAATCTTCGTACATAACAACAAGCAAGCACCCTCTATTAGGTAGTATAAAATTCTCTTGAAAATATAAGACAGATTGATTAAGGAAATGATCTACCTGTTGATATTTGATGCGGCTTAGTAATTCTTTCCAGTTAATTAAATTATTAAACCGGAAGTACTGGATGTGTGCATATTCGCATCACCATATGTGCTTGCTATGGTTGAGGATCACCACATTAATTGTCCCGGCCTTGGGCTTCTCCGACTTGTTTGTCGTTGGTGACCTACATTGTCACTGATGCTGATGAATGACGTGAGAGCCTACTCCATCAATCTCTAAGTGCCTTCAAGTCCAGCAAGACCCTCTCAAAGTTCGTCGTCGCTGTTCATCGCCCGCGGATACTCCATAGTTGCCTAAGTTGGAGCAGACGTCGTCGTGCTACCTCAATGACATTGCCAGGTTGTGTCACTTCGTGTTGTTTTCTCTGGTGAGGTCTGAAGGACCAGTGCATAATTTGATTCTATACTTGGGAGATGGTGAGCCCACATGGTACAGTGGCTATCAAAGGCATAGTTAGAGGCAAGGATAGATATCCCGCCATTGCCAACTACATCTCTTTCGCCGCCATCATTAAGGTCCACCACAAGCGAAGTGCCTCCGCCACGTCTTTTTACATAGTCTCAATTGATGCGCTTCTCTGCATTTGCTACTACCCACATCCTCTCTCTCTCTCTCTCACACACACACACACACACCTTCAATTAGATAAGCCATCGACTATGGGGTCGATATTGCCGGAGTTAGGGAAGATGGTGCTCGGCGGCATTGGTGCTGCATAGGGAGCTAAACTCTAATATTCATTGCTTTAGGGCCATCGCGGGAATGCCATGTGTGTTCTGCACCGGTCCACGTGTGACCTTCTGGATGCTAGCCGCACACGCCCGCCATAACAAGGCACACATCGGCGTTGAGGGAGACGAGTCGACAGAGATAGAGGGCAGAGGATTCTTTTGAAATTTGTAATTTGTGTGTTTTCTCAAAACATGACAATAGAAAAGGAGGTTAACAGAGATGGATGAAATGGTAAAAAGAATTAACGGTGATCACTTTCAGTGGTATTAAAGTGAATCAAAGAAATCGAGTGTTGTTTTGCTAAAGTGAGGTACTTTGAATGGTATGAAACCATTTCTTTCCTTTTTTATTTTTAGGGTCCTTGTAATCCTTAGGTGAACAGTGCCAACATTTTGAAACATAAGCTCTTCTATAGACGAATACGTAACTGCCTGATCACGAGTGTATGAAGTAGCACCATGGTATATTACTGTTAGGAAACCGATTGACGTATCCTATATGGACTCTTCCTTATCTCTAAGCAGAACCGCTATATATAGGAGGCAGGGGGTCACCCCATTGTACTGATGAATACAGAATAATAAAGCAGATCCGTTCCTCCTCATATTGTGTCTCTCGCCCTCTCTCTCTGTTCTCCAGTTTAGATCTATTAGGCAACCCCGGACTATTCGATAGCGAGGTTGTCTAACACGTTATCAGCACGAAGCTCTGCCGGAGATAGATTGAAAGGTAAGAAAGGTGAGAACGAGGATTGATCTAATTGCTCGTTTGTATCTTGCATCTAATATTCGCATCAAGTACTGTATTCGTTACGTGGCACGAAACCACCCCGTGATTACAGGAAGACAGTACACGGCAAGATTACAAACTAGTGGCATGAAGCCACGGTATTTGAATCTAGCACTGTACATGAAGGAGGAACGCAGCCGCCGACCGTCGCCTCACGTGCTCGTAGCACGCCTCCACTGGCACGAAACCACCACCCTCCAGATGACCACCGGCCGCACGGGCGCTCTCCGGTCCGGCCACGCAAGCTCGCAGCTCAGCCAAGACCGCCCGCGCAGACGCTGCTTGAAGCAAGACCGCTGACGACACCTCGGTCCTCCCGCGGCCGTAGTTCCTCGCCGGCTCGAAGCCGCCGCCGCCATGCGTCGGAGCTCATTGCCGCACTTCGCCGGTTTGTCAGCGTCAGACGCCGTCGGCCCTCGTCGCCGTGACGGGCACCGCTGGTCTACCGTGAGCCCCATCGGCTCAGTGCTCGCCGCTGTCTGCCGCGTGTCACGCCGGCCGCCGGAGCTTGCCACGCATGAAGCGCCAGACGGCTCAAACCCGGCCGCAGAGCTGCCGCCGCGCGCCAGCGGTTCGGTTACATGTGCAGCCGGCCGCTCGGCCTCCTTGCGCGCGCTTTGCGTTGCCGCAGCGCGCCTCGCAGCGCACGGGCCGCTCGGCTGTCAAGCGCCATGGGCCTGTCGCGCTTACCGGATCTGCCGCGCGCGCAGATCGCCTCGCAGTATGTGCGTCCGCCGTGACCACCCGGCGCGCCGCTGCCTCGACCACGGACGCCGCCGTTCGCCCTCGCCATTGGCTTGGCCTCGCAGCCGCCGACCCGCCGGCCTCGTGAGGCGCCTCGACCATCGCCGAACTGGGCCATGGATCGCCGGCTGCCGCAAGACTGCCGCCGCCAGACGTCTCCGTCATGCTACCCCTAGCCCGAGCGCATGAAGCGCTGCCGCTGCGGGCCTCGGCGAGCGCCGCCAACTGGGGCCGCGGATTGGCCGGCCGCGACCGACCGACGCCGCTTGTCGCCGGCCAGCGCTGGCGCCGAACACTGCCGCCACCTTGGCCATGGCTTGCCGCGCCTGGACATGAAGTCCATCCATTCAGTAATACATGGACATGAAGTCCATTGTTCAGGCAATGAACAAGGCAACGCGCCCAAGCTGGTTACAACCGACGCCTCGCTGCCGCGACCGCCAGACTCCGCATAACCCGCCGGTGCCGCTGCCTCCATGGTACCGCCGCTGTCCTGGCCAGCACAGCTGACCCGCCGATTCGCCTGCCGTGCGCTGGTCGCTTGCTAGCCACCCTCTCCGGCCGCACAACCGAATGGACATGAAGTCCATACACAGTCGAATGGACATAAAGTCCTTGCATGGACATGAAGACCAGGTACTTTGTTGATAAGATCCTTGGACGTGAAGTCCAATGCCCCTTTGGACATGAAATCCACAGGTGCAATCTGGTTCTGAAACCAGTTGGATCACGGGGAGGGTAGAGGATTTTACCTCTTTGCCCTCCCCCATTTTTCTTTATAGTTCTTTATTGTTTTCTTTTCTGAAAATTGAAAAGTAATTCAGGAAATTATGAAAAATTTCTAGAAAAATGCAGAAAATTTATTGGCTCTGTTTTAAATTTTGTATTAGCCTTATTTTTTGTACTTATAATTTTTTCCATGAATTTTTGCAATAATTGCCTTATTTAGAGTGTCGGAAATTCCTAAGAATTTATTTTCCGCTTTTATGAATTTATGAATTGTGCAATTATTGTTTATTCAGAATTTATGAATTGTGCAATTATTGTTCTGTTCCATGCATTGTATTTATTGCTTTCATATAATTTATTATGAAATTCAAGCACGCCGCACGAAGCGGCCACCGTCGCGCCAGGAAGGCCGACGCGCATGGAACCGACGCACCACGCGCATGAAGCCGCTAAGAACCGATCGCACGGTCGATCGTGCATATGAATCTGATCGTTTGCATGAAGCTGATCACCTACATGCACGTAGTTGTATTTCTGAATATTTATGAATCTGTGTATATATGAATCTTGCAGTTATGAATCATGTTTTTTTATGAATTTTGTACTTATGAATCCTGCATTTATGAATCTTGCATTCACCTTGTATTTATGAATTCCGTACTTATGAATCTTGTACTTATGAATCTTGTACTTATGAATTTTGCATTTATCTTTGTATATGTGAATCTTGAATTTATTGCTTTCTTTTAGTTTACTGGAAATTCATGAGAATTTAACTATGCATTTTATTGAATCTAGTACCACTTCATATTAGATTGCACGCAGTAATCTAATGGAAGAACCTTATGAATGTGCAAAGGTGTGGCATTGTCTAACGTGATTTTTGAAAACTGACATGAATGGTCAGAATTATCTCACATAGACATCAGATTGCATAATGAATAGTAAGCTCTCAAGAGCATACATTTTCTCATGAATAGAATTGCAATTTATTATTTATTCCAAGATTCTTTATTTACAAGCAATGTTTGAATTACTTTGCCACTGTATGATAAGAATTGTATTTCTTTTCATTTAGATATTGTGTAGCGCCCAATGGAGGTGATATGTATTGTTGATAGTGGCACAACAAATACCATCTTAAGAGAGTCGAAATACTTCCAGACGATCACGAAGAACGCTGGAAGGATAATGAAAATCGCAGGAAGCGATACGCATATAATAGGCTCAGGAAGAGCCACAATTATATTGCCAATGGGTACAATTTTGGTAATTGATGAAGCCTCCTTGTACCCTGAATCAACACGCACTCTCTTAAGTTTTAACAGATATCCGCGCCAATGGGTTTCACGTAGAAACCAATGAAGAAAATGGCAAAGAGTATTTGTGCATTATGAAGCACGCGGAATATAAAAAAAATGGTATTAGAAAAATGTCCCTCATTTGAATATGGGTTGTACTACACGAGAATCAATGCACAAGCAGTGTATACTTCTTTAGAATCTCTGAATTATTTTCTTTATGGCATTGTATATTTAGGTCATCCTGGTCTTAGATTGATGAAAAATATAGTTAACAACTCACAAGGTCATGGCATTAATGTTAAAAATTTCCGAATCACGAAGATTTTGTGTGCCATGTATGTGCACCGAAATTAATAACAAAACCCTCTCGTTATGAAAGTGCAACATGAAATCCTGCATTCCTGGAACGTATTCAGGGGATATTTATGGCCCGATTCAACCCTTGTTAGGGTCGTTTCGATACTTTATGGTGCTCATTGATGCTTCCTCGAAATGGTCGCATACATGTTTGCTGTCAACAAGGAATCATGCATTCGCAAAGCTGATCTCGTAGATCATCAGAATTAAGAATGCTTTTCCTGATCATCGCCTGAAGTCCATTCGAATGGAGAATGCCAACGAATTTACTTCTAAGGCATTTGATGATTATTGCATAGTAACTGGAATAACTGTTGAGCACTCTGTACCGCACATCCATACGCAAAATGGAATAGCTGAAGCACTAATAAAGAGGATTAAGCTCATAGCCCGACCACTCTTGCAGAGTTGTAACTTGCCCAACACTTGTTGGGGACACGCATCATGCACGCAAAGAAGACTTCATCAATTATAGACCGTCGGCCTACAACATCCATTCAACTATGCAACTAGTGCAATGGGTCATCCTGAAGATTTGAATGAATGGTATATGTACCTATACCACCCCCACAAATAATCGCAATGGGCCCTCTCCGCAAGTCCGATATACGTTGGTTATGAGAATGCATCCATAATCAGGTATTTGGAACCCACGACTGGAGATTTGCATACAACCCGATTCGCTAATTGCATTTTTTTGACGAGGATCGCTTTCCCGTCATTAGGGGGAGGAAATGAACCATTGGATGAAAATGCCGGAAAATCATATGGCATTCCATTGGGATCCCCGTGCATGACCCTCGCACTAATGAAGCAAATCATGAAGTCAAAAAGACAATCGATTTGCAGAATTTAGCAAATGAACTGCCTTATCATTTTTGTGATCCGAAGAGCGTGGTTAAGTCGCATATACCAGCAAGAAATGCACCAGAGAGGGTGGAAATACCAGAGAAAGCAGAAGGTATCCCTCATCCTGTTCAGAGGCCTCAAAGAAAAAGAACAGGAAATCTGGCTTCTCAAACCCAAAGTACCCGGAGACGTCTGGGGAAAAATGGGCAAGAGGACTTACCACAACCAATCACAAAAAAAATGCCCCAAAGCAAGAAGGGGAGCCAGTTGAGACCTGGCACTGGAAAGAAGCCGGTGGAAAAGGCAATTCCAGATTTGAATCTTCAATTGGAAGAAGCCGCCGGAAATAATGTGTGCGCACACATTGGCGGAGAAAAACTAAAGGAACTTGCTCTTTGAATGGGAAATAGCAATGAAGAGCAAGTAGAAGTGCATGAAACACCCCATGACGAAATGGCCATAAATTTTGTAATAACAGGAGAATCAATGAATAGAGCAACAACCATTGCAAGGCTTGTTGTTCAAGGTTTCACTCAACATCCTAAGGTTGATTATGAAGAAACCTATTCTCCGGTCATGGGAAGAATTACCTTTAGATACTTGATCTCAATGGCAGTCAACTTGAAGTTGAGAATGAAGCTAATGGATGTTGTCACAGCATATTTGTATGGAAATTTGGATTCGGAGATATACATGAAAGTACTGGAAGGTATCCCTATCCCGAACCAAGACAGAGCAAATAGAAACCTATACAAAGGTGAAATTGAGAAATCAACGTATGGATCAAGCAATCGAGGAAGAATGTGGTACAATCGTTTGAGTGACTTTCTCTGCAAGAAAGGCTACACGAACAAATGAAGATTGTCCATGTGTATTTATACAACGATCCACGAATGGATTTTGTATAATCTCCGTCTATGTAGATGACTTGAACATCATTGGGACGGATGAAGAAATTGAAGAAGCATGCACATACTTGAAATCTGAGTTTGAAATGAAAGACTTGGGTAAAACCAAGTTCTGTTTAGGCTTGCAGCTTGAACATGTCCAAGGCGGAATCTTGGTACACCAAGCATCCTACACGCAGAAAGTGTTGGAGAGATTTGGCTTTGAAAAGGCATACCCCGCAAAGACCCCAATGGTCGGAAGGTCACTCCAAGCAGACCTAGACCCGTACAGGCCTAGAGAAGAGGGGGAGGAAGTCCTGGGAGCGGAATTCCCATATTTGAGTGCACTTTGAGCGCTCATGTACCTGCGAATAGCACTAGGCCGGACATTGCGTCGGGCCAGAAATTTGCTAGCACTGATAAAGGCGTAACCCACCAAAAGGCATTAGAAAGGGGTGAAGGACATCTTCCGTTACCTTCAAGGAAGCAAAGATCTCGGCTTGTTCTATAGAAGGAACAATGAATTGAATTTGGTTGGCTATGCCGATGCCGGGTACCTATCGGACCCGCATACTGGCAAGTCACAAACTGGATATGTTTTCCTTTGCGGTGGAACAACAATTTCGTGGAAGTCATCTAAGCAGACTCTTGTCTCGACGTCGACAAACCACTCAGAAACAATTGCCTTGTATGAAGCCTCTAGAGAATGTGCATGGCTTCGAAGAATGGTTCACCACATCCAGAAGTCATGTGGTTTGAACATGGAACAAACCCCCACTATTATCTATGAAGATAATGCAGCTTGTGTTGCTCAAGTGCAAATGGGATATGTGAAGAGTAACCTCACAAAACATATCAACCCCAAGTTCTTTTATGCTCATGAATTGCATAAGATGAACGAGATAAAAATACTGCATACTAAGTCGTGTGAAAATCTCGCAGATTTATTCACTAAGTCACTCCCGGCATCTTCCTTTGGAAGATGTGTTAGAGGAATCGGGATGATGAGACTTAAAGAAGTGCAGATTTCAGGGGGAGAATTTTCACATACTCCTACATAAATCTTGAACATGAAGTTTGAGTACCCAACGTGAATCTTGAAGATTAACATTGAAGTTTGGGTGGATTGTACTCTTTTCCTTAAGTAAGTTTTTTATTGAAGTTTTCTTACATAAGGTTTTTGATGAGGCAATCCGTGCAACACAGCAAGCGTGTGCTATGTACTCTTTCTCCAATTATTTTTCCCACTGGGTTTTTATAGAGTTTTAATGAGGCATATGCATCTCGCAGTGAAGAGTCCAAGGGGGAGTGTTAGGAAACCGATTGACGTATCCTATATGGACTCTTCATTATCTCTAAGCAGAACCGCTATATATAGGAGGCAAGGGGTCACCCCATTGTACACATGAATACAGAATAATAAAGGCACTGCTCCTCCTCATATTGTGTCTCTCGCCCTCTCTTTCTGTTCTCCACTTTAGATCTATTAGGCAACCCCGGACTATTCGATAGCGAGGTTGTCTAACAATTACTATCCTCCCCCCTTCTCTTCTTCTTGATTTAAATCTAACATGCCCTTGTGCTGCTGTCGTGCCAGCCCGACCCAAGCACGATCCGACCAGCGTGCCGTGACATATTACCACCCTTATGAGCGAAGGAATCCCAGAGCAATCGGATGGGCCACGTGTCCACCTCTTTTTTTTTGCGAAAAATCCCTCTGTTTCTTCGAAATTACAAACGGATCCCTGAGCAATTTTATATGAGAGGAGAATATTTTTCCCCGATTCGCGTTTAGGTTCCTCGTTTGCCGAGAATGCCCCTATTATGCCTTGTTTCAGGGTCCAAACCTGGCTCACCACGTGTCCCCCTATAGCTAGCCGACAAAGCGTGGCCCAACTTCAGAAGGAGCAGACGGGCAAAGGACACCTGCGCGCCTGATTTGGCGCCTGCTCGCCCACATCCCTCCAGTTAATTGGCTGCAGTTGTAATCTAATAGTACTCACTAGCTCAACTGTTAATAAAGCCGTCCCAGCGAAGAGGAGGAGCAGCGAAAGCGACCACCGGATTAATAAAGCCGTGAAGATTTCTTCTCCTCGTTGTTCTTGTTTGGTTTTTTTAGGAAAAGAGGGGAAAAAAAGAAGCAGCTTTGCCATAGTTCCCCCCATTGAACAAACTGGCGATTCTCGTGGGTGTCCCCGGTACACTCGAGGTTTCCCGATTTCGTCGAGCCGGAGACCCCCTGTGAATGAATTTACTTCTCCTCGCTGGTTTCGATTAGAATTTTCCTTTCTTTTTCTTTTCTTGGTAAATTTGTGAGGATTTTTGGGGTGGGGGTTTACTTGTACAGGCTTAGCTGTTGTCATTTCCTCCTAGTTTCAATTTGTTCCGAAATCTTGGTTGGCTCCCATCCAATTTTGGTGCAGTTCGATCTCTTCTAGATCAAAATTTGTTCTTTGCTTGGGTTCTTGTGGGATTCCTTTTATCTCGAGTGGTTCATCCGTTCAGGACCGTTTGGTTCAGGACCGTTTGGTTCTTTCACGACTTTCTCCAAATTATAGTATCTTCAGAGTAAAATTTTCTTTCGTTTTTCTTTCTAAGGGATAATCTTGTGGGTTTACCTTGGTTCTGAAAAAATAATCTTGTGGGTTGCAATGGTGAGCGGCAACCTGTTCTACCGGAGGAAGAACTCATGGCGTGCCGATGAGCTTGTGAGCAGGAGCACCCTGCAACTGGTGAGGATAGCCTTCTCTCTCTCTCCCCTTCCCTCAATTGCTCTCATTTGCCTGTCGCGACTACATTGTTTCTTGGTATGTGAAAATCTTGCTGTAATATTGAGTTGTTACTGCATTGCTAACTTAAGAAGATTTGATGGGAGGTGTAAATTGTAATGAGCTAATCTGTTTCTTGGATATGTTAGGTCTATTATCTTGCTGATTATTGTAGCCCTGAATTTTTCAGGGTCTTCTAAAATGCTGCCTATTGTTTTTCTTTTTCTGTTTTTGATGGTATACCATGTGTATAATTGTTTGGCTGAATATTATAGATCCAAAAGTTAACACTTTCTACATCAGTTGTAGTTGTACTAAGAATTTTAGGCTTTACTGAGTCAAAACCTCAAATTCCTTAATCGCCTATATTTGAGTAAAGCATCACAAAATCATCAGATATTTTCTTTATTTCGAAAGGAAATTTGACTGGTGTTTGATAAAAAATGTCATTATTCCCGTGATGTGATACAGATTTGTGAGATCATATAGTTGCGTTGGACTGCTGTTGTGACTAGCCTCATTATTCTGGTGTTTCTCATTATTTTTTTTTGGCAACACTGCAGTTGGACTTTGATGATGGCTCTCCACCAGAACATGCTTGGAGAAGGAAATTAAGTAGTCACGCAAATAGATTGAAGGAGTTCAGTGTTACGTTTAGAGAAGCAATTAAAATGGTGTGGAAAATGCAATTGTCAACTTTCTTTGTTCATGGAAGCACTTCCTGTCTTTGTTTCTTCATTCTGCTGAACTCTGGAGGTGATGTATGAAAAATCAGCATGATCAAATTTTGTGTTTTTCTACTATTAGATGAAGCTTGGTCTCCGTCTTTGGTCATATATTCGGGAAGAAGCTTCTCATGGAAGGGTAATCTGTTGATTCTGCATTTCATATCACAAATGTACTGTTTAAGCAAAATTTTATTCTGCTAGAGGTATACTGTTTTAATGGTTCACTTTTAACTTGAATACTTATCAAATGACAGAAAGCACCAATTGATCCATTCACGAGGGAGAGCAACAGACCGTCAGCCTCACAGGGAGTACCTCTTGGTGGGATGGGGTGTGTGCCTAGTGATGATTACTTTACAGCTTCCTTCTTTCTGTTGCCAAAATCATTTCCCATGTACGATTTATTCCCTTTTTTGCAGGAGTGGTAGCATTTCAAGAGGTTTTAGAGGGGAATTTAAGCATTGGCAGCTAACTCCTGGTTCATGTGAAATGTCACCAGTGATGGCAAACCAATTTTCTGTAATTACACCTTTTCACTCTTCTAAACATGCTATATCCTCAGATTCTTCAGATCATTAGTTTGGCTCTTGAGTTAATTTCTTAAATATTTCTCCTTTTTTCAGTTTCATTCTTTTTGTTTGCATCTAATATGAATTCTTGTAGTAATCCCAAATTTAAACGATATTTGTTCTTGTTTTCAGCAAAACATTGTAATCCACTTTATCTGTTTATCACTTGTGTTATTTATTTTTGAAGGGTGCCTTATGTTCCGGGAAAACCACTTAGAAACAAATGAACTAAACTATTACAAAATGCTACTGAAGAAATACACTCATTGGTATGTGGCAAATGGCGATTTATTTCATGGATTTTTTCAGTAGGAATAATGATTAAGGGTTTTTTTAGATGGCTTTTGCCAATAGTTACTTTTTTGATTTTTTCTTTTCCTGATTTGATCACACAACCGAATAGTTGTTTGGAACTTTGGAGGCTTCACTATATGTTGTCATTCATCAAACAGTGCATTTCTGTGAACCTTCTCATTCTGTTACCCACTTGGTAGATAGACATATCACTGCTAGTGAAACTAAAATATATTAGCAGCCTGATTGATTGTGAACTCATTGAAAAGTGGCAGCATGATTTTGGATTGTTGAGATTTGATGAAAATGTATGTATGTCATCCTGAAAAACTACGATTGTACTAAGAGTTTATTCTGCCTCTCTCTGTAGCACCGACACGTTGGTTTGATGCCGTGTTGGTGTCCGATACGTGTCTGGCACGGATACGATACCGACACGCCACTCGACACGTATTGGACAATTATATAGCCAAATAAATAATTTTAATGTTCGACACGCCTTCGATACTTCATCGACACGTATCCGACACATGATAACACAGCCCAGCCCAGCTTAGCAACTTAAAGTGTAAACCTAGTCACCTAAGAGGAGCAAAAGACAAACATCAAGGCTCCATTGTGGAACCATGTTGGCGTTCTAAATAAGGGTGGTCCGTCTAGAGGAAATGTGAAATGGAGATGCAAGTATTGCAAATGTGTTGGTACTAGTATCTACTCTAGAGTTAAAGTGCACTTGCTGGAAATTACTAATGGTGATTAATAGATATATCCTAAGGTGATGGTACCTATTTTTGCTCAGCTTAGAAGTGAAATTGCAAAGGTTGAGGTACATATTCCTAGTTTATACATTGCATTATTTCAGTTTAGTAAGCACGTAGAAAAATGGATACGTCAACACGACACGATATCGACACGGAATTCACCATTTTTCCAAAAATACTTACGTTTAGTAAGCACGTAGAAAAATGGATACGTCAACACGACACGATATCGACACAGAATTCACCATTTTTCCAAAAATACCTACACCGTGTTGGTATTTTTGGAAAAATGGTGAATTCTATGTCGGTATCGTGTCGTGTCGTGTCCGTGCATCATAGCTGCCTCTTCAGTCTTGAGTAAGCTTTCTAATGTACTGTTATCTACACGCCTAAGTTCTTTGCTAGGGTATTTAACCAAGCAGTGCATGGTTTTCTACAAAGTATGAACTTTCACTTAAAATTACATCCGCAATTTCTCTTCACTATGCTTTTTAATTACTGCAGATCTTTATAACTAGAGAAGGAGGCAAAAAGTACTCGTCAGTTTTAGCTCCTGGTCAACAAGATGATTTAAAGTATTATTCTTTTCCCTTTCAGACGCCATATTCCTAATTTTTCAATGTTTATTATGTGTGACACTATCTCTTGATGTTCTGCTGAAATGGATGCAACTCTGAAATGCTCTCTTCACTCTTCACATGTAAGAATATATATAGTAATCATGGCATAGTCTATTAGCATAAAGTACTATACAATTATTTATCAGATTTGTGGTGTTTAGTCTCATTTCTATTTTCAAGAAGGCTTATGGTATTGTTCCAATACACCTTGTTTACCGAAGTATATCAAGCTATGGTATTACTTTTAGAACCATCTCTATTCAATTCAATTAGCTATATGATTGCCTAAGCCTGATCCACCTTTCGTTTGCTTTGTTCTTTCTAATTTCCTAGTGGCAGCAGTCTGAAATAGTTGGCCAATCATTTTTGTGTTTCTTGCTTCAGGAAATCTAGCGACGCTGGTATATCATGTTGGGATTGGAAATTGAGAGGCGATCATTCAACATACCATGCTTTATTTCCTCGAGCATGGACTGTTTATGATGGTAATGTTACTCATTTCTTTTTATAGAGAATCACTCGTAGTAGTAAGATGAATTGATGATAACAACATTGCTTCAGTAAGCTTATTAAGACTCATCATAGCTATTAGTCACCCATGGACAAGGCCTGTATATGCCGTTTGAGCTTTCTTATATGATGTAGAAAATTTGACCTGCTAACTGCTTTTAGTATGAATAACTTGGCACATGGTCCACAATATTGCAAACATGCAAATGAGGCTCACAATTTCTTATCCCTTGGTTTAAAAGGTGAACCTGATCCTGAACTGAAAGTATCTTGCCGTCAAATATCTCCATTTATTCCCCACAACTATCAAGAGAGCAGTCTTCCTACCTCTGTTTTTGTCTACACTGTAAGTCTTCATTGCTTTTAGGAGTAAGGTTTCTGGAAAAAATATTGACTTAAATGTTTCATATACTGTGAATATTGAACTCTTGCTTTTAAGATTTAAAAACTTGTCTGCAGTCTAATTTGTGCATGTCTACGGAGAGTGCAGACAGTAAAATACTGGGAGTATTCATACCTTTTTTACTACTGTGGCACTACCACTTAACTTTGAGAGACTTGGTGTAGTATTAGTTCCACTTGTTCACTGTTATATGTTTGACTTATATAGCTGATTATGTTCTTGTTTATTAACTGCTGATTTGTATGGTTTCTTTAATCTTATCTTTGTATGGGTATGAAAATTTTGCAGCTAGTGAATACAGGAAAGGAAAGGGCAAAAGTCAGTCTAGTAATGACCTGGGCGGTAGTAACTACTGCTCTTTTACTTCAATGTTCATATCTAATTCGTTTCCTGTTATCTTAGACCTAATCACATTGTATTCTCAATGCTATTCCAGAATTCTATTGGAGGACTTTCACATCATTCTGGCGGCCACGTAAATGAGCCATTCATGTTAGTAGAAGTTCACTTAATGCTTACAATTTACGATATAGCTTGTCCACAATATATAGTGAGATGATTTCTTTGCTGTTTAATTTGCAGTGGAGAAAATGGAATTTCGGGCATGCTTCTACATCACAAGCAAGTCATCAATTATTCATCACTCTTTTTTTTATGGTTGTTTGACAGATTTCCTTAGGCATTTCTGAGAAATCCTACATGCAAACTAAGAGTTTGTAGCCGATCATTGATTGCAATAGTATTTCTATACTGGTTCTTTCTTGTACAGTTTGGAATGAAGGCTTGCTTAATACCATAATGTCTTCCCATCCCCCTATGTTTGCACTAGAAGCACCCACAATCTCTTCTGAGGAAGCAAGAAAGTTTTCCTTAGTACACGATCTTCTCTTCTTATGCTTTCTAATGCAATATTTTTTGCTACTTATCTACCATTACTTAGCTTTTGATAACATTGCAGGACTGCCAATAATAATCCTCCTGTAACATTTGCTGTTGCGGCATGTGAAAACCAAAACGTAAATGTCACGGTGTTGCCTGCTTTTGGGCTTTCTGGAGAAAGTTCTGTTACTGCTAGGGAAATGTGGGGCACAATGGTCCAGGTGATTTTTCTTTTTGTTCTTCAGTAATTTACCCTAGCCTGTGCCTCTTTTTTTTTTGTTAGGATTGAGATTATTGGATGCTAGTGCAAAGAAGAGAAATCTTCTGTTGAACTGATTTACCTATTTGAAATGAACAAAAAAATGCCAATATATTTGACTGAGACTTTGTAATCTTACCATGTGATTGTTTAAAGGATGGTTTCTTTGACCGAGATAATTTCAATGCTGGCCCCAGCATGCCTTCTTTATTGGGTGATACAGTTTGTGCAGCAGTTTCTGCTTCAACCTGGGTTGAACCACTTGGAAGATGTACAGTTGTATTTGCATTGGCTTGGTCTTCTCCTAAAGTTAAATTTAAGAAGGGAAGTACGTACTACAGGTAAATTCTGCTCTCTTAACTTTTTACATTTGGTGATAATCATGATAAATCCAAATTAGTATTGACATAAATTGTGGTAGTAGTTGTTTGAAATATTTCTTGATTCATTTATTTCAATCTCCAAAGCTGTTGTTGGACAATGCAGTTGGGAACTTGTATATTCTGCACAATCCGTTAGTTTTGTCCTCCACCCATACTGTAGCATTTACTGTATAGTATGTACTGACTTGTGATTGGAGAAATTTAGATCTAGTCTCATATTATCTATTGACAAAAACCTGTGAGTCGAGAAATTTAGATATAGTCTCATTATCTGTTGATAATTCTTCTACCTTTCATTTAAGCTATCCCGAATTATGTCAATATTTACCTAGATCAAAACCCTGTGATAAGCTGTTTAACCTGTTAAGTAATGTTTGATTTCATGCTTTGTTGGCAGGAGATATACGAAGTTCTATGGAACTTCTCCGAGGTCGGCTATAAACTTAGTGCAAGATGCCTTGATGAGTATGTTTTCTGTAAACTTCCATTGTACAGCATTTATGTATTTTTACAAATAGTGGCATAAATTTGACATATAATAATTATAGTAGTTTGTTTCTTCTCATATATGAAGATTCTGGTTTGGTTCGTTGTTTATTCTACTTCTGCTTTACATTGGTGATTTATTTCTTTTTCTAATTACTTTATTAATCGTGACAATTCGCCTATTGATCTGGCTGTCAGAGTATAAGCATTGGGAAGAGGAGATTGATAAATGGCAAACCCCAATTCTTTGTGATGAGAGGCTTCCAGAATGGTACAATATAATACTTGCACATGACTACTTGACTGCTTCTGAAGATAGTTTTACCCCATGATTATTTAAGCTTTCACTTCATATAGCTTCTGTAGAGCTTACTATTTAGTTCTTCGCTTTCGCTTTGCATGATGAATAACTATGTATGTGTTTTTTGTTAGGTACAAGATTACTCTCTTTAATGAGCTGTACTTCCTAGTTGCTGGAGGAACTGTTTGATTGGTATTCATCTTGACAGATGCCTTTTCCCTTTCCTTCTCTCAGTTGAGGTTTTGAATATACATGCTATTGGAACTTGGCAGTAGTCATTTTTTTTCATACATTTCGAGATCATACGCAATTTGATCACTTCAGTAGTCTCAACTTGAAATGCCCTTGTCCAGATCCCAACTTCAAGTATCAAAAACAAATTATTCTGATCATCTGTTCAGCCCTCTTCAAGTGGCCCCTCTGGAGAACAGTATAGAAGATGCATAATGCAATAGTCAATATGCGCATTGTGTTTTGTCCTTTGTTTATAGATGTTCATACAAAATTCCTCATGAAGTACTGCTTTTCATTTATTGACCCATATAGAAACAGTTCTATTGCAATCTGAAATTTTTTGGAACAAACAAATCATTCGCTGCAAATTCCTTATGAACTAGTTCTTATTGGTGGATGTAGAAAATCTTATTTCATGGTCAAGTTGCTTTGGAGCAAAGAAAAAACATTCTAAACGATCGATTCAAGACCATATTTAACATGTTCTTGCCCTAGCACACAAAATTCCATTCTTCTGATTTTTGGACTATCATATCTTATTATACATACACTCACAAGTCATAAATGGTGACGGTACCAAAAGGGATACTTCAATGTTGGTTTATGTAACATAATTATACGATCTAATAATCTTTTCTTTTTTTGTATTTATATATTCTTACTCACAGATAGTGAATCTCTGATGGTTGATGCTGATGAAAAGTTGAAGTCAACTGTACCAGAGGACAGTGATTTGCTACATCATGACAGCACATGTAACTCCACAGTTCCACTTGTCGGTTTTACTCCACATGATTTTGATGACACAGAAAATGTTGGGAAGTTTTTGTACCTGGAAGGAGTAGAGTACTTCATGTGGTGCACTTACGATGTACACTTCTATGCTTCTTTTGCTCTTTTGGATTTGTTTCCTAAGATTGAGCTGAGCATTCAACGTGATTTTGCTAGAGCTGTTCTGCGCGAAGATAGAAGTAGAGTCAGGTTTCTTGCTGATGGTTCCTGGAGCATTCGTAAAGTAATTGGTGCTGTTGCCCATGACCTCGGAGCGCATAATCCTTGGCATGAATTGAATGCCTACAATATACATGACACAAGCAGATGGAAAGATCTCAATCCCAAGTTCGTGCTCCAGGTTTATAGGGATTTTGCTGCGACTGGTGACATGTCATTTGGCAAGGATGTCTGGCCTGCAGTTTGTACCGCTATCGAATACATGGAACAGTTTGATCGTGATGGTGATGATATGATTGAGAATGATGGATTTCCTGATCAAACTTATGATGCTTGGACAGTTCAAGGAGCAAGTGCCTATTGTGGTTGCCTTTGGCTTGCTGCCCTTCAAGCCGCAGCGGCGCTGGCTCGCAGCCTTGGACATGATGACTATGCTGAGAGGTGCATGGCGAAATTTGCAAAAGCCAAATCCGTATTTGAAGCCACGCTATGGAATGGTTCATACTTCAACTATGACAGTGGAACAAGTTACAGTAGCCGCTCCATCCAGGCAGATCAGCTGGCTGGACAGTGGTACACTGCATCATCAGGCTTGCCGCCATTATTCGACGAGGGTAGGATAAAATGCACACTTCAGAAAATATTTGACTACAATGTGATGCGGGTGAAAGGAGGGCGTATGGGAGCAGTCAATGGTATGCATCCGAATGGGAAGGTTGATGAGACCTGTATGCAGTCAAGAGAAATCTGGACTGGTATAACGTATAGTTTAGCTGCAACGATGCTGCTGCACGGAATGGAGCATCAGGCTTTCACTACCGCAGAAGGCATTTTTATTGCAGGATGGTCTGAAGAGGGCTATGGGTATGCCTCATGTTTCACTATACTTAAGTTCCACTCCTAACATCCATTTCTTTTAACCAATGACATGCTTTTTCCTATATTAATTTATTTGAGATACCGCTTGTTTAGTGATGGTTGGATATAATCATACAGGGCCTTAGTTTGTTTGGGATAGCACTTGTTTAGTGGTTGTTGGATGTAATTGTACAGGGGCTTACATATCACTGTACCTTGTCGGTTAGGAACTGGGTTTTGAGCTCATTTCTTAAAGTGTCCGCTTACGATTACTTGAGGTGGAGCTGGAATCTGGAGCTCTCCCAAACAGGACCTAAAATTGTAGCCAGTGCTCCAGGTCCTACTAAAGCTACTATCGGAAAGACTATCAATCACAATTTTTGTGTTTTCTGTTCATGGCAATGGATGTAGAATTTTTGGCATCAAACTTTCATGTATTTCTGTACTACCAACTTGTTAGATGATGGGCTTAGTAGCTTGTAAAAGAAAAACAGGCACAATATTTAAAATATCTTCTAATCAGTCTGCTAATAACAAATTTTCTCGAAACAAAATCAGGTACTGGTTTCAAACTCCAGAAGCATGGACGATTGATGGCCACTATAGGTCATTGATATATATGCGCCCCCTTGCAATTTGGGCAATGCAATGGGCTTTGTCACCTCCAAGGGCGATGCTCGAGGCGCCGAAGGTAAATACCATGGACAGGGCCAACAGTTCTAGCAGTAGCACGCTCCAGTTTCTCCAGGATAGCGTCAGGAAGATCACGCCCAGGAAGGGCTGTTTTGGAACCACTGTGTTTAACTGTGATTGCTGATGTGACTAGAGAATTAGCCCACTCATTCTTGTACATGTATGTGTCTCTAAACGCCCTTTTGTAAAGAAAATGCAGAGTTTGGAGTTTCCTTATGATAATTCTACTTGTGATATATATATATACACACACGGTAACACTAATCTGTGCTTACGCGCAGATTAGACTATTCCATGCACTGATCATAATGTATTGATACAGACTACCCGCAACCCACGGGAGTCCAATCGATTAGAAAAATATGTTTCGTAGTTTGTACATAAATCTTGTTACCTTTTATTGCTATATCTTTTTATTGGTAGCTCAGATTTACGATCAGTTTTCACCATTAGCTTGCTGACAACGATATCCACATAATGATATAAGTCTCACTTCTAAACTTCATATGAATTTATAGTAAAATCTATTACTACAGATTGTAAACTCTATTGATACAGATAGTTTTTTATGCAGTCTAATATTCGAGAAAAAAAGAGGTAAAAGCATCAAATACTGGCTTAATTACTATTTTGTACATGTAACAATACTGTCTCAACATATATGACCCATACTAAAACATAGTTTTATAAAACGTATGTATACTGACTAATGTAAACCACGAATAACTAACAGTGAAAGTAGCAAATGTATTTTAATAGCTGTCTAAAAGTAAAATGTTACATCGAAGATAGTAAACGTACGTGTAATTGGCAGCTACAATTATGTTTGATCGTTGTTCAGCATAAGCAATGATTGACATGGCAGGAGAACGTAGATAGTAAAATGTAGTATTATTAACAAAAAAATCATTAGATATTTCATAAAAAAAATTATTTGCACAATTGTAAAACGTAGTTGAAACCATCAACGACTGAGAATGATAGTAACAGATATATTCTGATAGCGGTCTAAAAGTAAAGTATTACTATCTCAATCATACAATAGTACTGTTGCAGTAAACTGGTTTTTACTATATTAGAATAAAGACAACTTCTCAACCATTGCGGTTTTTTTAATTCTTTTTAACCCAACACAATTAAGAAATTATTCGGTTTCAACAAAAAAAAACACAATCTACGATTTAATGTGCAGAAAATTACTGTTGATTGAAGTTTGTTAGCTTCTGATTTTCTAATTTACTATCTCTGTCGTACAACAATATTACCATAACAACTGCATTTTACTACGTCGTATAAACAAAATTACTGAATTAATAACTTGTTTAAAAGACCTTCTATCGAATCCTATGAACACCAGTGCTAAATAGTTGCTCATATGATCCATGATTGATTTACGCAATGTGTCTTAGAATTTTCTTGTTGCGTCTGATCATGCAAAATGCACTGTACTGATTGCTATCGATTCGGTAGTAAATCACGAATACAATTTACTATAGAACAACAGACGCGATTACTACTGATCAGTTACCAGTTTATGCGTTGGTCAATCCGACTAGTTAATGCGTATTGTAGTTTGTATATAAATCTATTTCTTCTTTATTTTAACTATATGTACAAATTCTGAAAAATTCTCAAAAAATTACCATACGTAGGGGATGTGAGCATCTGCAGCTTTATAAAATTTGAATACCAAAATCAATCGCATTTGAAAGATATGAAAACAATAAATTTACTATTCATCACTGATTAGTGCTTGTCAATTTGCTATCTTTCAAATAAGATTTATTTTGATCTTCAAATTTACAAGGACGTAGAATCTCACCTTCCCTACTTATGGTAATTATTTTAGAATTTTTGAAAACTTGTACATATGGTTTTTTTATGAATTTTACATGATAATAGTGGTTTACGCAGGATATGTTACCTTTTACTGTCCATAAAATAACATGTTACTAGCTATTACACAAGATGTTACTAAACCGAAATGAAGTGAACTATCAGAACAAGAATCTAGCTCTGTTTGTTGGTCCTGTAGTAAAATATTATGTGGATGATCGTAAATGCTGCTGTAATAGATTATTAAATCAATTGAAAATCGTTAGTAAAATGTTAAGTACATGTTCAGTAGTATAGTCTTGCACAAATCAGTCATTTGGCAATAACTAGTTAATGTGTTACTATCAGTAACTAGTTAACTAGTTACGAGAATATAGTTACTGTGATTATAAAAACTAGTTACTAACGGTTTTTAGTAACAAACGATTTTACTATCAATGTAGACATATGTTACTATCCATATGCTATAACCTTTTATTACTACATAGTTAATACAGTCTATTGCCCCTCTACATGATAGCAAAAGCTATACATATTAATAGGAAAATGTATCTCTACGGGTAGTAAAATATGTTACTGAACAACAAAAATGATTGTTTATAGCAAGACATATCATTTTATTCCTCTCATCATCAGTATGCTACTGGTGCAAACCTTTTGCGAATCGGAGCTGCTAATAAAAAGTTATGGCTAAATAAAGAAAAAATATATTCATGTACACACTATGGAACACATTAACTAGTTGGTTTGGGGCAATCCGTTACGCTGATTAATGCATTACGTGGCTCAGCTAAATTGAGTTAAATGGCCAGAGCATACAATAAGCTATTCTACACACAAGTGCAGGAAGCTTTTTTCGTACTCCCAGGGAGTACGTGCTCCCACCTCCAGTATACCACTTAAACAAATGTGTCATACTCCTTTATCGTTTTTAGTATACTTCAACAATAATTTTAAGATACTACAATGCGATATTGTTCAAAAAAAATTATCAGGGTCCTTTATTTTTTTTGCTATATACCCTTTTCTATATGTGAAAGGAGTATATAAATAAATTATACTATAAAGAGTGGACTTTAATGAAATCTTTCATGGTATTTACTTTGGAGTATCTTATAGGCAGTATTAAAGTATACTAAAAACGGATTAAAAGGTATGGCAACATCATTTAAGCGGTATAGTAAGAGTGGGAGTAATCCGGCATGGCAGGAGTCTTGGATCATGAGACAGCATAACCTTCAGTTCAACAAATAGTTGAAGGAGCGACCCATCACTGGGAGCTCGTCAGATGATACACTGACATGGTTGGCAAAATGACCAACTTTTACAGTTGTCATATGGAAAGGATACGACTTAAATAGGTACACATTTTACATGAGAGATCAGGATATGAAGAGCACAAACCAGAACAGCGGTGTTCGCATAGATGCGTTAAATACTGCTGGGTTGACGAGGAGCTCCTACTATGGGTTCATAGAGGAGATTTGGGAGCTCGACTACGTACTTTTTAAGATTCCCCTATTTTGGTGCCGTTGGGTCCACCTTCAGCATGTGAAGGTTGACAAGTATGGCATCACTACTGTGGACCTCGAACGCGTTGGGTACTAAGATGAACCATTTGTACTCATTAACCAAGTTGTTCAAATCTTCTATGTAATCGACACATCCAACAAGAAGCGACACATAGTTCTTCATGGTAAAAGAAGGATTGTCGGAGTTGAGAATGTAGTAGATGAGGAAGAGTACAATCAATTTGATGAGTTGCCTCCTATAGGAAATGCCATCATGGTGCCAAAAGAACAACTTGAGGAAGCAAGCTACACACGCGTCGATCATCGTGAAGGGATAATTTTCATACAAAAGAATAAGCAAGTGGAGTTATGAGGAGTTGTCATGTTTATTATTTTTCATGTGTAATATTAAAATGCTTAACTTGTAATCAAGTGGATGATTGTGACGATCATGCACTTTGTATATATGATTGTGATGAACTTTGTAACTTATAATTCATGGTCATATGTATATATGTCAGTTATTATGGTCATATGTATATATCTCAAAACTACATTTGTAGGAGAAACACTATCACAGACGGTTCTATTATAGAATCGTCTGTGATAACCAAACATCACAGATGGTTTTATAATATAACCATTTGTGATGTTTGGTTATCACAGACGGTTCTATAATAGAACCGTCTGTGATGTTTAGTTATCCCAGACGATTCTATAATAGAACCACCTGTGATCATTTTATCACAGATGGTTCTACAATAGAAACGTCTGTGATGACTCCTCTATATATAGCCACGGGCCGAAGTCCCCCAAACCCTAGCTTGCATTCATGCAAGTCGACTTCTCACCTCCTCTAGCCGGCCTCCTCTCGCCTCCTCCCACCGGCCTCCACCGCACCTCCTCCCGCCTCCACCGCGCCTCCTCCTCCCTTGCTTG
This sequence comes from Rhipidocladum racemiflorum, assembly GCA_036346355.1. Taxonomy (NCBI): domain Eukaryota; kingdom Viridiplantae; phylum Streptophyta; class Magnoliopsida; order Poales; family Poaceae; genus Rhipidocladum; species Rhipidocladum racemiflorum. The sequence goes on from CM070582.1 coordinate 3,419,847, forward strand.
CCCTCCCAATCCCCAAGCGCCTTCCGACCGTCCTCCCCGCCCAGTCACGGCATCCTCCCCTCCTAGTCGCTGTGTGCTCCAGATCCAAGTCGCCAGCCTCCTCGGTAGATCACCGCCGCCTCCTACTGATTTGTTTTGGCCCTCTCCCCTCTTCTTCTCCCTTGATGAGTGCTATTGTACTGCAAATTATTGTGTACCAAATTTCAGCACTAAACAAATTTTGCTTCTATGTTGGTCAATTTTATTGTGTACCAGTGCAAATAGACATGTAATTGACAATGATTATATAGTTTTAATATTGTGATTTGTGATGAGAATTGACAGTGATTTGTGATATATAGACATTGAACTGACAATGATTTATGACATTGCACTAATAACAAATATATGTATATGTTAGTGATATTTTAACCTATCATTGCACTAATATATAATTGTAATATCCTACTTTCGTTTAGTTGAGCTGACTATACTAATGAGAATGTTAGTGAATCTCGATTTGATGGTGATTATGCCATTGCATGGAAAGTAGAATTCCTAGACATTGAATTGATATTATCATTACTCTGAAGCTCTTAAATGCTATGATTATGCAAAAGTCCAATTAGCTTAATGTATGATAACACACAAGTCCTTGAAAATCAACTGGGTTTCAGAACTGCTCAAATGTATGATAACCCATAACCCATATGCCTTGCCTTTCACAAACTTGATGGGTTTTCCAAACACCTGTAAAGTTCATGGGTTGTTCATATGTATTACATACATACCAGCCAATGGAAGAAAGAAACAAAAATTGCTGATTGATGTAGGAACAACACAAGTAAGCTGTAACATCACAAATTTTGCTCTTTATTGAATTTATGGAGTTATTTGAATTTTTGAAATTTTTTGGAATTTATTTGGATTTATTTTGAATTAAGTCCTTTCTTGGATTATTTAAATATTTAAAAGTTTCATATAAAGTTTTGTTGGAAATATTTCATTTGAGTCCAAAATGTCTCAAAGTATTTTCCAGAATTTTTCTAGAATTTTTCTGATAGTTTTGGTATTTTTCTCGCTTTATTTGAATTTCCAGGAAATTGTTTATTTATTTAAAACGCAGGAAATTCAGGGAAAAACCTTAACGGGTGTAAGTTCAAGCTCCATTTGGTTTTGGTGATTGGTTTATATTAATGTCTAATCTTTGTTTAATGACAAATCTAATCTTATTGAGACTAACATGTTTATTGAGTTACATTCAATAGTCTCATATTTGGATGGAAAATGGAAAACTCAAGGTATGTATGCATATTCATTCTAGTATGAATTGCATACTTTGGATTCAAGTTTAAGTTTGAATTCTCTATTGCATTAACCACAAAATGTGCATTATGTTTCCCAATCCATATATTACATGGATGCACATATCTAGGGGGAGTTCACACTTGAACTTGATGTATCAATGTATTGATCTATTCTTCACTTCATATATAAAGGATTAATACATTGAAACATATCAATTTAAATGAATGTTTAAATTGAGTTCATTTGTCTTCTAATCATCAAAGAACATTGCATCATGTGTTGATGATGTTCTTGTGATTGATCAAGGACAAATAAAGAGTTCTTGAGTATTATGAAGCATTAGTTGCGTCATGTGCTCAAGACACATCTAAATTCATTGAATTGGTTAGGTTGTGCTCAATTGATGTAAGTGGTATCCATTATGCGTTAATGGAGTGCTTAGATGATTGAGACAACCATGCATTTTGGACTAACCATTTTCGTAAGTGATGGTTGAGCCAGGTTAAGTCCAAAGATGATTGAGATGATGAAAACGGGATAAGGACGATATCATGAGGTGATGGACGTCAAGTGAAGATCCCGAAAAAGAGATGATAGAGCTGGGTGACGATCTTGAAGATAAGATGATTGAAGATCATAAAAGACTTCAAGAGACAGCCAGAGTGATGATCCCGGGGGTACAAGTTGATTGAAGATCTTAAAGAACCCAAAGGGGATTGCTTGCGGCGGCTAAGGTATAACTAGATAGGCTAAGGATTTTTCCTAGCTTTGTGTCTAGTTTAGCGCCGTACTGTTAAGAGGGGTTGAGTACTTCTTTAAGCTTCATCGTGTGGTGATGATCTCAATTCCGTAGTCACTCGAGCTCAAATCGTATTTGGATTTGGTTTTTGCATGGAGTTAACCATTTGGCATGTGTTGCGAATGGGTGAAACTCGTGCTTGGTTTTTGCATAAGCTCTATTTGGCATTTGTTGCAAATAGGTCAAGCTTGTGCTTGGAGTTTTCGCATTGAGCTTTGATTTGCATTAGTTGCAAATAGGATAAGCTAATGCGTTGGATTTTGCGTGAAGCTCATTTCTTTGCATGTGTTGCAATAGATGAAGCTTCATGCTTTTGTTTTTATTTTACAAACAAAATCCTTATTGCGTTTATTTGGCATTGCTTGGAGCTATATTTGCATGGGTTGCAAACTGAGAAAGCTCAAGCAAGTGTTTGGTTTAGTGCATGGGGCTAGAGAATTGCAGGAGTTGCAATTAGAGAGCTCATGCACTCTGATTTGATTTGATTTGATTATGGGTTTCGATCCTGAGTTCATATGATACTTGCACCGTTGTGTTTGCAAGTCCGTTTGGTCATGGTTTGACCATCACATGGCTAGGAGGATCAAACTCACAGACTCGTTGGTTATTTTCTTAATGGTTTTTGCAAATACGTCTTTGAGTTGTTTATAAAAGTATTTCATAAAGTGTTTGTAGTTTGCTTAGCCAGGCTTTTTGCATTTGTTGCAAAAAGAGAATGCTCAAGCATATAGTGGTTTGATTGTTTATTTGCGAGTTCGTTGTGCGAATAAACGGGAGGTCTATGGGTTCCGGTCCTAAAAGCATGTGATACTTGCACCGTGTTTTGCAAGTCCGTTTGGTCGTGGTTTGACCATCACATGGCTAAGAGGATAAACCTTATAGACTCTGGGTTTTATTTGCTTAATACGTTCTTGCAAATATAATCTTTGAAAAGTTGCGAAAGGTGTTTTTCGTAAAGTTTTTGGAGTTTGGTTGAATTCTTTGAGCATGGTTTAGTGGTGTTGCAAAAGTATTTTGCAACTTAGTGTGATCGTGGTTTGATCACCTCTTGGCTCAAAGAATTGTCGGTTTGAAGTTTTGGAGAAAAGTTTTTGAGCGAAAAACTGGTTTTTCTCCTGTGGCCGGCACTACCGAAGGTAGTAGGCCGGTAGTACCGCTGAGGCCGGCAGTACCGCTTATGGGAGCGGTATTGCCGCTCAAGTCGGCACTACCGGCCCTAATACATCGGTAGCTGTTTTCCAGAGAGCGGTGTGCTCTGAAGTTCTGGCCGGCACTACCGCTGATGGGGCGATGCATCGCCGGTGGTGCGGTAGTACCGGGAGTTGAACTCCGGTAGTCTTTTGACAGAACAGGTGTTCTGTGGTTTGCCCTAAGGCCGACAGTACCGCCCAGTGGGGCCGGTACTGCCGCTCGAGCGGCACTAACGGCAGGTTGCCTGCGGTAGTGCCGGGTTTATAGCCGTTAGCCGACCGTTGGGTTGGGGGCGGAACTACCGGCCCTATGAGGGCGGTAGTGCCGGTTGTGCTGATTTTTCGTGGTGTTTTCCCCCAACGGCTAGTTTTGGCTTGTGGGGCTATATAAGACCCCCTTGGGGGGCAAGGGCATGTTGTTGCTGGTGTTTTAAGTGTTCTTGAGCTAGGTTTAATTTTGTGGGAGGGTTTGGATGGTTTTCTTCTCCCCAATTTGGTTTTGAGCTCAAGAGTGACCCTAATTGCATGAGTGGCAATTAGTGGGAGATTGAGAGGACCCTAGTTGCATTGGTTGCACTAGGTGATCACCGGAATTGCGGAGGTGCAATCGGTGAAGCTTGAGCGGGGTGCTCAACTCGTTACTCTTGGAGGTCGGTGCCTCCTAGACGGCGTCGGTGCGTCGTGCGTGGGAGCTCTCAAGGTTTGTGAGAAGCCCCGGCGAAAGATTGTGAAGGTTGGTGCTTAGCCTACCCGGCGGGGTGAAAAGCAACCATAGTGGATTCGAGGTGAAGGCTCAAGTGAGTGGGCCGGTCCAAAGTGAGTTGGACTTCCTCAACGTGGAGTAGGAGGGTTTGCTCCGAACCACGGTAAAAAGTTTTGTGTCTCTTGCCCTTTTACATTCAAGCATTTACTTTATTGCAATATTATCAATTGCTTGATTGTGAATAGAATTGCTTAGTGTAGTTTGCTTGATCAACCTAGCAATTCTAGCTTAGAGACATAACTTAGTTTGTGCACTAGTGAGCCTAGTTGATTTAGGCTTTAATTGTCAAAACCTCGATCTTCGCTATGCATATTTATTGTGTAGGTTTTGACATAGGGTTGATTAGAGGCGATCCTCGATTAGTGAGTAGAATTTTTATAAACGCCTATTCACCCCCCTCTAGGCGCATCCTCGACCCTACAACGGGTCCAACCCGCGTCGTCAACCCAAAACCCGTTGACCGTTACCCGACCCGCGCCATAAACCCTAACCCTAAACCGCACCGACTGTCGGATCTAGATCCAACGGTCGGGATCTAACCGCGTATGCACGTGCACGTGGTCGTTGGATTGATCGCGCGTGGATGGCCATGATCGTGCCACGTGAGCTTTCTTGTTCAATACGGAGAGCGCTGCAACATCGCCGCTGTGTGGGCCCAGGTTACCGGATTCTGCGCGGACGCCAAGGTTATTTAAGGCGCCATTCGGTGCATTGAATTCCTCTTGTTGCGCCGCCTAGTTTGCCCTAGCTTCCAGTGCTTGAGTCACCGCCAGCCATCGCCGATTGTTCGCTGAGGTTAGGGAAGGGCCACCGCGGTTTTTTTTATTCCGCCGCTGTCCAGTCGCGTTCCGCCATTTGGTGGTCGTGTTCGTGTTCGTGTTCGCTGCGTCGGGATGAATTCAACGTGATACCTCACCCTGCCGGAGGAGCCCTAGAACACTTCAGTGTACGTCATCTTCGTCTCCGGTAGCCAAACTCTGCCTCGCCATCGTCGGACTCGCGAGCTCTAAGGACCGTCCGATCTTCAATCACCGCGCGAGGTGAGTCCACGTGTTGCCTCTCTGCACCCTGGATCAGATCAACATAGGCCGTCGGATAAAAAATTAGCGAACCAGATTAGATCTTGAAGTTTAGATTTAGATCTATTTGCAACTGTTGGATGTAGGATGGAGGGCTAGGATTAAGCCACGTAGATCGGCACTATAGTGTACTAGTTTGGTTCTCAACCGTAGATCTCATGTTGGACGGACTGGATTGATTCTGGTTTGGTCATGTTAGATCTAATCATAGCCGTCCGATCTGCAATGTACGGCAGAGATGCGCCCACGTGTCAAACACCAGGACATGCCACATCACTCTTATTCGCCGTAACGCCAATTAAATATGAGCCGTAGATTTTTGAATGCACGGTTAGATGCAACTGCAGCGCGAGCCATTAGTGCAGCGATGTGTGGCAGCGCGAAAACCTAGGCATCACCGGCCGAGCCACCCCCACCGCTGACGTCAGCCAGAATGTCAGCATCGGGCCCACATGTTAGCCAGTACCTGCGCATGGGTGACGTCAGCGATGATGACATGATGACGTCATTGGTAGGGCCCACATGTCAGCCAGGGATGCTGTGGGTGCTGACGTCAGCAATGATGTCATCACTGTGGGGCACACGTGTCAGCGTCACGTGGTTTGGTGGACCGAGTCCACCGTGGACCCGAGCCGAGCTGTGGATCGGGTCCATGCGTCGGCTGAAGCAAACGTGACGCAATAATTCGATTTTTCTTTAGAAAAATAATTTTACCGGAATTCAAAATAGTTGCTGACGTCATGCTGATGTCATTATTCTGAATTTCCAATAGAAAGATAATTCAATTAATTCTTATTTTTCTTTTTAATGTATTTTCAAACTTTGAATCGCTATAACTTTTGCGTTTGAACTCTGATTGAGGTGATTCCAGTTTCTAAATTTTTTAAAATTGAGATATATTTAAAGGAGAATTTTTTTTAATTTTTGGATTTGAGTTGCTATCTATTTTTGGTTATTTATTGCTATTTTATTCATTACGCATAGACGTCGAGGTACCCGAAGGCTTCGGGGGTGAGGTGCGGACTGAGGAACAAATCCAAGAACACGAACATGACCTTTTCCAAGGCAAGTTGTGCTTTGACCATATCGATCTATTTTTGAAATGTATGTTGTTTTAAATTACTGCATGCTAGTTTAAATTAAACTGCTTTCAGTTGAATTTGGATTTAGCCACACACCCATTTGAATTATGCCACCTTGTTAATTATTGTATGCCCTAATTCATTTGTCACCCTATGTTGTGAATTAATAGTTGGACATTAATAAATTGCCAACATGGGTTATTTAGACCGACATTATTTTGCTTATCCATGCTTCATGCCATTGACATAATTTTTGGATGCAAACTCAATATTGATTAATGAACTATGGAATTTTATTTTGAGCTAGTGTGATGATGCCATATGATGATGCGAAATGTAGAAGCCTGTGTGGGTCTACATGGATGTTGAGTTATTGCTGGCATGTGTTGCATAATAATCAATTGGGGTGGGAAATGATTTTAGATGGGGGCAAGTGGCATGGAAATGGTGGGCCTGTGTGGCAATGGGTGATGAGTGGTTGTGAGGGCTGTGTGCCATTTGAGTGTTGGAAGTCTTGCGTCGGTCATCTAAGGACTTAACCTTGCAAGAATTTAAACCGAGTCCAACATACAACCACATGTCTGGAATGGGACAGACCTTGTTGAGTAAGTGTTCGCGCAAAAAACGTGAAGGGGGTTTTCGGCCTCGAACACACAAGACAAACACCGGGTTTGCAGAGCGTGCCAGTCAATTTGACCTGAAATTGACAAGGTAGAGTTTGTAATTTGATCAAAGCCGATGAACAAGGATCTATCGGCTTTTCGCTAGTCGGCAAGAACCGATTAGGAGATAACTAGATCAATCGGTTACAGTTGATCCGGATATAAGGTAAAATCGGCTTCGGGAAGGCGATGCGCAACAAAACGAAGCAAATCAAACCTGGGTGAAATCGGCTGAAATCAACAATCGGCGATGCGCAACTATGTTGATTCCGTCGACTTGCAGAGAAATCTATGAAGCTAAAGCAATGTAAAAGAAAAGGCTTGTAAAAAGTAGGTGTGTGTTGTTGGAATTGATTGATCTCTTTGCTTGACGCCCTCCTCCTTTTATAACACGCCTGACCGATCCGAGTTGTGCATAGATACGGTGCTTTTATCCGTATCGGCCTCTTATCTGATTTCCTTCCCTTTTAGAAACGGTTTCCTTCTCCGATTCGTTTACCGATTTCTTTTCCATATCTTCTCCGTCTTAGACCGATTCCAATACATATCGAATTTTGGTGCAAACATATGCCCCCCATTTTTGAAAGGTAACTTGTTATCTTTCAAAAATCCTTCGCCTTTTCCGTGGTCGGCTCGTCGTTTAGGATTCACCTCGGTAACTTCCCCATTAATGGCGCCGCAATGCCCTCGGTGCGTTTTTAATGCAACAACTGCTCCCGCCTGCTCACCTTCTTTCATCGCGGTATAAATATGGGGTCCCCACGGTCATTTTCACGCTTTCAAGCTCTCGGATCGTGCACCATCGGCTCTTGTCATCTTTTCTCTTTGTTCTTTCAAAATCGGGCCGACATGGACCCCTCACAGGTATTCATTCCGATTCCTCAAAGCTCAAATCAATTCTACTTAGGACCGATAGGTAGTATGTCTACAGACACGCTTATCAATACCGAGATCCCTAGACTCCTTATCGGCTACTGGATATAATATTTCCGAATAGGGAAAAAGTTTTAGGGCATGGCCCACTAGCCTGAAAGGATGGAGATCTTGGTTCATTAGGGTATCGGCTCAAAGAGGGTAGAATGGGAGAGGATGGGTATAGCCGAGTCTCTATCTTTGAGTCTAGCCGACCACGAAGCCAATGAACCCTTGGTAGTCATGCGGCATGTTATTTTTGGTCGGATTCTTTCAACGCTTTTATTCCCTGGTCCGCCCAATCGGCCCTACTCGCTTAGATGTGGCCCAACTGTCGCCTTTAGGCCGACGGGGACTGGGCTTATCGGCTTTCAGCGGAAAACCTTCTTTCAAATTAATCCGCAAAAAAGGCGAAGGGTGGCATAAATACATCCAAAATAACAATAGGGTTACTGGTCCAGTATCGGCTGAAGAGCATGTCGCTTTTCTCAATCTTTGGTTAGACCGATATCTTTTCTGTGGTGCTTCCCTTGGCCCTACCCAAACCTTTCAGTTAGTGGCGGAACGTCTGCTGGAGGGTCATCGGCTTTCCCTTGGCAAGATGTTCCTAGGGGCGGTATTTCAAATGATGTATGTGATTCGTAGCCGACTCTTTTCCGGTTTTGCCAAACATGTCGTTGGCAATATAGGAGGTCCTCTGTGGTTTGTTCAAACATGGCTCCATTGTATGTTCAGCCGATCTATTTTATCCGAACCCTCTGGGAGCTCAACTTTCCCTCGGGAGGACTACCCAGAGCATGTTGTTCCGCAGTATAGAGCTAGCCGATCCTATGGCGAGAGGTTTATCATGTCTTCAGCTGGAGAGTTAAAAATGGACTCGATCGGCTTGCACAAATACCTCAGTTTCTTCCTTTCCTTAGATAGGACTTCCTTCGGCCAACAAGACTTTTTTCGATATACCGATGTAGCCGATTGTCCGTACCCAACATTCCTTCACCTTGATTCTGATAGTTCCTCGATGCCCCCATCTACTTTAGATTTGTACAAAATCATCCTTACCCCTTGCATCTTTCATGTCGGCTTGAATACCCGCAACCGGACATTTCAGCCATCTTACGAGTTCTACCACCCTTCGGTTTACGCTCGTCAATTAGGCTTTGGGCAAACCATTCCATCTTTCCCTTTGCTATCTTGCGTCGAGCCCCGAGCTCGGGTAACTATGATGTTGCCACGAGGTTATTCTCAAGTAGCCGATGGATTGCAAATCCTATCAACACCACATTTTGTTCTTAATTCCCGTCGGCCACCGCTTTCGCAGTGGTGGACCAGAATATCGGTGTACTCATGGACAGGACTCCGTCGGCTATAATCCACTTATTTCTTCCCGACTTTCATGAGCCGACAGTAGTATCCGGTTCCAAAGACGAGTTCGGGTTATAGCGATTCTTCAAGAGTCGTAGAGGTACCACTGCCTTGTATTCGTCTGCTTTTACATTGGTTATCGACTTTTACTAAAAATGCCTCGGCCTCTTCAGGTTGGTACTGGCGCCGTGAGCAAACAACCGATCCCCATGCTTCTGGAGCAATGGCCGACAGCCGACGCCCGTGTCAATCTTCGGCACTACGGGGTATACTTCAGGGAATTTAGACATTCAAGCTCCATCTTTAACGGACTTAGCTCGCCAGCGTGCCCCTAGTAAGTTTCTTTTGTGTCGACTATTATGTTATTGACGTTGTCAAGGTTTTAACTTGAGTCGACTTCAGAGAGGAGGAAGAAATCTGCCAGGCGTTCACCAAGGCATGCAAGGCATCCATCCGTGGTTCTCCTGAGCATTCTCGCATCGATGTGAGTCTTGTGTAGTTATATTGTTTTACGTTTGTCTCATGTTGCTGACTTGCTTTTTGTTCTCTAGCAATCTCCATCAGTACAGATAGCGGGGGTTATAGCCGATCCCCAAGGTGTTACATCAGCTATTCTTCCATCGCTTTCCCCACCTCCAGCCGTACCACAACAGACGATCGAGATTTCCGATCCTGACCTCAAAGCGCCAACTGATCTAGCCGATCTGCTCGGCTTTACTTTGGACGAGCTGGACGACCCGGAGGTCATGGCTACTGACGACTACCCACCGACATTCGGCCAGATCATAGCAGCCTTTCGCGCCAAAGATCGGCCGCCGTTATCGCCACCTGGTATGCAAGAGCGACTTGATCGTCTTTTAGACGAGGTGATGCAACCAGAGGCGGCTCTACTGGCTAATACGCAACCACTGAGGGATGCTATGGCGGCCATGCAAGCCGATCTCCCTCCTGCCGCCATGAATGCACTGCTAGAAGTCTGCCATTTGGACACTCGTCGGCTGGATGTGGAGTCAGCCAAGCTAAGAGTCGAACAGAGGAAAGCCCAGCAAGCCGATCAACAGCTCTTGGACAAGCTTATAGCAGACGCCAAACATCGGAAGAGCGTATTTGATCAAGGTGCTGCTACACTCAAATCGGCTAAGAGCAGAGCTCAAGAGCTGGAGTCGACCAAGACTAAACTTGAAGAACAGTTGGCCTTGGTCATAAAAGAACTTGCAGACTGCCAGATTGGCATCACAGATTCTACATCCTCACTGGCCGTTCAGAGGCGGGAGATTGGCGAGATTTTTGCGCAAGTCAAGACTCAATCGGCCAAAATAGTTCCAGTTCCGGGTGATGCAGCGGCCGATCAACAACTTATAGATGGTGTCCAAGCCACTATTGGCAAAGCGGCAGCGGCCCTATCGGCTTTGGGAGCTCATTTGCCCGGATCGGGACTACACTAGACTTTGATTTACTGATCAGTTGTGGCCAATCTTTGTAATATTGCTTTAATACTTGAGATGACGTCTTTTGAACTCTTGCTTGATCGGCTGTGCATCCGATTTTGTAAATTTTTAATCTGTGGATGGATGTTTTAAACTGACTCGGTCGGCTGTATGACCGATTTTATATGCATGTGCTTGTTATTGATCCTGATGCCTTCCTCTCTGTAGTTAGGACCCGACCCATATGCTTGGGTGATATGCCTTCAGATACTTTCTATTGATCGCTTTAGGTAGGACGAACCCTTCTAAGGATTCCAGTATATATGAATTCCCGTCAACCGACCGATTGATCTTATAGGGCCCTTCCCACGTTGGAGACCATTTGCCGAATCGGTTATCCTTAGACCCAATCGGCAACACGGTTTTCCATACTAAATCGGCTTGATTGAATGATTTAAAAATCACTTTTTTATTGTACGACCTGGCAACCATCTCTTTGTTCCTTTTAAGCCGATCTAACGTGATCAGCCTTAGTTCAGCTAAATCATCTAGATTGTCAAGCATCGCCTGTTTGTATTCATCAGCTGATACCTTATCTTGCTCGTGTAGCCTTATTGAGCCGATGTTGATTTCAACGGGCAAAACGGCTTCTTGTCCGTATACCAACTGAAAGGGTGACAATTTAGTTGATCCGTGATGAGATAGCCGATAAGCCCATAAAGCCTCCGACAACGTTAAATGCCACCTCCTTGGTTCCTCCTCGATTTTTCTTTTTATCAGCTTTATCAATGTCTTATTTGATGACTCGGCCTGTCCGTTGGCCTGAGCGTAGTAAGGGGAAGAGTTGAGTAATTTTATCCTAAGACTTCCCGCAAAATCTTTGAAGTCGTTGGACATGAACACAGTACCCTGATCAGTAGTGATCGTTTGTGGAATCCCAAACCGATGGACGATGTGCTCATTTACAAAGTCGATCAGCTCTTTACTAGTAACCTTCTTGAGTGGTATAGCCTCAACCCATTTTGAGAAATAATCTGTGGCTGCAAGGATGAATTTATGTCCTTTGCTGGATGTCGGAAATATTTGGCCGATTACGTCTATACCCCATCCTCTAAATGGCCATGGCTTGACGATCGGATTCAAAGCCGATGTCGGTGCCGATCAGATGTTACCAAACTTTTGACACGCTTTGGCATCCTTTATAATATTTGAAGCGCTCTTCTAACATCGTCGGCCAAAAATACCCTCGCTCGTCTCAAGATTCATTTCATCTTATGAGCCGATTGATGCGATCCACAAATGCCTTCATGGACTTCACCCATCGCCACTTTGGCTTCTTCGGTTCCAGACATCTTAATAACAAACCTTCCATAGTCCGAAAGTACAATACGCCTTCTAGTAGAACATATTTGAGTGCTTTGCGCGACCTTCCGCTTTCGGTCGGCTTGGCTTGATCTCGACAAATAATCCCTTATCTCTCGTTTCTCCAAATGACAGTGAACACATAAGATCGGCCAAACGCTTAGCTCGATTGGTCCTCGTCGACCTTCAATCTTGTACTCGATGCACATTGTGCCAATTGGTTTGCTTTATTATTAGCTTCTCTGGGGATATGTTTTATAGAAAATGTAGTGAACATCTCGATGATCTGGAGGCATTGATGCAAGTACTGGGTTAGTGTATCATCATTGCATCGGTATTCTCCTTTGACTTGCTGTACAATTAACATCGAATCTCCAAAAGCTTCGACGTCTTTTACTCCGATGCTATCTAACAGTTGTAGACCCCTTAGTAACGCTTCGTATTCTGCTTGATTATTTGAACATCGGCTATTTAGCCGATACATGAAGCCATACTCTTGTTTCCTAGGTGAAACTAATATCACACCGATGCCTTCGCCTTCTTGGCACACAGATCCATCAAAATACAGCTGCCAAGGAGTTACACTAGTTGTTCCTAATGTTTCACTTCCTGTGATGAAATCGGCCACAGCTTGTCCTTTCACAGATTTAGCCGACTCATAGGATAACTCGAACTCTGTTAAGGCGTATGCCCATTTACCAAGCCGACCTCGTAGAATTGGCGCCGATAATATGTATTTTACTATATCGGTTTTGCATATTATGACGCACTTGGAAGCCAGCATATAATGTCTTAACTTGGTGCAAGCAAAATATAATGATAAGCATAATTTTTCTACTAGGGGATACCTGGTTTCTGCATCTAGAAGACGTCGGCTTAAGTAAAATATTGCTCGTTCCTTCCTATCGGCTTCTTGTGTTAAAACTGCCCCAATCGAATCACCTTCAACCGATATATATAGTCTAAAAGGTATACCATGTTTTGGTGCGGTCAATACTGGTGGACTCATCAGATAACCTTTTATGTCGTCGAAGGCTTTTTGCTGATCGGCTCCCCATTTGAACTCTAGGTTGTCTTTAATTTTCAGCAGCGGTGTGAAAGCACGAATACGCCCTGACAAGTTTGAGATGAAATGTCGCAAGTAGTTGATTTTTCCAATCAATATCTGCAACTCCTTTTTGCTTGTCGGCGGTTTAGTATCGGCTATGGCTTTTACTTTGGCTTCGTTTACTTCAATTCCTCCTTCATGTACCGTAAACCCAAGAAATTGCCCAGCCGACACCCCGAAAGCACATTTGAGGGGGTTCATTTTTAACCCATGCAACTTTGTGCTTTCGAACATCTTTTCCAGATCGGCTAAATGTTGCCAGTCTTCTTTGGATTTTACCACTACGTCGTCAATGTATATTTCCACAGTATTGCCGATCAAATCATGGAAAATATGGTTCATAGCACGTTGATAAGTAGCACCGGCATTTTTTAAACCGAAGGTGATAACTTTCCATTCATATAGCCCTAATGCTCCCGGACATCTGAAAGCCGTCTTGGGTATATCGGCTTCGGCCATGAATATCTGATTGTATCCGGCGTTCCCGTCCAAAAAGCTTATGATTTTATTCCCAGATGCAGCATCGATAAGCATATCGGCTATAGGCATCGGGTACTCGTCTTTTGGTGTAGCTTTGTTTAAATCTCTAAAATCGACACATACCCTAAGTTTGCCATTTTTCTTCTTTACAGGGACGATGTTTGAGACCCATTCAACAGATCGGCAAGGCCGGATAAACTTTGCTTCTAGCAATCGCCCTACTTCTTCCTTTATAGCGTCATACAATGTAGGATTAAATCGCCTAGGGTACTGTTTGAATGGCCGATACCCAGGTTTTATTGGTAGCCGATGCTCAACTAGCTGTCGGCTTAAGCCTGGCATTTCGTAGTACTCCCACGCGAAGCAATCTCTATATTTCTTGAGTATTTCGACCAACTTTGCTTTATAACTGGTTCTAGTTTGGCACTTACAAACGTTGGTCTTTTATTATCACCTTCCCCAATGTTGACTTCTTCGAGCAAATCGGCGTATAAATCCTAACCCTTTTCTTTCCTCTTCAAAATCCTCAACAGCTTCTTCGTATTCTTTTTGCCGATAGCTTCTTGCCCTTTCCTGTAGCTTTGCTAGTGTCTTGTGCTCCATCTTCTTACTACTTCGTCTGTCCGATCAAACGTGTTGGGTTTAACGCTGATCGGCTTGAATCGACTTCTCAACGCAGATAAAATCGCAATTGTCCAAGGCTTTCCACGATATACATTCGGCTTCTTCGTGTGGCCAATTACGCCGTGGCTAGCCATGGCGATATGAGCCGATGTGTCGGCATTTACTTTCTGTATCAGATTATCGCTCCACCGCACCAATTTTTGGTGCATAGTTGATGGAATACGCAATTGGCATGGATCGATCCCGCCAAGGAGCATTGTAATTGCCTTTGGCTTCAATAACAAAAAATGCAGTCGGCAAAGTCTTATTACCGACTGTCAGCTCCGACACCATTACGCCTTTAGCCTCGGTTGGGTCTCCCGTGAAGTCATTTAGCACCATATTGGTTTTGATCAAATCTTCATCGGTTTTACCCAATTTTCTGAAAGTACTTAATGGCATGAGATTGACTGTCGCCCCGCCATCGACCAACATACGAGATATCGGTCGGCCATTAATATACCCTTTCAGATATAATGGTTTCAGATGCCGATGCATGTCTTGTGGCTTTTCGAACACAGCGTCTGGTGCTCCGAGGCATAACTGGGCGAATACTTCTTCAGCCGATTCTTCGGTTTTGAACTCGGCAGGTAGAGCGAATACCATGTTTATATCCATTGGTGGCGTATCATCTCGGATCATCGGAGAACTGGATTGAACCGATTGATCTGAATCACTATCGATCTGTTCCTTCTTTCTCCACTCCTTTTTCAAAATTGGTACCGGTCTTAACTTATTGAACATCCGATCCCTCTCGCTCTCCTTTTCGGCCTCCCTTTCTTCTTGTGTTTTCAATCGCTGAAGCCTTCTGCGTTGTGATTTGCTGAGACCTGGAGGGCACCACCTAGGTTTAGGTTCTATCGGCTTTCGTATTTTTCCGGCTAAATTGCTCATCTCGCCATCGATTCCATTCTACCCGTGTTAGCCGATAGTTCCCGATTTTGGGAGGACTCGCCTTGCTCGATGTTGACAACCTTTCATGGATCGGCCATCGCTTCTCATATTCGGACGATTGTATATCGGTCTAGACAACCTATCTTTTACTGCACCGGTTTGGCCGATATCTGACGATGAGTGTTGCATAGGACAAGACACAACTGTTGGTAAGGTCATCCCTTTCTCCCAGCAAAACTGCCAAAAGGGACATTGTCGATGTTTTTCTTCTTCAGTAGTTGGCCGACATGACATATCTGGCCGCCAACGATCGTCCCTCTTTTGCCTTAGTTGATGAAGATTCTGGTGGCGTTGAGGGTCACACCTCCGACTTATCCTTTCATACTTCCCCAGGAGTTGTGAGAAGGTCGGCTTTGGTTTGAAATCGGCTTTTCTTGGAGCCCTCTCAGCCCGATACCATTTACCGACCTCCAAGTCCCCTCTTGGTTTTACCGTTCTTGAGTTTTGTCCATTCCTATCGGCTTCTATTTGTATAGAACCGATAGTGATCTCAGACTGCCTCGTCTCGTGATACAATTCCCTTAGTCGGCTTATCTTCTTCCGCAGGCCTCTTTTCTTTTCGTGAACATTGAACCATGTTGACTTGAAAAGGGCTCATATCTATCTGCATAGCCGATTCTTCCGCAAATTTTAGCCTGCCATCGGCGATGGCCGATTGAATCTGTTGTCGAAAAACATTGCAATCGTTAGTGTTATGGGAGAATGAATGATGCCATTTGCAATACCTTCGCTTTTTAATTTCCTCGGCCGATGGTATGATGTGCCCTTCTGGTAACCTTATGAGTTTTTCTTGTAGTAATAAATCAAATATCCTGTCACACTTTGATACATCATACGAGTACTTGACTTCCGCCTTATTCTTTGTCGGCTTAAGTAGAGAGCATCACGTAAAGTGGCTTTTAGAACCCTTGGTCCACTCGGCTATGTTTATTTCTGCTTCGTCCTCGGAGGTGTCGCTTGAATTGTAATCTACCATGTTTACTTTGGCCTTTTCATTACCGTTTGGCTTAAATCTATCTTTAAATCCTTTATTCTCTGCATATCGGCTTTCATGTGCCGATACGCGATGGAGTAAGTGGCCTAAGTCGGGGAACTCTTGGCCCGATAATTTCTCTTTTAACGGAGGGATTAACCCTTGAACGCTAGATCGGCCAATTGATCATCGGGTAATGTTACATCAGAGCACCTATTCCAGACGCCCAAAACCTCTTGATATAATCGAGACCGATTCGCCGTATATCGGACTGAACTAAGATCAGAAATCCTAAGCTCCATAGTTCCCGAAAGAAGTACTCATGGAATCGGCTTTCTAAATCGCTCCATATATGAACTGAATTAGGTGGTAGATTTGTGAACCAAGTGAATGCGATGCGGACAATGATAAAGGGAACAATCTAATTTTTAACCCATCGGATCGCAGCCTCCCCACATTGAGCCATGAACCGTCCGATATGCTCAATTGTGGTAATGTAATCATCACACGAGAATTTAGCAAAGTCCGGTATCCTAAAGTTGTGGGGTATGGCATTCGGTCTATGTAATCGGGATACGGCTTCTTGTAGCCGATCACCCTTCCTTCCGGTCGTAAGCCAAACTGTTCCTTAAAACATTGGCGATTTGTTACGCCTAATTAACATTGTCGGCTTGTGGTGCAGCCGGACATTGCCAATTCTCATTCGTGCCCTGCCCCCCGAGTGCAAACTCGGGTCTTTGTCCAAATCGCACCTCAGGAGGTCTTGGCACTGTGTCATAATCACGACTAAAACCTAATGCATCGGGTATGGGTGCGTACGGCACTACTCTATATGGCGCTTGTTTCATGGTCGTGGCTCCCCGTGACTGCGGAACCTGACCTGTTTCGATCGGCTGATAAGCCGATATCCCGATGCTATTGGAGGGCCCATCTGACTGATTTGATGCGTTTATTTTGGCCCCATCCGTGTGCCCATGGTAGTGTGTGAATCCGTCTCTCTGTATGCTTGGTTTCAAAACAGTAGGTTGAGTTGGCATCATAATAGGTGCATGAGCCGACACGTTTACTGTGTTGGTGTTAGGCGTTATGGAATACACTGGGTACGTAGGGATGGTTTGTGGTGGATCTAGCAGGTTTCCAGACGCATGACTAATTCTGAGCAATTGTTTTCACACTATTTTCTATCATCGGCTTTAATGTGGATAATAGAGCCGATTAAGGGTTAATAAATGCGTGATGGACAGATTGCTCGATCATACTTGATAAATCGGCTTGAGCAGGTGCGTATCGGCTTACCGATTCAGATGACGAATCTCCGATAGGATTGATGCTTGGGAGTGCAATCTTTTGAGTAACGCCACGGCGTGTTTTCTGGAAGCACCATAGCATCATTTCCTCGAGCCGCACCGGTCTTCGATTTCTTTCCGTTGCTCAGGGGTTAAATCGGCCATCTGAGGCGCGATTATGGCATCAGTGTTGATATCGGCGGTGACCGCGGGCTTGTCGGTTGACGACATTCTTTTTGTGGTCCCACCAGGCGTGCCAAAATATGTTCGCGCAAAAAACGTGAAGAGGGTTTTCGGCCTCGAACACACAAGACAAACACCGGGTTTGCAGAGCGTGCCAGTCAATTTGACCTGAAATTGACAAGGTAGAGTTTGTAATTTGATCAAAGCCGATGAACAAGGATCTATCGGCTTTTCGCTAGTCGGCAAGAACCGATTAGGAGATAACTAGATCAACCGGTTACAGTTGATCCGGATATAAGGTAAAATCGGCTTCGGGAAGGCGATGCGCAACAAAACGAAGCAAATCAAACCTGGGTGAAATCGGCTGAAATCAACAATCGGCGATGCGCAACTATGTTGATTCCGTCGACTTGCAGAGAAATCTATGAAGCTAAAGCAATGTAAAAGAAAAGGCTTGTAAAAAGTAGGTGTGTGTTGTTGGAATTGATTGATCTCTTTGCTTGACGCCCTCCTCCTTTTATAACACGCCTGACCGATCCGAGTTGTGCATAGATACGGTGCTTTTATCCGTATCGGCCTCTTATCTGATTTCCTTCCCTTTTAGAAACGGTTTCCTTCTCCGATTCGTTTACCGATTTCTTTTCCATATCTTCTCCGTCTTAGACCGATTCCAATACATATCGAATTTTGGTGCAAACAGTAAGTTACTGATATCTTGCTTGTGGTACCTCAAGGTGATAGTTACATAGGGGTGTAGCTGTACGGGGGAGCGTACCTGTGCTAAGGCTTGGTACCCATTCAACGGTATGTGTCGGTCCTATACTTTGGCTCTGTGTGAGGGGAGTGATAGTGAATGCAGCACCGGAGAGGTTCACTTGTTAAGTTAGCAGTTTCCAAAAGGCTTTGTTGCGGTCAATCGCCTGTGTGGTGAGCGACTGTATCATGCGGGTAAAGTGTATAACCTCTGCAGAGTGTAAAACCTATTCGAATAGCCGAGTCCACGGTATTAGACATTGCTCGGGGATTACAGTCATGGGTTAGAATTTCATAAAACTGAACTTGGGTTGGTTGATACTTGGTATCGAAACAATGATCCTGATTAAGGATGGTAAATGTTTTACTTGAGAAAGTGATTGTGAAAGTTATTATTGTTATTATTGTTTTACTGCTTTCCAATATACTATTGTTATTTGTGAATGTGCTTATTGCAAAAGAACCACTATAGCCTATCCTTTGGAATAAGCCATGCATATAGCTATTAGACTTGCATTATGTGCATGACTTGCTGAGTGCTTTATGTACTCACCCTTGCCACAACACAAACATCAGTTGAGGAAGAATCAACGCCAGCCCTAGAGGAGGACTATCGGCGAGGAGCCGATAAGCTAGGGAGCAAACCCAGTCAGTTGCCTATGGCATATTGGTTGGAGCCAAGAGTTTATTTATTTCCACTACAGTCAATTATTAAGACTTTGCCCTGCGAGGCGTATCTTTGTAAGTTAACCATAAGGTTGACTCAACCGCTTTTGTTATAATAAAGACTTTATTTATTATTCCGCTGTGTATGATTGTGATATACATCTATGTTGAGATGGTGTGCACTAGCGTGATCCTGGACTAGTGTGGAAAACACCGAGGGTCCAGATTTGCACATTCGAGCCCCAACAATGGTATCAGATCCATATTAACTGTAGAACTTGCCTTAGTTAGAATGGTCGCTAGGGAGGATAAAATTATTTTCTAAAGTCAAAATATGCCAAGATGATGAATGAACTCTCGACTTATCCCCTCTTTCTTGTTTCATACCCCTTGCTGAATTTTTTTCGCTTTTTACTCTATTTTAAAGTGTTGTGGTCTCTCGGGAGCGTCTTTTGGTAGATGAAGAGGATTCACACCTATGGTGAGCATGAGGGAGGTTACGCAGCAGAGCTGTGGAGGATGCTCCAAGTATTGGGAGGTTTTGATCGATCGATCTATAGGGCTAGCACTTGGATCGTCAATGGGAAGGCCCGGGGCATGGTCACTAAGAGCACGATAAATGCCCGGGAGAAGAGAAAGGTGAGTCGTCCCGACAACATCACAGTTCGGAGGGCTACTTTTGAGGCCGGCATTCAGGAGATAGCATGGCTTGCTTTGAGGATGATCTCCACCGCTTACGCCGATGAGTTGCAGGAGTCTGTCTTTCGTCTTCACCCGCATGGAGGAGGAGCCACTAGCGCTTCTGTGGATCTGGAGGGCGACGCTGCAGTCGTGCACCTTGCACGGTTCTCCACTGCGCAAGATGTAGTGATGGACCAGACTGTGCAGGAGCTTGATGGTGTCTACATTGCTTTGGAGGCCGCCGAGAAGAGTCTGCAGTATGTCAGAATGTGGGCAGTCCAGAGGATCGGAGAACTAGAGGAGGCTCTATATGGAAGGGAGCTAGAGCCAGAGCTAGAGCAGGAACTCGACGAGGAGGACCCCGAGGAAGTGCAGCCAGAGCCTAGGCCAGAGCAGCAACATGCGCCAGAGGCTGAGGACGAGGCTTCGTCGACCACCGCAGTTCGAGGCCATGGAAATCAGCTCGTGCCGATGTCGCCGTACCAGCCTGTGTTCCCGCCAGGAGGTCCCCATCCAGGATGGCTGGATGAGTGAGAGCTAGGCCTAGTAGCTAAGACTCGAGTGTTGAGTCGCGTCTTAGATTAATAAGAGTCACCCCTTTTAGGCGTTAGACTCTAGTGTGTTAGTTTAACTTGGATTTTCTTGATTGCTGAGTGTGTAATATGTGTTGCAAGGCCCTTAGGCATTGTGAGCAACCATACCAAGTTATTAATAAATAATTAATAAAGTTTGGATTTTGAGTTACACCTTTCACCCCGCATAAGTTTCTATACTACTTATCTATTCCTGTTTCCCTCTTACCACTAAACCTTGGAGTAATCAGCAGATGGTGAACACACATGTGGCAGCAACGGAGGAAGTGGAAGTGGTTCTTGCCCCACTGGGAACCCCAATGATGGTAGACCTGCGCCCCAACCCGCACCCCCATTTGACATGCAGAATTTTGGAGCTTTTCTTGCTGCATAGACACAACTGATGCATGCAATGATGCAGTAGATGCAACAAGTCACCGCTCAAGCCGTCGCTAACTCAGGGCTGTAGGTGGGACTGATCACTCACACTTTTCCTGACTTTCAAGAGCTGGTAAACAAGGCTCTTATCCTGCAGGACAAGCTAAAAGAGCTGGACGACAACTGGAAGCGCCGAATGGCACAATAGGGAACTCGCCAGGGAGTACAAAGGATGAGGATTGAGCCAAACCACTTGTTCAGATTCTAGCCCAAGAATACTTTCAAGACATTGTCGCCTGCACCGCGCCCGATTGGTCAGAGTTCGCAACTCCTGTTCAAGCTGGTAATCAGACTAGACGAAATTCGCATATGGCAGGAAGACACTGTTACAACTGCAACGAGCCAGGGAACTTCGCCAATGCTTGCCCCCAAGAGAGGAGGTGTTACACTAGTTCGCTTTAACTTGGGGAACACACCTGCAAGGATGCCCGCATCTGGAGGGAACCGGGGAGCTGCTCAAGCTAGAGCCACACCACAGGCCATGATGAGAGGCTGAGTTAATCACATCACTGCCGACGGAGTTCAGAATGCAACGGATGTCGTACTGGGTAAGTTCCTAGTTAACTCAGTACCTGCAACAGTCTTATTTTACTCTGGAGCTTCGCATTCGTTTGTTTCTCGAGATTTTGCTGCTAAGAATGATTTAGAGATTGTGAATCTCAAGTGCATGCTTTTAGTTCAATCCCTGGATCAGAAGTCCGAACTAAAGTAGGATGTTCGAGGGTAAAGTTAATAATAAATGGGGTAGAGTTCCTAGCGAACCTTATTATATTGGATACCCAGACACTAGATGTCATATTGGGAATAGATTGGTTGTCCAAGCATAGGGTTGTGTTAGATTGTGGACGAAGAGTCATATCAGTTGAGAGCCAAGAGGGTGGAAAAGTTGAGTTTCAAGCAACCGCTGCTCGAGATGGACAGCTTGATGGTCAACAGGCGTGAAGACAAATAAAGATAGAAGATGTACCAGTGATTAGTAAATACCCGAATGTCTTTCCTGAAGACTTACCCAGCATGCCACCTGATAGGGATATTGAGTTCGTGATCGAGCTAGTACCCGGTACAACCCCAATAGCCAAGAGACCTTATCGGATGTCTACCGATGAGTTAGTTGAAATGAAGAAGTAGATCGAGGATCTGATGGAGAAATGTTTCATAAGACCCAGTTCGTCGCCGTGGGGAGCACCTGTTCTATTCGTCAAGAAGAAGGATGGAAGTTTCAGGATGTGTATCGACTATCGTGCACTCAATGACGTGACGATAAAGAATAAGTATCTGCTACCCAGGATCGATGACTTATTTAATCAGTTAAGAGGAGCTAGAGTTTTCTCCAAGATTGACCTTCAATCGGGATATCATCAGCTGAAGATTTGATCCGAAAACATACCGAAGACTACATTTTTGTCAAGATACGGACATTATGATTTCATAGTTATGTCCATTGGACTCCATTTAATGCACTGCATACTTCATGAATATGATGAAAAAGGTTTTCATGGAATACCTGGATAAGTTCGTCGTCGTGTTCATAGATGACATCCTTGTCTACTCCAAGACAAGGGAGGCAATGCGACGTATGCACTGCTAGTGGCGTGAAAGGCTTGGAAGACCTTCAAGAGCACGCTTGTTAATGAATACGTCAATAAGGACATGACTCCCTACTCTAAGTATGGGTTCAGTGATGAGGAAGTATGGCGGCATTTTGTTGAGATGAAGATGACGGACGAATTCGTGCGTCAAAGTGAAGCACACAAGGCCCTACAGGCAAGGAACACTCGCCTCTACAAACTTGGCATTGCTGGCTACGCAGGGAAGAGGGCGCAATGGGTAAGGGAGGACGAGGAGTCCTCCACGCCATTTGCATCGATCGTAGACCAGCGCGCCAAAGACTGGCTAAGAGCGAGGTCAGGTGCCACGTCTTCTGTAACTGTCTCCTTTAAAAACTCTGTGGATAAGGAAGTCTGCCAACGCCTAGTAATATATAAATCGAACTAACAATTTTGTATATAATTAGTCCATAACTTTATAAGTGAAATAACTTGTCGGAATCTTGCAGGTAGCGTTGAGTACACAATCGTCCGATGGATCTTTTTTGCCAGACAGGGAGAAAGATGCACAATCCATGGCCTTGGGAACACAAGGAACACCATGGTTGCATGCGAGGCAAAGGGGTTTTTGCTCCCTAAAAAACTGGATTCCCAAACAACTCAGACAAATACTGAAGTAAGAAGAGAACCAAAGCCGAGGGCGAGTCACAGCTTTTACAAAATTTGGAGTCCAAGTTGATAGAAGAATTCAATGAACGGATAAGAAACCTCGAGGAAAGGCTCAGTAATTAAGAAAGACAGCTTGCGCAAGCCCCAGAAGTATGTCCGCAATTTAGCCCCACTACCTGTAAGAGCAGTTGTGCATCTTCTGCTCACATAGATGAATACAGTGGGAATTTTCCTGTCTGTGACATTAAGGTACTAATATATATCTCTTGAATGCTGCATAGATATAGCTATTGGACATATTAGCTAATTGTGTACTGTTGTGTAGGAGGCCACGTGGTGCAATCTCCAAGTGAGAATTGCCAATGGCTCCCTTCCTCTTACGGTTGCTTGGGGGATCGCATATCCATGTACTAAAGAGGCGATGGTGCATGGTACCATGGTAACACCGGGTTTCACGAAGGTCAATGTGGACGAGGTACATGATAGTTTCAAGATCGTGGAGCTACAAAATCCACCAAGCAACAAGATCGTGACACTGGGGGTTGCCATTGGTGCATTCATCCAATGGCCCAGCAGCGATAGCTCCCTAACCGCCCATCCTATCACGCAACTACCCCAATCATCTAATTCGCCTGCTGCACCTAATCAGCAGAATATCGTACCCCGTATTGCACTTGATCTATAGGACTTTGACTGGTTTCCTGCCCATTCGTTTCCCATGAAGACTCCCTACAGTAGAAAGAAAGGCAAGGGCAAATCGAAGAAGATCACGAAGACCCTCAACTATCCGATTGCCCCGTTGGCCCAGTTATACAAGATAGGAGAGCCTTTACTAGGGATAGATCGCCTAAATTCACTTTGTATGTCTTGCCTTAAATTGCATTCTTAGTACATGAAACAAGCTATCAAGCCAGTGCAAGAATGTATAATGAGTATCATGGTCAGCTTCAAGCATAAGCATTTGTTCAACGAGTCATCGGGGGCTTCTTCATGGTCGACTTCTAGGACTTACTGTAACACCCCGGCATTTAATATGCCCGAATGCTACCAAACATAGACTAAGCAACCTCTAAATACCACAAAATCAAGTAAATTACAACAAAGGCACTAATGCTAAAAACCGATATTTCGGCAGCATCTCCTTTATTTTAACATGAATTGAAGGAAACACAATAGCATAGCAATATAAGTGTCGGGACCCCGAATTTGCAAATCCGGACCCTCTGTGTATTCAGCACTAGTCTAGGAACGCGCTAGTGCACACAGTCTTAACATCGGTAAATATCACAATCATACCAATCGATACTATCAAAGTACTTTATTTAAATAACCAAACTGGTTACTCAACCTTATGGTCAAGTCACAAATGTACGCCTCGCAGGACGATACTTATTTAAAAAGAGAAATAATAGCAGCGGAAAATCAAATAAGGTAACATCGTGGCGCCATCCAGTATACCACAGGCAATCGATCGGGCTCGCTTCCCTAAGTAGACGGATCCTCTTGGAGTTCCTCCTCCAAAGCCGGTGTAGTCTCCTCTTCAACTGGTGTTGTATTGAGGCAAGGGTGAGTACTTGGTACTCGGCAAGTCATGCAATGCACGCAAGGCTAATATACTATATGCATGGCTTGGTACAAAGGAATAACTCAAGGTATATTTGCAAAGAAAAAGCTTTAGACAAGTAATATAAGTAGATTCAAAGCGGTAGAAATAAGTAAAACTTAAATAACTTTTCAAGAAGTTTGGTAAACATCTTTCCCATCCTAATCCACATTTCCATCAACTTCATTATTAGTCCAGCCCAACCTTTCAAATCCAAGTTATTTACGAGAAAATCTAACCCTTGACTGTAATTCTAGCGATGTCCAATACCGCGGACACGGCTATTCGAATAGATTCTAAACTCGCAGAGGTTATGCACTTTACCCACAAGATACAGATCAAACACCACAAAGGCGAGTTCAGTAACAAAGCCTTCTGGAAGCCTCAAACAACACAGGTGGTCCTCTCCGGTTCGTGCTCTACACCATCCCTTCCCTTAGCCAAGGCGAAGTATGGGACCAACACACCGATTAGATGGGTATCGGCCACAGCCACGACACGCTCCCCGCACAATCACACAAACGGTGTAATTGACACCCTGAGGCTCCACAAGTGAGTCCTTAGCGACTTAGTCAACTAGGGCCGTCCCATTCCAGCCATGTGGTTGCAAGTATGACCCAGTTCAAAGGCTTGCAAGGTTAAGTCCTTAGAGTGACCAGTGGCAAGACTACAGAAGAACCAAATCAACATTCCCAATGCCATACTTGGCCTACCCGATTACTCTTGCCACATGCCCTGGCCGAAATCTGTTTACCAAACCCCAGTTGATTACCATGCACCACGTGCCATCAACATCACATGATACTTTTCCAAAACAGGTTCAATATATCATTAAGTCAATATTAACATTTGATTATCCAAAATCATGTTATGAGCACGTAGCAGGTCTAAGCAGTATACTACAACGGTCTAAACCCATGTTGGCAATTTAATAATGTCCAACTAGTAAACCACAACTAGGGTGACAAAGGGTCATGGCACATACTTAAATAATCAAGGTGTCATACAGCAAATTGGTACTTATCTAACCCCCAGGTTTAAACAAAGTATTTTTCTAATTGAACTAGCATGCAATAGTTTAAATCAAAATAGATTTCGAAATAGGATCAACATGGTCAAAGCATAACTTGCCTCCAAAAAGTACTTGCTCTTGGTCTTGAGTTGGATCCTGAGTCAATACTTCTCCTTCGAATCCTTCCGGCACTTCAACGTCTACTCGTAAAGCGTGCAAATAGCAAATACACAAATAAACACTAGGCAAAAACATCCCAAAACTCCAAATAAAATCCATAAACAGAGAGAACATAATTTTCTGGATTTTTAGGAACTGGAATCGTTCAAATCGGAGTTAAAATGCAAAAGTTACGATTTATTAAAGTTTAAATAATCAATTAAATAATATTACAGAGAAAAACTTTAGTCCAAAAATTAAATAAAATTCATATTTGAGTAGATCTGAATTTTATACAAATTTAGAAATTTGAACCACTCAAATCGGAGTTGAAACGCAAAAGTTATAAGCGTTTGAAATTTGGAACAAAATCTGAAATCATTATTTGAATTAATAAATCATTTTCTTTTTCGGAAATTAATTATTGCGTCAGCATGGACACGTGGCAGCCTCTGATTGGCCTGCTGACGTCAGCCGGTCCATGGACTTGGTCCACGCTCGGCTCGGGTCTACCGTGGACTCGGTCCACGACTCTACGTGAGACTGACATGTGGGCCCACTCGGGTGACGTCATCGCTGACGTCAGCGGGGCTCAGCCCACGGTGCTGACAGGTGGGTCCACCGATGACGTCATGGGTGACGTCACGGTGCAGTCGCTGACACGCGGGCCCCGCTGGTGGCACGCCACGCGACGCTGGCTGGCAGACGACGACCGCGTCGGTCCCAACTTCCCGACACGTGGCGCCAATCACGGCCGTTGGTTTGAAAATCAACGGTAGCGGATTAGATCCAGGGTTGACACGTTGAAACTACTCGTTGATCGTGGGCGTTCGATCTAGATCGGACGGTCCAGATCTAATCCTATAATAACACTACTACGACGCGTGGTAATTGTGAACCGCTGGATCTTAATCCAACGGTCCAGATCAATCGGGTTGGGGACACGTGAACTCACCTCAACCGTCCGACCGATCTGACGGTTCACCGAGCTCGCGAAGTCCGGCGATGGCGCGGGCGAGGCTTGGGCACCGGAGACGAACGACGACGAGCCCGACGGCGTTCGGGTCGCTCCGGCGAGATGAATCCTTCCTTCGGTTGCGTCGCCACGGTGGTTCCGGATCCGGGCTCCTTCGGCGGAAGACGACGGACGGCGGCGGAATCGGCGTTCAACCGCCGCGCAGTGGCTCCAACTCCGGCGAGCACGACGGGCAAACGGCGACGGCTCAGGCGAGATGGCTCGGGAACGGGTGCGCAAAGATGAGGGCAACCTCGGGGGCGTCTCACGCTTTAAATAGCCTCGGCGTTCGTGCGAGACGAAACCTAGTTCTACACGGCGGCGCAAGGCGCGGCGGCGGTCCGGCTCGGACTCGGCGGAGACGATGACGCCACCGCCCACGCGGCACGATCAGCGGCCACGATCGCACGCGGCGCGATCGGATCCGGGCGGATCACGGCTCGAGCCGTGCAGGCGGATCTCGGTAGTTGGATCTTGATCCAACGGTTGGGATTGATTAGGGTTTTGAGCTGGTTTGATCGAGTCAATCGGCTCGGTCGGACTTCGAGTCCGACTCGGTTCCGACTTCGATCGGATGAACGATACTCGACCCGAGTTGAATTTCCAGCGATTTAATATTTAAAATAATTCCCAGTAATTCATTTAATTCATTAAAAATAGCAAATGACTCAGAAAAATTCCAGAAAAATTCTGGAAAATATTTTGGATCATTTTGGACTCAAATAAAATATTTCCAACAAAATTTTATTTGCAAAATTAAATTCTTTAATTATTTCAAAATGGAATAAATTCAAATAAATTCCAAATAAATCCAAATAAATTCCAGAAAATTCCAAAAATTCACCAAAGTGCCAAATCACACATGAATTCAATTAAAAGCTAAACCATAAAACAATACGCATCACACTTAGTTTATTATCCAAAACCCAATAGAATGACTTTATGAGACGAATGAGTGAAACTACGTGTAGAAGTGTGACTATTTCCCTTCCCCGCATGCCGGTCTCATGGTACCTAAAACAACAAGAAAACACAAGCGTGAGTTCAACACTCAGCAATTATTTTGCAATGGTACAAAAGAACAATTACATGGCTATAACAAATCACATCATATAAATCATCTCATTCATGATCATATAACATTATCATCACCATTATGTATGCAATGCGATGCGATGCACATGTCTCCTTGGAAACTCATACCGGTATGGTTGAGTACACACCCGTCGGTGTGCACCCTCTCCCCCCTTCCATCCCGAAGATGGAGGGTGCCTACTCCTCGCTTCCGTTCACCGCGGTGA
The DNA here is from genome assembly GCA_036346355.1 of Rhipidocladum racemiflorum. Taxonomy (NCBI): domain Eukaryota; kingdom Viridiplantae; phylum Streptophyta; class Magnoliopsida; order Poales; family Poaceae; genus Rhipidocladum; species Rhipidocladum racemiflorum. The sequence continues at coordinate 3,447,835 of CM070582.1, forward strand.
ATGGAATCACGATGTAGGACTTACTCATTGGCTCTCCGGAATAGTCATAACTTTCTCACCGACCTTCCCCGGACTAGTTATGACTTTCTCACCACGTCTGGCCATGTAACATGCCATGTATGCAAATATGCCAACATCATAATTAACTTGTACATTAACACATGGCATCATAACATAATAAGCATACTCATCATATCATTGGCAATCATTAAAGCATGACAAGTGATCATATCATATAATCAATTTCATCTAGTCTCAACTAGCAACCTACAAACCGCTATCCATTACAATACACTTGCCTCAACTACAGGCAACGGATTGACGAGAAGTAGAAATCACTCCCGGGGTCACACCACCTGCACATGAGTACCACACACTCACAATCATGTCCACAAAACAGTAAGCAATCCCTCTTCTACCCCGACATCGCAAACTACTCGCTAAAACCAAAAACAGAGGTTCTGTCCCGTCGGGACAGCAGCCTTTCCAAAGGCATAACTCGGGTTCTAAAACTCCGAATCAATTAAACGAGTACATCCTCGCGTAGCTTAGGAAATTTCCTAACTTTTTCTAAGTATACAGGAAGACTGATTCGGACTCTAAAGTTGTTTAATCTACAAAATACCGTGACCTGTTCCAATCACGTCACAGATTTTAATACGTTCAGTAAAACGATCATAACTTTCAAACAGCTGGGCGGAATTGGACGTTCTTTATACTCACTGAAAGGTATTGAAATTACCTACAACTTCTTCAACAGCCATACGACCAAATTCCGAATCTAAATTGACGAAAACCCAAACCCTAGGTTGACTGCTCATGCTGCCCGAAACAGAGAACGTGGCAAACTCAAGATCCCATCTAATCTGCTCAATTCCAGCACCACCAATTGATCTAAAAACATTATAATGACCCTAAGAACAGTACCTAGGCCAACCCCAAGGAGTTCCATGGCCATACCTTCGCCCGACGCACGAAAACCCTATAGATCTCCTCCCGGTTCGCGCGATCTCCTTCCTCGCTCCAATCCCGCCGGATCTCCTCGTCGCGGAGCGCTCCAACGGATTGATCTTCGAGGTGTTGAGGTGGAGAACTCCCCTAGGGGCAGCAAGGGTGGTGGAGAGGTGAGGAGAGGGGTGGAGGAGCAATGGGAAGCAAGGGGGCGCAAGCAAGGGGCAAAAGGGTGTGTGGCGGCTATGGGAGGGAGAGGAGGAGGTGGAGGCTGCTAGGGCAGCAGGGGGCACCCCAAGGGCAACATGCTGCCCCCCTCTCCCCTCATGGGCCAGAGAGCCCCACTTTTGGCCCACGAGGGGTCCCCCCTAAGGCGCAACACGCCCCGGGAAGGCCCAAACTCCCGGAAACGGCCCGGAAACGCTATTAACCTCCATACCGTATGATTTCAACCTCCAATACCATATTTCATAATGTTTTTTACCTCAACATTCACATTTTATAATGTCACACCATTCCGTAGTGTCACATTCTCCCTCCTTCAACAGGATTCGACCCTGAATCCGAGACAAGCCACTTCGCAAACAACCAAATCAAGGGGAGTTATGGTTCAGGCCTCAGAACCCACTTAGAAGCCCCCACGATTTGCACCAGCCAGCACTCAGAGGCAAGGAGCTAAGGATCAAAGATTGACAGCTGTAAAGATAACTCACATTCAAAACTTGCTAGAATTCTTACTCAACATTGAAACACAAAAGCACTCACATACGGCCTCAGCACAACCCAAGCGGTAGGTTAAAGTCCCAAACAGACCACGAAATAAAACGGTCTCACACTCCTCATTCCATACATTCCTTGGCACTAAAGTGCCCGATCCCTTTAACCAAAGCCACTCTCCAGAAGGACATGGTACCAACTTCTAGATCTATCTTCCACTCGCACGCACAAAAGTGATTCACGTCTCAACCTCTCAAGCGTGGTTCGTCGTATTCAAGGCAGCGCAAACCAAGTGAGACACAACACTCTAAGGTTACTAAGCTGCTTTCGAACCAATGGGGTTACATGCTGATCTTTTACAACAAGACCAACACCCACCCCACTACCACCGAAAGGAGAAGCCTACGTTATGACCAGGGTTACGAAAACCATAAATTCAACAACAACCAAACATTCCTCTTCGGTTGGCACAACACGCTCAAAGATCGGCAAAAGATCCAATACTGTTCAAAAATAGAAAGCAATTACTAGCAACCACCAAGTGGTCCACTAATAATTTGATCAACCCTATCGAGGAACACCTCAATGACAATTCTCCAAGAAAATTTGAATTGGGTCATACCCAACCTTCCTTTACTCTTCACTTCCAAACTAGTTACGATCAACCACTAGCAACGCCTAATATCTTAGGTCATTACCAACCCACACTAAATTTTCCTTTCTTAGAAGGTCTCGCCTCGTATTCTTCCTTTCAAAGAATCGTAACAAATGGTACAATCATTGAGTAAGCCCAACCAAAACCCATGAACGCAAAATGATCCACATACAACAACTCAAACTCCAAAGCGCTAAAAGCCACTTTGGAAAGAATCCGGCAACAACCAAAGAGTACTCATCTTATTTTTCCTAAGCTAAGATGCAAAGGAAACACAAATCTCCTACACCGCAACCAACATACCAGAAAGAAATAGAAGTCTCGATTTATGACATGCATGCACATTTTTCAAGAGCACTCCGGATTAGTCATATATCCATATATGACTTTCTCACCGACCTGGCTCATCGACTCTTTCATCATTAAACATCTATAAACAATGCCATGCTTCCTTTTCACCATTCATTCTTCATGTAACAACAATCCGAATAGTCATCCACCAAAAGAATTCTTCCTCGGTATCACATGATTGAAACACAATTAACATCGATGGCTGCGAAATTCATATAAACTATGACGGCAACACCATTAATAGGAACACCACATCGTATAGGAAGCCACGTGAATTCGAAAACCTAACTTGCAAAACATTGCATTTTAACCAAAATCAACATTTTGGAAAAGAACATCGACTCCAAAGTCAAACATCTGTACACACAACCGCCACATATTTTTCTCAAAAGAAAGGGAAACCCATATACCAAAAGAGAACACTTTGCTAACAACATCACCGATGAAACATCCATAAAAACCACCTTTTGGAGCACTTGCAAACACCACACACGTTATGCAAATAAATCCAACTCCAGTCAAAAAGAGTTACAACTTAAATCTCAAGAGTTTCCAACACAACCCATTATGTCCATCTGCTTCCGTTAAAATTTATTCCAAAGATAATTTAGGGTGAACGCGAAGGAGCGTGATCCACTCAAAAAAACTTTTGGGTGTAAATCCATACTCATAACACAAATTAAACAAAATAGCCAAAACCAAAGATTGGCACCAATAGCTACGGGTTTTAGGGAAACTCGGAAACACAACACAAGGAATACCTTGACGGAAGGCATTCAACCAAAATGGCAAACAACCACACCAGTTGAAAGGGTTTTAAACACCAACTCAGCATGAATCCTACCATAACTTGTATTCCACTACACTTACCATTCAAGCATTCAATAATCACTATTTACTCATCAAGAGAGTCCAACCGGATTTAACAAAATTTACATAACAATTTCTTTCTCTAGTTACCATTCCCAACATTTTTAATTAAGGTTTAAGATGCTTATCACAAAGGCACCCAACCAAGACTACATTGACATGATCCCCACGGTTCACCAAATCATATAACAACATATTCTATATTTCAAACATAGTACTTCAACAGCTACTTGAGCATGGTCAACCTATAAATTTTATACTATCCATACATCAAAATCTTGACAATTGAAACTTGTTCAATCAATAAAATGACTTCAATAAATAAGTAATATCTCTACAAGATAAAATTCGTAAATAGGATTCTAAGATATGCATTCATTACGATTAAAATCTTGGATCATGATTATTATCCATTGTTCATCCCATCACAACATGTACTCGACATAATACCACCGTTTTACACTTTTCTTCTATTGGATCAATGGTTTCCAACAATTAACAACACTACCAAGGCATCAATATCAATTCTTTGCATAATCATCAATCAACAACATTGCTTTTAGCTACCCTATACATCGGTTATAACAAAATTACCACCACACAACATACTCCAACTATTTAAAACTAGATTGAATACTCGCATTAACACTGCCCTTAACAACATCATTAACAATAAGTCTTATGTCTTCTCAATTGATATCGATACCAGCATTGTAGAGACACAACTGCATACTTCCAAATATACTAGTAGGTTGCAACAACATATATAGCAACTCTAATCAACTTCCAAATTAAAGCCACTAGTCAACATGATTAAATTTCTCTATTAACCCGTTAGATTAGAACATCTTTAAACAATTGGCAAGGTTTCTTTAACAGTATCATTAATTTACATCATCTTAATGTTCTAACTATGCATTAAGGTATAAACTTTTAACATTAACAAGGATCATAAGCACTTTTAAAGCAAGGCAAATGATTCTAAGCATGTACATTAACCCATTTAATCATAGTAAACTACAACACTAGTAGTCTATTTATTCTCAAGCTAGAGATAACAACCGCATTGAATTGTTTAAACTCACAAATTAACTTAACAATACGTCATCCCATAAACCACATTGGTACATGCTACATAACATGCTAAACAACAATTCTTACTAGGGACAAACGATTTCAGTCAAAAGACTACTTACTTTGTTTGCAGCATTTTAGTTTTAAAACTCATCCCAAATTCATAAGGAAACTTGACTTTCAAAATTGCAATGAGACAAACCCAAACTTGGTCATGCAAAAGAATTCTCCAAAACACTTTTCAATCTCAAAGACTCCCACAGGAGGGAACCAAGCGATCAAATAAACCTTTGCGGACAAAGGCACAAAACATAAATCGACACAACTTAACTTTTTGCACACGCTTCAATAACTTCTTTTAAACTCAGAGTAAGACACACAAGAACCACAACTATACTTTTCTTTGCAAGGCAACCAACAAAACCGGTGTCAAAGCCAAAAGGCGACTAAAAAGGCGCAATGCTAAATTCCTCTTCTTCGTCTTCAACCAAGGGAGACAAAACCAAGAAACACCAAAGGGACTCTCCGCGAAAAAATCCAATTCCAAACACTTTTCTTTTGATTTCAATCAACTAAAATCAAGAAAAACAACCAAAACCGACCGTCAGAACGGTAAAGAACATACGAAGGAATCCACCACCAAACTCTTCTATTTGACTCCAGTCAACTACCCGATTTACGACAGAAAGGGTAAGCACTCTTCTCCTACAGGGGTTAATAGTTCTTCGGTGATGGCGTTAACCGGCCATACCGTCAAACCACACCCTTACTATGAACAAAAGTGGTGACCGAAACCCTTCGGCACCACAACCCCACTTTATCACCACAACAAGCACAATTTAATCATTTATCTCATAGACATAGCAGCATACTCTATCAAATATAGCATTTAGCAACAAAGCTTAAATACAACATTTTAAGCGTAAACAACGATACCCATACCCTTCCTACTGTGCATCCATGTGTGTCAAATTTTTAGATTAGTTATACCACTTTTGCAAGTTTTAATGTTGCTATCCTATGACAAAATTTTAGTTAAAACCTAAGCCATGTTTCTAAGTTATTCCACATCACATTTTAGTTGTACCCTATAGCATGACACTAAAAATACACATTCTAATGACCTACAAGCAGCTCGATACCAATCAGAATATTAATCGGCATTTAATATGCCCGAATGCTACCAAACATAGACTAAGCAACCTCTAAATACCACAAAATCAAGTAAATTACAGCAAAGGCACTAATGCTAAAAACCGATATTTCGGCAGCATCTCCTTTGTTTTAACATGAATTGAAGGAAACACAATAGCATAGCAATATAAGGCAATATGAGAGACAAATAAAATAGCAATAATTAACGACTTGACAACAATATAAGTCTAATTCCAAGCATTCAATGTCTCCATGCGCCAAACAAAAAATAAAACTCTCATAGCATAAAGCTAAACCATAAAACAATACGCATCACACTTAGTTTATTATCCAAAACCCAATTGAATGACTTTGTGAGACGAATGAGTGAAACTACTTGTAGAAGTGTGACTATTTCCCTTCCCCGCATGCCGGTCTCATGGTACCTAAAACAACAAGAAAACACAAGCGTGAGTTCAACACTCAGCAAGTATTTTGCAATGGTACAAAAGAACAATTACATGGCTATAACAAATCACATCATGTAAATCATCTCATTCATGATCATATAACATTATCATCACCATTATGTATGCAATGCGATGCGATGCTCATGTCTCCTTGGAAACTCATACCGGTATGGTTGAGTACACACCCGTCGGTGTGCACCCTCTCCCCCCTTCCATCCCGAAGATGGAAGGTGCCTACTCCTCGCTTCCGTTCACCGCGGTGAATGGAATCACGATGTAGGACTTACTCATTGGCTCTCCGGAATAGTCATAACTTTCTCACCGATCTTCCCCGGACTAGTTATGACTTTCTCACCGCTCGGGCCATGTAACATGCCATGTATGCAAATATGCCAACATCATAATTAACTTGTACATTAACACATGGCATCATAACATAATAAGCATACTCATCATATCATTGGCAATCATTAAAGCATGGCAAATGATCATATCATATAATCAATTTCATCTAGTCTCAGCTAGCAACCTACAAACCGCTATCCATTACAATACACTTGCCTCAACCACGGGCAACGGATTGGCAAGAAGTAGAAGGCACTCCCAGGGTCACAGCACCTGCACATGAGTACCACACACTCACAATCATGTCCACAAAACAGTAAGCAATCCCTCTTCTACCCCGACATCGCAAACTACTCGCTAAACCCAAAAACAGAGGTTTTGTCCCGTCGGGACAGCAGCCTTCCAAAAGGCATAACTCGAGTTCTAAAACTCCGAATCAATTAAACGAGTACATCCTCGCGTAGCTTACGAAATTTCCTAACTTTTTCTAAGTATACAGGAAGACTGATTCGGACTCTAAAGTTGTTTAATCTACAAAATACCATGACCTGTTCCAATCACATCATAGATTTTAATACGTTCGGTAAAACGATAATAACTTTCAAACAGTTGGGCAGAATTGGACGTTCTTTATACTCACTGAAAGGTATTGAAATTACCTACAACTTCTTCAACAGCCGTACGACCAAATTCCGAATCTAAATTGACGAAAACCCAAACCCTAGGTCGACTGCTCATGCTGCCCGAAACAGAGAACGTGGCAAACTCAAGATCCCATCTAATCTGCTCAATTCCAGCACCACCAATTGATCTAAAAACATGATAATGACCCTAAGAACAGTACCTAGGCCAACCCCAAGGAGTCCCATGGCCATACCTTCACCCGACACACGAAAACCCAATAGATCTCCTCCCGGTTCGCGCGATCTCCTTCCTCGCTCCAATCCCGACGGATCTCCTCGTCGCGGAGCGCTCCAACGGATTGATCTTCGAGGTGTTGAGGTGGAGAACTCCCCTAGGGGCAGCAAGGGTGGTGGAGAGGTGAGGAGAGGGGTGGAGGAGCAATGGGGAGCAAGGGGGCGCAAGCAAGGGGCAAAAGGGTGTGTGGCGGCTATGGGAGGGAGAGGAGGAGGTGGAGGCTGCTAGGGCAGCAGGGGGGCGCCCCAAGGGCAACATGCTGCCCCCCTCTCCCCTCATGGGCCAGAGAGCCCCACTTTTGGCCCACGAGGGGTCCCCCCTAAGGCCCAACACGCCCCAGGAAGGCCCAAACTCCCGGAAACGGCCCGGAAACGCTATTAACCTCCATACCGTATGGTTTCAACCTCCAATACCATATTTCATAATGTTTTTGACCTCAACATTGACATTTTATAATGTCACACCATTCCGTAGTGTCACACTTATTTAATCTCTACACCCTCGACGCCGCGCTCATGAGATGCTGGACATTGTAAGTTTGTGCTATCACAGTCTACATTTGTCCAATATAGATAATTGTTCGCTAATATATATATAATTCGTCTTTGTATATATAGAAACATGATACTCGAAGCGACTAGGAACAAATAATCGGTGGGTTTCCTCGACCCACACATAGTATCTGGTCGAAGGATACGTGAAACAAACATTGCTGGTTCAAAAAGATAAAGATATGATACTTATACCCTGTAAGCCAGGGTAAGTGCTAACTACTTGCTCTACTCTTATTTGTATTATGCATATAACTCAGTTTTGTTCATTGATCATTGTAGCATACATGTGTAGGTTTCACTATGTTCTAATTGTAATTCATCCAGCCAAAAACGGGTTACTTACCTTGATTCCTTACAGAGTGGCAACCATGACTTGAATCCTATCACGAAATTACTCAGCAGGTAATCACGTTTTCTCCATAGATAACATGGTCATTTAAGTTGTTCCATGTGTGCTCCTAGAATGGTTGAGGCAAACCTTTTGCAATCATGTAGGACATTCAAAGTGTACAAGGACGGGGCGAAACTACAACACGGTTTTAAGTTTTTGGTATCCGCTATACACAATAATCCTATATCAAACTCCATAATAATGACTTTGGAACTAACCTATTCTATATTTGCAGTGCCATCAGCAAGGAAAGGGAAATAACCTATGTGGATTTTACGTTTGCCAAAACATGGAACTCATTCTCACTACAAAAAAGAGCAATGAGGTTGTAACTGCGTTGAAAGAGACCGATTTGAGCAACATTGAAGGGAAAATTTGTTTCTTCCTGCTCACTGAAGTCATAAATAAAAAAGACGAGTTCCATGCTGCCTAACTATTGGAGTTGTACATGTTTTTTTTCTGAATTGCCACTTGGGTTCTGTTCGCGCTAAAAACGTGAAGTAGGGTCGTTAGCCTCAAACACACAAGACAAACACCGGGTTTGCAGAGCGTGCCAGTCAATTTGACCTGAAATTGACAAGGTAGAATTTGTAAATTAATCAAAGCCGATAAACAAAGATTATCGGCTTAACGCTAGTCGGCTGAAAATCGATTAGGGGATAACTAGATTAACCAGTTGCGGTTAATCTGGATACAAGGTGAAATCGGCTTTTGTCGGGACCCGAATTTGCAAATCCGAACCCTCTGTGTATTCAGCACTAGTCCAGGAACGCGCTAGTGCACACAGTCTTAACATCGGTAAATATCACAATCATACCACTCGGTACTAATAAAGTACTTTAATTAAATAGTCAAACTGGTTGCTCGACCTTATGGTCAAGTTACAAATATACGCCACGCAGGGCGAACCTTATTAAGAGAGAAATAATAGCAGCGGAAAATAAAATAACTCCGTGGCGCCATCCAGTATACCAAAAGCAACTGACTGGGCTCGCTCCCTAAGTAGACGATTCCTCTTGGAGCTCCTCCTCCAAAGCTGGTGTAGTCTCCTCTTCAACTGGTGTTGTATTGTGGCAAGGGTGAGTTCTTGGTACTCAGCAAGTCATGCACAGAATGCAAGCTAATATACTACATGCATGGCTTAATACAAAGGAATAGCTCAGGGTATATTTGCAGTAAAACAGCATTTGACAAGTAACATAAGTAGATTCGAAAGCAATAGAAACAAGTATAAGATCAATAACTTTTCCAGGACTTTAATCAACATCTTTCCCATTCCTAATCCACATTTCTATCGACATCATTGTTTAACCAAACCCCACCTTTCAAGTCCAAGTTATTTTCAAGAAAGTCTAACACTTGGTTGTAATCCCCGAGCGATGTCCAATACCGCGGACACGGCTATTCGAATAGATTTTACACTCTGCAGAGGTTATGCACTTTACCCACAAGATACAGTCAAACACCACAAAGGCGAGTTCCCGTAACAAAGTCTTTCGGAAACTTCTAACAATACAAGTGGTCCTCTCCGGTGTTGCACACTAACCCTTCCCTTAGCTAAGGCGAAGTTTAGGCCAACCAACCGTTAGATGGGTACACGGCGCTGACCCGATGACGCTCCCGTTCAACTTACACAAAGGGTGTAGTTGACATCCTGAGGTTCCACAGGTACGTTATTAGCAACTTAATCAACTAGGTCCGTCCCATTACGGACAAGTGGTTGCTCGTTTGACCCAGTTCAAAGGCTTGCAAGGTTAAGTCCTTAGGGTGACCAGGGCAAGACTACCCGAAGAACCAAACCAACGTCCCTAGTGCCACAACTGGCCCACCCGATCATTCTTGCCACATGCCCCGGTCAAAAGCTATTTATCAAAGCCCCAGTTGATTACCATGCACCACGTGCCATCAACTTCACATGATACTTTTCCAAAACAGGTTCAATATATCATTAAGTCCATATTGACATTTGATCGTCCAAAATCATGTCATGAGCACGTAGCAGGTCTAAGCAATATACTACAATGGTCTAAATTCCCATGTTGGCAATTTAATAATGTCCAACTAGTAAACCACAACTAGGGTGACAAGGGGTCATGGCACAAATTTAATTAACCAAGGTGTCATACAGCAATTAGGCATTTATCTAATTCCCCAGAATTAAATAAAGTATTTTCTAATTAAACTAGCATGCAATTCATTGAATCAAAATAGATTTCAAAATGGGATCAACATGGTCAAAGCACAACTTGCCTTCAAAAAGTACTTGTTCTAGGTCCTGAGCTGGCTCCTGGGTCAATACTTCTCCTTCGAATCCTTCCGGCACTTCAACGTCTACTCGTAACGCGTGCAAATAGCAACAAATGAATAAAACAGTAGACAAAAGTGTCCAAACAACCAAATAAAGTTCATAAACAGAGAGAACATAATTCGATGAATTTTTAGAAACTGGAATCATCAAATCCGGAGTTCAAATGAAAAAGACACAAGCATTTAGAGTTTAAAATAATCAATTTAAATAATATTACAGAGAAAACTTTAGTCCAAAAATTAAAAAAAATTCATCATTAGGTAGATCTCAATTTTATACAAATTTAGAAATTTGAATCACTCAAATCGGAGTTGAAACGCAAAAGTTATAAGCGTTTGAAGTTTGAATCGAATTTGAAATTAATAATTCGAATTAATAAATCATTTTCTTTTTCGGAAATTCTTTTATTGGGTCAGCATGACATGTGGACCAATCGGGTGACGACACATGGCCTCGGGTCCATGGACCCGGCGCACGGGCGCGGCTTGGTCCACCGTGGACCCGGTCCACGGCTCGGGTCACTGACAGGTGGGACCCACTGGGGTGACGTCATTCTTGGCGTCGGCGAGGACTCGGCCAGCTGGCGGACAGTGGGACCACCGATGGCGTCAAGGCTGACGTCATCGCACGGCTAGGGTGGCCGCTGACAGGTGGGCCCTCTGACACGCGGGCCCCGCGTGTCAGAGACACGTTCCAACGCGCGGGCGCTGACCGCGTCGGTTGGCCTCCCGGCCACGTGGCGCGATCTCGGCCGTTGATTCGAAAATCAACGGCCCAGATTGGATCTGGTTATCCCACGTTGGAGTGAACGTGGTAAATCTACGCCGTTGGATCTAGATCCAACGGTTGAGAATAACGTTATCCCCGTAACGTGGATTACGTTACGGGTGACGTGGCCGATCGTGGGCCGTTGGATCTTGATCCAACGGTCCAGATCCGATCTAGTTTCTAGGATTTGGGTTACACGTGGCTTACCATAACCATTCGATCTCGATCGGATGGTGGGGAAGCTTAACGACGGTGATGGCGACGCGGCGGGGTCCTGGCTACCGGAGACGAAGACGATGACACAGAGAACGGCGCTGCGGCGAGCTTCGGCGAGATGGATGGTGCGGCTCGACGCGGCTCGTCGCGGCTCGTCGCAAGGTTTCCGAATCCGAGCACCCACGCGGCCGAGGATGGCGGATGAAGACGAAAATCGACGAAAACTGCGGCGGGGAAGTGCTCCAACTCCGGCGAGCAGTTGCGGCTGCGGTAGGGCGTTCTAGGCAGCGGCGGCTAGGGCAAAAGGTGAGCTAGGTCAAGGCGATCCTCGGGACATGTCCCGGTCCTTAAATACCCTCGGCGTGCGTGCGCAAAACGGAAACCTAACCGGACGTGGCGGCTATGCGGCGGCGGAGTCCGATCCGGACTCGGGAGGGACGATGATGAGCGGCCCATCCACGTGGCGCGATCAGCCACGATCGCACGCAGCCTTGGCGGTTCGGTCAGTCACGTGGCTCGGTCGGACTCAAGTCGACTTCGGGTTCCACTTCGATCGGATGAGCGATGCTCGACCGATTCGATTTTCCAGCGATTTAATATTCAAAATAATTTCCAGAAATTCATTTAATTCAAGAAAAATAGCAAAATACTCAGAAAAATTCTGGAAAATATTTTGGAACATTTTGGACTCAAATAAAATATTTCCAACAAATTTTTATTTGCAAAGTCAAATTCTTTAATTATTTCAAAATGGAATAAATTCAAATAAATTCCAAATAAATCCAAATAAATTCCAGAAAATTCCAAAAATTCACTAAAGTGCCAAAACACACATGAAGTTAAGAAAAGCAAAAATTTTGGGGTGTTACAAACTTCCCCCCTTAACAGAATCTCGTCCCCGAGATTCAGGGCTTTCTAAAGAAATATGTTCGGAAATTCTTTCTTTAAATCCTCTTCGCGCTCCCAAGTTGCTTCACTCTCCGCATGGTTGCTCCATTGAACTCTGCAGAGACGGGTTGACTTGTTCCTCGTCTCTTGATCCATTGTGTCTAGAATCTTCTCGGGGTGTTCCTTGTAGGTCAGATCCTCTTGTAACTCGATTGACTCTAGCGGTGTCTGCTCCTCGGGTACTCAGAGACACTTCTTCAACTGGGACACGTGGAACACATCATGCACTCCTGCTAGTGATTGCGGTAACTCTAGCTGATAAGCAACTTCACCTCTGCGGCTGAGAACCTTGAATGGTCCAACATATCTCGGCGCGAGTTTTCCTTTGGTATGGAATCTCTTAACTCCTCTGAGCGGTGTGACTCTGAGATACACGAAATCCTCTGGTTCAAAACTCAGGTCTCGGTGACGGTTGTCAGCATAACTCTTCTGTCGCGATTGGGCTATCTTTAATCTCTCCCTGATCATGGCAATCTGTCCCTCGGCTTCTTGAAGAATATCCGGCCCAAAGACACGGCTTTCACCTGTCTCATTCCAGTTCAACGGTGTCCGACAGGGTCGACCATATAGTGCTTCAAATGGTGACATTTGCAAACTTGCTTGGTAACTGTTGTTGTAGCTGAACTCGGCGTACGGCAGACTTCTATCCCAAGAGGTAGCATAAGCTAAAGCACAAGCTCGTAGCATATCCTCCAAAATCTGATTAACCCTTTCTGTTTGCCCATCCGTTTGTGGATGATAAGGCATCTTGAAATTCAAGCGGGTTCCCATGGCTTCATGCAGCTTATTCCAAAACCTCGAGGTAAACTGGGTACCTCTGTCCGATACAATCTTCTTCGGCACTCCGTGCAAACAGACGATCCTGGTCATATACAACTCAGCTAATTTATCTCCCGAGTAGGTTGTCTTTACAGGAATAAAGTGGGCCACTTTAGTCAGGCGGTCCACTATGACCCATATGGAGTCATATCCTCCTTGAGTTTTGGGTAAACCGGTAATGAAATCCATTCCGATTTCTTCCCACTTCCACTCAGGTATCTTCAATGGCTGTAGCAATCCCGCTGGTCTCTGATGCATTGCCTTGACTCTCTGACATATGTCGCACACCGCAACATGCTCGGCAACTTCGCGCTTCATGCTCGACCACCAGAACCTTTCCTTCAAATCCTGATACATCTTGGCACTTCCAGAATGAATGGAGTACTTGGAGTCATGGGCTTCTTCTAGAATCAATCGCTTCAGCTCCTTCTTGTTCGGCACGCAAATGCGACCCTTCATCCACAACGTGCCTTGCTCATCCAACTTGAAGTCCTCTGCCTTGCCTTCATCCATGTTGGACTTAATCCTTCGGATCTTGTCATCATCCTTCTGTCCTTCTCGGATCTGATCTTCTAGGGTAGGCTTCACTTCTAAAGCGGCCAAGAATCCTTCTGGTACGACTTCAATCTGCATTCTCTGGAAATCCTCACATAGTTCATCCTGGCTTGTGGCTAGCAACGTGTTCACAGTATAGCTTTTCCGACTCAGAGCATCGGCAACTACGTTGGCCTTCCCGGGATGATAATGGATTCCAACGTTGTAGTCCTTGATCAATTCTAACCATCTCCCCTGTCTCATGTTCAGGTCTGATTGGGTGAAGATGTACTTAAGACTCTTATGGTCCGTGTATACTTCACATCTATTTCCAATTAAATAGTGACGCCACAACTTCAGAGCATGCACTACAGCAGCTAGCTCTAAGTCATGCGTGGGATAATTCTACTCATGCGGCCTCAACTGCCTTGATGCATAAGCGACGACCTTTCCATTCTGCATCATCACGCATCCAAGTCCTTGACGCGATGCATCACAATAAATATCGAAGTTCTGATTGACGTCCGGTAAAACCAACACCAGCGCTGATGTCAATCGCTTCTTCAGTTCTTGAAAACCCTTCTCACACTCCGGCGTCCACGCAAACTTCTTCTCCTTTTTCAGCAATTGCGTAAGAGGTTTCGCAATTGTCGAAAAGCCTTCAATGAAACGGCGGTAGTAACCTGCCATTCCTAGGAAACTCCGGATCTGGGTCACGGTCTTTGGCTGCTCCCAATGTATCACAGCTTCTACCTTGCTTGGATCAACGGCAACCCCTTCTGCGGTCATTACATGTCCGAGGAACTCCACCTTGTCCTTCCAAAAATCGCACTTACTGAACTTGGCGAAAAGTTGATGTTCCCTTAGCTTTTACAAAACTCGCCTCAAGTGCTCGGCATGTTCATCCTCTGTCTTGGAGTAGATTAGGATATCATCTATGAACACAACAACAAACTTGTCCAAATACTCCATGAACACCTTATTCATCATATTCATGAAATATGCTGGCGCATTCGTCAGACCAAAGGACATAACAGTAAACTCATAATGTCCGTATCTTGACGAGAATGCGGTCTTCGGGATATCTTCTGATCGGATCTTCAACTGATGGTATCCCGATCTCAGATCAATCTTGGAGAAAACTCCGGCTCCTCTCAGCTAGTCAAACAAATCATCGATCCTGGGTAGCGGGTACTTATTCTTCACGGTGACTTCATTGAGTGCACGGTAGTCAATGCACATCCTGAAACTCCCATCCTTCTTCTTGACAAACAGAATCAAGCGCTCCCCACGGCGATGAACTCGGTCGATAACTCCTTTCTCCATTAACTCTTCAAAATTTGTTTCTTCATCTCTACCAATTCCTCGGTGGACATCCGATAAGGTCTCTTTGCTATCGGTCTTTGTGCAGTACAAGCTCTATCACAAACTCTATGTCCTGCCTGGCGGCATACCAGGTAGATCTTCGGGGAAAAACATCTGGATACTCATTTACCACCGCAACATCTTCTATCTTGATTACCTTGATGCTGTTAACCATCAAGCTGTCCATCTCTAACGGCGGTAGCTTGAAATACCACTTTCTTTCCACACGGGCTCTCAACTGAGATAGTCCTTCATCCGCAATCCAATACGGCCTTGTGCTTGGATAACCAATCCATTCCCAAAATAACATCTAAGGTGCAGGTCTCCAAAATAATAAGGTTCGCTAGGAACTCTATCCCATCTATTAGTATTCTCACCCAGAACATCCTACTTTCGTTCGGAGTTGGAACCAGGGGTTTGAACTAAAAGCATGCACTTAAGTCTTTCAATCTCCAAATCATTTTTAGCGACAAAGCCTTGAGAAACAAGCGAATCTGAAGCTCAGGAATCAAACAAAGCTATTGCGGTGCCGAGTTGACTAGTAACTTACCCAAGATCTGACGTCAGTGGCATTTTGCGGTGCATCTGCGGTGACATGGTTGACTCGGCCTCTCACCACGATGCAGGGTGCCGCTCCTGGTCTTTGTCCCTCGGTTTGCTCTGGTCTTGGCGTCTGGCTGGTGTGGATCCCAGTTGAAGCGGCGGGGTCACTCCTGCTGTCTTCTTAGGACAAGCTGTTGGCAAAGTGTCTGGCTCGTTGCGATTGTAGCAGCGTCTCACTTGTCCCTTGTTATTTGCACGAAGCTACGTTTACGTGGGGCTGGAGTCGATAGTTACGATTGGCGGGTCTTGGTGCTGGTAGCGGTGTCCTTGTTGTATTCGTGGCTGGAATCGAAAAACTGATTTGGCGCAACCCTCAAGCATTCTTTGCGCTCCCTGGACGCGATCCACGATCTTTGCATCCTGCGCTTCTGTTCTCATCCGGTTCCTTGCGCTTGTCCTCAAGAATAAGCGCCTTATTCACCAGCTCCTGGAAATCTGGAAAGGTGTGGGTGATCAGTCCACTGTAGTCTGAGTTAAGTCCCTTCATGAAGCGAGACTCTGGCTTTATCTGTCGCTCGTCTTGGTGCGTAGCGTGCAAGGCTGTGTGAACTTGTTCGGTATTCGACCCACAGTGATTACCTTGCTTGATGCTCTGAATTCCTCCTTCTTGAGGTCCATAATTCCTTCGGCACATGATCTTGGCGAAATGCATTTGTAAACTCCTCCCAAGTGATGTCCTGTAGGTTATCCGCGTAGCTGAAGTTCTCCCACCATTCGGTAATTGTTCCTTCCAACTGATGAGAAGCGTAGAGTACCTTCTCATTTCCCATGCATTGAGCAATGTGTAGCTTCCTCTCAATTGACCTTAACCAGTCATCGGCTTCCAACGGGTTAGCATTCCCAGAGAAAGTGGGTGGATGAGTCCTCATGAACTCTGACAGTCTTGTATTCTGGCGTTGTCCCTGATTGACTTGATTAGCAGTGGCCTGAGCGGTGACGTGCTGCATCTGTTGCATCATGGCATGCATCAACTGAGTTTGAGCAGCAAGAAAAGCTCCAAAATTCTGCATATCAACTGGCGGTGCTGGTGCTCCATCATTGGGGTTTTCTGCTGGGCGAGAACCACTTCCATTGCCTCCAAGGTTTCCACGAGTGTTCACCATCTGTGGTTTGCTCCAGGTTTTAGAGACGAGAGGGAAACAAGAATAGACAAGTAATATGGAACTATGCGGGGCGAAGGGTGTAACTCAAGTCCAACTTTATTATTTAATTAATAACTTGGTATGGTTGCTTACAATGCCTAGGGGCCTTGCAACACATACTGCACACTCAGCAAGCAATGAAAATCCAAATCAAACTAACACTGGAGTTTAACGCCTAAAGGGTGACTCTTTATTCTATGACGCGACTCGACGAAGGAGTCTCACTACAACACCTACGCTCACTCATCGAGAAAACCTCCACGGCACAGTGCGGGTCTTTGCGGCATAGGCGCGAAACGATCGCCATGCCCTGTAACTGTGTCAACTGTGGTAGTCGAAGAAGCGGTGTCCTCTTCAAGCTCTGGCTCTTCCGGATCTGGCTCGTGTAGCTCAGTGCGGCTCCGGCTGCAGTGCGCATAACGCCGTCTCTAACTCTCCAATCCTGTGCAGAAGATGTGACACATACTCCTGAGTCTCCCGCCATCTGTTCTTCTCTGCAGTGATCTCCTGGTGGGCCTTCTGTAGCTCCTTGCTCGTGTCATCAAGTACATCCTCCTGAGCGACAACAAGTCGTGCCAATTGTGTGATCACGGCGTTCTCATCCTGAATCATTTTCGGGTCGAGAAGGTTTTTGCTGCGCGGATGATAACGGAACACCGTGCCCTCTAACTCTCTGGCGTAGATGCGGGCAATGTGCCGCATTGCTCGTCGTGACACCTCCTGGATACCCATCTGCATTGTAGACCTCCTGGTAGTGCAATGTATCGGGCGATTGCCCGGGCCCTTCTTTCTGGCAGGTACCACAATCTTCACGTCACAAGCCTTGATCAATCCTCGCTTGTCCGATTCGTCCACTTGGTATTTTGGCTTCTCAAAACCTCCGAGAGTCTGCAGCATACACCAAAGTTCTGCGGCGTGACCAACCTCAAGATCGACGTAGTTGATCTCTCCTTCCATCTGTCAAAGGATACTTACGTAAGAACGCAGCACTTTAAAACCAATGTGGTAGACGAAAGAACTCAGCAAGGGGTATGAACAAGAATGAAAGGGGTAAGTCGAGAATTCATTCATTATCTTGACCACTTTTAACTTTAGAAAATAGGTTTTATCCTCACTACGACCATTCTAACTATGGGTGAGCCTACAGTCAGTATGGCTCTGATACCACCTCTGTCGGGACCCGAATTTGCAAATCCGGACCCTCTGTGTATTCAGCACTAGTCCAGGAACGCGCTAGTGCACACAGTCTTAACATCGGTAAATATCACAATCATACCACTCGGTACTAATAAAGTACTTTAATTAAATAGTCAAACTGGTTGCTCGACCTTATGGTCAAGTTACAAATATACGCTACGCAGGGCGAACCTTATTAAGAGAGAAATAATAGCAGCGGAAAATAAAATAACTCCGTGGCGCCATCCAGTATACCACAGGCAAGCGGCGGGCTCGCTCCTAAGTAGACGGTTCCTCTTGGAGCTCCTCCTCCAAAGCTGGTGTAGTCTCCTCTTCAACTGTGTTGTATTGTGGCAAGGGTGAGTACTTGGTACTCGACAAGTCATGCCTGAGAATGCAAGCTAATATACTACATGCATGGCTTAATACAAAGGAATAGCTCAGGGTATATTTGCAGTAAAAGCGACATTTGACAAGTAACATAAGTAGATTCGAAAGCAATAGAAACAAGTATAAGATCAATAACTTTTCCAGGACTTTAATCAACATCTTTCCCATTCCTAATCCACATTTCTATCGACATCATTGTTTAACCAAACCCCACCTTTCAAGTCCAAGTTATTTTCAAGAAAGTCTAACCCTTGGTTGTAATCCCCGAGCGATGTCCAATACCGCGGACACGGCTATTCGAATAGATTTTACACTCTGCAGAGGTTATGCACTTTACCCACAAGATACAGTCAAACACCACAAAGGCGAGTACCAGTAACAAAGTCTTTCGGAAACTTCTAACAATACAAGTGGTCCTCTCCGGTGTTGCACACTAACCCTTCCCTTAGCTAAGGCGAAGTTTAGGCCAACCAACCGTTAGATGGGTACTTGGCCGCAGCCCCGGTACGCTCCCCCGTTCAACTTACACAAAGGGTGTAGTTGACATCCTGAGGTTCCACAGGTACGTTATTAGCAACTTAATCAACTAGGTCCGTCCCATTACGGACAAGTGGTTGCACGTTTGACCCAGTTGAAAGGCTTGCAAGGTTAAGTCCTTAGGGTGACCGGGGCAAGACTACCCGAAGAACCAAACCAACGTCCCCGGTGCCACAACTGGCCCACCCGATCATTCTTGCCACATGCCCCGGTCAAAAGCTATTTATCAAAGCCCCAGTTGATTACCATGCACCACGTGCCATCAACTTCACATGATACTTTTCCAAAACAGGTTCAATATATCATTAAGTCCATATTGACATTTGATCGTCCAAAATCATGTCATGAGCACGTAGCAGGTCTAAGCAATATACTACAACGGTCTAAATTCCCATGTTGGCAATTTAATAATGTCCAACTAGTAAACCACAACTAGGGTGACAAGGGGTCATGGCACATATTTAATTAACCAAGGTGTCATACAGCAATTAGGCATTTATCTAATTCCCAATAATTAAATAAAGTATTTTCTAATTAAACTAGCATGCAATTCATTGAATCAAAATAGATTTCAAAATGGGATCAACATGGTCAAAGCACAACTTGCCTTCAAAAAGTACTTGCTCTTGGTCCTGAGCTGGCTCCTGGGTCAACACTTCTCCTTCGAATCCTTTCGGCACTTCAACGTCTACTCGTAACGCGTGCAAATAGCAACAAATGAATAAAACAGTAGACAAAAGTGTCCAAACAACCAAATAAAGTTCATAAACAGAGAGAACATAATTCTATGAATTTTTAGAAACTGGAATCGTCAAATTCGGAGTTCAAATGAAAAAGACACAAGCATTTAGAGTTTAAAATAATCAATTTAAATAATATTACAGAGAAAACTTTAGTCCAAAAATTAAATAAAATTCATCATTAGGTAGATCTCAATTTTATACAAATTTAGAAATTTGAATCACTCAAATCGGAGTTGAAACGCAAAAGTTATAAGCGTTTGAAGTTTGAATCGAATTTGAAATTAATAATTCGAATTAATAAATCATTTTCTTTTTCGGAAATTCTTTTATTGCGTCAGCATGACACGTGGACCAATCGGGTGACGACACGTGGCCTCGGGTCCATGGACCCGGCGCACGGGCGCGGCTTGGTCCACCGTGGACCGATCCTGGCTCGGAGTCAGCGGCGGTGGGACTCCACTGGGGTAGCGTCATTCTTGGCGTCGGCGGGGACTCAGCCCGCGGCTGACAGGTGGGACCCACTGATGACGTCAAGGCTGACGTCATCGCACGGCTGGGGTGGCCGCTGACAGGTGGGCCCTCTGACACGCGGGCCCCGCGTGTCAGAGACACGTTCCCACGCGCGGGCGCTGACCGCGTCGGTTGGCCTCCCGGCCACGTGGCGCGATCTCGGCCGTTGATTCGAAAATCAACGGCCCAGATTGGATCTGGTTATCCCGCGTTGGAGTGAACGTGGTAAATCTACGCCGTTGGATCTAGATCCAATGGTTGAGAATAACGTTAACCCCGTAATGTGGATTACGTTACGGGTGACGTGGCCGATCGTGGGCCGTTGGATCTTGATCCAACGGTCCAGATCCGATCTAGTTTATAGGATTTGGGTTACACGTGGCTTACCGTAACCGTTCGATCTCGATCGGACGGTGGGGAAGCTTAACGACGGTGATGGCGACGCGGGTCCTGGTCCGGCTGCCGGAGACGAAGGCGATGACACGGAGAACGGCGCCGAGCGAAGCCGGCGAGATGGATGGTGCGGCTCAACGGCTCGTCGCAAGGTTTCCGGATCCGAGCACCCACGCGGCGAGGATGGCGGATGAAGACGGAAATCGATTTAAAACCGCGCGGGGAAGTGCTCCAACTCCGGCGGCGATTGCCGCTGCGGTAGGCGTTCTAAGCGGCGCCAGGGCAAAGGTGAGCTAGGTCAAAGCGATCCTCGGGACATGTCCGGTCCTTAAATACCCTCGGCGTGCGTGCGAAAAGCGGAAACCTAACCAGGCCGGGCGGCGGAGTCCGATCCGGACTCGGCGGGACGATGATCGGCCGGCCGTCCACGTGGCGCGATCAACGGCCACGATTGCACGGCGCGAGCGGGTTCGGTCAGGTCACGTGGCTCGTGTCGGACTCAAGTCTGACTCGAGTTCCGACTCGGTCGGATGAACAGTACTCGACCCGATTCGATTTTCCAGCGATTTAATATTCAAAATAATTTCCAGAAATTCATTTAATTCAATAAAAATAGCAAAATACTCAGAAAAATTCCATAAAAATTCTGGAAAATATTTTGGAACATTTTGGACTCAAATAAAATATTTCCAACAAATTTTTATTTGCAAAGTCAAATTCTTTAATTATTTCAAAATGGAATAAATTCAAATAAATTCCAAATAAATCCCAGAAAATTCCAAAAATTCACTAAAGTGCCAAAACACACATGAAGTTAAGAAAAGCAAAAATTTGGGGGTGTTACAGCTTTGAGAAGGCGATGCGCAACAAAACAAAGCAGATTGAACCTAGGAGAAATCGGCTAAAAACCAACAATCGGCGATGCGCAACTTTGTTGATTCCGTCGACTTACAGAAAAGTGTTTGTAAACCCTAAAACAATGCGAAACAGTAGAAAGTAGATGTTGTGTTGGATTGATTGATTCTTCTCTCTCCCCTTGATGTCCCTTTTTATATTACTTTAACCGATTCCGAGTCCATCTTGGATACGGCAACTGACCCTACACCGAACCGGACTTCTTGATTCGGTAACCGAATTCATGTTGGTTATGGTCGGGTCTGCGCCGCGCCTCATATTTCCAAATTGGGTCGATATTGCTTTCACATGCCAAACTCTTGGTGCGAACAGACCGATTTCACCACAAACGCCGAATTTTGGTGCAAACATATGCCCCCCGTTTTTTGGAAGATGACTCATTTTGCAAAAAACTTATCGGCTTTACGTTTGCATCGGCTTACGGTGGCATCTATCTCGGGAATCACCCCAATAACTGCACCGTAATAATCTCGGTGCGTTTTAAATGCACAACCACTCCCGCCTGTTCGCCTTTTTTCACCGTAGTATAAATATGGGGGTCCCCCACGGTCATTTTCATCCCTCGAAGCCCTTGTGTTCTCGTCAATCGGCTTTCTCTGCATCCCTGGTCTTCCTGAGCTATCTTCCTCCGTGCTTTCTTCGCCTTTCCTTCCTTTTCAATCAGGTGAAATGGATGCCTCGCAGGTACTCATTCCCATCCCAAATAGTGACCATCAGTATTTTCTAGGTCCTATAGGAACCGTAGAAACCGATACCGTTATCGGAGACGAGGTTCCTAGACTTCCTTTATTGGCTCCTGGTTACAACATAAAGGAATGGAGCAAGAGTTTTAGGGCTTGGCCGATAGCTCTCAAGGGCTGAAGTTCTTGGTATATTAGAGTATCGGCCCAAAAGAAGACGGAGTGGGAAAGAATGGGCATCGCTGAGAGTCTTCCCATGTATTTAGCCGCCCCAGAACCCAATGAATCCCTGGTGGCTGCTGCTTGCTATTTTTGGTCAGACTCTTTCAATGCCTTCTTTTTCCCAATTGGTCCTATCGGCCCAACCCTCCTAGATATGGCCGAGTTGTGTTGCCTTCGGCCTGACGGAGACCAAATATCGGCTTTTAGTGGGAAACCTCAGTACAAATTAGTCCAAAAAAAGGGGGAAGGTTGGTCCAAATACATCCAAAATAACAACAAGGTAACCGGCCCTGTATCGGATGAAGAACACATTGCTTTCCTCAACCTATGGCTAGACCGATTCCTTTTTTGCGGTGCTTCCTTAGGGCCAACCCAAGTCTACCAATTTATGGCAGAGCAATTAGTGGTGGGTCGTCGGCTAGCCTTAGGGAAATCTTTGTTGGGGGCTGTCTACCATATGATGTATGTCATCCGAAGTCGACTTTTTACCGGCAACGGTTCTTATGTCGTTGGCAATGTTGGGGGCCCACTTTGGTTTATCCAGATTTGGCTCTATTGCGTCTTCGGTCGCCTTATCATCCCAGACCCTTCGGAAGAATCGGCTTTCCCAACGGAAGACCATCCTGAGGGCGCAACCCCTACATTCCAGCCTAGCCGATCTTCGGGCGAGAAGTTTATCATGTGTTCGTCTGATGAGCCTAAAATCTCCCCGGCCGGTTTTCACAAGTATCTATCCTTCTTTTTGAATCTCAACCAAGCTTCTTTCAACCGTCGAGATTTCTTCACGTACAGCCAATTAGCTGACCTCCCATGGCCCTCTTTTCTCCGTTTAAACTCCGATAGCTCTTTAATGCCTCAGTCTACCCTTGATCTTCTCCCTCTATTAATCTCTCCTTGCATTCTCCATTTTGGCTTGAGTACCCGCAATAGAACTTTTCAGCCAACCTATGAGTTCTACCATCCCTCTGTGTATGCACGCCAACTGGGTTTTGGACAAACGATTCCTTGCTTCCCCTTACTTGCCATGATTAATCCACGAAACAAAGTAACTAATGCTACGGCTGCGGAGCTTATTACTGAACTAGCCGATGAGCTTCATGTAGTAGATTTGCCTTTCTTTGTGTTGAACACACGTCGGTCGGGCCAGTTTACATCGTGGTGGGCTACCATAGCTGAGTCTCTCTTGCGGAGACGTACTATTCATGACGTCTTGTCTTCCTTTGTCCCTGGCTTTCAAGAGCCGACAGAAGCTACCGCCGGGTCTAGCTCGAGTTCAGGCTATGCTAATTCGTCTTTAGAGGTATTTTTATTTTTTGATATGCCTGTCAAAATAAGATTTTCATCGGCTTAACCATGTCTTTTTGCTCTACAGACTAGCAAGAGGTCGGCTCCAAAGACAAACTGCATCGTAGGCAGCTTTGAAACGGCAAAAGTCATCAGCCCCTCTTGCTGGTTTCTCTTCCGGCACGCTGAGAGTCAACAGCCCATCATTATCAGATCTCGCCGAGCGGCGTATTGAGAGTAGGTCCAGCCCTTTGTTTTGTTTAAAATTCTTCTGTTGGCTAACCCCAATATTTGCCATTTTCAGAAAAGAAGAAGAAGGGCCGCAGGGTCGTCATCAAACAGTCGTCTAAACCTGCCAGGCGTGATGCGGTGTCATCTCCTGCTGGATCGGCCACCGCGGTCGGTTTTTCTCTTTTGATGTCGGCTTCTGTTAGGGTAAATGCATTTAACATAGTATTTTTGCTTCCAGGAAACTTCTCCCTTGCCAACGGCTGATGCTGATGACCAAGGGGCTGCAGCAAACACTCCTCCTACGTCGGCTTCCAAGCCTGTTCTATCCTCAGACCCCCTTGTTGCCCCTTTGCAATTCCCGTCGACCGCCGCTCCAACCGTTCCAATGGCTCCAGTTGCCGAGGCCGCACTTTCTCCGATGCCCGTGGCAGACCCTGTCGACCTCCTGGGCTTCAGCCTGGATGAACTGAGTGACCCTGAAGTCCTGGCCACGGACGACTACCCAGCCGATGTTCAGCGAATCATCAGTGCTGCTGCGGGAGTATCGGCTATCGTGACTTCTGTACCTGGAATGCAGGAAAGACTTGATCGTCTGTTCAATGAAGTCTTGCAGCCTGAAGCCCAGCTCCTGGCCAACACGCAACCATTGAGGACAGCTATGGCAGCGATTGAAGCCGACCTCCCTCCAGAGGTAATGCAAGCCCTCTTGGATGTTTGTCACCTGGACTCTCAAAGGGAGGAAATTGCGGCTGCAAAGACCAGACTAGCTCAGCGGACAGCGCAGAAAGTGGATCAGGACGCCTTGGACAAGATGGTGGCTGACACCAAGGCCAAAAAACAACACTATGATGAAGGCATTTCCAGCTTTAAATTGGCTAAGACAAAACAGAGCGAGTTGATTTCTACCAAGAAATCTCTTGAGGAACAACTAGCTAAGGTGACTCAGCAATTAGCCGATATCGAGCTATCTCTCACTGCATCGGCTTCATCATTGTCTTCGCAGAAACGCGTCCTTGGTGACATGGTGGCTACGGTGGAGAGCCAATCGGCCAAGATCCAAGACATCCCCGGGAGCGTGACCGAAGATCAGCGGTTGGTTGACAATGTTCAAAAAATCATCGCTAAAGCTGCGGGGGCACTTTCAGGCCTAAAAGCTCGTCTGCCCGGCTCGGGTTGTAACTCCATTATGTTTCAATCGGTCCTTGTCGCAAAACTGCTTGGATGACTTATTTTGTATCGGCTATGTAGCCGATCTTGGTTTTCATGGGATGTTTTTGGATGATGTAAATAGATCGGCTGTGTAACCGATCCTTTCTATTTTAAGTTACTGCGATCCTTTTAATTGCCTCTGATTGTCGTTAGGACCCGATCCAAACGCTAGGGAAGTATGCTTTCAAATATTTCCCATTTATCGCTTTAGGCAGGATAAACCCTTCTAACGTCTCCAGGATATACGCATTCCCATTGACTAATCGGTTTATCTTATAAGGTCCTTCCCACGTTGGAGACCACTTGCCGAATCGATTATCTTTAGAACCGATTGGCAAAACAGTTTTCCATACTAAATCGGCTTGGCTAAAAGATTTTGGCACCACTTTTTTATTGTATGACTTGGCAACCCTTTCTTTGTTCTGTTTTAGCCGATCCAATGTATTCAGCCTTAATTCGGCTAAGTCATCTAAATTATCTAGCATTGCCTGTTTGTATTAATCGGTCGGCAAATTATCCTGTTCGGATAGCCTTATTGAGCCGATGTTGACTTCCACGGGCAAAACGGCCTCTTGTCCATTACGCTAACTGAAAAGGTGACAATTTAGTTGACCCATGATAAGATAGCCGATAAGCCCATAAAGCTTCTGATAATGTTGAATGCCATTTTCTTGGACCTTCCTCAATTTTTCTTTTTATTAATTTTATCAGTGTCTTGTTGGATGACTAGGCCTGCCCGTTGGCCTGAGCATAATAAGGGGAGGAGTTGAGTAGTTTTATCTCGAGACTTTTTGCAAAATCTTTGAACTCTTTAGACATGAACACAGTCCCTTGATCGGTAGTGATTGTCTGTGGGATTCCAAACCGATAGACAATATGTTCGTTTACAAAGTCAATTAATTCCTTGGTGGTTACCTTCCTGAGTGGTACAGCTTCAACCCATTTCGAGAAATAGTCCGTGGCGGCAAGAATGAATTTATGACCTTTACTGGATTTCGGGAATATTTGGCCGATGATATCTATACCCCATCCTCTGAACGGCCATGGTTTTATGATCGGGTACAAAGCCGCTGCTGGTGCCGTTTGTACGTTGCCAAACCTTTGACAAGTTTGGCACCCTTTATAGTTGTAGGATCACTACAAGAAAAGTGATTATCTGTGACGAAAACGTCGTGACGTTGTCAACTTTTGTCATGAAAAATCTATTTTCTGTGACGACTTTTTTATGCTCGTCATTAATTGTATCATGGACCGTCGCCCCATGTACTTTTGTGACGAAACATAAAATTTCGTCATTAAAACAAAATACAAATTGTCATAGAAAATGAATGGTGTTTTTTCCTTGTTGAGAAGCGATCATTGTTCCCTGGTGAGTTTTTTCAGAAAAGTATAGGCGCTGTAATAAACCGGCACGCCTTGCCACTAATTACGGGTATGCACATCAGATCAGATGATCCTAGGAGGTGAACAGCGACAGCCGTTCGATGGCCTCCCCATGGCCCAAAAGGCTAGACCGGCGTGTCTGCCCATGCTGCCGGTCCCCTCCCTTAGGCCGGTCCATCCCCACTGGCTGATGACACCCATGGCGATCGGATGACGGTTTCTCACGGAGCTAGCATCTAGTGTGGCCTACCGCCTATGTGCACAACCCCCACACATTGTTGTACCTTGTACGTATGTATATACAACATCCAGGATCGATACGTTGAGTCAGATCGGTCTGTGCAGCACATGTCCTCGGCTCCATCTCCCTCCTTCGTTGTGTTGCGTCTTCGCGTGCTCATAACTATTTTGTTTTTTTTTTGTCTTTTGTTAAAGAATTTTTTTATTTTTTATGTTTTTTGTTAAAGAATTTTTAGGAAGATAGAATTTGTTTGTTATTTAATTATTTTTTCTGTTAAAGAATATTTAGAGAGATAGAATTTATTTATTGTACATTATTTTTTCGTATTTTGTTAGAGATACTTTCGAGAGGTGAAAAGAGAGGTAGAGTAGCCGGAACAACCACCAGCTTTTTTAAGCTAGTAAAGATATGATCCATATACACGTGAGTCGTGACCCATGTTTTTTTTCCTTTTTCCAATTGGACAGTAGGGTCCACATGCTCAAACAACTAGGCGATGACACAAAAGATTGCATTCGAGGCAACTAGATGTATAACGATTCAAAAAAAATCATTGTAATGCAATGGCAAGCCTCATCCATTCCCATACAGGCATGCGTGCATAATAAGTAGTCACCAACATGCTGGTATTCAATTGTCCAAATGCAAATGTGTAATGAAGTGCTTGACCCTATCAATACCGTAAATGAGCTTCAATTCAGCCACGGTACACAAGCTATATATATATGGTCTAGGCCCCTGTCAATATATAAACCAATAATGGGTTTACATAAACTAATTAAGAAAATCTGGATGCTAAAAAGAAAGATCTAGCTGTATACGGACCGGAATGTGAATTTCCTAACAACAATGAATCACGTTAGATTATTGTAATTAACATATACATTAAAAGGTTGCCCACACCGCATAGCTGCACGAGCCTGCACGAGCGGATCAAAATTTCTGAGTCATTGGAACCACCTGGCGACTCACCCGTTTGGCCTTGTGTAATATTGCGGAGCTTTGTTCCAAGTTCTGGGATTTCAGTTGGGAGAGCGTGGATCCCCCTCGCAAGTATTTTTGGTGGTTTGTACACCCACTTGTGAGCGTTAGGGTTAAATTAGGGTGTGTGTGGGGGGTTTTCTGAATTTTCCCCTCCCCCATCTAATTCTCCCACCCCACCCTATTTTCTCTCTCTCCCTATTCTTTCTTTTTTTCCTGGACTTCCCCCTCTTGGCTGATGCATTGCCCTCCCAGCGCCTGGCTTCTCCCGATCTGGATCGGCCGCCCGCGCACCGCCCTTCCTCCGGCTCGGCCTCCCACGCGCCGCCCTCCCATCGGCTTGGCCGCCCGCGCGCTGCCCTTCCTCCGGCTCGACCGCCGTCTCCACGGCCCGCACGCCGTTCTCCCTCGGCTCGGCCGCCGCCCGCGCGCCGTCTTCTCGGCCCGAGCGTCGCCACCTCCTCCAGTCGGCGCCCTCCCCTCACCAACCGGTTCCTGCTCCAAAAGAAGGTAGTTTCTTTGCTTGCTTAGGGTTGATTAGGGGGGTTTAGGTGGATGTTCTAGGGTTGATTAGAGGGAGATTCACTGGCGAAAAGTAAAATCACTGTGAAGTTGAGATGCATCGGTGGATGGAACTTGATTAGTAGTCTACCTTTAGCCAAAGTGCTTTGTTTTGCTCGATTTAGTGCATTTTAGCCGGATGTACTTTGGTTGTCGATTGATTTTTGGGAGCATGGAGGAAATGGGTGCTCAGATCCGTGGTAGTTGCAAAGCTCTCTGTGCTTGGATCGACTTAATCTGGAGCGTGTTCTGATTGGTAGTAGTTGCATGGAGCTAGTTGCCCTGTAGCTTCATTGCAATTGGACCTCATGATGTTGTTTGGTTTAAGTAATATCTGGCTTAGCATGCCAACATTTGCCCACTTGAATGTACTGTATGGAACTTAACTTTTTACGTTCTTAGTTTATGCATCTGTCATACAAATTCTATCATGAATTCTGCTTGTTGCCCAACTTGGGTTACTATTTGTAAATGTGCGGATGAATCAGGTGTTAGGAATTCCATGTTTTCAATGTAGACTTTCTCTTGTTTGTGAACAAACACATGGTTTGAGAACTGTTTTTTTTAAGGGCTATTCCATGCGCTAAGGTCAATTTGGGTGCTGATTCGAAGATTCTGTTTGAGTTTCACATGTAGTCTATACAGTTATTGCCCAAATAGAATATATAAATAACTGATGACATCGTCCTTTCAGCTAGAGTTTTAGGGAAGCGTCAAGGTACTATGCCCCCTAGACCAAATGTGCCTCCTGAAAACTCAGTTGCATCAACTGATCCAGAACAGCTCAGTTCTGCAGAAATGGAACGACGGATGAAATTGCAGCTTGAAGATAGGTAATGTTACCCTTTTCTTCTGATCACAGAAGCATGAAGTGGTGAAAGTAGTGACACTAATATAATGCTTAAGGGCAACATTTTAATATGTTGTGTTCTCTTAAGTAATTTTCTGAGCTCGTACATGTCTGTGTGTTTCAATTGATCAACCGATTTTAAAATTTTCTTCTTGTAAAACATGCATTTGGTTTTCTTATGTTCTTCTAGTTAAAGATGATATTAGACCTTCACTTTTTACTAGTCTTTACTCTTTATTGGTCAGATTCATGAGCTTTGCTGCAAATCTGGTGTATTGCTGTATTTGAAATAATATATGCTGTATTGTTGTACACCTTTTAAAGAGACGAAATAAAGTGCAAATGTTTTCATTTATTCATTTTTTTATATGGAATGTAATTCAGACATCAAGCTTCGGTTGTCTATATCACAAGATTAATTTTCAACACTTTGCCCATCATTAGTTCACTTCAGGATCATGGTCATGCTGCTATGTTAATTAAGCATACAGATGAATTTTTATAATCATATGTTGTGTTAAGAGAGAATGATGCACACAGATCTGCAAACTATCATACCCAAGTACCCAACAAAAGACAAAACACACTTATGTTGTATTGTAGACTTGTTAAGTCTGTTTCTCTTTACAGTGAATTGCAGAAGTTACATAAGAAGTTTGTTCTTGGTAATATTCTGCAAGAATCTAAATTTTGGGCAACAAGAAAGGTAAAACATATTGTGCACAAATACCATTTACTTTAAATAATTATTTATTTACAGCCTTTTACAGAATTTACTTGATGATGAAGCAAATAAAGCATCAAAACAAAGGCCAGGTTTCAAAAGTGCTATGCTAGCTGATGTGAGGCCATCAACTGATGGTCGGGTATGTTATTGATCTGCTGTAGTTGCAGGCCCACAGTTCTATACCAATATGTGTTATATTATGATGGTTTCTGTTATATTCTATCATGTCAGACATTGACTGTAGTGATAGCTGATGATGTTAATTTACTTACTTAAAACTATTGAGCAAATCAGTTGTATTCTTTGATGTTTTGCAGATTTTTGCAGAAAAGCCAGCTGTTCATCGAGCATTTTTAGATTTTGTTCCAAAAAAAGGTATGATATTTCCTATCTACATTATACTGTTATTCTGTGTCTTAGCATATCCTTTAGGAAGTTTGGGCTTCAGATGGTGCTAATTTTATACTATTGCTGTATTGTGTAAAGTGGATGTTGATTTCTTGTATTGCTTTCTTTTTTTCCCCTTCACCCTCTCATGTAATTATATAAAAAAAAGATGTCGAAAAGATTTTTGGACAAAATCTGTAGACTCGAGTATCTACTTAGGACAAAAATATCATGTGAGCAACAATGAAAGCCGCTGACGATGAGGAATTAGTTGTCTTCTTGAAGAACGATGATATACTAGCCAAAGAGGCAAAGTTCAAGGTTTGATTCTACATGTTTATTGTTGTAATCCTGCATATTTTGTTGCAATGCCTTGGTGCTGTTGCTTGGGATTATTCTTTCTTTTTTAGTGATTCAATTCTTGTTTGCAGATAAAACGAGTTGATCCAACATTAAACATGGAGGCGGATGCAGGAGATGACTACATCCATCTCCCGGTGTGTTTGTATTCTTGCTACTGTTTTGTTATATGATATCTACAACCTAACAAAGACAAAAGTGATTATCCTTTTCTTGATGTGATTTTTATGAAATTTTCTGAATGCAACTTTAGTGATTTTTCAAGTAACCTGCCTGATGTGTACCTTTATTGTGTCCTGCTTCATTGGGATGAAAATTTCATTTGTATAAGCCTTATGTTCCCCATATTAGTATTGATTCTGTTATATTCTATATCTTAGGCTGAGATGGAAGCTATGATGGAGCCTGATGCAGAGGACCAGGCAACATGTCTAGTACCGAGATTGTTGACAAGGTTCTATCTCAAAATAGCTGTCGGGACCCCGAATTTGCAAATCCGGACCCTCTGTGTATTCAGCACTAGTCCAGGAACGCGCTAGTGCACACAGTCTTAACGTCGGTAAATATCACAATCATACCAATCGATATTAACAAGGTACTTTATTTAAATAACCAAAGTGGTTACCGACCTTATGGCCAAGTTACAAAGGTATGCCTTGCAAGGCGAAACTTATTAAGAGAGAAATAATAGCAGCGGAAAATCAAATAAGGTAACATCGTGGCGCCATCCAAAGATACCACAGTAATCGATCGGGCTCGCATCCCTAAGTAGACGGATCCTCTTGGAATTCCTCCTCCGAAGCTGGCGTAGTCTCCTCTTCAACTGGTATTGTGTCGAGGCAAGGGTGAGTACTTGGTACTCAGCAAGTCATGCACAGAATGCAAGCTAATATACTATATGCACGGCTTGGTACAAGGAAATAGCTCAAGGTATATTTGCGATGCTTGACATTTGAAAAGTAATATAAGTAGATTCGAAAGCAGTAAAAATAAGTAAAGCATAAATAACTTTTCAAGAAGTTTAATAAACATTTTTCCCCATCCTAAACCACATTTCCATCATCTTCATTATTAAACCAACCCAACTTTTCAAATCCAAGTTATTTTCAGAAAGTCTAACCCTTGACTGTAATTACAGAGCATTGTCGATCACAGTGGACACGGCTATTTAAATAGATTCTACACTCTGCAGAGGTTATGCACTTTACCCACAAGATACAGTCAAACACCACAAAGGCGAGTTCCCGTAACAAAGCCTTTCGGAAGCCTCAAACAACACAGGTGGTCCTCTCCGGTTCGTGCTCTACACCATCCCTTCCCTTAGCCAAGGCGAAGTATGGGACCAACACACCGTTCGATGGGTATCGGCCACAGCCACGACACGCTCCCCGCACAATCACACAAACGGTGTAATTGACACCTGAGGCTCCACAAGCGAGTCCTTAGCGACTTAGTCAACTAGGGCCGTCCCATTCCAGCCATGTGGTTGCAAGTATGACCCGATTCAAAGGCTTGCAAGGTTAAGTCCTTAGAGTGACCAGGCAAGACTACCCGAAGAACCAAATCAACATCCCCAATGCCTGGCCGGCCCACTGATTACTCTTGCCACATGCCCCGGTCAAAAACTGTTTATCAAACCCCAGTTGATTACCATGCACCACGTGCCATCAACATCACATGATACTTTTCCAAAACAGGTTCAATATATCATTAAGTCAATATTAACATTTAATTATCCAAAATCATGTTATGAGCACGTAGCAGGTCTAAGCAGTATACTACAGCGGTCTAAAACCCATGTTGGCAATCTAATAATGTCCAACTAGTAATCCACAACTAGGGTGACAAGGGTCATGGCACATACTTAAATAATCAAGGTGTCATACAGCAAATTGGTACTTATCTAACCCCCATGTTTAAACAAAGTATTTTTCTAATTGTGCTAGCATGCAATAGTTTAAATCAAAATAGATTTCAAAATGGGATCAATATGGTCAAAGCACAACTTGCCTTCAAAAAGTACTTGCTCTTGGTCTTGAGTTGGATCCTGAGTCAACACTTCTCCTTCGAATCCTTCCGGCACTTCAACGTCTACTCGTAAAGCGTGCAAATAGCAAATACACAAATAAACACTAGGCAAAAACATCCCAAAACTCCAAATAAAATCCATGAACAGAGAGAACATAATTTTCTGGATTTTTAGAAACTGGAATCGTTCAAATCGGAGTTAAAATGCAAAAGTTATGATTTATTAAAGTTTAAATAATCAATTAAATAATATTACAGGGAAAAACTTTAGTCCAAAAATTAAATAAAATTCATATTTAGGTAGATCTCATTTTTATACAAATTTAGAAATTTGAATCACTCAAATCGGAGTTGAAACGCAAAAGTTATAAGCGTTTGAAGTTTAAATCAAAATCTGAAATCATTATTTCGAATTAATAAATCATTTTCTTTTTCGGAAATTAATTATTGCGTCAGCATGGACACGTGGCAGCCTCGATTGGTTGGTGGACGCCACCGGTCCATGGACTTGGTCCACGCTTGGCTCGGGTCCACCGTGGACTCGGTCCACGACTCTTACGTGTCGCTGACATGTGGGCCCACTCGAGTGACGTCATCGCTGACGTCAGCGGGGCTCAGCCCACGGTACTGACATGTGGGACCCACTGTGACGTCATGGGTGACGTCAGCGCTGGGCTGAATTAGCCACTGACATGCGGGCCCTCTGACACGCGGGCCCCGCGTGTCGGGTCACTGCCACGACGCGCTGCGGCCTACCGACGCGTCGGTCCAACTTCCCGACACGTGGCGCAATCTCAGCCGTTGGTTTGAAAATCAACGGTGCGGATTAAATCTAGCGTAGTGCTTTGGAAAAACAACTCCGCTGATCCAGACCGTTCGATCTTGATCGGACGGTCAAGATCCAATCTAACCTGGTGCAGTTCTAGCTACGTGGCACAATCTAAGCCGTTGGATCTAGATCCGACGGTTGAAAATAGATCCAGAGGTTGCACGTGAGATCTCACCGCGGTGTGACGTGGCGCGATCTGAGCCCTTGGATTCTGATCGGACGGCTAGCGTAGCTCGCGGACGGCGATGGCGACGCGGCGGAGCAGAGGCCACCGGAGATGAAGACGACGACGAGTCCAACGGCGCTTCGGGGCTTCTCCGGCGAAGTGAAGGGTACTCCCGAACGCGTCTCGTCTTGGGGAATCCGGATCTGGGCTTGATGACGGCGGAGGACGGCCAGACGGCGCGAGAACGGCGTTGCCGCTGGCGAGCGGAACTCCAACTCCGGCGAGCTCGTGCGGGCAAGCGGCGGCTCAGCGAGATGGCTTGGGAACGCAGTGCGCCACGGAAGTTCAGGTCACGACCGTGGTGGCGGCGCATTAAATAGGGGTCTCGGCGTCTGCGGAAACGCACGGAGACCGAGGTCGACACGGTTTCGACGCATGAGTCCGGCGGCGACGGAGAGGGTGGCGTGGCAGCGCCGCGGCCGTTGGATCTCGATCCAACGGTGCACGAGTTTGGGTCCGGTCGGACTCGGGCGTAGGCTGGCTCGGTCGGGCTCGGGCTCGGTGGCGTGGCTCAATCGTGGCCGTTGGATCAAGATCCATGATCCACGCTTGATTAGGCTCGGCCGAAGTGGGTTCGGCCGAGTCACGTGGCTTCGGTCGGACTCGAACTCGAGTCGACTCGGGCTTCGATCGGATGAACAAGAATCGACTTCGGTTTGGATTTCCAGCGATTTAATATTTAAAATAATTCCCAGTAATTCAATTAATTCATTAAAAATAGCAAAATACTCAGAAAAATTCCAGAAAAATTCTGGAAAATACTTTGGGTCATTTTGGACTCAAATAAAATATTTCCAACAAAATTTTATTTGCAAAA
Organism: Rhipidocladum racemiflorum; assembly: GCA_036346355.1. NCBI lineage: Eukaryota > Viridiplantae > Streptophyta > Magnoliopsida > Poales > Poaceae > Rhipidocladum > Rhipidocladum racemiflorum. The sequence goes on from CM070582.1 coordinate 3,482,648, forward strand.
TTAAATTCTTTAATTATTTCAAAATGGGATAAATTCAAATAAATTCCAAATAAATCCAAATAAATTCCAGAAAATTCCAAAAATTCACCAAAGTGCCAAATCACACATGAATTCAAGAAAAGCAAAATTTTGGGGTGTTACAATAGCGTCATAAGCAAATTCCTGAAGAATGTTGGATTACATTCAACCACTACAAACTCTGCAAAGGGCTCCAAAGAACAAGCTCTTGAGGAACAGCTTGAGGAGGAGAGACGAAGAGCTGCTGAACTTCGAAAGACCGTTGAGCAACAACAACAAGAAGTAGAAGACTTGAAGAAAAAAGCTCAAGTATCATATGATGCACTGATCATAACCCAAAAGGAAATGGAGGATATAAAGAAGAGGCAAGAGGAGAATGATGCAATTATTTGTTGTCTCATGCGAATGTCACAGTCAAGCAAACTTGTGAGTTTATGAATCTGTTCACTAGTAACATGTGGATCTGTTTAGTCAAGGATACTTATTTTTGCATGGCTGGTTACCTGGTTCAATGGTACTAGCTTGAAGTGGTGGTTTAAGTACTGTGAACACATTTTGTGACTCTTAATGTATCTGTGGATATTTCGTGATGTTTTGTGAAATGTATTGATTGGTCTCCTGAAAATATTGTGTGATGTGGCTGAAATTTGTGTTGTAGTAGTAAAAATGAATCATATGTGAGCTGATAGAGGTGTTAAACGACGAAACTTCATGGCGATGCTACATTTATCTATGATGAAATTATTCATCATGGAAAATGACATCGTTACTTCCATGACGAAAATTCATGTCCACGTGACAATCTTCAGTGACAAACATTTGCGTCACAAGACGTGCCACGTCACCACACACCTTGGCTGATTACGTGGCACTAGGGTGATCCATGACGAAAATATATGACGTTTTGGGTACAATTAATGACGGCTATATTCGTCATAAAATTGAACTCTTTGCTGACGAAAATATAATTCGTCATAGAAAAGTTGATTTGTTATGACGAAAATAAGCAATTTCGTCATTGAAAACTTTTTATGACGCACTTTCTATGACAAGTAGAATTTTGTCATAAAGTCGTCATAAAAAATCTACCATGACGATTTCGGGACTAATGATGACGAGTTTGGACCGTCATTAAAAATCACTTTTCTTGTAGTGGATCGAAGTATACGAGTATAACAATCAGAGGGGGGGTGAATGATTGTGCGGAAGCTAAAACCAAATTCTTGATCTACTAAAAGTTCACCCCAAAACATAACCAAATAATTGCCTCGTATTCGACAAAACAGAATTACAGAGGTTCAGTAAAACACGAATTCCCAGAGATCCAACCGTCGGAACGATCTGAAATTTGGACACATGAACAAACCACAGAACAATACCTGCACATGAACAAACCACAGAACAATTCCGAGCACAAGTCCACGACTTGACTCAAAGTCAATCCATGCAATTACTCACACGAGCATTGCATAACGTCCACCTCAAAACAAGCATCATGAAATTCACACTAATTTCATAATCTCAAATTCAAATCAAGATTCAATTTCAAATTTGCTCAAAACCCTAACTAAGCAAAAAGACATTCATCACGGACCAAAATCCAGTCCAGCGCACACATGTCTCAAAACCCCAGAAGAATCAGTTCATAGCGGACCAAAAAATTTGGTCCGGCATACATGGCGAAAACAAGCATCAAAATCCCGTTATGCGACGGACCAAAAATTTGGTCTGTCGTACATGGAAAAAGCGAGGTTGCCAAAAACACGTTTAATTTGGTTTGTCATACACATGAAAAACAAGGTCGCCACAAACACGTTTATGACAGACAAAAAAGTTTGGTTTGTCATACATGGGAAAAACAAGGTCGCCACAAACACGTTTATGACAGACCAAAAAATTTGGTTTGTCATACACATGAAAAACAAGGTCGCCACAAACACGTTTATGACAGACCAAAAAGTTTGGTTTGTCATACATGGGAAAAACAAGGTCGCCACAAACACGTTTATGACAGACCAAAAAATTTGGTTTGTCATTCACATGAAATTTACTGTTTCTTGGAAATTTGGCCCGGCGCAAAAGATAAACACATGAGCATGCACAAAACACATTTATACAAGTTTAAAATCATCATCAAGCCAATTTTTCATCACATGATTTCAACGTCTCAACAATTTGGAGGCATTGATGTAGAAATCGGGTTAGCGTACCATCGTTGCATCGGTATTCCCCCTTGATTTGTTGTACAATTAACATCGAATCTCCAAAGGCTTCGACGTCTTTCACTCCGATGCTGTCTAGCAATTGTAGCCCTCTTAGTAATGTGTAACACCCCAAAATTTTGCTTTTAATTGAATTCATGTGTGATTTGGCACTTTGGTGAATTTTTGGAATTTTCTGGAATTTATTTGGATTTATTTGGAATTTATTCCATTTTGAAATAATTAAAGAATTTAATTTTGCAAATAAAATTTTGTTGGAAATATTTTATTTGAGTCCAAAATGATCCAAAATATTTTCGAATTTTTACGGAATTTTTCTCGAGTCATTTGCTATTTTTAATGAATTAAATGAATTATCGGGAATTATTTTAAATATTAAATCGCTGGAAATTCAACTCGGTCGAGTATCGTTCATCCGACCGAAGTCGGAACCCGAGTCGGACTCGAGTCCGACCGAGCCGATTGACTCGATCAAACCAAATTCAAAACTCCTAATCAATCCCAACCGTTGGATCAAGATCCAACGGCGAGATCCGCCAGACGGTTCGAGCCGTATCCGCCCGGATCCGATCGCGCCCGTCGCGATCGTGGCCGCTGATCGTCGTGCCACGTGGGCCGAGCGTCATCGTCTCCGCCGAGTCCGAGCCGGACTCGCCGCCGCGCCCGCCGCCGTGTAGAACTAGGTTTCCGTCTCGCACGAAACGCCGAGGCTATTTAAAGCGTGAGACGTCCCCGAGGTTGCCCTCATCTTTGCGCACCCGTTCCCGAGCCATCTCGCTCGAGCCGTCGCCGTTTGCCCGTGACGTGCTCGCCGGAGTTGGAGCCCTGCGGCGCAGCGGTTGAACGCCGATTCCGCGCCGTCAGTCGTCTTCCGCCAGAAGGAGCCCAGATCCGGAACCACCGTGGCGAGACGCAACCGAAGGAAGGATTCATCTCGCCGAGCGACCCGAACGCCGTCGGGCTCGTCGTCGTTTCGTCTCCGGTGCCCAAGCCTCGCCGCGCCATCGCCGGACTTCAGCGAGCTCGGTGAACCGCCGATCCAGATCGGACGGTTGAGGTGAGTTCACGTGTCCCCAACCCGATTGGATCTGGACCGTTGGATCAAGATCCAACGGTTCACAATTGCCACGTGCCGTAGTAGTGTTATTATAGGATTAGATCTGGACCGTCCGATCTAGATCGAACGGCCCACGATCAACGAGTAGTTTCAACGTGTTAACCCTGGATCTAATCGCGGCCGTTGAATTTCAAACCAACGGCCGTGATTGCGCCACGTGTCGGGAAGTTGGACCGACGCGGTCAGCGTCGTACGCGCGCGTGCGTGGCCACTGACACGCGGGGCCCGCGTGTCGGCGCTGCCGTGGACGTCACCCATGACGTCATCGGTGGACCCACCTGTCAGCACCGTGGGCTGAGCCCCGCTGATGTCAGCAATGACGTCACCCGAGTGGACCCACATGTCAGTCTCACGTAGAGTCGTGGACCGAGTCCACGGTAGACCCGAGCCGAGCGTGGACCGAGTCCATGGACCGGCTGACGTCAGCAGGCCAATCAGAGGCTGCCACGTGTCCATGCTGACGCAATAATTAATTTCCGAAAAAGAAAATGATTTATTAATTCAAATAATGATTTCAGATTTTGTTCCAAATTTCAAACGCTTATAACTTTTGCGTTTCAACTCCGATTTGAGTGGTTCAAATTTCTAAATTTGTATAAAATTCAGATCTACTCAAATATGAATTTTATTTAATTTTTGGACTAAAGTTTTTCTCTGTAATATTATTTAATTGATTATTTAAACTTTAATAAATCGTAACTTTTGCATTTTAACTCCGATTTGAACGATTCCAGTTCCTAAAAATCCAGAAAATTATGTTCTCTCTGTTTATGGATTTTATTTGGAGTTTTGGGATGTTTTTGCCTATTGTTTATTTGTGTATTGCTATTTGCACGCTTTACGAGTAGACGTTGAAGTGCCGGAAGGATTCGAAGGAGAAGTGTTGACTCAGGATCCAACTCAAGACCAAGAACAAGTACTCTTTGAAGGCAAGTTGTGCTTTGACCATGTTGATCCTATTTCGAAATCTATTTTGATTTAAACTATTGCATGCTAGTTCAATTAGAAAAATACTTTGTTTAAACCTGGGGGTTAGATAAGTACCAATTTGCTGTATGACACCTTGATTATTTAAGTATGTGCCATGACCCTTTGTCACCCTAGTTGTGGTTTACTAGTTGGACATTATTAAATTGCCAACATGGGTTTAGACCGTTGTAGTATACTGCTTAGACCTGCTACGTGCTCATGACATGATTTTTGGACAATCAAATGTTAATATTGACTTAATGATATATTGAACCTGTTTTGGGAAAAGTATCATGTGATGTTGATGGCACGTGGTGCATGGTAATCAAGCGGGTTTTGATAAATAGTTTTCGGCCGGGCATGTGGCAAGAGTAATCAGGTGGGCCAGTTGTGGCATTGGGAATGTTGATTTGGTTCTTCGGGTAGTCTTGCCCTGGTCACTCTAAGGACTTAACCTTGCAAGCCTTTGAACTGGGTCATACTTGCAACCACATGGCTGGAATGGGACGGCCCTAGTTGACTAAGTCGCTAAGGACTCACTTGTGGAGCCTCAGGGTGTCAATTACTTGTTTGTGTGATTGTACGGGGAGGCGTATCGTGGTCGTGGGCCGATACCCATCTAACGGTGTGTTGGTCCCATACTTCGCCTTGGCTAAGGGAAGGGATGGTGTAGAGCACGAACCGGAGAGGACCACCTGTGTTGTTTGAGGCTTCCGAAAGACTTTGTTACGGGAACTCGCCTTTGTGGTGTTTGACTGTATCTTGTGGGTAAAGTGCATAACCTCTGCAGAGTGTAGAATCTATTTAAATAGCCGTGTCCACGGTACTGGACAATGCTCGGGAATTACAGTCAAGGGTTAGATTTTCTGAAAATAACTTGGATTTGAAAGTTGGGTTGGACTAATAATGAAGTTGATGGAAATGTGGATTAGGATGGGAAAGATGTTTACCAAACTTCTTGAAAAGTTATTTATGCTTTACTTATTTCTACTGCTTTCGAATCTACTTATATTACTTGTCAAAAGCTGTTTACTGCAAATATACCTTGAGCTATTCCTTTGTACCAAGCCATGCATATAGTATATTAGCTTGCATTATGCATGACTTCTTGAGTACCAAGTACTCACCCTTGCCTCAATACAACACCAGTTGAAGAGGAGACTACACCAGCTTTGGAGGAGGAACTCCAAGAGGATCCGTCTACTTAGGGAAGCGAGCCCAGTCAGTTGCCTGTGGTATACTGGATGGCGCCACGATGTTGCCTTCGTTGTTTTTCCGCTGCTATTATTTTTCTCTGAATAAGTTTCGCCTTGCGAGGCATATATTTGTAACTTGGCCATAAGGTCGAGTAACCAGTTTGGTTATTTAAATAAAGTACTTTGATAGTATCGATTGGTATGATTGTGATATTTACCGATGTTAAGACTGTGTGCACTAGCGCGTTCCTGGACTAGTGCTGAATACACAGAGGGTCTGGATTTGCAAATTCGGGGTCCCGACATAATGCTTCATACTCTGCTTGATTATTTGAACATCGACTATTTAGCCGATACATGAACTCGTACTCCTATTTTCTCGGTGAAATTAATACTACGTCGATGCCTCGCCCTCTTGGCAAACCGATCCATCTAAGTACAATTGCCAAGGAGTTACATCGTGAGCCTTATTAACATTTCACTTCCTCGCAATAAAATCGCCAACGCTTGTCCTTTTACAGATTTAGCCGATTCATAGGTTAAATCGAACTCAGTTAAGGCGTACGCCCATTTACCAAGTCGACCTCGCAAAATTGGTGCAGATAGTATGTACTTGACTACATCGGTTTTGCAGACTATGACGCATTTTGATGCCAATATATAATGTCTTAATTTAGTGCAAGCAAAATACAAAGATAAGCACAATTTATCTACTAGGGGATACCTGGTTTCTGTATCTAAGAGACGTCGGCTTAGATAAAATATAGCTCGTTCCTTCCTATCGGCTTCCTGTGTTAGGATCGCCCCATCTTGTATCTCCTTCAGCCGATATATATAGTTTAAAAGGTATACCATGCTTTGGTGCGGCCAATACTGGTGGACTCATCAGATAACCTTTTATGTCGTCGAAGGCCTTTTGTTGATCGGCTCCCCATTTGAACTCTTGGTCGTCTTTAATTTTCAGTAGTGGCGTGAAGGCCCGAATACGTCCTGACAAGTTTGAAATGAAACGTCGCAAGTAATTGATTTTCCCTATCAATACTTGCAAATCCTTTTTGTTTGACGGCGGTCTAGTATCGGCTATAGCTTTTACTTTGGCTTGGTTTACTTCAATCCCTCCTTCATGTACTGTAAACCCAAGGAATTGTCCAGCCGATACTCCAAAAGCGCATTTTAGCGGGTTCATTTTTAATCCATGTGCCCTCGTGCTCTCGAACATCTTTTCCAAATCGGCTAAATGTTGCTAATCTTCTCTGGATTTTACCACTACATCGTCAATGTATATTTCCATAGTATTGCCGATTAAATTATGGAAAATATGGTTCATAGCACGCTGATAAGTGGCGCCGGCATTTTTAAACCGAAGGTCATAACTGGCCCATTCATATAGCCCTAAGGCTCTGGGCACCTAAAGGTCGCTTTTAGGGACATCGGCCTCTTGCCATGAATATCCGATTGTATCCAAAGATTTCCATCCAAAAACTTATGATTTTATTCCCAGACGCAAAGATCGATAAGCATATCGGCTATAGGCATCGGGTATTCATCTTTTGGTGTGGCTTTATTTAAATCCCTAAAATCAACGCACACCCTAAGTTTGCCGTTCTTCTTTTTTACAGGAACGATATTCGAGACCCATTCAGCATATCGACAAGGCCAGATAAACTTTGCCTCTAGTAATCGCCCTACCTCTTCTTTTATAGCGTCATACAACGTAGGATTAAATCGTCTGGGATATTGTTTGAATGGCCGATACCCAGGTTTTATGGGTAGCTGATGTTCAACTAATTGTCGGCTTAAAACCTGGCATCTCATAATACTCCCATGCAAAGCAATCCCTATATTTTTTGAGTATTTCAACCAACTTTGCTTTATACTTGGGTTCTAATTTAGCACTTACAAACGTTGGTCTTTTACTATCGGTTTCTCCAATGTTGATTTCTTCAAGCAAATCGGCAGAGGTAAATCCTAACCCTTTTCTTTCTTCTTCAAAATCCTCCACAGCTTCTTCGTATTCTTCTTGCTGATAGCTTCTTACACTTTCTTGTAGTCTTGCTATTGTCTTGGACTCCATCTTCTCACTACTTCGTTTGTCCGATCAAACGTATTAGGTTTAACACTGATCGGCTTGAATCCTGATTTCTCGATGCAGATGAAATCGTAATCGTCCAAGATTTTTCCTGAGATACATTCGGCTTCATGTGGCCAATTAGTATCAGGGTTGGCCATGGCGATATGAGCCGATGTATCGGCCGGTACAACTTCGACCGTATCATCGTTCCATTGTACCAACTTCTGATGCATAGTTGATGGTATGCAGCAATTGGCGTGGATCCAGTCCCGCCCGAGGAGCACACTATAATTACCTTTGGCTTCTATCATGAAAAATGCAGTCGGCAAAGTTTTACTGCCGACTGTTAGTTCAGACATCATCACGCCTTTCGCTTCAGTAGGATCTCCCGTGAAGTCATTTAACACCATATTTGTTTTGATCAAGTCTTCGCTCGGCTTTACCCAATTTCTTGAAAGTACTTAGTGGCATCGATTAATCGTTGTTCCCACCATCGACCAACATTCGAGATATTGGCGGCCATTAATATACCCTTTCGGTATAATGGTTTTAGATGCCGATGCATGTCTTGCGGTTTTTCAAACACGGCATCTGGTGCACCAAGGCATAATTGGGCGAATACTTCTTCAGCTGATTCCTCAGTCTTGAACTCAGCAGGTAAAGTGAATACCATGTTTATATCCATTGGTGGTGTATCATCTCGGATCATTGGAGACCCGGATTCGACCGATTGATCTGAATCACTATCGGTCTGTTCCTTCTTTCTCCATTCATTTTTCGAAACTGGTATAGGTCTTAACTTATTGAACACCCGATCCCTCTCTTTCTGTTTCTCGGCTTCCCTTTCTTCTTGTGTTTTTAGTAGCTGAAGCCGCCTGCGCTGTGATTTGCTAAGACCTGAGGGGCACCACCTAGGTTTAGGTTCTATCGGCTTCCTGATTTTCCCAGCTAAGTTGCTCATTTCGCTGTCAGATTCCATTCTACTTACGTTATGAGAAGCCAATATTTCTTGAGTTCGGGAGGACTCGCCTTGCTCTGATGTCGACAGTCTTTCATGGACCGGCCTCCTGTTTCTTATTTCTAGTCGACCATGTATTGATCTAGACAATCTGTCTTTTACCGATTGGTTTGGCCGATACATAGATGAGTGTTGCATAGGACAGGACATGACCGTTGGTAAGATCATTCCTTTCTCCCAGCAAAACTGCCAAAAGGGACATTACCGGTGTCTCTCTTCTTCAGTAGCTGGCCGATGTGGTACATCGGACCGCCAATATTCGCCTATCTTTTGATCCGATCGGTGAAAACTTTGGGTTTGTCTGGTATCGTATTTTTGGCTTATCCTTTCATATTTCCCCAGGAGTTGCGAGAAAGTCGGCTTTGGTTTGAAATTAACTTTTTTTGAAGCCTTTTCAGCCCTATACCATTTTCCAACCTCCAAGTCTCCCTTTGGTTTCACTGTTCTCGAGTTCTGTCCGTTCTTATCGGCTTCTATTTGTATGGAGCCGATAGTAATTTGCAATGTTTCGTGTCCTTTTGACCGTGCCTCAATCCCTTTAGTCGGCTTGATATCTTCTGCAGGTCCTTTTCCTTTTCGTGAGCATTGAACCATGTTGACTTGAAAAGGATTCATATCTATCTGCTTAGCTGATTCTTCTGCAAACTTTAATCTGCCATCGGCGATGGCCGATTGAATCTGCTGCCGAAAAATATTGCAATCGTTAGTGTTATGTGAAAACGAATGGTGCCATTTACAGTACCTTTCGCTTTTTAATTTCTTGGTGATGGGATGACGTGACCTTACAGTAACCTTATGAGTTTTTCTTGTAACAATAAATCAAATATTTTGTCACATTTTGACACATCATATGAGTATTTAACTTCTGCCTTATTTTTTGTCGGCTTGAGTAAAGAGCACACGAGTGGCCTCTTGGAACCTTTGGCCCACTCGGCTATGTTTATTCCTCGCTTCTTCGCCTTCGTGAGGTATCGCTTGAATCATAATCTACCATGTTTACTTTGGCCTTTTCATTACCGTTTGATCTAAATCTATCTTTAAACCCTTTGCTCTCGTGCATATCGGCTCTCATGTGCCGACATCTGCGATGGAGTAAGTGGCCTAAATCGGGGAACTCTTGGCCGATAGTTTTTCCTTTAATGGTGGGATTAACCCTTGAAATGCTAGATCGGCCAATCGATCATCGGGTAATGTTACCTTTGAAGCATCTATTTCTTACGCCTCTAAATCTTCGATATAGTCGGAAACCGATTCGCCATTATACCGCTTCGGACTGAACTAAGATCGAGAAATTCTAAGCTCCATAGTCCCGAAAGAAGTATTCATGAAATCAGCTTTCTAAATCGTTCCACATATGAACTGAATTTGGAGGTAGATTGGTAAACCAAGTGAATGCCGCATCAGATAATGATAAAGGAAATAGCCTAATTTTTAATCCATCGGATTGCGCAGCTTCCCCACACTAAGCCATAAACCGTCCGATATGCTCAATGGTAGTAACAGAATCATCAGAAAATTTACGAAGTGCGGTATTCTAAAGTTGTGTGGGTATGGCATGCGATCTATGTAATCGGGATACGACTTCCTGTAGCCGATTACCCTTCCTCCGGGTTGTGTTGTAAGCTGTTCTCTTAAAACATTAGCAATTTGTTCTGCCCAATTGACATTGTCAGCTTGTGGTGCAACCGGACATCGCCAATTTTCATTATTTACGCCCTGCCCCCCGAGTGCAAACTCGGGTCTTTGTCCAAATTGTGCCACAGGGGGTCTTGGTACTTGATCATAGTCGTGATTTCTAAAAACCAACGTATCGGGTACCGGTGCGATAGGTTCAACGTATGGTACTACCTTATATGGTGCCTGATTTATGGCTGTTGCTCGTGATTGTGGAACTTGATCTGTTTCAATCGGCTGTGGAGCCGATAAACCGGTGTTACCACCAAGGGATCCGTTTGACGGGTTTGACACGCTTATTTTCACCCCATCCGTGTGCCCATGGTAGTGTGTAACCCCACCTTTCTGCGAACTGGGTTTCAAAACAGTAGGCTGAATCGGCATCATGATAGGTGTTTGGGCCGACACGTTTACTGTATTGGTATTGGGCGTTATGGAGTACACTGGGTATGTAGGGAGGGTTTGTAATGGATCTAGTAGACTCCCGGATACAGCTAATTCCTGAGCAATTGTTTTCACACTATTTTCTATCATCGGTTTCAACGTGGATACTAGAGCCGATGATTGATTAACTAGTGCGTGATGCACAGATTGTTCAATCATATTTGACAGATCGACTTGAGCAGGTGCATATCGGCTTACCGAGTCAGATGATGAATCGCCGATCGGGTTGATACTTGGGAGTGCGGTCCTTTGGGTAACGCCACGGCGTGTTTTCTGAAAACACTGCAGCATTATTTCCTCCAAAGCAGCCTTTCGGGCTTCGATCTCTTTCCGCTGCTCGGGGGTCAGATCGGCCATCTGAGGCGTGATTATAGCATCCGTGTTGATATCAGCAGTGATCGCAGGCTTATCGTTTGATGTCATCTTGATTTTCTTGGTCCCACCGGGCGTGCCAAAATATGTTCGCGCTAAAAACGTGAAGTAGGGTCGTTAGCCTCAAACACACAAGACAAACACCGGGTTTGCAGAGCGTGCCAGTCAATTTGACCTGAAATTGACAAGGTAGAATTTGTAAATTAATCAAAGCCGATAAACAAAGATTATCGGCTTAACGCTAGTCGGCTGAAAACCGATTAGGGGATGACTAGATTAACCAGTTGCGGTTAATCCGGATACAAGGTGAAATCGGCTTTGAGAAGGCGATGCGCAGCAAAACAATGCAGATCGAACCTGGGAGAAATCGGCTAAAAACCAACAATCGGCGATGAGATTTATGAACCATCTGTGATGAAGGTTTGTGCAGTAGTGTACTATTCAGAAAGGTCATTTTACACATTGGTTGATCTGTTCTGATCTTCAGTAGAGATTCAAAAAGTTTAGTTTTTAATCTTTCAAAATATTAGTATAAAATTATTTTAATATTAGGGTTTGTACTCTTTTGATGGGAGTATTTAGACAAAGAGAAATAAAGATCAATTCCTTCCAGATCCTCTGCATGTTACAGTAATCTCGAAGCTACAGTGCACGCGTTGCTACAATATTCTCTGTTTTGGTTTTACTTCTATTCTAGTTCTAGATTGCTTTCTTTGTCGACTTTGTTTCTTTGAGTTCCATCTTGATTTGATCCATCCAAAACCCTTCTAGGGCATTGATTTAGAGTTCCTCAAAGTTTTGTTGGTTAATCTTTTGAAGATCTTGGTTAATCACGAAATTGATGTTAGATCAATTCTCGTCATATTCTATCACAGCAAGCTTGCAAGGTGTCGGGACCCCGAATTTGCAAATCCGGACCCTCTGTGTATTCAGCACTAGTCCAGGAACGCGCTAGTGCACACAGTCTTAACATCGGTAAATATCACAATCATACCACTCGATAATAGTAAAGTACTTTAATTAAATAGTCAAACTGGTTACTCAACCTTATGGTCAAGTTACAAATGTACGCCTCATGAAGGCTAAACTTATTAAGAGAGAAATAGTAGCAAATGAAAAATAAGATAACTGTGGCGCCATCCAGTATACCACAGTAACGACCGGGCTCGCTCCCTAAGTAGACGGTTCCTCGTGGAGCTCCTCCTCCAAAGCTGGTGTAGTCTCCTCTTCAACTGGTGTTGTATTGTGGCAAGGGTGAGTACTTGGTACTCAGCAAGTCATGCACAGAATGCAGGCTAATATTCTATATGCATGGCTTGGTACAAAGGAATAGCTCAAGGTATATTTGCAAAAAACAACATTTAACAAGTATCATAAATAGATTCGAAAGCAGTAGAAATAAGTAAAGCATAGATAACTTTTCAAGGAGTTTAATAAACATCTTTCCCAGCCTAATCCACATTTCCATCAACATCATTATTAATCCAACCCAACCTTTCAAATCCAAGTTATTTTTGAGAAAATCTAACCCTTGACTGTAATTTCCGAGCGATGTCCAATACCGCGGACACGGCTATTCGAATAGATTCTACACTCTGCAGAGGTTATGCACTTTACCCACAAGATACAGTCAAACACCACAAAGGCGAGTTCCCGTAACAAAGTCTTTCGGAAACTTCTAACAATACAAGTGGTCCCCCCCAGTTATTGCACACTAACCCTTCCCTTAGCTAAGGCGAAGTTTAGGCCAATCAACCGTTAGATGGGTACCCGGCCTCAGCCCCGGTACGCTCCCCCGTACAACTTACACAAAGGGTGTAGTTGACCTCCTGAGGTCCCACAGGTACGTTATTAGCAACTTAGTCAACTAGGTCCGTCCATTACAGACATGTGGTTGCACGTTAGACCCAGTTCAAAGGCTTGCAAGGTGAAGTCCTTAGGGTGACCAGGGCAAGACTACCCGAAGAACCAAATCAACATCCCCAATGCCACAAGCGGCCCAAATTGATTATTCTTACCACATGCCCGGTCGAAAAACTATTTATCAAACCCCAGTTGATTACCATGCACCACGTGCCATCAACATCACATGATACCTTTCCAAAACAGGTTCAATATATCATTAAGTCAATATTAACATTTGATTGTCCAAAATCATGTCATGAGCACGTAGCAGGTCTAAGCAGTATACTACAATGATCTAATTTCCCATGTTGGCAATTTAATAATGTCCAACTAGTAAACCACAACTAGGGTGACAAGGGGTCATGGCACATATTTAAGTAATCAAGGTGTCATACAGCAAATTGGTATTTATCTAATTCCCCATATTTAAATAAAGTATTTTCTAATTGAACTAGCATGCAATAGGTTAAATCAAAATAGATTTCAAAATAGGATCAACATGGTCAAAGCACAACTTGCCTTCAAAAAGTACTTGCTCTTGGTCTTGAGTTGGATCCTGAGTCAATACTTCTCCTTCGAATCCTTCCGGCACTTCAACGTCTACTCGTAAAGCGTGCAAATAGCAAATACACCAATAAACAATTGGCAAAAAGTATCCAAACATCCAAATAAAATCCATAAACAGAGATAACATAATTTTATGAATTTTTAGAAACTGAAATCGTCAAATTTGGAGTTAAAACACAAAAGTTATGATTATTTAAAGTTTAAATAATCAATTAAATAATTTTACAGAGAAAAACTTTAGTCCAAAAATTAAATAAAATTCATATTTAGGTAGGTCTCAATTTTATACAAATTTAGAAATTTGAATCACTCAAATCGGAGTTGAAACGCAAAAGTTATAAGCGTTTGAAGTTTGAAACAAAATCTGAAATCATTATTTCGAATTAATAAATCATTTTCTTTTTCGGAAATTAATTATTGCGTCAGCCTGGACACGTGTCAGCCTCTGATTGGGCGGCTGACGTCATCCGGTCCATGGACTTGGTCCACGCTCGGCTCGGGTCTACCGTGGACTCGGCCCACGCGGCTCCGCTATCATCGACATCACGGGACCCACGGGTCGCTGGCGCGTCTGCGCCGCGCGGTGTGACAAGCCCCCGGCCACGTGTCACGTCCGGATTGGTTCTGGCTGCGATAGATCTAAACCCTAAATTCGAAATTGGACGGCTCAGATCGCATCCATCCGTCGCGGTTTAACAGCGACGTGGATAGACCCGGCGTGAGACACGTGGGTGCGTCTCAACCCTTGATTCTAGATCTAACGTCCCACATCTAACCCGGTGCACTGCTGCTAAGCGCTACGTGGCTCCATCTCGTCCTTTGGATCTAAATCGAACGGTGACTAATAGCCCTAAACGGTACTACTCGATCCAATCTACACCGCAAGATCTAGATCTGACGGCCCGTAATGCATCTAAGTCTCTACGCAAAAAGGAATACGTGGCCTCACCTCGAGCGTCGGATGGGGATCGGACGGCGGACAAGCTTTGCGGCTCCGGCAATGGCACGGCGGCGAGTTCCGGCCGGTAGCGAAGAAGATGACTACGACTGCGGCGTGTCAGCGCGACTCCGATGGAACGAAGGGGTGCCCCAAGCGCGTCTCGACGTGCTCCCTCCGGATCTGCACTCCACGCGGCGGAAGAAGCCTCGACGACGGCGTCACACGTGGAAAACCGTGGCGGTGGTGCTCCAACTTCGGCGAGTAATTGGCACGGTTCGGCGTCGGCTCAGGCACCAGCGTCTAGGGCAAACAACGCGCAGGGACAAGGAGAAGGTGGTGGCGGGGTCGGCCCTTTAAATGGAGCCTCGGCGTGCGGGTTTTCCATGAAACCCTAACGGACACGGCGGCCCCGCGGCGGCGCAATCCGAGCGTGACTCGGGTAGACGATGCAATCGTGGCCGTCCACGTGGCCCCGATCGGGCGGCCTTCACGGCGGCCGGTGGTGGCTAGCCGTTGGATCTAGATCCAACGGTCGGCGAGTTATGACCGACGCGGTCCGAGTCGAGTCACGTGGCTCTGGTCGGGTTCGGTTAGACTCGAGTCCGACTCGGACCCGAGGAACAAGAATCGACCGGTTTCTATTTTCCAGCGATTTAATATTTAAAATAATTCCCGATAATTCATTTATTTCATTAAAAATATCAAAAGACTCGAGAAAAATTCGGAAAAATTCGGAAAATACTTTGGATCATTTTGGACTCAAATAAAATATTTCCAACAAAATTTTATTTGCAAAGTTTAATTCTTTAATTATTTCAAAATGGAATAAATTCAAATAAATTCCAAATAAATCCAAATAAATTCCAGAAAATTCCAAAAATTCACCAAAGTGCCAAATCACACATGAATTTAAGACAAGCAAAATTTTGGGGTGTTACACAAGGTTCATAACTTTTGATCCATATGTCCGATCGAGCTGATTCTTTTTCTTTTAGATTTGTATTGGAATCTAGTTTCTTGTGTTCAAATTTCAGACCGATCAGACGGTTGTATCTCCAAAAATTCATGTTTTACCGAACATTTATCAATATATTTTTGTTGAATACAAGGTAATTATTTGAATTCGAGTTGGCATGTTCTTCCAGTAGATTGAAAATTTGGTTTTAGCTTCTGCACAATCATTCACCCCCCTCTGATTGCTATATTCGTATATATCAATCCTACATAGCCCTTTACAACACACATGAGGGGATCGTTCTCTCCTTCCATTGTCGTCTACGCGCCAGCATGAAGCACATGCTCTGTCGCCAACATGTACAACTTCGGAGGTTGACACAAACTCGGAGACTGACTTGCCCAGGCGAGATTTGCCGCCTACAAGTTCCGGATGGGGTACATTCACGCTGGTATGCTTACCGCAGGAGTTCGCACCTTACAACACGTAGGACTTTGGTGTAGGCGCATCATCTTTGTAGGTGCCACGTCAGGTATATTATCTCCATTTGAAGTTATTAACTTCTATTGAATAGATATTCATTTATGCAGCTTCTTAGCAATGGAGGTACCTAACATTTTTGTACACAACATGTTCCTCTAAAGCATGCACATGGACATGGACCTCTCCTTCCACCATCATCGTCTAGGCATGAACATGAAGCACTTGCTCCATCGTTGGCACGTACAACTCCGAAGGTCGACACAGACTACAACATGGACACCCCAAACTAGGAGTTGCCAGCAAGAAGTTTGGCTTGGGGTACGTTCGCACCGACACGCTTATGACAATAGTACACACCTCAGGAGACTTAGTTCAGCCATACCTACACTCCATACAGCACACACGCGCCATGGCAGGTATGTTTTGTGCAATTGAAGTGATTACCAAGACGGGACTGATCTAACAACACATGCGCGCAGGTTTCTAGGGATGACTTTAGCCAGTGGGCACATCACTCCACAAGCCCGCAACCAACATCTGTAAGTGCTCTGTGTAATTTTCATTACTTGTTGAGCTCTCTTTTGTTCACATCACTAATGGTGCATTTCAATGCAGCCTCCTGGGTGGGTGCAAGACATGTTTCGCAACCAACAGCTGGGACCCAGCGAACTTGACGAGGCCCCTGGACACAGGCAGGGCCGTCCATGGCCATGTGCCATCTAGGCACCGGCACAGGGCCCCCAAAATTACTAGGAACCCCCAAATCAAAGTTTAAGGTCATTAGCAATGCCCGCAGTCTGATCCACCTTGATTAGTTTATTTGCTTGCATAGTACTTGAAAATGATAGCACTTGAAAGACACAAGAAAGACTCAATGGGTTGGCAATGATAGCACTTGAAAATGATGTTTTCGAGAAGATTAATTATGAAGATATAATTGAAGATTTTATTTCAAGAACTGGGAATCATATTGTTGAACTAGTATATCATAGTCTATGACCCATGTGTATCATACCAGCACTTACTATTGAACTAGTATATCGTAGTCTATGACCCATGTCTATCATACCAGCACTTACCATTGATGTTTATCTATGCCCTCATACTGTTGAACTAGTATATCGTAGTCTATGACCCATGTGTACCATACCAGCACTTACTCCAAGACCGACGAGACAAAACGATGTGACTCGCTTTCTCAAATTGCAATGACAAATCTATTGCTTTTGTCTAAACTCACTGTGTTTTCAGACTAAATTGATAAAAGGACAACACACACACATCAGCTTTGCAGAGCGATTTGACAACATGCTCCAACAATCTTTCTCATACTGATTTGACAACACACTACCAGCAACTTTGTCAGTTATATTTGACAACACTCTGCGCATCTTGGAGACACAACACACTGCTTATTTCTCTCTCACCCTGATGGCGCTATGGGTGTCCTGATCTTTCGATGAGAAACACATGATCGATTTTGTTGGAGTCGACTTTGACGATCCGACTACACCATACAACGACAATGCGCCTTAGCAATCGCTAAACCAACTCCGGCGGTTTATTGATCTTGCCGTAGGCACGAACAACCTGAACCCGAGGTTCAATTCCTGCAAGCAACCGAAGAACAAGCAAGAACAATAGAATAAGCAATCTGAAATTGCGGATAAAAGTGGAAGCGAAACAAAGTGGAGTCTTATTGATGATCTTGACAAGGTGGCTGTCCAGCACAACTCGCAGGATCAAGTTTGCACTTG
Organism: Rhipidocladum racemiflorum; assembly: GCA_036346355.1. Classification (NCBI taxonomy): domain Eukaryota; kingdom Viridiplantae; phylum Streptophyta; class Magnoliopsida; order Poales; family Poaceae; genus Rhipidocladum; species Rhipidocladum racemiflorum. The sequence goes on from CM070582.1 coordinate 3,500,356, forward strand.
GCTAAACTAATCAAATAAAACCCAAAACCCTAAGGAGCCGATGTCTGGTTATTTATGAAAGCTAGGAGCGTGGGAACCACGTCCAAAGCAGTAGGATACTAACTACAACTCTATTATAAGACCCAAAGCCCAAGTCTTCTCGGTTTGGAAAAGTGATGCCAATTGTTTTGCATGTTCCCGTCGACTCGGACGGAATTTGGGGATGGGGTCAGATTCGTTGGAAAGAGGACGTCGAAACCTTTCAAACCAGTACACATAGACCCCTGTAGGATCGAAGTATACGAATATAGCAATCAGAGGGGGGTGAATGATTATGCGGAAGCTAAAACCAAATTCTTGATCTACTAAAAGTTCACCCCAAAACGGAACCAAATAATTGCCTCGTATTCGACAAAAACAGAATGATAGAGATTCGGTAAAACGTGAATTCCTGGAGATCCAACTGTTAGATTGATCATAAATTTGGACACAAGAAACTAGATTTCTATATGAATTAAACCCAAAAAGAATTAGCTCGATCGGACTTACGGATCAAAAGTTATGAGCTTCGCAATCTTGATGTTCCAGAACTTGACGAAAATCAATCTAATCAAAACTTCAAGATTAAACAAGATCTTCAAAAGAATAATCAACTAGACTTTGAGGAACTCTAGATCAATACCCTAGAAAGGTTTTTGATGGATCAAATCAAGATGAAACTCAAGGATCAAAAACCAATCTAGAATTAGAACAAGCATGCAAACAAGAACCAAAACAGAAAACACTATAGCAACGTGGTTACTGTAGCACACAAGAGTCTTGGAAGAATTGATCTTTATTTCTTTTGTCTAAAGTACTCCCATCAAAAGAGTACAAACCCTAAAACTGAGCTCTATGCGCCTCAGCTCTGCTTGGTTGCCCTTCAACAGGAGACACCCCTCCTATTTAAAGGAGCAAAACACAAGGAGTCCTGAATACAATCCTAATCCTAGTAGGAGTCCCACTCCTAATCCTAGAAAGAGTATGTATTCAACACAACTTCACTTGGCCCAATCTGGCCAAGTACAACTCTTGCACGCGTATGGCAACCCTACCATACTCACGTGACTAAGACTTTGTACGCGAATGACCTCCTGTCATTCTCACGTGACTAACCATTCTTCATGTGCACCATTCTCTTAGCCCGAACGTCCCGCATGACATCATTGACCACCAAGACCTCAGTTCCTCCCGAACCTAGTTCCGGTCCCGTCATCGACCACGTTCGTCTTCGAGCAATACCTGCACATGAACAAACCACAAAACAATTCCGAGCACAAGTCCACGACTTGAGTCACATTAATCCATGCAACTACTAAGTCCACTTCAAAACAAGCATCATGAAATTCTCACCAATTTCATAATCTTAAAGTTTAAACCAAAAATCAATTCCAAATTTGCTCAAAACCCTAATCGAGCAAACACCATTCACGCCGGACCAAAAATTCGGTCGGGCGCAAACGCCATGTGAACCCTAGAAAATCCATTCACGCCGGACTAAAAACTCGGTCCGGCGTACACGTGAAACTCACTGGTTTTGGAAAATTGAGTCCGGCACAAAAAACGCTTGAAAACACGTTCACGGCGGACCACAAGAAATTAGGTCCGGCGTAAATAGAAAACTTACTGTTTTTTATTGTGAATATGGTCCAGCTCAAATGCATCAAATGCACGTCCACGATGGACCAAATATTTGGTCCGGTGTGCATGCGAAAAATGAGGTTTTCGAACGTCAAAAGCACGTTTACGGCGAACCAAAAGTTTGGTCCGGCGTACATGCCCAAAATGCGATTTCTGAAGAGAACTTGTAACCTCAAAAGCACAATCTCGGCGGACTAAAAGTTTGGTCCGGCGTAGCTCGAGAAACGGTCCAACGCAAATGTAAAACTTACTGTTTTTGCAAGTTTGGTCCGGCGCCAAAACGAAACTTACTGTTTCTTGTCAATTTGTCAAACACATGCACAAGCACATTTTGCAAAGTCAATTCAAAGCCAATTTTTCAGCACATGATTTCACAACCCCGAACACCCATGTGGATCAAAAGTTATGGTTGTTTTAAATTGGAACTGTCCCGGAGGCCGAATCCAAGTTGATCTTGTACACCGAAAGAATTGGCTTCATGCTAGACACTTGGGAATCCTCCTTGGTTCATTGTTGATTTCAATTGGGTTTGTAGGCATGGCTGTATCCATGATAGTTATGTCCTCATCATCCTCCCCTTCTTGCATTTGAGTCGTCCTCGACTCAAGCTCATCATCTTCTCCCAAGTATGGTTTTAAATCGGCAATGTTGAATGTGGGACTAACCCCAAAATCTGCAGGCAATTCAAGCTTATATGCATTATCATTAATCTTTGCCAAAACTTTGAAAGGACCATCAGCTCGGGGCATCAACTTAGATTTTCTCAATTCAGGGAAACGATCTTTCCGCAAATGCAACCAAACTAAATCTCCTGGTTCAAAAGTTACATGCTTCCTTCCCTTACTACCAGCAAGTTTATATTTAACATTCATGCGCTCTATGTTTTCTTTAGTTGTCTCATGCATTTTCACAATCAAATCAGCACGTTGTTTAGCATCAAGATTCAATTTCTCCGAAGATGGAAGAGGTAACAAATCAATTGGAGCATGAGGCACAAATCCATAAACAATCTCAAAAGGGCACATCTTAGTAGTAGAATGCATTGATCGGTTATAAGCAAATTCAATATGAGGTAAGCATTCTTCCCATAATTTAATGTTCTTTTTCAAAACAGCCCCAAGCATGGTAGATAAAGTTCGATTAATGACATCAGTTTGTCCATCAATTTGGGGATGACAAGTAGTAGAAAATAAAAGCTTAGTCCCTAATTTAGCCCACAAAGTTCTCCAAAAGTGGCTTAAGAATTTAGTGTCACGATCTAAAACTATTGTGTTTGGCACACCATGTAAGCGGAAAATTTCACGAAAGAATAAGTCAGCAATGTTAGTAGCGTCATCGCTTTTGTGACAAGGTATGAAGTGTGCCATTTTAGAAAAGCTATCCACAACGACAAAGATACTATCCCTCCCCTTCTTTGTTCTAGGAAGTTCTAAAACAAAGTCCATAGAAATATCCTCCCACGGCACGCTAGGAACAGGCAGAGGCATGTATAAACCATGTGGATTAAGTCGTGACTTAGCTTTTTGACATGTAGTGCAGCGAGTGATGAAACGTTCCACGTCTCGTCTCATCTTGGGCCAAAAGAAATGGCTAGCGAGTATGTCCTCCGTCTTTTTCACACCAAAGTGTGACACCACGGAGTGTCGTAACCTTATTTAATGTGAATGTTGAGGTCAAAAACATTATGAATAATGGAATGGGAGGTTGAAACCTTACGGTATGGAGGTTAATAGCGTTTCCGGGCTGTTTTCAGGAGTTTGGGCCTTCCCGGGGCGTGTTGGGCCTTAGGGGGGACCCCTCGTGGGCCAAAAGTGGGGCTCTCTGGCCCATGAGGGGAGAGTGGGGCAGCATGTTGCCCTTGGGGTGCCCCCCTGCTGCCCTAGCAGCCTCCACCTCCTCCTCTCCCTCCCATAGCCGCCACACACCCTTTTGTCCCTTGCTTGCGCCCCCTTGCTCCCCCTTGCTCCTCCACCCCTCTCCTCACCTCTCCACCACCCTTGCTACCCCTAGGGGAGTTCTCCACCTCAATACCTCGAAGATCCGTCCATTGGAGCGCTCCGCGATGAGGAGATCCGGTGGATTTGGAGCGAGGAAGGAGATCACGCGAACCGGGAGGAGATCCATTGGGTTTTCGTGCGTCGGGCGAAGGTATGGCCATGAGAATCCTTGGGGTTGGTCTAGGATATGTTCTAAGGGTTAATATCATGTTTTTAGATCAATTGGTGGTGCTGTAGTTGGGTAGATTAGATGGAATCTTGAGTTTGCCACGTTCTCTGTTTCGGGCAGCATGAGCAGTCGATCTAGGGTTTGGGTTTTCGCCAATTTAGAATCGGAATTTGGTCGTACGGCTGTTGAAGAAGTTGTAGGTAATTTCAATACCTTTCAGTGAGTATAAAGAACGTCCAATTCCGCCCAGCCGTTTGAATGTTATGCTTGTTTTACCGAACGTATTAAAATCTGTGACGTGATTGGAACAGATCACGGTATTTTGTAGATTAAACAACTTTAGAGTCCGAATCAGTCTTTCCGTATACTTAGAAAAAGTTAGAAAATTTCCTAAGCTACGCGAGGATGTACTCGTTTATTCGATTTGGAGTCTTAGAACCCGAGTTATGCCTTTTGGAAGGCTGCTGTCCCGACGGGACAGAACCTCTGTTTTTGGGTTTTGCGAGTAGTTTGCGATGTCGGGGTAGAAGAGGGTTTGCGTACTGTTTTGTGGTCATGATTGTGAGTGTGTGGTACCTTTGTGCAGGTGGTGTGACCCCGGGAGTGCCCTCTACGTCTCGCCAATCCGTCGCCGTGGTTAAGGCAAGTGTATTGGAATGGGTAGCGGGTTGTAGTTGCTAGATTGGTTGAGATTGAGATTGAATATATGATATGTTCACATGCCATGCCTTAATGATTGCCAATGATATGATGAATATGTTGATTATGTTATGATTGCCAATGATATGATGAATATGTTGATTATGTTATGATGCCATGTGTTAGTGTACAAGTTATTTAGGATGTTGGCATGTTTGCATACATAAAATGTTACATGGCCCAGGCGGTGAGAAAGTCATAACTAATCCGGGGAAGGTCGGTGAGAAAGTTATGACTATTCCGGAGAGCCAATGAGTAAGTCCTACATCGTGATTCCATCCACCGCGGTGTATGGAAGCGAGGAGTAGGCACCCTCCATCTTCGGGATGGAAGGGGGGAGAGGGTGCACACCGACGGGTGTGTACTCAACCATACCGGTATGAGTTTCCAGGAGATATATGCATCGCATTGCATTGCATTATATCAGGATGTTATATGATGATGATATATGATGATGTCAATGATATGCTTACGCTATGAATATGAGATGTGTATGCTGTCGTATGTGAAAAGTGGTGATGAAGGTGTTAGAATGTATTTTCTTGTTCCATTGCAATATACTTGCTGAGTGATGAACTCACGCTTGTGTTTATGTTGTTTTTCTTAGGTACCATGAAACCGGCATGCGGGAAAGGGAGCTAGTCACACGTCATCACTTAGCATCACACTTATAAACAATGATATGCTCCTTCCTTTAAATTGTGATGGTTAATTTGTGTGCTTGGTTTCCTGTAACATCCTCAAATTTATAAAGTAATAAAAATCAAATATTAAAAATGTGAAATCAGTTTTGTGTTGCATTTCTTGATTTTATGTGCATTTATTGATTTTTGATCTATTGGTTGAATTAATTGTTGAAATGAATAATGGAATTTAAGAAAGAAAAGAAAAGAAAAGAGAAAATAGTAAAATAGTAAGAAATGAAATTACCATGGTAAAAATCTTGTATAACCTGGACAAACCCTAGAAGATACCCCTAAATGGTCAAAAGACCATGTGAATGCATTTAAGAGTAAAGAAAACAAATTAAAATGGTAAATTTTATTTCTGGCCAGTCCCATGTCAGATTTTTAGAGAGAGTTGTGTAGCAATATAGACCTTGGAATTTTTACCATAAGACCTCAGACATATCATCTTCACTCACAAAAAGTTTCAAAAATTAATAAGCAATTTTGCTATGATTTAGCATTTATTTTAGGCAAATTTGAAATTCTGCAGAAATCAATAAAAGATTTATGGAGACTTAAATAATGAGAATTTAATGTTGAAATTTTTATGATAGGTCCATTGTTTAGAACCAAACCTTCAGTAAAAATTTCAAAATTTAATATGTTGATTTAGTCCCTTAATCAATTTAAAAACTAAATTGGGTTTTCTGTACAGCTTTCACTGTCAGATTTTTAGTAAATAAATGGTAGATCATTTTAATCTCAAATTTTTACTGGAAGTAGATAATTTAACTATCAGCTTAGTGAAAAAGTTTCGAAAAATCTAGACATGAAATGAACCGGGAATTAAATGGGTTAGTGTGCTGTCCAGGGAATGAGCTAGAGCTCTCTCTTCTCATTTCTTACACGTGGGGCCCACGTGTGCTCGGACGCTGCCGACGGGTCCCGTAGCTTCCCGACACTGCCAGGTGGGACTCCACCTCACCCGTGCCTGTTTCCTCTCTTCTTCTTTCTTCCCTTCCAGCCTCACTGCAAGTGGCCCCGGGGACCACTTGTCGGTTTCTTCTTCCCCCTTCCTTCTCTGCTCTCACTCTCGACGGAGCAACTCGAACCGCCTCGCTCCCTTGTCGTGACTTCGCCGCAATCTCGTGCGCCCCGAGGCCGCTCTGCCACGCCGCTGCAACCCTGTACCACGCCCATGCCTTGACCGAGCTGGAGGAGAATGTCCGAGAACCGCCGAGACCTCCGTCCCTCATCTTGACACCCGAGTCTTTCTTAGCCTATTTAACCAGACAAATAGCACCCTTACACTCAACCAATCTTAGAACACCCACTCATTCATCCCCTCACGCCCGGAACTACACGAACCGGACCTTTCTTCCTCGTCTCGTGAAACCGATTTGGGAAAAACTCAAATTAAATGCGACTCGGTAAGAGAACGTCCAAATTGATGGACTTTTGAGCATCTACCAATACTCATGAAACTTTTGCACATCTTCTTCCAGGTGAAACGTCCCAGGGAGTTCCCCGCAGTGAGCCATCCTCTACCATTGCCGCCGCACGGTGAGAATACTACCCGGCCACCCATCCTCCAATCCATGAACTCTAATAGAGTCCCTAGGACCTCTAGATGCTCTCACGCATGTTCTTCAAGCTCAAGGATTCCCTTAGCGCCATCGCGCCGTGCGCCACCGTGAAGCGCCGCCGTCCAACGTCGAGAGCTCGATTCCTCCGAGCACCACCCGTATCTAAGTAGTCCCCTAGGTTCACCTTGGTCCCGTGTTGCCGTAGCCGTCGGCCGAAGTCGATCGACGTCGCCGGAGAGCCGCCGGCGAGGTCGTCGGCCATCGCCTCTGCCCTGGCTCTATGCCATGTGGGCCATGTCATCATTGCCGCACACCCGCGCCGCCGCCATGTGGTCCCATTTGTCTGATCGCCGCATTGCGCGTGCACTCGCGAGCCAACGCGGCCGGGCCCAGTTGTCAGTCTCAGCGACTCGATTCGAAAGCCAGCCCGCGCAAAACTAAGGAATACGCTTTCCTTGAAGGAAAGCGTCTTTTTCCTTTTCCCTGATTTTAGAAAACCGAATGCATTCAGAAGCATATAACTTTTTATTCATAGCTCCAAATTAGATGAAACAAATTTCTAAATTCATAATAAATCCTCTAGTTTCATAATCTGCAAAAATATTTTGACCTTGTTTAGGAATTTAAATTTGAATTTGAGTTTAAAGCTTGAAATTGGAATATGTGCCATATAAAAATTTTGCAAAATAGGTCCAAATTGAATGAAACCAACTTTGTTGGAATCCTTAGGTCAAGTACTGTCCAAATATGTAATTAGATTTGGATTTGGAACTAGTTTGTGAAAATTTCATATTAGGACTTTATTTAATGTATAAATTTAATATGATTGCAATAACTTGATAAAAAATGATCCAAAATGAATAAAATTTGTTTCTTTGTGCTCATTACACTGATTAGGACCATTTAGTAAGATAAAAGTTAGGATTTACCATGTTCTTTCATTACATATGATTAGGGTTGCTTTATATACTAATTTGTATTAGTACAATTAGTCATACACCCTACAAATGAACTTTGTTAAAAATAAACCTACAATCTTAGCTTCCTGAATTCGTAAATTAGAATGAAATAATACACAAAGAAGGTAGCTGTGTTATTTGCCCCTAAGCTTTAATCTTTAGATTAGAACCGTATATCTTAGTTCATACTTGAAATGATAAAGAGATGAAGTGATTGCCATCATTGGTTGATTTGAATTGATTCCATTTGAATCCTTCAATTGCTATCTTTATTGTTTGTGTATTTGCTTCTTCTATCGATATTGAAGTATCTTATTTGCCATGTTCGTATTCGACGTATAGACGCTGAGATTGCCGACTACGCTATCGATTTACACGATCCAAATTTTACACCGCCGAGGAGCAAGGCAAGCACCCCTTTGAGCATTCTTGAACCCAGATTTTACAACCAGATAAAATGTGATTAAGAATCTTCCTGCATGCTTATATTCTAACTATTTATTTCACACTCTTGGTAGTTATAACCCAATGTTGGTATATTGTCTTAATCATATCAACATAAACCCCATAATAACCATAGGAATGGGTACTCAATTAGAAGATGGGCTATAACGATTATTAATTTCATCCGCTTAGCAATGCTTAGAATGATACGATGACATCTATACCCACATACACACTTCTTTATGAAATCTTTTATGGTTTATTTAAGCGATAAAGGATCTTGGTAGTTTGATAAAAATGAAAATAAAACTATCGATTTTGGCGTGGGTGATTATTGGCAATAACCGGTTGTACATGTTTTAGCATTAATGCGTAGTTAGGAGTGGAGTATCGCCCATGTCACTTTAAGGACCGAACGTAGTGTTGCATGATCCAAGTATAACCGTACATCCACAAGTACTGTAATGGGACAGTCTTAACTTATTAAATTATTTGGAAATTAGCTTTGCACATTGGTAGGCAGTTGTAGCACGGGCATTCCGAATATTGGTTTGCTCGAGGGAGGTGTCATCACCGAGGTGTTGGCATCTGCCGTTGTAACGGTGTACGCCTGGCTATGAATTTGGGGCTGTTATTATTCCTGGTGGGTCACTGTAACACCCCAGCTTCTACTAAGCCCAGAATGCCACCAAACAAAGACCATAACACATTTAATACCATAATTTAAGGTAAATTCCAGCAAGTAAACATTTAGATTAATTGAGAATTTTGACAGCATCTCCTTTGTTTTTGTACGAAAACTTAACAACATAGCATCATATCAATATGAGGAATCAACGAGATAATCATACGCAGCGATAATGATAGCTAGTCATCAACTAAAACATCAATAAGCATCACTAGCGAAAGAATAAGCATCAGTTTAAGCTTAGGCGATTAAAACAACTCATTCTCTAACCCCACATGATCCACATGAGGGGAACAATCAAACATAAAGGCCATACACTAAAGATTATTGCAATACTTAATGCTGTGTCTCCAAAACAGGTGAATTAGCTAGATTATGATACTACGTGGAGTGGTGTAGCTAGTTCCTTTTCCCGCGCGCCGATTTTGTGGTACCTAAAGAAACAAACAACGAAAGCACAAGCGTGAGTTTAAAACTCAGCAAAGTGTAATACAATGGAAACAGAGTGCAAGACAACAAACCATCAACTTCAATCTTCATAAGCATTACATATCACATCATTACCATTCTCACGTACACGACATGGTAAAAACATCATAATCATCTCTTGATCAATATGGTGTTCGTTTCATGAACTCATGAACAATTCAACAACATTCTCATTCATAGTTTCATTCATGCAATGCAATGCACATGTCTTCTGGAATACTCATACCGGTATGGTTGAGTGCACACCCGTCGGCATGCACCCTTTTCCCCCTTCCATCCCGAAGATGGAGGGTGCCTATCACTCGCTTCCAGTCACCTCGGTGATGGAATCACGAGGTAGGACTTACTCAAACGAATGGCCCCGGACTAGTCATAACGGTTCTCACCGCCCCTACCGGAATAGTTATGACTTAACTCACCGGCCAGCCATGAAAATATGACATGCATGCAAAATGGGCAGTACGTATTCATAAATAGAATATTGCATGTCAACATATGGCCTCTCAACATGTAAGACCGTGATCAACAATCAACGGTAACCTTTCAAAAACATGGCATGTGAATCCTTTATCAACGACAAGCATTTTTAATCATAGCATGAGGACCCCATATCATCGACATTATTTCAATCATGGCCTAAGGACATCCTATCCATTATAACATGTAATCCATGGCATGGCAAGACAACATGTTATCTATTCCAAATATTATCAACCAATTCTAGCAGCACGTATAACATAAAAACCACGCAAAACACTTGCCTTCAACCACGGGCAATGGGTAGCGAGAGGTTGAGGGCACTCCCGGAGGCACACCACCTGCAAACACGTGCCACGCACTCAAATAGAGTCCACAAAACAGCACACATAAGAATCCCACTACCCGACTTCGCTTAACTCCAAAAATCAGAAAACAGCAAATCTGTCCCTTCGGGACAGCAGCCTTCCGATGGGCATAACTTCTGTTCTAAGACTCCAAATCGATTAAACGCAGTACACCATCGCGAAGCTTAGGAAATTTCCTAGCTTTCTCTAGTTATACGGAAAGACTAATTCGGACTCTAATGTTGTTTAATCTAACGTTGAACACGAACTGTCCCAATCTCGTCACAGATTTGACAGCGCTCGGTAAAATGGCCATAACTTCCAAACGGCTGGGCGGAATTTCAATTTCTTTATATGCACGGAAAGATAATGAAATTATCTACAACTTCCTAAAAGTCCGTACGACCAGAATCCAAATCTAAATTGGCGAAAACGCCTGCCCTAGTTCGGGTTCCCAATCTGCCCGAACAGAATTCGACTACAACTCTAGTTTTCATTAGATCTAACCCATGGCAGCACCTCCCATGATCCAAAAACATGGTAAAACACCTCTACACAGAATCTAATCAATCCCCAAAGGTTTCTCCCATTACCTTCTTGACGATCCACGAATCAACCGCTTCTCTTCGCGCGATCTCCACCCGATCTCCTCCCACGCGACGTTGCCACCGGTTCTCCTCGTCGCGGATCCTCCCACCGGCGAGGAAAGCACCATGGCGTGGCGTGGCAGCGAGGGGAACGCAGCAAGGGTGGGGGAGGAGGCGCAAGGGGGGAGGGGTGGTGCGGCTTGGGCGTGGGGGGTGAGGAGGAAGAGATGGGATGGAGGTGGGGTGGCGGCTACAAGGGGAGGAGTGGGGCGCATGGGGGAGGGAGGGCTAGGGCTGCAGGGTTTGCTGCCCCCCTCACCCCAAATTGGGCCACGTGAGTCCCACCATCCGGCCCACGAAGGCTCCCCCAAGCCCAACACCTCCCCGGAGCGGCCCAAAACGCCCAAAAACGGCCCGAAAGCAGCGTTAAAACGTCATACCGTAGGGTTCTAATTGCAAATTTCTTACTTTCTAAAGTTAGGCCAACCCGTAGTATCACATTCTTCCCCCCTTAACTGGATTCGACCTCGAATCTTACACGTCAACTCTAAATCAATGTCCACTAGGGACTCAACTTCTTTGCGAACTTAACACACCTGCGCAAAGACTCAAACAGTAGCAACGACAACCAAATTCTCCAAATCCATCTATTAACAAGAGTGACCTGACTTAGCTTAACTAAGCACCACTTGACATGATTCCTCATTTACTTCGATCTCTATCATGATTCATAAACTCCAAATGACACAATCATCTTGAAACACATCCCTTTTTCATCATTAGTATTAAAATGGTCAACCGAGGTTCCAAACTTGAACCCCCCCAAAAAGACCATTTACGCAAAACCCCATCTCTTCCAATTATTTGACCCTTTTTCTCAAGGAATCAAAATTTACTAATGTCATCTTCGCTCATAGCCTATATCGACCATACTTTCTTTTCGAATGCCAACCACATTACACTTTTCATTCTATCCTCTCCCAGGCATAACGCATACCCAGAGACATCTAGCTAAGACAATGTCCACGACAAAGCATTTTACATCACAATTTCTATAACATTTGCTTCCACCCCACGATACTTTCAACCAAATTCAAACCACGACATCAACAACTTCCATCATCATCCACCCTCATACCACTAATGTCCAGCACCTAGCCCAAACTAGGACCGTAACTCACTACCAAATCTCAATTGGCACTTTTCCCAAGAGGATGTCGCCCTCACAAACAATTCACACAAACAACGAAGCCCACGAGTATAGCTCTTAGATTATACTCAACACTAACCCGAGGCCCTTCTTATTCTCGCTCCTATCAATAGTGCAAAAGAAGTACGATTCCAACTCCGGAATTTCTATTCCTGGTGGGTTACTGACTCCGGAATCACTTTTACCTTTTTAGCTTCCATCATAGTCAGGAGTGACGTCACTGGGCTAGTGCAAAGTTAAGGTTCAAGTAATCGAACAGTTTCGTTATGAACTCCTCGCGGGCATACCAAAGGAAGTGTGTCTTATAGCTTGCAAAAAGGGAGAACATATCTTGTGGGTAAAGCAGTACAAACTCTGCAGAGTCTAAAACTATTCGAATAGCCGTATCCACGGTCATGGATGACTTGGCGAATTGACACTAGTTAGCTATTTCTGTTTTCAAAAACCTTTGATTAAATGATTTGGGAAATGGTTTACATTCTTTAGTCTTACTTAATGTTACATTTGTTCGTACGAGACCATGGAGGGTCTTTTCGTTAATTTACTCACAAAGGGCCGTGAGTAAAATGTTATTTTTCTATTATTACTTGTTATCTCAATTACTTATCAAATTGTTTTAAAGCTTTATTACGCTTTCCATTACTATGCAGTATTACTTCATTCAAAACTTTCGCTTTATGCAAAACAACCGTAGAGACCCACTTTCTATTTCAGCCTGCATATATTTCAGGAATTGTATACACTACAAAGTCTTGCGAGTACCAATGTACTCAACTTGCTTCAACAATGTTTTTTAGGTGAAGAGCAAGATTACGATAATGATGGGAATGAATATGAGGAACCTGCGAATTTTAGCGACGACTGATCTTTCTAAGTTCATCTCAGCAGTTGCCTGTGGAGTTATGGAATAGTTGGCATACTATGAGACATGGTTTTAATTTCCTGCTACTTTTGGTATTGTAATAACACTATAAAACTTGTGATGTAATAAAAGTGTGTATCTGTGTGGCTGTAATATCCAAATTGTGTTTGTGCGTGCGACCATGATCATGGGAATGGCACGAGGAAGCACTTAAGAGCCTCATATTTATGTTACTTAGTGACATAAAAATGAGGGTCTTCTGATTTATTATCGAGCCACGCCTGTAGGTGAACCTTAGTTAGAATGGTCGTTAGAAGGAAATTTAAAATTTTGAATAGACACATTACACTTAGGGATATAAAACTTGTTATATCTGTTATTAATACTTTACTATGTTGTCTTCTACTCTTTACTTTTGTGAGTTATAGTTGCATCTTGCATTTAATATGGAATACTAATTCCTTATTAAATGTGCAGATGGAAGGGTATTCGCCATGCTTCCACACCTCAGAGCATCCGGAAAGCGGGATTGATGGGAGTCTTAGCACAGATGTTAGACTTTGCACAGTTTGAGACACCTCGATACACCGTCTACCAGGCGATGGCGAGTCCAGTTTCGATAGAGTACATAGCTAGGATTGAGATCCCAGCTAGGACACAGTTCGGAGAGGCAGATCGTACTTTTGATGGTCGTGGAGCTTCGGTGTCTTCCGCGTTGAGCGATGTTGCTTATATGGCCATCGTTCGACTGCGCCACGCTCTTCCAGAGATGGCGACTGTTTACCGAGAGATACCTGCCTTGTTACCGAGGGGAGACACTAGTTACATAGATCCTAGTACAGTGCCTAATGAGCACTATAGGATCATAGTTGAGTTCCTTCATGCTGCTGACCGTTACCACCGTCAGGCAGTATTAGAGTACTATGTAGCACGTAGGAGAGTAGCCTTTTTAGAGAACGCCATAGCTCCTTTCGTGGCTATGGGTTTGTTCTCTAGGTCAGCTCTTGGCGACGATGCTACTTTGTTGCGATCCAGGAGGTGCACGGTACTCCGACACCTAGTGCGCTAGAGCCACTAGGCGTTCCCGGCGGGCTAGGATGTCCACGAGGAGTTAGTCGTCCACGTGCATCGCGGGTTAGACTTGGGCCAGTCGGCTGCAGGTGTCTGCGTCCCGTGTGGCCTTGAGTTCTGACGTCGTGGTACCTTTCCATACGGTGATCGACTCTACCCTGCGGATCTGTTGAGTCTTTGGCGAGGGCGTTGCAGCGCCAGGTTTGGAGTAGGTTTACCTTGAGTTGTAGCAGCACATGTGGTCTTGTAGCGTTGAGTTGTGAGGTTGTCATACTTTTGTTGTACATGTTGTTAATATGTGGTATGAATAAAGTGCTGTTACTGTTTATTTCTGTTTGTTTTGGTTCCTTCTCGTGACTTTCTAATGTCTTATTACAATTTCACGATGATGTGATCCTTTGTGTATATCATTTACAATATGACATAACCTAATAACACACCTCTCTTGTTAATGAATTTCTTTAAGAATAATAAAATTTTAGGGAATGAAATGTTGCCTATTAACCAATGAGTTTGAGTTTAGATTTTGAGTCTACCCGGCTTAAATCATTTAATTACAATACATTATTTTCTCATCTGAATTGAAATTTCAGGATGCCTGTAATGAGATCTCTTGGCGGGATCTTGGAGAGTGAGGCATCGCAGAGCCTTTTCCTCCTCGCGAAACATTGCCCACTCGGCGCAACCTAATCCGATTCACCCATACGCAAGGGCTTCATCTTCTCATCAAGTGCCGAGATCCACCTAATCGATTCAAATCCTAATCGGCAAGGTGGAATTACGGAGGAGCAGTGCCAGTCCGCCCACAATGGCGCAAGTTACGGCAATGATTGAGCAAAACCGTCAAACCCATACACTTCTTCTGCCTTGATTAGTTCGAGAATACTTCCCACCAAGGAGTTCTGTTGGAGGAAGTGGTGGTGATGCCCCACCATCAAGGTTATGCGAGTTTTTGAAGACTCGGCCTCCTACATTTTCTCTGCCGCCGACCCATTGGACGCAGATGATGGGTCTGCGAACAATGGAGAGCAAGTTGAACATTGCACGCTGCAATGATCGGGAGAAAGTTCTCTATGCATCTTATCGGTTGGGAGGAGGCCGCTTTATGGTGGGAGAACTACCAAGCTATTCTTCCAGTGGATCAGATTTCATGGGAGGCCTTCAAGGATACTTTTAGCGGACCCATATTCCTTCGATCGATGGACATCAAAGGCGGGAATTCCTTGACCTCCGCCAAGGGAATCGATCGGTAATGGAGTATCTTAATCGCTTCAATTACCTTTCCCGCTATGCACCATTAGAAGTTACCCTGAAGCGCGCAAGTTGGAACGCTTTCGGGATAACTTAAATGAGGAGATCAAATGTGCTTTAGCTGCCATTGATATCAATGACTTCCAAACTCTGGTGGACAATTCTATTCGAGTAGAGCATAGCACTCGAGCTGCCATGGAGTCGCGTAAAAGGAAATGGATGGCACGTAAGAGGCGCGGTGCAAGCCCATCCAGGCCTCGCCTGCACCTCAGGGTAATGCGCGACCACCTGCTCCGCCCGCGAAGCAAAGCGTCAAGGTCACGCCCCTCGACCTCGGCGGCCTTTGACCTTTGCCACGTCCGGCAAACCCTACTGGAGCACTTCCTACCGGAGCATCGTCTCAGACTCCAAATGTCACATGCTTCAAGTGCAAGCAGCTTGGACATTATGCCAATAATTGCCCAAGCAAGGGAGTTCCTCAGCGACCCCCTGGTCATCCTCAAGGAGCTGGAGGACAACAAGCTGGAAAACCTGCACCTGCTCAAGCCGCCAATCAAGGACGTTTACATCATGTGACGGCTGAAGAAGCAACGGAAGCACCAGATGTGATTCTGGGTATGTTCCCCGTCCAATCTATTCCCACTTTGGTGTTATTTGATTCCGGTGCATCTCATTCCTTTATATCCAAGAAGTTTATAGAATCACATCAAATCCAAACTGAATCTTTATCCATGTCCATGATAATCTATTCTCCTGGAGCAAAAATGAGAACAACTAAAATGTGTCCTAAGGTTAGCATTGAAATAAATGAAGTTTTATTTTATGCTGATCTTATCCTTATAGAAACCCCAGGATTAGATATCATTCTTGGTATGGATTGGTTAGCTAAGAATAAAGGACAGATAGATTGTGCTAATAGATCCATATCTCTTATTAATCCTGATGGAATTGAAGTGAACTTTAGTTCCACCCAAAATCTTTCCGAATCAAGATCATACCTAAATGCATTGGTAATGGAAAAGATTCAATCTGTTCCTGTAGTTTCCAACTTTCCTGATGTATTTCCTGAAGAATTGCCAGGTTTGCCACCAGATCGTGACTTAGAGTTCGTCATTGATCTTATACAGTACAGCCCCAATTTCAAAAGACCTTATCGTATGCCACCAAATGAGTTAATAGAACTCAAAAAGCAAATTCAAGAACAACTAGATAAAAAGTTCATTCGACCTAGTACTTCTCCATGGGGTAGCCCAGTTCTCTTTGTCAGTAAAAAGGACGGTAGTCTACGCATGTGTGTGGATTATCGTGCTCTCAATGATGTTACCATCAAAAATAAATATCCTTTACCTCGAATCGATGATCTTTTCGATCAATTAACCGGCGCCCAAATCTTCTCCAAAATCGATCTTAGACATGGATATTATCAATTGAAAATTCGACCGGAGGATATTCCTAAAACAGCCTTTACCACTCGTTACGGCTTATATGAATATGTCGTAATGTCCTTCGGACTTACAAATGCTCCAGCTAGCTTTATGAGCTTAATGAATAAAGTCTTTATGGAGTATCTCGATAAGTTCGTAGTGGTATTCATAGATGATATCCTCATCTATTCCAAAAATGAAGAAGATCATACCCAACATCTACATTTGGTTCTGGAGAAACTCCGAGAACATAAATTATATGCCAAGTTCGAGAAATGTGAATTTTGGTTGAAGGAAGTTGCATTCCTCGGGCATATCCTTTCCAAAGGTGGAATTTCTGTTGATCCCAGCAAAGTTCAAGCAGTCCAAAACTGGGAGCAACCAAAATCTGTTCCTCAAATCCGAAGTTTCCTCGGTTTAGCAGGATATTATCGCCGCTTTATCGAAAACTTCTCCAAAATTGCTAAACCGTTGACTCAGCTCTTGAAGAAAGAAAAGAAATATGAATGGACTCCAGAATGCGAAGCAAGTTTTCTGGAATTAAAGAAACGGTTAACCACAGCCCCAGTGCTGGTGTTACCCGACATCCATAAGAGCTTCGATGTCTATTGCGATGCTTCACGCAATGGTCTCGGGTGCGTGTTGATGCAAGAAATGAGAGTCGTAGCTTATGCTTCTCGGCGACCGACCTCATGAACTTAATTATCCAACTCATGATCTAGAGTTAGCTGCGGTAGTGCACGCCCTCAAAATCTGGCGTCACTATCTTATTGGAAACAAGTGTGACATCTACACAGATCATAAGAGCTTAAAATACTTCTTTACTCAGCCAGATCTTAATCTGCGACAAAGGAGATGGCTGGAGCTAATAAAGGATTACGACCTTAGTATTCATTATCATCCTGGTAAAGCTAATGTCGTAGCGGATGCTCTGAGCCGTAAACTTCATTGTATGACAGTGTCAACATACACTGATCAATCTGAATTAGTAAAGGAGTTTCAGAAGCTTAATTTGGGAATTGTTGAAAAAGGATTTGTTGCTAGTCTCCAAATGCAACCAAATCTGAAGACCCAAATTAAGATAGCTCAATCTAAAGACGAAGCTATATCTAAAATCCGAAAAGAGTTGGAACAAGGCAAAGAATTGGAATTCTCAGAAAATTCGGATGGTATACTTCAATTCAAGAATCGAATCTATATCCCCAGTGATCTAGAAATCAAGAAGTTGATCTTGAGTGAAGCTCATGAATCACCTCTATCTATCCATCCTGGTAGCACGAAGATGTATCAAGATCTAAAGCAAGAATATTGGTGGCCCGGCATGAAGAAAGAAATCGCCGAATATATCGCGAAATGTGATATATGTCAGCGAGTAAAAGCCGAGCATCAACGCCCAGCTGGTTTACTTCGACCTCTTGAAATTCCAGAATGGAAGTGGGACCATATCTGTATGGATTTCATTACTGGTCTACCAAGAACCAGAAAAGGAAATGATTCCATTTGGGTTGTCGTTGATCGATTAACCAAAGTTGCTCACTTCATTCCAGTCAAAACTAATTATATAAGCTCTAAACTTGCTTGAGCTATATTTGGAAAAACATTGTTCGTCTTCATGGAGTTCCCAAGACAATTGTGTCCGATCGTGGATCGATTCACATCTCGTTTCGGAAAGTTTGCATACTGTTAGGGACAAAGCTGAATTTCAAGACGGCTTATCATCCCCAAACGGATGGACAGATGAACGGACCAATCAGACCCTGGAGGACATGCTAAGAGCTTGTGTGCTATCTTATGGCATGGATTGGGAGAAAAGCTTGCCTTTTGCTGAATTCTCCTCTACTCATAGCTTTCAAGCCAGTCTCCCGATGTCCCCTTTTGAAGCACTTTACTAAGAAAGTGCCGAACCCTCTCTTTGGTCTCAAATCGAGAAAGAAATTTCTTTGGCCCAGACATTATCCAAGAAGCCCAAGAGCAAGTTGACATGATTAGGAGTCGACTCAAAGAAGCCCAATCTCGTCAGAAGAGTTACGCCGACAATCGTCGACGTGAATTAAGCTTTGAAGTCGGAGATCATGTCTATTTGAAAGTTTCTCCTCTTCGCGAGTTAAATCGTTTCCAAATCCGCGGGAAACTAGCCCCTCGATATATTGGACCGTTTCCAATTATCGAGAAAATGGGAGAGATGGCATATAAGTTGGACTTGCCACCCCGTTTATCGGAAGTCCATAATGTCTTCCATGTATCTCAACTCAAGAAATGTCTTCGTGCCGATCGATCTCGCAAATCTCGGCGATCTCGATTTACAACCTGATCTATCTTATCGAGAGCGTCCTGTTTGCATTCTTGAAGAAGCCGAGCGACATACAAGAAACAAGATCCACAGAATGTTGAAGGTCCAATGGAGTAATCATACTGAAGAAGAAGCCACGTGGGAGCGTGAAGATCACCTGATGAAAGAATTTCCAGACTTCTTTTAGTTTTCCTTAGTTTCGCAAATCTCGAGGACGAGATTTTTGTAAGGAGGGTAGATCTGTAACATCCTCAAATTTATAAAGTAATAAAAATCAAATATTAAAAATGTGAAATCAGTTTTGTGTTGCATTTCTTGATTTTATGTGCATTTATTGATTTTTGATCTATTGGTTGAATTAATTGTTGAAATGAATAATGGAATTTAAGAAAGAAAAGAAAAGAAAAGAGAAAATAGTAAAATAGTAAGAAATGAAATTACCATGGTAAAAATCTTGTATAACCTGGACAAACCCTAGAAGATACCCTAAATGGTCAAAAGACCATGTGAATGCATTTAAGAGTAAAGAAAACAAATTAAAATGGTAAATTTTATTTCTGGCCAGTCCCATGTCAGATTTTTAGAGAGAGTTGTGTAGCAATCTAGACCTTGGAATTTTTACCATAAGACCTCAGACATATCATCTTCACTCACAAAAAGTTTCAAAAATTAATAAGCAATTTTGCTATGATTTAGCATTTATTTTAGGCAAATTTGAAATTCTGCAGAAATCAATAAAAGATTTATGGAGACTTAAATAATGAGAATTTAATGTTGAAATTTTTATGATAGGTCCATTGTTTAGAACCAAACCTTCAGTAAACATTTCAAAATTTAATATGTTGATTTAGTCCCTTAATCAATTTAAAAACTAAATTGGGTTTTCTGTACAGCTTTCACTGTCAGATTTTTAGTAAATAAATGGTAGATCATTTTAATCTCAAATTTTTACTGGAAGTAGATAATTTAACCATCAGCTTAGTTAAAAAGTTTCGAAAAATCTAGACATGAAATGAACCGGGAATTAAATGGGTTAGTGTGCTGTCCAGGGAATGAGCTAGAGCTCTCTCTTCTCATTTCTTACACGTGGGGCCCACGTGTGCTCGGACGCTGCCGACGGGTCCCGTAGCTTCCCGACACTGCCAGGTGGGACTCCACCTCACCCGTGCCTGTTTCCTCTCTTCTTCTTTCTTCCCTTCGGCCTCACTTGCCAAGTGGCCCCGGACCACTTGCTCGGTTTCTTCTTCCCCTTCCTTCTCTGCTCTCACTCTCGTGAGCAACTCGAACCGCCTCGCTCCCTTGTCGTGACTTCGCCGCAATCTCGTGCGCCCCGAGGCCGCTCTGCCATGCCGCTGCAACCCTGTACCACGCCCATGCCTTGACCGAGCTGGAGTAGAATGCCCGAGAACCGCCGAGACCTCCGTCCCTCATCTTGACACCCGAGTCTTTCTTAGCCTATTTAACCAGACAAATAGCACCCTTACACTCAACCAATCTTAGAACACCCACTCATTCATCCCCTCACGCCGGAACTACACGAAATAGGACCTTTCTTCCTCGTCTCGTGAAACCGATTTGGGGAAAAACTCAAATTCGTGCGACTCGGTAAGAGAACGTCCAAATTGATGGACTTTTGAGCATCTACCAATACTCATGAAACTTTTGCACATCTTCTTCCAGACTGAAACATCCCAGGGAGTTCCCGCACCGTGAGCCATCCTCTACCATTGCCGCCAGACGTGAGAACACCACCCGGCCACCCATCCTCCAATCCATGAACTCTAATAGAGTCCCTAGGACCTCTAGATGCTCTCACGCATGTTCTTCAAGCTCAAGGATTCCCTTAGCGCCATCGCGCCGTGCGCCACCGTGAAGCGCCGCCGTCCAACGTCGAGAGCTCGATTCCTCCGAGCACCACCCGTATCTAAGTAGTCCCCTAGGTTCACCTTGGTCCCGTGTTGCCGTAGCCAGCTTCGGGCAAGTCGATCAACGTCGCCGGAGAGCCGCCGGCGAGGTCGTCGGCCATCGCCTCTGCCCTGGCTCTATGCCATGTGGGCCATGTCTGTCAGCTGCCCGCACACCCGCGCCTCGCTGCCATGTGGTCCTCATTTGTCTGATCGCGCGGCGTGCACTACGCACGAGCCATTGCCGGCCGGGCCGATTGTCGATCTCGGCTGACTCGATTCAAAAGCCACCACAAAACTAAGGAATACGCTTTCCTTGAAGGAAAGCGTCTTTCCTTTTCACGATTTTAGAAAACCGAATGCATTGAAGCATATAACTTTTTTATTCATAGCTCCAAATTAGATGAAACAAATTTCTAAATTCATAATAAATCCTCTAGTTTCATAATCTGCAAAAATATTTTGACCTTGTTTAGGAATTTAAATTTGAATTTGAGTTTAAAGCTTGAAATTGGAATATGTGCCATATAAAAATTTTGCAAAATAGGTCCAAATTGAATGAAACCAACTTTGTTGGAATCCTTAGGTCAAATCTTGTCCAAATATGTAATTAGATTTGGATTTGGAACTAGTTTGTGAAAATTTCATATTAGGACTTTATTTAATGTATAAATTTAATATGATTGCAATAACTTGATAAAAAATGATCCAAAATGAATAAAATTTGTTTCTTTGTGCTCATTACATCGATTAGGACCATTTAGTAAGATAAAAGTTAGGATTTACCATGTTCTTTCATTACATATGATTAGGGTTGCTTTATATACTAATTTGTATTAGTACAATTAGTCATACACCCTACAAATGAACTTTGTTAAAAATAAACCTACAATCTTAGCTTCCTGAATTCGTAAATTAGAATGAAATAATACACAAAGAAGGTAGCTGTGTTATTTGCCCCTAAGCTTTAATCTTTAGATTAGAACCGTATATCTTAGTTCATACTTGAAATGATAAAGAGATGAAGTGATTGCCATCATTGGTTGATTTGAATTGATTCCATTTGAATCCTTCAATTGCTATCTTTATTGTTTGTGTATTTGCTTCTTCTATCGATATTGAAGTATCTTATTTGCCATGTTCGTATTCGACGTATAGACGCTGAGACTGCCGACTACGCTATCGACGACACAGATCCAGCTTACACCGCCGAGGAGCAAGGCAAGCACCCCTTTGAGCATTCTTGAACCCAGATTTTACAACCAGATAAAATGTGATTAAGAATCTTCCTGCATGCTTATATTCTAACTATTTATTTCACACTCTTGGTAGTTATAACCCAATGTTGGTATATTGTCTTAATCATATCAACATAAACCCCATAATAACCATAGGAATGGGTACTCAATTAGAAGATGGGCTATAACGATTATTAATTTCATCTGCTTAGCAATGCTTAGAATGATACGATGACATCTATACCCACATACACACTTCTTTATGAAATCTTTTATGGTTTATTTAAGCAGTAAAGGATACTGGTAGTTTTGATAAAAATGAAAATAAAACTATCGATTTTGACGTGGGTGATTATTGGCAATAACCGGTTGTACATGTTTTAACGTGTACGTAGTTAGGGTGGAGTATCGCCCATGTCACTTTAAGGACCGAACGTAGTGTTGCATGATCCAAGTATAACCGTACATCCACAAGTACTGTAATGGGACAGTCTTAACTTATTAAATTATTTGGAAATTAGCTTTGCACATTGGTAGGCAGTTGTAGCACGGGCATTCCGAATATTGGTTTGCTCGAGGGAGGTGTCATCACCGAGGTGTTGGCATCTGCCGTTTGTAGCAGTCATACGCTGGCTATGAATTTGGGGTCATATTATTCTGGTGGGTCACCGACTCGAATTTCTATTCTGGTGGGTTCTTGACTCGGAATCACTTTTACCTTTTAGCTTCCATCATAGTCGGGAGTAGCGCCATCGGGCTAGTGCAAAGTTAAGGTTCAAGTAATCGAGCGATTTCGTTATGAACTCCTCGCGGGCATACCAAAGGAAGTGTGTCTTATAGCTTGCAAAAGGAGAACATATCTTGTGGGTAAAGCAGTACAAACTCTGCAGAGTCTAAAACTATTCGAATAGCCGTATCCACGGTCATGGATGACTTGGCGAATTGACACTAGTTAGCTATTTCTGTTTTCAAAAACCTTTGATTAAATGATTTGGGAAATGGTTTACATTCTTTAGTCTTACTTAATGTTACATTTGTTAAATGCAGAGACCATGGAGGGTCTTTTCGTTAATTTACTCACAAAGGGCCGTGAGTAAAATGTTATTTTTCTATTATTACTTATTATCTCAATTACTTATCAAATTGTTTTAAAGCTTTATTACGCTTTCCATTACTATGCAGTATTACTTCATTCAAAACTTTCGCTTTATGCAAAACAACCGTAGAGACCCACTTTCTATTTCAGCCTGCATATATTTCAGGAATTGTATACACTACAAAGTCTGCAGTACCAATGTACTCAACTTGCTTCAACAATGTTTTTTAGGTGAAGAGCAAGATTACGATAATGATGGGAATGAATATGAGGAACCTGCGAATTTTAGCGACGACTGATCTTTCTAAGTTCATCTCAGCAGTTGCCTGTGGAGTTATGGAATAGTTGGCATACTATGAGACATGGTTTTAATTTCCTGCTACTTTTGGTATTGTAATAACACTATAAAACTTGTGATGTAATAAAAGTGTGTATCTGTGTGGCTGTAATATCCAAATTGTGTTTGTGCGCACACCACTGATCATGGGAATGGCACAGGAAGCACTTAAGAGCCTCATATTTATGTTACTTAGTGACATAAAAATGAGGGTCTTACATTTCCTCATTTACTTCGTTTGGCTCATGAGATGGTTGGAATCTCTATTCTAGGCTTATACTGCTGCTAGAACCCTTATTATTGATGATTTAGATGTCATTCTTTATACTACATCCTGTGATCTTATTATTGTTGCTTCAATTCATGGAAAAACAAAGGAGATGCTGCCGAAATTTTCGGTTTTAGCATTTACTCCTTTGCTGTAATTTATCTTAATTTATGCTATTTAGAGGTTGATTAGTCTATGTTTGGTAGCATTCGGGCATATTAAATGCCGGGGTGTTACACAAAGTGTCCCATCAATCCTCCTCCATGCGCTTCCTGTAGCAATAACAAACGAACATAACTAGCTGGAATACATAGTTTGTTTGCTCTAAACACAAACCCATTATTGAGGACAAATTTGTTCCAAGTTTTTCCCTCTTTACAATTGAGCAACACATTTTTAAAATCATCATCATGCACATATTGCTCTTTAATCGTTTCCAAACCAATAATTTTGAAGTCAAGTTGTGAGAGCATGGTAAATCTCCTAGACAAGGCATCAGCAATGACATTATCCTTTCCCTTTTTGTGTTTGATGACATAAGGAAATGATTCAATGAATTCAACCCACTTTGCATGTCTACGGTTCAGTTTAGCTTGACTTCTAATATGTTTTAACGATTCATGATCAGAATGTATAACAAATTCCTTGGGCCATAAATAATGTTGCCATGTTTCTAAAGTTCGAACTAGCGCATATAACTCCTTATCATAAGTAGAATAATTCAAACTTGGCCCACTCAACTTCTCACTAAATTAAGCAAATGTGTTTTCCTTCTTGTAACAGAACACCACCCAAACCAATTCCACTAGCATCACATTTTAGTTCAAAAGTCTTAGAAAAGTCCGGAAGTTTGGAGTAAAGGTGCATGGGTTAACTTAGCTTTCGAATGTTGAAGGCATCTTCTCGTGACTTGCCCCAAACAAAAGGTACACCCTTCTTGGTGAGCTCATTCAAGGGTGCAATGATGGTAAGTCCTTCACAAAACGACGATAGAATCCAGCAAGTCCTAGAAAACTTCGCACCTATGTGACCGTGTTAGAGTCGGCCAACTCAGATCGCTTCAACCTTGGCTTGGTCAACTTCAATTCCCTGTGGAGTAACAACATAGCCAAGAAAAGATACTCGATCCGTGCAAAAGGCACACTTCTCAAGGTTACCAAATAAGCGTGCATCGCGTAAAGCGTTAAAAACAACACGTAAATGTTCAATATGATCCTCTAAAGATTTGCTATAAATCAAGATATCATCTAAGTAAACTACCACAAATTTTCCAATGAAAGCACGTAAAACCTCGTTCATCAGTCTCATGAAAGTGCTAGGAGCATTAGTCAACCTGAAAGGCATTACTAACCACTCATATAACCCAAACTTAGTTTTAAATGTTGTTTTCCATTCATCTCCTAACTTCATGCGAATCTGGTGATACCCACTACGCAAATCCACTTTAGAGAACATAGTAGAGCCACTTAATTCATCAAGCATATCGTCTAACCGAGGAATAGGATGGCGATATTTAATGGCGATATTATTAATTGCTCTACAATCCACACACATGCGCCATGTTCCATCTTTCTTAGGTACTAAGATGACTGGTACAGTACAAGGACTAAGAGATTCACGTACATATCCTTTATTAAGCAATTCTTGAATTTGACGTTGTATCTCTTGTGTCTCTTCAGGGTTGGTTCTGTAAAGTGCTCGGTTGGGCAAGAATGCCCCTGGAATGAGATCAATTTGATGCTCAATCCCTCTAATTGGCAGCAACCCTGAGGGGATGTCCTTTGGAAAGATGTCAGTGTGTTCCTGCAAAAGGTTAGCGACAACAGGAGGCAAAGAGAGAGAGAGAGATCTCCTCTAGTGAAAACAAAGTTTCTTTGTAGACCAAAGCATAGCATGTATACCTACAAACATTCAACTCATTCAAATCAGATTTTGTCGCAAGAAAACAAGCACCTTTCAATTTAATCTCATTCGGCTTGGCACAATCAAGGTTAGATTCTCTCTGTTTATTTTGTTCAAGTCCTTTGGCAACAATCTGATTTTCACTCTTAGAATTCTCTCGATTTTTCTCTTTGCTAGATCTAGCAATTTCATCCTTTACAATGGCATCAGGCGACATTGGGTGTAGCACAATTTTCTTTTCTTTATGCACAAAAGAGTATTGATTTGTTCTACCATGATGTAAACAATCCTTATCATATTGCCACGGTCTACCTAATAACATAGAACATGCTTGCATAGGTACGACATCGCAATCAACATAATCATGATAGGAACCTAAAGCGAAATGTACTCTTACCATGCGAGTTACCTTGAGTTTGCCACTGTTGGTGAACCACAGAATGTGGTAGGGCTGAGGGTGTGGTCTAGTAGAGAGTGCTAGCTTCTCCACCATGTCCATGATGGCTAGATTATTGCAACTCCCACCATCAATGATTATTCGAATGGATCGTTCCTTGACGACGCCTTTGGTGTAAAACAAGTTGTGGCGTTCACTAAGCACACGTTGTGCAATAATACTCAAATATTGGTCAGCATCACCAGCACTGATGTGCACCTCGTCATGCTCGGCATTTGGATCGCAGTCTTCATGTTCAGCGAGCAAAGCATATGTTTCTTCATCAAGATCGCTTGCTGAGTCATACTCGCCGTCTTCGCGGATTATTAGCATGCGCTTGTTCGAACACTCCTTCATCATGTGACCAAAACCCTTGCAGCGATGGCACTGAACATCTTTGGTGCGTCCCGTTGAGGCGACCGACGACGATGAGCTTTTTGTAGGAGCTTGTGTGACACTTTTCGTCGGCGTTGGTCGTGGTGCCGAATTTGCGGTAGCGGACGCCGTTCTATTGATGGGAGAAGTCGGCGTGGTAGTACGACCGGCAGGGGCAGCAGGGGTGCGCGGTATCCACGAAGTAGTTCGACCTGCAGAAAAGTTAGTCTTTGCCCTCGATTGACGACCCTGCACTTCACGTTCAGCTTTGCAAGCAAGATGGAACAACCGAGTCATCGAATTATAATCCTTATAATCTAGAATATCCTGGACTTCTCGATTTAAACCACCTAAGAAACGGGCCATAGAAGCTTCCTCATTCTCAATTAATCCACAACGCAACATGTCAATTTGCAATTCTTGGTAATATTCTTCCACCGAATTCTTACCTTGGTGTAGGCGTTGCAATTTATTTAATAAATCTCTAGCATAGTACGAAGGAACAAATCTATGCCTCATTAACAATTTCAAGGCTTCCCAAGTGGTGGGTATATTATTTGGATGAGCACGGCAATGTTCTTTCCACCAAACAAAAGCAAAATCAGTGAACTCACTTGTGGCAGCCCTAACTCTTCTATTCTCAGGGAAATCATGGCACTCAAATTTTTGATCAACAAGTAATTCCCAACTAAGGTAATCATCAAGGTCATATTTACCTTCAAAGGGTGGCACATTGAAATTTACCTTAGGGAAAACATCATCTCGTTGTCGTTCCCTTGGTCGTGGAGGATCACGTCGCATACCTTGCTGATTGAAACGTAGCCGATGATGGTCACGATCATTGTCATAATGGACGGGGTTCTCCTCCTCCACATCAGTGGTGTCATCATATTGGTTCTCTTCGTTCTGTTCTTCTAAATCTGCGGGGTGCCTCTCCTGTGGAGCTGAATTATTGCGTGGACGATGAGGTGGTGGATTGGAAGCACTAGATGCAGCAGCTGCAAAAGTATCAAGTCTAGCCAAAATAGTAGCAAGAGTAGTGTTAGCAATCCCTTGTGCGGCCTCGATGGATCTGAGACGGTCTTCTTGCATTGACATACGCTCATTAGTGAGCCGTACATCCTCGCTAAGACCATCGGTGGTCGCTCTCGTCATCCTTTGGAAGTGAGCAATGATGCCTTTGGTTCGTGGAAAGTGATGAAGTGAACTCTCGTCACCTGACATGGTTAGTTGATGACAAGGAAACAAAAACCACAAGTATAATGTTCCTATCAACTACTATGTGACAAGTCTCTCAAGCACTCAAGCCTATGACCCAAGTTCTTACAAGTTCTTACAATGCAGCAGGCATTGTCGGCCGTTGGTGTTGTCAAAGGTTCTCCGAAGTTTGTGTAGAGTGATTGCCAAGGGATCGAACGCCTGTACGGGTAGAAAGTGGAGCTTGGATAGGCTTAATTTAGTAGCAAAAGGTTAGCAATAATCCAATCAGTGAATACAAAATTGAAGAATTGTTCAACGTCTAGTCACTAGTTGCTGACTCTAGGCTAGCAAGGACTAGTGACTCAAAACTGCGGTCGGCGACAATACTGTGAAATCATGTGCTGAAAAATTGGCTTGGAATTAAATTTGCAAAATGTGTTTGTTCATGTGTTTTGACAATTTGACAAGAAACAGTAAGTTTCGCTTTGGCGTCGGACCAAACTTATAGAAAGCGATGAAGTTTCCCACAGCCTGTGAGACCAACTTTTTTGGTTCTTTGTAAACTTGCTTTTGACAACCTCATTCTTCCATGTACAATGCAGACCAACTTTTTGGTCCGTCGTAAATGTGCTTTTGAAGGTTGTTGTGCGGACCAAGTTATTGAAAAGCAAGAAGTTTTACATGTACGACGGACCAAGTTTTTGGGTCCATCGTGGGCGTGTTTTTCATATCATAAGCCGAACTCAATTTTACAAGAAACCGGTAAGTTTTGCATGTACAACGGACCAAGTTTTTGGGTGCATCGTGAACGGCTTTTTGAGGATTGATTTCGCATATACAACGGTGATTTTGTTGGTCCGTCAGAAACGTGTTTTAGCGGAATGATTTCTATTTGGAACCCAGAGTTTCACTTGTACAAACGACCGATTTTTTTGGTCCGTCGTGAATGGACTTTTACTAGGGTTATTGATTTTGCTCCGTTGTAAACGAGTTTTGCTCGGTTTGGATGTTTTGCAAGATTTGAAATGGTTTGAATGTGAATTTGAAATTTGTAATGATTTCATGATGCTTCTTTTGAAGTGGACTTTATGCAATACTCATGTGAGTAGTTGCATGGATTGACATTGAGTCAAGTCGTGGACTTGTGCTCGGATTTGTTTTGTGGTTTGTTCATGTGCAGGTATTGCTCGAAGACGAATGTGGTCGATGACGGGACCGGAACTAGGTTCATGGAAGAACTGAGGTTCGGACGAGGTTCGAGGAGGAACCGAGGTCTTGGTGGTCAAGGATGTCATGCGGGACGTTCGGGCTAAGAGAATGGTGCACATGAAGAATGGTTAGTCACGTGAGAATGGCAGGAGGTCATTCGGCGTGCAAAGTGTTAGTCACGTGAGTATGGCGGTGGCCATACGGCGTGCAAAGTGTTAGTCACGTGAGTATGGTAGGGTTGCCATACGGCGTGCAAGAGTTGTACTCGGCTGGTTGGGCCAAGTAGAGTTGAGTTGGATACGGATTCCTTCTAGGAATAGGAATCGTATTCGAACTCCTTGTGGGTTGGTGCTTTAAATAGGTGGGGGTCTCCTGTTGAAAGGCACAGTAGAGCTGAGCGCATCAAGCTTTGAGCTTGGTTTTAGGGTTTGTACTCTTTTGATGAGAGTATTTTAGACAAGAAATAAAGATCAATTCTTCCAAGATTTTTGCGTGCTCTGATAACCTCGTCGCTACTGATTATTTCTGTTTTGGTTCTTGTTTGCATGCTTGTTCTAGTTCTAGATTGGTTTTTGTTCTTCAAGTTTTATCTTGATTTGATCCATCAAAACCTCTCTAGGGTATTGATCTAGTGTTTCTCAAAGTCTAGTTGATCAATCTTTTGTCGTTCTTGTTTAATCTTGAAGTTTTGATTAGATTGATTCTCGTCAAGTTCTGGATCAGCAAGCTTGCGAAGCTCATAACTTTTGATCCGTAAGTCCGATCGAGCTGATTCTTTTTGGGTTCGATTCGTATTGGAATCTAGTTTCTTGTGTCCAAATTTCAGATCGTTTCGACGGTTGGATCTCCAGGAATTCTCGTTTTACCAAACCTCTGTCATTCTGTTTTTGTCGAAAACGAGGCAATTATTTGGTTCTGTTTTGGGGTGAACTTTTAATAGGTCAAGAATTTGGTTTTAGCTTCCGCACAATCATTCACCCCCCTCTGATTGCTATATTCGTATACTTCGATCCTACAAGTGGTATCAGAGCAAGGTTTCTCTAATCTATCTTAACCGGTGATTAGATCAATGGATCGTTATTCGACAAAACCATATGTGTTCGATGGTGTTGATTTTCAGTTTTAGAAGGCCAAGATGGAGGCGTTCATCCAAGCACAGGGCTTCACAATTTGGGAGAAGGTCTACAAGCCATATGAAGTCCCTACAAACGACAACGTCAACGACACCAATCGCACACATGTTGAAGCAAATAGCAAGGCGCGCACCTTGATCATCCAAGGCTTGGGACGACGACTTTGATCGTGTGGTTCATCTTCGATCCAAGATATGAGGTATGGAAATCTCTTTGTGATTACCATGAGGGTTCTAACACTGTCAAAGAGGTTCGCCAAGATATTTACAAAAAGAATACATGCGTTTTGAGATGAAACCTAGTGAATCAGAGATGACTTCTTTGCACGTTTCAATAAAATTCTTAGCAATCTACGTGCTGTTGGAGTTAGCTACACCGATGCTGAAAATGCTCGACAATTGCTTAGTGCTTTGGACATGTCAGGTGTGGAGATGAAAGTAACATCTATACAAGAATCTACTACTATGAGCACACTCACATTAGATGTTCTTTATTCTAAGCTAAAGACTCATGAATTGGATGTCCTTGCTAGGAGGAATGGACATAAATCAATTGCTTTATCCTCTCAAACTAGCATGCCTCCTAACAATACTTCTTCAAGCTTTGCTTTGTCTTCTTTGTCTTCACTAACCAATGAACAGATTGAAGAAATTCCCGAAGAAGACTTAGCACTACTTGCCTCTCGCTTTAACAAAGCTTTGCAGAATGTGAGAATGAGGAAGAGAGGTGGTGGTGGCCCTCCAAGATGCTATGAATGTGGTGACCTCAACCATATTCGCACAAATTGTCCTAAGCTTGCAGGAAAAGCATCAAAGGAGGAGGAGGACAACGAGAAGAAAGGAGAAGAAAAGGTTCTCTTCAAATGATAGGAAGAAGAAGAAGAGCTTCATCAACCGCAAGGTGGTTCACCGAGTTCTTTCCGCTCTTGAACAAGTCAATTTGAGCGATGTGGACTCGGAGAGCAGCGAAGATGATGCAACTCCAAGCAAGCATGATTTGATAGGATTATGTCTCATGGCAAGCAGCAAGGATAGCTTCACCGAAGACGACCACTTCAGCGAACTCAATGAGGTAGATCCCTCTTATTATGAATTAGCTATTGCTTTTGATCGTCTTGGAAAATTGCTTGACAAACGTGATAAGAAAATTAAGAAACATGATTTCATTATTGAATCATTGAATGCTGAAATTGCTAGACTTAAGACTTTGATTCCTAGTGATGATACTTGCAAATCATGTGACTTAATTTACAATGAGCTCACCTTGCTTAGGAAAGAACATGCTCTTTGTTGCATCTAAATGAGAAAATGAGAAACATGTTGTACATGCTAGTTTGTTCCAGCGATGATGTGCATAGTTCAACTTCTTGTTCTAAATGCTCAACTCTTGAATTAAAATTGAAAGATGCAAATGCTAGGGTTTCTCAATTAACTGATAATTTGCTTTCACATGAAATTCTCTCATGCTCAACTTGTCGCAAACAAAAGGAAAAGTAGATGTTCCTGCAATAATTGTTTAACTCTTGCTAAGAAAGTTGATTACTTGCAAAATTCTTTGGAACGTTTCACTAATGGCAAGAAGAAGTTGAACATGATTTTGGATCAATCTAAGGTTAGCACAAACAAGAGAGGTTTAGGTTTTGATCCTTATGCCTCATATGAAACTAAACCTCGTGACTTTGTTGTTCAGGCTCCTTGCAAAATTGAGTTATCTAATGAGCCTAAGAAAATTGCTTTTCAATCACGGTTTTTTATCTTCTACTATGATGAATGCAAAATGTGCTTTTCTTGTTAAAGCTAAACATCATGTCAAGTACACTTGCACTCATTGTGGTAGAGATGGACACTTAGTAGATTTTTGCTTTAGACTAGCCAAACAAAGAAAAGAAGGAGAGAACTAAGGCTAGGTCAAATTTCAGCAAAGCACATTTTTATGCGCCTAGAGTGATGAAAACACCTTCCTGTTCCTACAAACATGGGAAAAGGCAAATCTGATTTTGTGCATAAAAATTATCGTGTTGTGCCTATCTTGTTGTGCGTCGTGTGTCTCAAGATCGGATTCCCAAAAATCTCATTCCTAACTTGATCGAGACCTCGACATGTTTTGTTGCTATGTAGGCTTCTCGCGAGGAAGGAGAACATATGGCTAGTGGATTCCGGATGCTCACGCCACATGTCCGGTAATAAGAATTGGTTCTCCTCTCTCACTCGTGCATCTCGTGCTGAAAGTGTTACTTTTGGAGATGCTTCTTCCTCTTCTGTTGTGGCAAAAGGTACAATAAAGGTAAGTGACAAGTTTATGTTCAAAGATGTGGCTCTTGTTGAAAATTTGAAATATAACTTGCTTTCTGTCTCACAAATGCTTGATGAAGATCTTGAGATAAGCTTTAAGAAAAATGAATGCAAAGTGCTAGATGCTTCAGGTGATCTTGTGTTCAAAATTTCTCGTTTTGGAAGAGTCTTTAAAGCTGATTTTGATGCATCACCTTCTTTTAAGCATAGGTGTCTAATTGCCAATGTTTCTAAAGATTTATTCTTTTGGCATCGTAGACTTGGTCATGTTGGTTTTAATCATCTTACTCGTGTAAGTGGTTTAGATCTTATACGTGGCTTGCCTAAGCTTAAGGGTGATAGCAATCTAGTATGTTCTTCTTGTAGACATGGTAAGATGATTGCAGGTTCACATCCACCTCTTACCATAGTGATGACAAACGCTCCAGACAGCTTCTACATCTTGATCTGATTGGACCATCTCGAGTCCAATCCTTTGGAGGCAAATGGTATGTGCTTGTGATTGTTGATGATTTTTCTAGATACTCTTGGGTATACTTTATGGCATCTAAGGATGAGGCTTTTAGTCATTTTAGAAGTCTTGTTCTTAGGCTTTCTATTGATCATCCAGGAGCTCTCAAAGCTATTAGAAGTGATAATGGAACTGAATTCAAAAATGTTTCTTTTGATCTCTTTTGTCTTGAAAAGGAATTGATCATCAATTTTCATCTCCTAGAGTGCCTCAACAAAATGGTGTAGTCGAAAGAAAAGCAGTAACGTTAGTTGAGATGGCTAGAACCATGTTAGATGAATATCTCTCTCCTAGAAAATTTTGGGCTGAAGCTATTTCAATCGCTTGTTATGTTTCAAAACGTGTGTTTTTGAGATCAAAATTTGGTAAGACTCCATATGAGCTTCGGTTTGGACATAGACCTTCTGTTTCTCACTTTCGAGTTTTTGGATGCAAATGTTTTGTCTTGAAATCTGGAAATCTTGATAAATTTGAAGCTAGATCAACTGATGGCATTTTTCTTGGATATCCTGCTCATACTCGTGGCTATCGTGTGCTTGTTTTGGAGACTAACAAAATTGTGGAAACTTGTGAAGTTACTTTTGATGAGGCTAGTCCAGGCACTAATCCAAGTGATGCAAGTACAGGTGCATATGTTCAGGGGGAGAGTGTCTTTGTTCATAAAAGATGATGATGATGCTGTTGAGGATGAGATAATTGGAGGTTTACATGAGAGACTCTTCCCACGTGCTTGTGTGTGCTTGTTTTCAAGCTTCCCACGTACTTCACATCGACAAGCGTTCAAGTGAACTTTCAGGTATCTCCATGGTACTCAAGATTTTGGCATTTGGCTTTCTGCTTCCATATGCATTAGTTTAAAAGCTTATTCTGATGTTGACTTTGGAGGATGTTGAATTGATTTGGTTCGTGCCACCTCTTGAGTAATCCCCTTTCTTGAGCATATTGACATCAGATTTCACTTTCTTAGAGATCATGTTGAAAAAGGCAACATTGTGCTTCATCATGTGGATACTGAACATCAATTGGCAGACATTTTCACAAAACCTTTGTCTTCTTCTCGTTTTGCTTTTATTCGGGGAGAACTTGGGATTGTTCATCCAATGGGTTTGTTTTGAGAGGGAGTTTCTTTGCCAAGTTCTTTCACTTAATGAGCTCACTTTATCATATTTCTTTATATGTTATGTAATTGAGCTAATATATGATAATCTAATTATCTCACTTGAACTAAAAATGACATTGCGGAATTCCCTGGATTGATTACCTATAGCTAAATACTCTTTGATATCTTACTCTTATAGGCTTGATATTGAATCCTCTTGACAAATTTGGGCTATGAAGCAAGTGTGGTTTCAACTTTACTCTTTCATAAGACCTTTTAATCACTTTTGCATGTTTATAATCAAAGAAAAATGAAAAGAAAAGGGAATCAATAAAAAAGGGTTGTTAAAAGCAAAAAACCTCAAGTTATGTGCTTCAGGCTTGCTTTCCCTAAAAAGATAAGATGTATGCTTCAAGCATGCCATTCCCTCAAAAACAAGATGTATGCTTCAAGCATGCCAATCCAAGGAAATAAAAGAAGTATGCTTCAAGCATGCCACATGCGATTCTTGTTTAAAGATTAATTTGGTCTACTAGATTGGAGTTGAAATCACTTGCTCGCCTTGAGTTGTTAGTTGTTTCAATTTTTGAGCTTTTGTTCTTCTAATGAGATCTTGCTTAGTACTTGGCTATAGTTGATCGAATTGAGGTTGAGATGCATGTCATTCCCTAACTTGTTAAAATCACATCAAGATCATGTATTTTACATATTATGTGATATATAAGGTTATATGATCGAATGAGCTCATCTTTTCCTATCTTGGCACTCCCTTGTTTCTCTTGGTGAAATCTTTGCTACAGGAAAAATTTTGAACCTGTTCTCTCTTTTGTACTCTTGATGAATCCATTGTCAAAGGGGGAGAAATTTGGGAATCATTGAAAAGTTTAAGGAAAAAGGGGGAGAAGAA
The DNA here is from genome assembly GCA_036346355.1 of Rhipidocladum racemiflorum. Classification (NCBI taxonomy): domain Eukaryota; kingdom Viridiplantae; phylum Streptophyta; class Magnoliopsida; order Poales; family Poaceae; genus Rhipidocladum; species Rhipidocladum racemiflorum. The sequence goes on from CM070582.1 coordinate 3,535,139, forward strand.
AAAGGGGGAGTTGTTGGGGAGTTGTTTTTGGAAATTTGAGAATTTTGGGAAAAGTTTGGAGAATTTTGGAATTTTTGGACACATTGCACATTCACACACATTTTCCTTATCAGGGGGAAAGATTTTGTTTTGCATTTTGGTCAAAGGGGGAATTCTGTGTTTTCTCTTTTTGGTCCTTGATCCTTTGGATTTCAAAATCTTTTGTAAAGTGAATGCCAAATGATTCAATTCTAAGTGGTGTTGCCAATGTTTTCATCAAGGGGGAGATTGTGAAATCATGTGCTGAAAAATTGGCTTGGAATTAAATTTGCAAAATGTGTTTGTTCATGTGTTTTGACAATTTGACAAGAAACAGTAAGTTTCGCTTTGGCGTCGGACCAAACTTATAGAAAACAGTAAGTTTCCCCTGTACAAATGCACCAACTTTTTTGGTTCTTTGTAAACTTGCTTTTGACAACCTCATTCTTCCATGTACAATGGACCAACTTTTGGTCCTGTCAGTAAATGTGCTTTTGAAGGTTGTTGTGCGGACCAAGTTATTGAAAAGCAAGAAGTTTTACATGTACGACGGACCAAGTTTTTGGATGCATCGTGGGCGTGTTTTTCAGATCATGCGAACTCAATTTTACAAGAAACCAAGTAAGTTTTGCATGTACAACGGACCAAGTTTTTGGGTGCATCGTGAACGGCTTTTGAGGATTGATTTCGCATATACAATGCATCGATTTTGTTGGTCCGTCGTAAACGTGTTTTCGCCGGAATGATTTCTGTTTGGAACCGAGAGTTTCACTTGTACAACGGACCGATTTTGTTGGTCCGTCGTGAATGGACTTTTTCTAGGGTTTTTGATTTTGGTCCGTTGTAAACGTGTTTTGCTCGGTTTGGATGTTTTGCAAGATTTGAAATGGTTTGAATGTGAATTTGAAATTTGTAATGATTTCATGATGCTTCTTTTGAAGTGGACTTTATGCAATACTCATGTGAGTAGTTGCATGGATTGACATTGAGTCAAGTCGTGGACTTGTGCTCGGATTTGTTTTGTGGTTTGTTCATGTGCAGGTATTGCTCGAAGACGAATGTGGTCGATGACGGGACCGGAACTAGGTTCATGGAAGAACTGAGGTTCGGGACGAGGTTCAGGGAGGAACTGAGGTCTTGGTGGTCAAGGATGTCATGCGGGACGTTCGGGCTAAGAGAATGGTGCACATGAAGAATGGTTAGTCACGTGAGAATGGCAGGAGGTCATTCGCGTGCAAAGTGTTAGTCACGTGAGTATGGCAGGTGGCCATACGCGTGCAAAGTGTTAGTCACGTGAGTATGGTAAGGTTGCCATACGCGTGCAAGAGTTGTACTCGGCCTGGTTGGGCCAAGTAGAGTTGAGTTGGATACGGATTCCTTCTAGGGAATAGGAATCGTATTCAGAACTCCTTGTGGGTTGGTGCTTTAAATAGGTGGGGGTCTCCTGTTGAAAGGCACCAAGTAGAGCTGAGCGCATCAAGCTTTGAGCTTGGTTTTAGGGTTTGTACTCTTTTGATGAGAGTATTTTAGACAAGAAATAAAGATCAATTCTTCCAAGATTTTTGCGTGCTCTGAGAACCTCGTCGCTACAAAGATTTTCTGTTTTGGTTCTTGTTTGCATGCTTGTTCTAGTTCTAGATTGGTTTTTGTTCTTCAAGTTTTATCTTGATTTGATCCATCAAAAACCTCTCTAGGGTATTGATCTAGTGTTTCTCAAAGTCTAGTTGATCAATCTTTTGTCGTTCTTGTTTAATCTTGAAGTTTTGATTAGATTGATTCTCGTCAAGTTCTGGATCAGCAAGCTTGCGAAGCTCATAACTTTTGATCCGTAAGTCCGATCGAGCTGATTCTTTTTGGGTTCGATTCGTATTGGAATCTAGTTTCTTGTGTCCAAATTTCAGATCGTTTCGACGGTTGGATCTCCGGGAATTCTCGTTTTACCAAACCTCTATCATTCTGTTTTTGTCGAAAACGAGGCAATTATTTGGTTCTGTTTTGGGGTGAACTTTTAATAGGTCAAGAATTTGGTTTTAGCTTCCGCACAATCATTCACCCCCCCTCTGATTGCTATATTCGTATACTTCGATCCTACAAATACAGTTTAACAGCAGATGGAAAACCAGCGCAAAAAAAAATTCACGAAAGAAGGGAACTATCTCAAAAGATTGGGGATCTTGTGAAAACAGGTTTGGCACAGGAAAAAAAATTTCGGATCGGTTCCAGACTCTTTTTTTTGTCTGGAACGATCCGACTCGTTTTTCTTTCAAGTGCTATGCAGGCGGGCGACCAGTCGGATGGCCAGGTGGGTGACCAGTCGGCTAACAGGTGAGCGACCAGTCGGGCGATCAAGTGGGCGACCAGTGGACGAGCAGTCAGCGACCAAGTCGGGCGACCAGTGAGGTGGCGACCAGTTGGGCGACCAGTCAGGTGGTGACCAGTCGGGCGACCAGTGGGCGACCAAGTCGGCTATCAGGTGGGCGACCGGTCGAGTGACAAGCGCGGTGACCAGTCGGGCGGCGACCAAGTCGAGCGACCAACGCGGCAACCAGTCGGATGAAAAGAAGCTTCGGTCCGAACACTTCTCTTTTTTTTCTTTTTTTTAAACAGTTCAGGAAGGCTTCTCTGGATCTGAAACGGATTTCTCCTTTCTTGATCCGAAAACCGAACACGACTCGAATCCGGTGTTACTAGGGAGACAAAAATTCTTCTGACCTGGACTCCAACTAGAACTAGAATTCAGTAACTCGACATGACGATGCAACCAAAAATTCAATAACGTAGTGCACTGGAAAGGAAATTGCGAGGCTCAAATTGTTTTGGTATGGAGAGATCCAATCTGATGGTGCTTCTCTGGACTATAGGGATGATATCAATCTACTAATCTAGGGTAAAGAATTCTCACCGAGCAACCTGGCTCTAATACCACTTGATGGCGCTATGGGTGTCCCGATCTTTCGATGAGAAACACACGATCGATTTTGTTGGAGTCGACTTTGACGATCCGACTACACCGTACGACGACGATGCGCCTTAGCAATCGCTAAACCAACTCCGGCAGGTTATTGATCTTGCCATAGGCACGAACAACCTGAACACGAGGTTCAATTCCTGCAAGCAACCGAAGAACAAGCAAGAACAATAGAATAAGCAATCTAAAATTGCGGATAAAAGTGGAAGCGAAACAAAGTGGAGTCTTATTGACAATCTTGACAAGGTGGCTGTCCAGCACAAGTCGCAGGATCAAGTTTGCACTTGGCTAAACTAATCAAATAAAACCCAAAACCCTAAGGAGCCGATGCCTGGTTATTTATGAAAGCTAGGAGCGTGGGAATCACGTCCAAAGTAGTAGGATACTAACTACAACTCTATTACAAGGCCCAAAACCCTAGTCTTCTCGGTTTGGAAAAGTGACGCCAATTGTTTTGCAGATTCCCGTCAACTCGAACGGAATTTGGGGATGGGGTCGGATCCGTTGGAAAGAGGACGTCGAAACCTTTCAAACCAGTACTCATAGACCCCAAACACCCGTGTGGATCAAAAGTTATGGTCATTTTAAATTGGAACTATCCTGGTGGCCGAATCCGAGTTGATCTTGTGCACCGAAAGAATTGGCTTCATGCTAGACGCTTGGGAGTCCTTCTCCTTGGTTCATTGTTGATTTCAATTGGGTTTGTAGGCATGGCCGTATCCATGATAGTGATGTCCTCATCACACCCAAAGTGGAGTTACAACACATTGGCATTTTAAAACCAAAATTGACAATACACTACCATGTATTTTCTCAGTCTTATTCGACATAGCGTCATTGCCCCCACTACACTCTACCTATAAAACCAACGACCACCCAAGCAACACTTCTTCACTAGCCCAACCTTCACTCAATTGCAATGACAGACAGAGGAGGCACCTCAGGCTGTGGGAGGGGTAGACGGGGAAGATGGGGTTTGGCCTCACCTCGAGGCCCTGACTCTTCATGGTTTCAAGTTCATAACCCTTCACTCGAGGCTGTCGAAATCTACGGTCTCCAAGACCCCGATCCCCCTAGTCCAGATCTTCCCATTTAAACAAGGGACTACTGCACCCTAAAAGTCCAATCATCAATGGCTGGCCACTCCACCTGTGAAATGGCCGACATGTAAGCATGACCTCGACACCATCGTATAGGTTTGCGATGAGTCCAATTCCTTCCCAGGACGTCATTTCTACCGATGCCCTCTATTCATGGAAATCGGTACAACTCTTACATACCATAATATAACATGTCTCGCTATATGACATTTACTCTTACTTGTAGACTGGGGATTGTAAATTCACTGAATACGTGGACGATCTGTATACCTTAGATGCCTAATGTTACATGGCTAGATTGATGATACGCCTTGTTGAAAAGGAAGAAGAACTCACTGAGGTCAAGAATGAGAATGACCAGCTCCGCAGGCAGAACTTAGAACTACAGACCCAAAAGGACGACCTACGCCGTCAAAGGCTCAGGAAGAGGAACAATGAGGAGGCTGTCCACCTTGGCAATGACTACCACACTTATTGCTGCTGCGGCAATGCAAGCTGCAGTTGTGCTTACCACTACCGTGACTAGCAGCCCCGTCCATGCCGTTCTGACGATCAACACTCCATGTGGATGCCATATGGTTACTCATTTGAGTCTTCCGAATAAGTAGCCAGTATGACTTCTTTACAATTTCAAAAGACACGCATGTACCTTAGTTATAGTTTATGTTCATAGTTCGTCCATGTGGGTGCGCAATGTCTCTTTTCACGTTTTCTATGTCATATTACATTCACGATGTCATGCTGTATACACTATTATTAATATGTCATGCCTCTTTTCACCCTTATATATTTATGCATATTTCCTATCATTGTTTTCCACAGTATGCTATGCTATTTTTACGAGCCATATACTCTCTGCTTTTATTCCGTTTATACCAACATTAATCGTCATTTCTACGAATGCGGTGTTTTTCTTTATTAACTTATGTACCACTCGGATATGATCTTTTGTGTTCTGAACTGCGATTGATTAATTGGTACACCGGTCAAGCAAATAAAATAAATTAATTAAAAAACTTTCTGCACTACGCTGTTTCATTGGTTGTGAAAAACAAAACTTCAATTATAAAAATAATATTCGACTTAGTACCAAACATTTTTTTCACGACATATTTTCTACTCTACTTATTTTTAAAAAAATAAAAAAAAAAACAAAAAAAAATCCACGGATGAAAATAAAAAAAATCCTGCCCGAGGGTGGGGCAAGCCCCCGCCTCGCCCGAGAGGAGCGCCAGCCCCCTGCCTCCCCTCCCAAGCGGGACAAGCCCCTGTCTCCCCCCGAGCGCGGCAGGCAATACCGGCGGAGGCGACGGCGGCTCCCCCCGGCTGAGGTAACGTGTCCCCTCCCTCTCCTAGCGCCCTCCCCTTCTCCTCCCGCGCGGCTCTCCCCTTCTCCTTGTCGCCCTCTCGCGTCGTCCCCGTCCAGGATAGCCGGCCGGCCGGATGGAAGCCAAGCCGGGTGGAATCTTCCGGCTGCTCTCGGACTCCGAGCCTCGATCAGTCTCATCTTCTCCTAATCCTCGGGCAACCTTTTTTGATTCCGCCCTCCTGACTGATGCATGCCTCCGCGCTTAGATCAGCTGCCAATTTCTTGGTACTGCTAATCTCTAGGGCCAGTGCACACTTGTGCAAATGCTAAACAGTCCAGCGCTGGGTGGTGCGTATTCCTCTTGTTGTACCTCTGGTATTGCTCATATTCTAGAGTTTGGATTTGGAACCTGCGATTAGGCTTTCAATTCAATGTAGGACGAGCCACTTTTAGTATTCCGTAGTGGCATGATTTGCATTAGAATCAAACAACGCCACGCCTTGTATCCATGTTCGACGAATGTAGAAGTACATTTGCTGAGGGTGATATGGGAGTATATGGACTGGAGTTAATTTTTTTATTTCTTTCCATTTTATTTAATTGAGGTCTGAGTACATAGGTATTTCGATTTTAGTGTGGAAAAGAGTTAATTTGACTGTTTGTTTCATATGTTTGCAACCCCACCATGCATGCATACCTTCACTAGTTTGTAGAACCAAAGATCAAATCTGGTTCCTTATTGAAACCCAAAGTTGTGTTACAGAGAATTCAGGACTACAGGGTGACTCATTCTGTTATCTATCCTAGGAAAAGGTAGAGAAGAACACCATCTTCCAACTTGTCATCTTCAGCTCCCATCAGCTTCTTCCTTAAGCCAGCTGCAGGTAGCACCTTTGAAGTTTGGTGGCTTCATCCAGCCATCTTCCACCTTTGCTTCTTTCTCCTGCAGTGGGATTTTCCACAACTGTAGCACTGAGGTGCATTTGAGTACTCCACTCCAGTGCATCCCTCAGTATGACATTATATACTTTGAGCCATGGCCATGGGACACTGAGAAAATACGGTCATTGATCTCCTCTTGACCAAGAAATTTGCAATTCTTTTCAGGTTGCTAATATTTTCTTGTCAGGTTAACCCCTGACAAGATGCAATCCTTGACTATAAACCACACAAATAATTTAATTTTGATGGAACCTTGCCTTTCCTCAAAAACTTGAACAACATATGTTTTACTCAAGTACACTTAAGCAAACTATGAAGAGATTTAGAAGTCTACACCCCTGTTCTATCCAAACACCATTTAATTGTGTCTGTCCCATCCATAAATTGAACAGCAGATAGCTCTTATCTTGCAGGATATAGGATGAAGCAAATCATCTTGACTTAGAACTCTTACAAAAGCAATGTTCAGAGCCTGCCCAGTCCAAACTTTACTTACCAGAATATTTGGATCAACCACGTTCTGGCAAAGACTCCATATTGGTTTAGTGGACAATCTCCACACCATACATCTTGTAAAAAGAGACTTTGCTCTCTGGATTCAAATCTCCAAAATCGTATATTCAAGAAAGCATATGTTACGAGTCCCCTTGGGTCAATGATCTCCAAGCCATTGTATTTCTTTTGACTGCACCGACCCTTTGTTCAGGCTTAAGCATCAGCTTAAAAACAAAAAAAAAGCCTAAGCCCAACACAAACAAGTGGCTTTTTAACATGATTTCTGGAAAAGCCTAGGCCACTCAACAACTGTAAGCTACAAGCCAGCCCAAGGGTGCTTTTTTGGCTTTTGAGGGTTGGAAATAGCCCTTTGCCACTCAAGTTAGTCGAAATTACCCACAAAATATATGTATATGTATATGTATGTATGTATGTCAGAAAACCTTCAGTTTTTTCCTTCAATCCTCCCCTCTCCAACCTGAATGTGGCCGCCTCCTCTCTCACGAGTCAACTAGTGTTTGGGCCTCGCCAGTCTGGTCGCCTCCACGCCAGCGGCACACCGGCGACCACGTCTGCTGGTGCCGCCGTCATCCCCGCGCCTGTTGCCTTGCATCACCGTCCTCACACAATAAGCTGCTTATTGATAAGCCCAAACCCAAACAAATAGGCTCACAGAGCATGCATAGCTTCATGACATACTTCTTTTTCAGAACACTATTTGATGAATTGCTTGATCATCGAAACATGAAAATCAGATCTTGAGGTTGTCAAAAATGTCAAAATGTGATGGTAGCATTGTGCTACCTTAGATTTCTTATTATATTGCTTGTTAAGAGAACTGTTCCCCTAGGCGCTAGGCTCCACCCTCCTGTCTAGCCACCTAGGCCGATTTATCCTGCTTAGGCGACCGCCTAGCTCTCCTAATAGTAATAACCGATTAGGCACTAGGCGCTGGTCTGCTACCCAACTAGCACCTAGCACCTTGGTGAACACTTAAGAGATTATTATTCAATCAATCTCTGACATAATGTTATTATTTTACAGGAACCTTGATAAGGATACTACAGCCATCATTTTCAGTGAGGAACTGCCAGTCTTGTAGCAATTATTAACTCCTGACCTTCCATGGCACAACCCTCTGCTGAAAAAACACCATCAGTCTATCTGTACATCCCTAATATCATTGGTAAGCTTCTGGTTGGTTGCTTGTTTACATATCAGCATATCGCAATTGCTATTACCAAAATTACTGGGCAGATGCTATTTTATAAGAATTATCATTTCTTCTACTGATTGTATATCTCCACAAAGTCCACATTGAACTTTGCTGGATCTGGATGATTCTATTATTGACATGGTGCAACTGGAAACATTATCAGTTTTCTATCATTATTTTTTTACTTCGTTTATGCAAGTTCTTATATCTATATCAGATGTACCACTTTTCTTATAGTTTTGTTGCCACTTTGGTGCAAATAGCAATGGCACACAAAAAATAGTAACCCAAAAGAAACTAGAAACGTAATAGTAGAAACTAACATGACAGAATGCATGCAATTGAATATTTACAACGAGGCAATTTTTTCAGTGAGAAATTGTCGCTATCAAAGGGATGAAAAGTGGAATTTTCAACATTTGAGAATTGTTATTGTGCAGGATATTTCAGGATCATCATAAACTTCATTGCATTTGCTGTTTGCTATTCCAATAGACCACTCTTTGCTATCCTGTACTTCTTCAGGCGAGTGCCATAAATTTATCTGCAGACCATGTGTTCATTATCTTATGCAATTGGTTTATCTCTAGGATTCTAACATCTTTGGAATAATATCAGCTTTTTCTGTGATGGCTTGGATGGATGGTTTGCACGGAAATTTAATCAAGGTAACAAGTCGAATCCCTTTTGTGTTCAAGTCATGTAGCTTGCCCTTCTGCAGAGAAGGGTTATTTCTAGCGTTTTCTAACTTTTCTTCTATGTTGAAACTTATGCCATTTTGTATCAATGAACTTTTGAAAAAGCTAGTTTTAATATATTGGTCACACCTAAATCTCTTTATGGCCTATTTGGATGAGGGGTATTTTTTTGGGGATTCTTATTTTCCCCACATATACGATACTGGGCAAGTGTTTGAAACTATCTGATCAGTTTATCTCATTCTATGAATCAGCATCAACTTTTGGAGCTGTTTTAGACATGGTAACAGATAGGTACTTCTTGAATAAATCATTAAACTCCGTATACGAAGGGTGCATACATTATGCAGTGTGAAGTAATTCCACTTCTTATGTTGCTCTTCTTCAGGGTTAGCACTGCTTGTTTATTGGCACTTCTCTCCCAGTTTTACAGGTAAATGAAGCATAATAGAGCAGAGCACTTCAATTGTTGTATTTGAATCTCGATACCTGCCTTGGTTTTCTTTTCAGGCCACATTGTATCTTGAAAGCACTCCATTTGCAAATTTCTTTGCAGACCTGGCTTATTTTTCTTGATATTGCTTGGGTTGGACATTACAAGCCACTGGTTTCAAATGTACAGGTTAGTTTTCTCTACCACTTTTATTCAATTCATACCAGTTCTTACTTTGTTTCTCCTAGTAGGCACTTAATCCTGTTTCAGAAGGTACTAAAGGGAGCATAATAAATACAAATATTAACTGTGCTAACTGTGCATGTACTGTGCGATGAGTGATGACTTCATGATGCATACCTTGTGTGCTCATTGTTCAAGAGTTTCTTACGTTCTATTTCATGATGCATCTCTATTTACTTTATACATTGGTTGCTAACTATATATATATATATTTTCTGTTCTAGTTCTTTCTTATCAGGTAAGACTAGCCACAAGGATGTAAAGGACACGGGCAATTGGCTTCTGAAATTATATTATGGATATCGGCCATTCATGGCCTTCTGTTGTGTTGCTTCTGAGGTATGTGATTGTCCACAAACAGTATCATCAAGGCATGTTTGGCTGCTGGCATGAGGAACACGTGAATAAGTAGATACAACATGAGTGCAGTTTGGGATGGCATTTGGTTGGGTGAGCTGAATGATACAACATAGGATAAGTATATGTGTTTTTTGCGGGCTAGATACAGGATGTGTAATGACCAAAACTAACCCATTGAATGAGCTCATCGTGTATCAGCAGTTTCTGCACATGGAACCAATATAGAAAACTCAACGCTAGACAGCCGTTCAAACCATCTCTGCACATCCAACACCTTTTTGTACATTATCATCTATATATTCCACCTTCTAACTTAGAAAATTTCCAAATTACAGGTTCTATACATTATCCTTTTTCTCTTTGCTGATGATAAGTCGACAAGCTTGCTGAATGTAAGATGACATCATTCCTGTAATTGCCTTCTATAAGTAACAAGTGAGTTGCTTAGCATGTGGTATTCCTGTGTGCAACAGGTGTGCAGATGTATTTTGAAGCAAAGTCCCCTCATTGCCACCGTGTTTATTTCAACTCTTCTTGGCTGGGCATTGAAACAAGTGATCAATGTCATCCAGGTATTCGAAAACAACCTTAAACTTTTGTGCAGCTGATTGCTATTTGCACATCAGCATCTATTGAGGTTGAGCTGGAACCGTGGCATTACTAGATTATTAGAAGTAAAGCAAAAGAAAAAAAATCTGTTGATGCAGTAATTGGCCTAGGCTTTTTGCAACTAGGTCATAACTAGTCTTCATTTTGGATTGTCATCATGTTCAAGCTTATTGTACATCAATAAGCTTCAATACTAAAGGATGCAGATGAAAAAAAACTACAGATGCTTGCTCGATATTCTTCAAGCTTATTGTTCAATATGAAGTTCAAGATTTTGACATCCATGCACCTTTCCTGAGTGCAGATGAAAACAGCTACAGATGCTTGTGTTGTGTTTGATTTGAAGAGAGGCGAGTGAGCAGAAAGGCGCCGAGATTTCGTTCAGATTGTTTTTTCATATCCGAGAAAACTTATCATGAGGCTTGGTTGTACCAAAGCACATATAGAAGCTCCTTGATGTATCTTTAACATCCCTCTGATTTGAGGAGGGCCAGCATGTTGTGGGAAAAGCAGCCTGAAAAGAAAAGGGCAATTTCAGCAAAACACAGAGATTGTCAAAAAATTTTGTCTGTACGTCTTTCTATAATGATGATGATTCGGCCTTTGTTTATGTACCAGCGTGATGTTTCGTTACCAACCAGTAAATAATTTCATGGCTACCTCCCGTTATGCTAGTTCACATGTTCAATATGTAGTTGTTTTGGTTTAGGTTTCGTATTTGCTCTGTTTAGTTAGGCTCTCTGGTGATATGTTTCTCAGTTTCCTAAATGCTTTGGAACACTAATCCAGTGATCCTCCTTTAGCTTTTTTACATAAAGTTGTGATGTATCTGGTATTCTCCAGAGCTGGCTCGCCATTCAACCGTTGGTTTGATCCATTTATTTATAATATTTCTAGCAAGCATGGCAAAGTATTAATTTCAGTGTTAGGTGTACAATTTACAAATTTTATTTTATGCAACGTTAATAATTTTACTACAGGTGAGTTCCACAACAAGCAAGGTTTTTTACTATAGGTAAGCTACGCCACTGGCAAAGCGGGCGTTATAAATATGTGAATGATCCCAGGGGTGAAATTTCCTAGACAACAGGTAATTATCTACCGTTATCCCGCACTCTTGCCATAAGGGCATGTGCAGTGGTATAGACGGTGGTTGTTTATAATACATTTTCATGATATCTATAGATAGTACTAAAAACAAATCATACAATAGATTGTTTATATAGCTATCTGTAATGATTTCTCATATAATTAATAAACTGTCTAAGTATATACAGTATAAAGCTATCTATAAGACCGTCTGTTAGATAGTAGACAGCTTCTTTCTCTTTTCTCATTCCCTCTCCTCCAGCATACTCTTATGTACCATTGTTTATACCTTAAGTTTTTTGGGAAAAGATAACACCCTGAAAACTGGCCAGAATCGCTCAACATGAGCTTTAAAAATAACCAGTTGGACAGGAGCTGAATCTAAATTAATGATGCGCCTTGTGTAGTAAAATCTCATGCCAAAATAGCTAAAGGATGACTAGAACCTAATTCTTGCTTTTCAAAACTTCTCCATAGGCAAATTCTTGCATTTGAATGCAGTAAATTCCTACATTCTTTCCATTTTGCCTATGGCCATTTGAGCAGGGCTTGCAATGAGAACATTTCCGGTGCTCTCAACAAATTTGATACTACCGATGCTCTCACTAATAAAAAAAATGGTCCAAATAGTCATGAAAAAAATCCAACCAGCCTAACTGCCGGCATGTGTAAACATCCTGTTTTTTTTTCGCATTTTGTATAAAAGTGGTAGAGAAAACTAACCTGTACATTTGAAACCAGTGGCTTGTAATGTCCAACCCAAGCAAAACCATCCTAATCTGCAAAAGATGCAATGTTCGATCTAGTTTAAGTCAAGTTCATAATAGATTTTATTTTTTCATATACATGAAAACTAAAACCATTAATAACTTTCTCAAATAAAAATTAAAATATGTAAAACCAGTTTCAAGACACTTCTAAGATCAATAGCTGCTAATGCTACAAAAATGGTTACATGTCTATGTGAATTGCAGTCGCAAATCTAAAACGAAATCTTACAATTTATAACGTAAACTTTAGAAATACATAAGATTAGAAAATGAATGGAACATCACTGATAACTACTAATACCTATAGGACCCGCTTAAGAATACTCTCTAAGGCAAGACTGTCTTGTTCTGTAGAAACCATTCTATTATAACATGCTTTGCATCTAAATTCTATTAAAACATAACCCTGCATGTTATAAATCCTAGAATTCGTAATATAAATAAATGAACTTAAGTAATAAGAATTAGTGATTAAAATATTGTTATCACTAGAACTTTCTTAAAATCATGAACTTTAGCATTAGGAATTGTACATTTAAACATACTAGAATCTCGGGACCTCACCCTTGTGAAAATAGATTCAGAAACATTTAGAGTTAAATACTAGATGCACATGATTTACTTCATAATGACTTACGTCTTATTAATATTAATGTAAATATTCTTAGCTTCTTGAATTTGAAATTAAATATAATCATATACACAATTTTGGGCCTCTTGAATTCAAAACTTAACACACACACGCGCGCGCGCGCGCACACACACAATTAATTTTAGTTTCTTGAATTCGTAAAAAAAAATAAACAAATCATGAAAAAAAAGTAGCTTCGTCATAGCAGAACATTATACTGTTATTCGTCGGTACGAGTAAAACCACGAAAGCCCTATCTGAAACTACACTTGTTTTTGTAGCAAGTTTTATTTGATTTTACATTCGACTTCTTTTTGTCCTTATTGAAAAGTTGCTATTTGCTATTTGCTTTATTTCTCTACGAATGACATGTAGAATTCGATGTTCCAGATTTCGTCATCAACTACACCAAGTTACGTCCTCAACTTCGTCGCTAAAGATAACAAATAGCAAGGCAAGTACCTCATGTAGATCCTAACATTTCAAAATTGATTAAAATTTGCATGCATGCGCTATGTTTCATAAAATTGCTATATTATGAGAATTGGTAGATGTATTCTTAAATTTGATGGCTTTCTTTAATCAATAGGTGATAATCCTAGATTATGAATGGACACACATTGATATCAAAATGGGTATATTCGTTTATGATTGCATACTAGTTACATGCCCGTGCGTTGCTACGAAAAACAAAATTGATAACAAAAAATAAAGATTAAAAAATAAAAAAAATATTTCACAAGATCAAACATCTATCTTTAACGCTTCGTTTCTTGCGAAAGCTGGCTAATTAAAGCAACGCTTCGTTTTTTGCGTAGGGCAATTAAGCAGGGCAATTAAGTAGGGCAATTAAGCAGGGCAATTAATGACGTGAGTAGAACTCACCACTGCCACCAACTGCTGCTTTATAATAGTAGAGATGCTTAGCCATGCTTTAGATTGGAATACGAACAGATGATTTTATTGATCGTAATGAATTTAAATATTGGATATATTGATGGATATTGTGATCAATGGTATTTTAATAAAAATAAAAATAATTTTTTTTATTTTGATGTGGACGATTATTGGCAATACCCGAAAGTGCATACAATATTACGTGGATAGGGGGAGATTTATCACCCGGGTCGATTAAGGACCGACCTAAGTGTTCGTTATATCCAAGAATTTCCGTACAACCATGAGGGCTAGTGTGAGATTGCCTTAACATATTAAGTTATTTAGAACTAACTTTGCACTTTGGAAGGCTAGAGTAGCATGGGCTGTTCCGTTTTGGATTGCTTGTAGGGGTTTCTACATACCCATGCAACGGTGTACGCCTTGCTATGGGGAAAAATAGTTATTGTTTTGAGCTCATGATTTATATGGTTTATGTGAAAGTTTATTTCTGCCGCCATAGCAGGGATTTGTCGTAACCAGGCCGATGCAAAGTTAAGGCTAGATAATGTAGCGGTTATGTATGATCTCTCTGTGATACACCAAAGGAAGTGTGCTAAAAACACATTGCAAAAATAGATGATCATTCCTTGTGGGTAAAGCTGTACACCTACACAGAGTGAAAATCTTTTCGAAAAGCTATTCCCACGGTCATGGAAGTCTTAGTGCGCCTGCACTAATTAGTTGATTTTGATATTATCATGAAATGAATTGGAATTTTAAAAATTTTACTAAAAAGCTTACTCTTACAGATAATTTAATACTTCGCTATGTGTTGGCAATGTTGATTTCAGCTGTTGTACCATGTGTTGTGTAACATTTCAAATTTGAGCTATTTTAAATTCTCTATTCTCTAAAATTTTGGTGAGTTTAAAATTTCTTTTTCATAGTTAGCAAATTAATTAAAATAAAATTTCAAAGTTGAATTGTGTTCAAAATAATTTATTTGAGTTCAAAATGTCTTAAGTTATTTTTGAGAATTTTCTAGAGTTTTTTCTAATTTATTTGCTATTTATTTTGGCATTTTCCATTTTTTTTGGAATTTCTCAAAAAGAAAAATGAATTTAATTCTTATTGTCTTGCATGGTCCGCATTTCCCATGGCCCACCATCCTTCCCCACCATTTCAGCCCGGTCTGCCTCGCTCCTTTCCTCGGCCCAACTTCGCCTTCTGGCCCAGCCGTGCAGCCGGCCCACTCCCCGCGCCGCGCTCGCTGACGCACGGGCCCACCCATCAGCCTCCGCCACCATCGTCTCTGAGCAGGATTTCGTGCCACCCGCATCCGCAACGACCGTCGCTTATCCCGCGGCCATTAGGCGTGTCCATGCTGGTCTCGACGACCGCGTATCCTATTTATTGCGCGCTGTCCCTTCTCTCGCGACTCTTCCCTAGGTTCATCGCCCGTAGCCACGCGAAAATGCTCTTCGGACTTGAGCTCACCGCCATCGTTGGCCTTGAAGCTTCCTCGCCGCCGTTCATCATCGCTGGTGAGCCTCTGTCGCTCCTCGTCTCCTGCCTCGTCGCGCCGTCGTTTGCGCGCGTCGTCGAGTCGCCGTTGTCTTCCCATCGTGCTGTCGTCCCCGCTGTGCCACACCGCCGCTTGCTTTCGTACGCGTGCACGTGCTACCACCTCAAACCCCGTGTGCCGCTTCATCTTCCGCGCTGCACCAGGAACATAAGCGCCGCTCCACGCTCAATGCCGACACTGACGTCAGCATGACTCCAGCCAACCCAATCAGTCGCATAGTCACTGACATCAGCGTGATGTCAGCAGGATGACATCAGCAATGATGTCATAATTCCTTTTTCTAAATTTTTAGAAATACCAAAAATTCCAGGCAATCATAGTGCGTCACGTGTCACCCCTTTTCCTTTTTTCTGAATTTTCCTACCCGAGCCACTTCCGAGAGCCTGTTCTCCTTTGTTCGAGCTCCAAATCCAGTGATACAAATTTCTAAATACATCTAAATTCAAGACCTATATTCTATTACAATTATTTTTAATTTTTGATTTTTATTTGTATTTATTTTATTTATTTGTTCTTATTTTCATGTGTAGACGTCGTTGTCGAACCTTCACCAAGTCAACAGAAGGTAGAACCAGTAGCGTACCACAAAGGCAAGTCTTCTTTGACCATGTTGATCCCATATTTTTAAATGTTTATGTTTGTTTTAAATTAATGCATGCTTACTTTTTATGCAAGGTATTTGAAATCCAGGCATAGTGTTTCGTTAAATCCTAGAATTGTTATGACCTTATTGGCATTGAACATTGTGTACCCTTATCACCCTAGTTAGTATTATCTAATATGGTTGATGATAACTATTAGAGTAGCACAATATGGTAGAGTTGCTTAGTCCAGCTTAAACTATCTGGTATGTGCCATTATGGGGTATTATTGCAAACTTGGTTTAAAATCATTTGTAAAGTGGTGGTAATAGGTGTTGCTGCTATTTACTAAATAAAATAAATGAGAGATGATTTTAGACCGGGGCGGATGGGAAGTCAGGTTGGTGCAGGAACCACGAAGTTTGTAAAGTGATTGTTCCACCCTAGTCAGTTAAGGACCGAAGCGTGTGTTACTTCAAGCTGAGCACTACCGTACAATCACAAGTTTAAATGGGTACAACCTGACTAATTAATTTGTGCATCTCATTATTAGCTTCGCCAGTGGGATGAATGTAGGTGCTAGCTGGAGGCACTCGTAAGGCGCAAAAGGGGGCTTTTGAAGTGGGTAGATGGAACCCTATCAGCAGTAAAACCTTAGCGGGCGAGGTTAATAGCGGGGTTATGCATTGTAAAGGTCTTGTCATGAAATCTCTACAGCACACCAAAGGAAGTGTGTTAAGTTGCAATGCAAAAAGAGATACTCATGTCTTGTGGGTAAAGAGCTGTATACACTCTGCAGAGTTAAAACTACTTAAGTAGCCATGCCCACGGTCGAGGGTGGACAAGGTGTGCTTTCACATTGTAAATTTTTTGGTTTTGTTTTAAATAAAAATGGTGTTTTGGGAATCCGTGAGTGGTTGGAGCTCTCGGGTTATTGTTCGGTAGTTGAAGCTAGCTATGTAGTTGGAACCTGCTCTAGTTGTCATATTAAATTCAATTATTGCAACTATATTTGGTCAAATGATGCTTTGTGGAACTATTAGTTGTATCTAAAGTTAAATTTCTAGACAACTAATCACTCGCGTCACTCGCGAAGCCATGCGGGGACGGGTCCTCCTCCTCCTCGCTCCTGCTGCGGGAAGGCGTAGCTGCTGAAGACGGTCCTGCTCCTCCAGGGGCAGCCAAGAAGTCCAACGGCACGCCCAACGGCGACGGGGGCCGAACTGACTTGCGCGCCGTGCAACGAAGCCTCAGACCCTGATGGCGCTTGGCTGGCGGAGCGTCCATCGGGATGTCGCGGATCAGCGGGTCCTCCACGACCGGGGCTGGTGGCGGTGGCGCCACGGGCTGTGCCTCCTGCACAGGCGCTGGTGGCGGAGGCGACTGGGTGTTCCTCCTCTCCTCCTCGAGCCGATAGATCGTCTCTCTCGATGCAGTCAGGTCCCGACGCAGATTCTGCAGCTCGTCGGCCATCCGCACGTAGGCCTCATCCTGCGCCTGGACGAGGGAGCCCAAGTGGACCACGGTCGGGTCAGCCTCCTGTGCCAAACTCCTGAACTGGCTGTACATCCGCCCAACCTGGAAGCGGGGAAACAGCCGGTACGGGGAGTCCTCCAACATATCGCGGTAGCTCTGCCCCAACATGAGGATAGCCTTTCTGGCCGCGTCCTGAAGCGCGTACGCCAGAATCGGCCTCTCGGCCGTGAAGTAGAACGGCCGGTCCTCGACGCGAAGTCAGCTCCTCGCGAAGACTAGCAAGCGAACCTGCCACATGTCCTGGCCAAGACCCGGCATCGACTGGTAGCGATACTCCGGGCGATGGGGGAACCCCAACTCCTGGAGCATCAGTGACAGCTCCTCGCAAAAGCCTCCAGCCTGGGCGGCAAAGGTGGTGAAAGTCGGCATCTACAAATTTTGAAAAATCAAGGGGGGATTAGTAACCAAATTTTAAATAAAGGACAGGATAAGCACAAGACACTAAGATAGAGGAGATAGACGTAAAGGAACTTAAACTTTTGTAAGTATGTTTTTATAAAAATATCTCTACTATTATAAAGCAACAGTTGGTGGCAGTGGTGAGTTCTACCCACGTCATTAATTGCCCTGCTTAATTGCCCTGCTTAATTGCCCTACGCAAAAAACGAAGCGTTGCTTTAATTAGCCAGTTTTCGCAAGAAACGAAGCGTTAAAGATAGATGTTTGATCTTGTGAAATAATTTTTTTATTTTTTAATCTTTATTTTTCGTTATCAATTTGGTTTTTCGTAGCAATGCACGGGCATGTAACTAGTAAGTCCTTAAGACTTTGCCATGCTAACTAGGTCGCGCCCTACAGTCGTCCAGGCTCTGATACCACCGCTGTGAGACCCCGGATCGGCTATCCGAAATCTCCTGTGTATTTCCGTACTAGTCCCAGATCAGTAGCTAGTACACACAATCACAGTGATACTTCATTGCCGAACATAACGAAAATTGTAATATAAATATTCCAGTATGGGCCACATGGCCAGGGGCGGATACAGGCCCCGGGCTGCCCGTGCTGCAGCCCGGGGCCATTAAATTTTTTTTAAAAATTATTAAAAAATGATTAAAAATAGAGACTTAATTTAAGATCAGTTGGTCCAGCCCGGGGCTTGGACCTGGGCTGGCTCCGCCACTGCACATGGCCACTTATTACAATACTCGGTCCAACGACCGGACACAAAGCAGCGGAAAAAGAAAGCAAAACGAGCGAACGCCACAACGCCACAGGCGACGACTAGTGACGCAACTAGTTCTCCTGGCAATCCTCCTCGTACTCCTTCTGGAAGAACTCGCCTTCTTCAGCAGCGTCTTGAAAATTCTCTGATGACGACAATGTTGTTGTAGCACGTGAGTACAAAGGTACTCAGCAAGTCGGGAAAGTATGATCATGTGGGGCTTTCCAAAGGAAGCTTAATAGGGTATATTTGCATAAAGCCACATTTTATTAAACCATACTTAAGTAATAAATTTCACAAAGCATCTTTCACAATTCTTTTTAATAACTGAATTATTTAATATTGTAGTGAGGTTCTATCCACCATCACTAGTATAAAGGCTCTATCCGCCAACTTTTAAAGATCAGGGTTAATCATTTGACTCCATCCGTCAAATATAAATCAGGTTCTATCCACCTGGTTGGCTCTATCCGCCATTCCACATCCGAGAGTTCTAACCACTCCCGAACCCCAAAACCAAACCACTTTTCAGTTTTAAAAACAAAATCAAAGTCTACCAATATGAAAGCATTCTACGCTTTGCCTTTGACCGTAGGCACGGCTATTCGAATAGTTTATACTCTGCAAAGGTGTACAACTTTACCCACAAGACACGATCAACTCTTAATGCCTCCGGACTAACACACTTCCTTTGGTGTGCCGACAGAGAGATCGTGACAAGGCCGTTACAATGTATCTACCTAACTAGACCCACCCGCTGAGGTTTCACCACTGTTAGGGTTCCATCCGCCCAGTACAGAAGCCCCCTCTTGCGCCGTGTGAGAAAAACAACATTGCCTCCGTCCGGCATTCACATTCAACCGAGTGGTGAGTCTAAGCTAGGCTTCTACAAATTAGTTGGCCAGGTCGTACCATTATAGACTTGTGGTAGTACGGTTATGCTTAGAATGGACAGTCACAAGCGTCGGTCCTTATATGACTTGGGGCGGTACTTGCACAAGACAAAACGTGCTCCATCCGCACCCACCCGACAAACCAATCCGCCCAAGTCCAAACCATTTTCCTTTTCTTTTTATTTTAGAAAACAGTACTAAAACCATAATAATAGCTTTCAAATCACATTTGATATCATTCGTTTTGAATAATCCCACCCATGGGTTGTTTTCATCGGAAAAGGCCCTAAGCATTTCTACCGCACTACTTAGCAAAGGTTACCACATAAACATAAGCATGGTGTAAACAATGTCCTAAGGTTACAAGGGATATGATTAACAATGTCAAGGAGGAATCAACAATTTCGGAATAACTAGCACTTATATTTGACATATTTCATTAAACATAGCCATGCAACTTTATAAACAGTTTAAATCATTTCGCAAACATAGGAGCAAAATGCGTCAAGGAGATTTGCCTTCTGTCGCGGCGGAGGTGTCAAACTCTGAAAACTCGGCAGCGGAATCGGCGGTCGCGGCGGGATCGTTGACTACATGCAAAACGAGGCAAATAAATAAATAACGGAAAACAAATAAATTCCAAAAATTATAAAAATAATACTGGCAGGTAGATCTTGATTTTAGATGAATTTAGAAATTTGAATGGAGTCAAATGGAGTTCGGACGGAGAAGTTATGAGCTTCCGAAGTTTGAATTTTGAATAAATCGGAAAATCGGGAATATTCCCGGAATATTCCTTCTCTGGTTGACTGGTCAAACGTGGGCTTTGACTTGACTTTGACTGGGTCTTGGCTCTATGGCAAGTGGGGCCAAGATGTCATTGAGATGGATCATCTTCTAGCTTGGCTTACCATGGAAGCCATGTCATGGAGGCCATGGATGTGAGGTGGAGTTTGGAGGCTAGGGGGGTGGAGGAGGGGCTCGCCGGCAGGAAGGGGAGGCGGCCGGCGGCGGTAGGCGGCGGCGGGCGACGCTGGCGCAAGGCCGCTGGTAAGGGAGCGCGGCGGGCGCGAGGCGGCGGCAGCTGGGCGACGCGGCGGCGGCCGGCGGAGGTGACGCGGCGGCCATGGCCAGCCGGCCGGTCGGCACGGCTACGGGCCCCCACGCCCAAGCATTAGCACCATGCTTCCCAAGAACAGAGGCCCAAAACCATGCACAAAGAACACTCTCTCCCCCAAAAGAAATCCGATTTTGGTACCAATTTTGCATGGAATCGATCCAAACGAAAACCTAGAACCTCTAGATTACATCCTTAGGGACATATAACCGGAAGGAATTGAGCCAAACCTCGCCGGATTCGGAGAAATCGACGACGAACGAAGTTTCGGCTGGATGAACAAAAACTTGAAATTCGTCGCCAACTCTTGATCAAACCTAAAATTGATGATTGTGTTAGAATCTAGACTCATCCACGGTCACAAGGAACCAAGTGGCATGAAGAATGGCTCACCGGGGAAGGATCTACAAGCATGAACTTGAACAACACCGAAAAAGTGTGACACACCGTCGGTTTTCTTGATCTCACGGGCAAATGCGTGGAGTATGGGAAAGGGGAGCACACTCCCGAAAAGAGGACTCTTATACGGAGGGAATGGAGGTGGTGGTGCAACGTTTGGACAAGAAACGGCCGAGATAATGGCATTTGAACGGTTTTCGGTTTTTCCTTAATACGTCCGTTTCCGGCGAGATTAGTGGTTTATCAAGGCGGGGAATGGCAAGAGCTCGCCGTTGCGGATCCAATGCAACCGACCGTTCGCGTTTTGGAGTTGAATTGAGGGAGTTATGAGCATTTGAATACAAGCCCTAGCCATGAATGCACTTGGAGCTCCTCTGTAACTTGAGTTGGCTGGAGGTTGAAGAAGGCTACTATTCACGTGACACGTGGCAACTTCCCATTGTTCTCCTTTACGCAAACAATTCGCCTTAGAGAAAAATAAGGAAAAATGGCCTAAAAATTCTGGAAAAATTCCTAGAGCCATTTTAGAATATTTGGGACCCAATAAAATTGGTTCCGCTGAATTTGGATGATTTTTGTGGAATTGAATATTCGGGCGCGGATCGTAGGCATTAAACAAAAGCCGCGCGAGATAAAATAGGAACGGAGGTCCAAAAATCCGGGGAATGATTCCTAAAATCTTTTTTGAATATTTGGAACATTTTAGAAGTGGTTTGGAGATTTTTGGAGCATTTTTGGACTCGGGTGAAATTTCGGGTACTGGCGGGAACCGAAAATCCGATTTTTCGCCCGGTGGGGAATTGAATCCCGATTTTGGATAGGAATGGATGCCAGATTAATATAAACACCAAACAAACTCCAAATTTTGAATTTAATTTATTTAAATTAGATTTTTCTCCAGAAAGCGAAAATGAGGGTGTTACAAACCTACCCCCCTTAGAGAGAATCTCGTCCCCGAGATTCAGACGGAGAAAGAAAAAGGTTAGGAAACTCTGCTCGAAGATCTTCTTCATGCTCCCAGGTAGCTTCCTTCTCGGAATGGTTGCTCCACTGAACCTTGCAAAACTTGATCACTTGACTCCGGGTTCGACGCTCTGCTTCATCCAAAATCTTGACTGGATACTTCGGGTACGACAAGTTTTCCTTTAGCTCCATTTCTTCCAATGGCATCTGATGCTCAGGTACTCTGAGACACTTCTTTAATTGAGACACATGAAAGACATCATGTACTCCTGACAGCTGCGGCGGCAACTCTAACTTATAAGCCACTTCTCCTTTTCTGGCAATCACCTTGAACGGTCCAATATAGCGGGGCGCTAACTTCCCACTGACACGGAACCGCTTCATTCCTTTTAACGGGGATACCTTCAGATACACATGATCCCCAGGTACAAAGCTTAATTCCCGTCGACGATTATCCGCATAGCTCTTCTGTCTCGACTGAGCTGTCTTCAGATTTGCCCGGATTTGTCTGACTTGCTCTTTGGCCTCCTTCAGAACATCAGGTCCGATTATCTGCCCACCTTCGGTCTCTTTCCAATACAGTGGTGTTCTGCACTTTCTCCCGTACAGATCTTCAAAAGGTGCCATCTTCAAACTGGCTTGATAACTGTTGTTATAGAAGAACTCTGCATAGGGCAATTTTTGATCCCACGAACCTTTGTATGTTAGAGCGCAGGCTCTCAACATGTCCTCCAGGATTTGATTGATTCTTTCCGTCTGGCCATCTGTCTGGGGATGGTAAGCAGTACTGAAATTTAAGTTGGTGCCCAATACTTCATGCAATCTTTGCCAAAATCTCGAGGTGAATTGAGAACCTCGATCAGACACAATCTTCTTGGGCACACCGTGCAAACATACAATCTTGACCATATACAATTCAGCAAGCTTGTCTCTAGAATAAGTCGTCTTCACTGGGATAAAGTGGGCCATTTTGGTCAATCGGTCCACAACAACCCAAATGGAATCATAACCGGTTTTAGTTTTGGGGAGTCCGGTTATAAAATCCATTCCAATTTCTTCCCATTTCCAGACAGGCACTTGCAAAGGCTGCAACAGACGGGCGGGCCTTTGATGCTCGGCTTTTACCAGCTAGCACACATCACAACGCGCCACGAAGTCAGCTACTTCTTTCTTCATATTGGACCACCAATATTTTTCTTTCAAATCAGCGTACATCTTGGTACCTCCCGGGTGAATGGAATAAACTGAATCATGAGCTTCTTTCAAGACCACATCCTTGATTTCTTCCTGGTTAGGGACCACTATCCTTTTCCCAAACCAGATAGTGCCTTGGTCATCTTCTAAAAATCCAGGGTGTTTTCCTTTCTTCAAGCCCTCCTTTAGGTCAGTAATACCTTTATCATCTTTCTGAGCCTCTCTGATCTGATCCTCTAGGGTTGATTTTACTTCCATATTGTAAACACACCCTTCATTCACCAATTCCAGGTTAAGACGCCAGAATTCCTCATGAAGTGCGGGCTGGCTTTCTTGTATCCGAACATTGTTGCAATGAGCTTTCCTGCTCAATGCATCCGCAACAACGTTTGCTTTTCCAGGGTGATAATGAATTCCCACATTATAATCTTTCACCAACTCCAACCATCTTCTTTGCCTCAGGTTGAGATCAGGCTGAGTGAAAATATACTTCAGACTTTTATGATCTGTATATATCTCGCATCTATTGCCGATCAAGTAATGCCTCCAAATCTTGAGCGCATGCACCACTACGGCTAACGCCAAGTCATGAATGGGATAGTTTTCTTCATGAGGTCGCAGTTGTCTTGAAGCATAGGCTATTACCTTTCCTTCTTGCATCAAAACACATCTAAGTCCCTGTTTCGAAGCATCACAATACACTTCAAAGTCCTTGTGAATATCCGGCAAGGCTAGCACCGGGGCTGAGGTTAACCTCTTTTTCAACTCCTGGAAGCTTTGTTCACACGCTTTAGTCCATTCAAACTTCTTTTCCTGTTTCAGAAGCTGAGTAAGAGGTCTGGCTATCTTCGAGAAACCTTCAATGAATCTCCGATAATAACCAGCTAATCCAAGAAAACTTCTGATGTCCGGGACTGACTTGGGCTGTGTCCATTCCAGAACATCTCTTACTTTCGCTGGATCCACTGCTACTCCTGCAGCCGAGATGATATGACCCAAGAAAGGAACCTCTTTTAACCAGAAATCACACTTGCTGAACTTGGCATACAGCTGATGCTCTCTTAACGTCTCCAGGACTATCCGTAGATGGTCTTCATGCTCTTTTCTGCTCTTGGAATAGACAAGGATGTCGTCGATGAAGACTACGACGAACTTGTCTAAATACTCCATAAACACCTTATTCATCAGATTCATGAAGTAAGAAGGAGCATTAGTCAATCTAAAAGACATGACCGTGAACTCGTATAGTCCATATCTGGTCGTGAAGGCTGTTTTCGGAATATCTTCTTTTCTTATCTTCAGCTGGTGATATCCCGATCTCAAATCTATCTTGGAGAAGACCTGAGCGCCCTTCAACTGATCAAACAGATCATCAATCCGAGGCAACGGGTATTTGTTCTTGATGGTGACCTCATTCAACGACCTGTAGTCTATACACATCCTCAGACTACCGTCTTTCTTGGTAACGAAGATCACTAGCGATCCCCAAGGCGACGAACTGGGCTGGATGAATCCTTTGGCTTGCAATTCCTCAATCTGCTTCTTCATCTCGACCAACACATTTGAAGGCAGTCGGTACGATCTCTTCGAGATGGGAGCCGTACCAGGTACCAGCTCAAGCACAAACTCCACATCTCGATCTGGTGGCATACCAGGCAACTCGTCCGGGAACACATCTGGGTACTCATTGACTATCGGTACATTTTCCAACGACGTACCTTTCAGACGGTTTAGGGTGCTACCCCCCTTAGAGGAAAGATTAGATAAGAACTCCACTCTAATCCCCTCAGGGCTGGTAAGAGAGATAGCTCTACTAGCACAGTCTATCTGCCCCTTGTACTTGGTTAACCAATCCATTCCCAGGATTACTTCTATACCCTTAGTATTCAATAGTATTAAGTTCGCTAGGAACTTTACCCCTTTTATTACTATATCCATTTTCGGACAGACAGTAGTGGTTCTTAATTCTTTTCCAGGGGATTGGACTAACAAAGGGTTTCTTAACTGTATTGTATTCCAGTTATGCTTTTTAACCAAGTACTCTGATATGAAAGAATGGGTTGCACCAGAATCAAACAGAACGGAAGCAGGTACTGAGTTCACACGGAACTTACCATAAACCACGTCTGGCGCATCCTGGGCCTCTTCCGCCGTGATATGGTTCACACGTCCTCTTCCAGCAGTCCTTGGCGTGCGCGGGGTATGTGGGGTTCCTCTTCTCGAGCCGCGCAGCGCCGCTGGTCAAGGCGTCGATCCCAGGTTGAACCGCACCGGGGTGACGGGCTGACACTTCTTTGGGCAGTTGTTGGCGTAGTGCCCCATCTCTCTGCAGTTGAAGCACTGCACTCCCGCCATAGCTGTCCCACTCTTTTGCGCTTAAGCTCCCGCATTGCCGGCAGGGGCTTGTCCAGTGGGGCGCGGAGTAGACATTGGGGTCCTTGGTGCACTGGCGGCTGCTGGCCTACTAGGCTGCTGCTGCTGAAATGTGCGGGGCCTAGAACTACTGGCACCGCGCTGGTTCTGAAATTGCATCTTCCTTTTCCTGGACTCAAAGAGCTGATGCTGGGCATCCTCTTGGACCAGCGCCTTGTTCACCATATGCTGGAACGATGGGTAGTCGCTTGAAACCAGTTTTCAGATTAGGGTCAAGGCCCTCCATGAATCGCCATATCTTGGCCTCATCAGTTGCGACATCCACGGTCGCGTAGCGAGACAACTGAGTAAATCGGTTTAGGTACTCTGAAACCGACAAATTTCCTTGCTGAAGCTTGTGAAACTCACGACGCTTCATTTCCATGACGCCCTTGGGGATGTGAGTAGCCCTGAAGGCTTCAACAAACTCATTCCACGGAATGTTCTGAGGGTCGGCATGGGCAAAGACAAGAATTCTCCCACGGTTGGTCATCATTGCCCTTAAGCTGATAGGAAGCGAAATGCACGCTCTCAGTGTCATCACACTGAGCCAAGTGAAGCTTCCGCTCAATCTCCTTGAGCCAGTCGTCCGCATCCAGCGGGTCTCCGGATCCAGCAAAAGTCGGGGGTCGCGTCCTCATGAACTCCCCAAACTTGGATTGGGGTGGTTGAACTTGAGCTGGTGCTGTAGCGGCTTGAGGTTTGTTCAGGACGTTCTGAGCCAACGCCTGAAGGAGTTGAATCTGCATCGCCATCATCTGTTCCAGATTCGGCGGTTGAACTGGCGGTGGGGGCGGCGGCGAATCATGCTGAGCTGCCGGGTACTGAACTTGCTCTTGTCCCTGCTGCTGAGGTGGCTCCACGAATTCTTCCTCTTGAAAGTGCACTGGACCATGAGCACGTCCACGGCCTCTACCGCGGCCTCCGGGTCTTCCACGGCCACAACCACGACCAACGTTCTCCATCTGCAATAGGGCGACCAAGCAAAAGGAAAGAGGGAAAAGCACAGGTAAGAGTGGGGGAAACTAAACCACATCCTCAACAACAAGAGCACAACCACCAAAAGCACACAACCGAAGGGAAAACCAACTGAACTTCCATTAAAACAAGATAGTTTTGGAGATGGTTGTATCACAAATGCCTAAGGGCACGATACAATCCAACAATCACTTATTCATCGTTCTAATCGAAAACAAAACAAAGTAAAGGTCCTCCAGGCTAGACAACTAATCACTCGTGTCACTCGCGAAGCCACGCGGGGACGGGTCCTCCTCCTCCTCGCTCCTGCTGCGGGAAGGCGTAGCTGCTGAAGACGGTCCTGCTCCTCCAGGGGCAGCCAAGAAGTCCAACGGCATGCCCAACGGCGACGGGGCCGAACTGACTTGCGCGCCGTGCAACGAAGCCTCAGACCCTGATGATGCTTGGCTGGCGGAGCGTCCATCGAGATGTCGCAGATCGGCGGGTCCTCCACGACCGGGGCTGGTGGCGGTGGCGCCACGGGCTGTGCCTCCTGCACAGGCGCTGGTGGCGGAGGCGACTGGGTGTTCCTCCTCTCCTCCTCGAGCCGATAGATCGTCTCTCTCGATGTAGTCAGGTCCCGACGCAGATTCTGCAGCTCGTCGGCCATACGCACGTAGGCGTCATCCTGTGCCTGGACGAGGGAGCCCAAGTGGACCACGGTCGGGTCAGCCTCCTGTGCCAAACTCCTGAACTGGCTGTACATCCGCCCAACCTGGAAGCGGGGAAACAGCCGGTACGGGGAGTCCTCCAACATATCGTGGTAGCTCTGCCCCAACATGAGGATAGCCTTTCTGGCTGCGTCCTAAAGGGCCTACGCCAGAATCGGCCTCTCGGCCGTGAAGTAGAACGGCCGGTCCTCGACGCGAAGTCGGCTCCTCGCGAAGACTAGCAAGCGAACCTGCCACATGTCCTGGCCAAGACCCGGCATCGACTGGTAGCGATACTCCAGGCGATGGGGGAACCCCAACTCCTGGAGCATCAGTGACAGCTCCTCGCAAAAGCCTCCAGCCTGGGCGGCAAAGGTGGTGAAAGTCGGCATCTACAAATTTTGAAAAATCAAGGGGGGATTAGTAACCAAATTTTAAATAAAGGACAGGATAAGCACAAGACACTAAGATAGAGGAGATAGAAGTAAAGGAACTTAAACTTTTGTAAGTATGTTTTTATAAAAATATAAGTCCTTAAGGCTTTGCCATGCTAACTAGGTCGCGCCCTACAGTCGTCCAGGCTCTGATACCACCGCTGTGAGACCCCGGATCGGCTATCCGAAATCTCCTGTGTATTTCCGTACTAGTCCCAGATCAGTAGCTAGTACACAGTCACAGTGATACTTCATTGCCGAACATAACAAAAATTGTAATATAAATATTCCAGTATGGGCCACATGGCCACTTATTACAATACTCGGTCCAACGACCGGACACAAAGCAGCGGAAAAAGAAAGCAAAACGAGTGAACGCCACAACGCCACAGGCGACGACTAGTGACGCAACTAGTTCTCCTGGCAATCCTCCTCGTACTCCTTCTGGAAGAACTCGCCTTCTTCAGCAGCGTCTTGGAAATTCTCTGATGACGACAATGTTGTTGTAGCACGTGAGTACAAAGGTACTCAGCAAGTCGGGAAAGTATGATCATGTGGGGCTTTCGAAAGGAAGCTTAATAGGGTATATTTGCATAAAGCCACATTTTATTAAACCATACTTAATTAATAAATTTCACAAAGCATCTTTCACAATTCTTTTTAATAACTGAATTATTTAATATTGTAGTGAGGTTCTATCCACCATCACTAGTATAAAGGCTCTATCCGCCAACTTTTAAAGATCAAGGTTAATCATGTGACTCCATCCGTCAAATATAAATCAGGTTCTATCCACCTGGTTGGCTCTATCCACCATTCCACATCCGAGAGTTCTAACCACTCCCGAATAGTTTATACTCTGCAGAGGTGTACAACTTTACCCACAAGACACGATCAACTCTTAATGCCTCCGGACTAACACACTTCCTTTGGCGTGCCGGCAGAGAGATCGTGACAAGGCTGTTACAATGTATCTACCTAACTAGACCCACCCGCTGAGGTTTCACCGCTGTTAGGGTTCCATCCGCCCAGTACTGAAGTCCCCTCTTGCGCCGTGTGAGAAAAACAACATTGCCTCCGTCCGGCATTCACATTCAACCGAGTGGTGAGTCTAAGCTAGGCTTCTACAAATTAGTTGGCCAGGTCGTACCATTATAGACTTGTGGTAGTACGGTTATGCTTAGAATGGACAGTCACAAGCGTCGGTCCTTATATGACTTGGGGCGGTACTTGCACAAGACAAAACGTGCTCCATCCGCACCCACCCGACAAACCAATCCGCCCAAGTCCAAACCATTTTCCTTTTCTTTTATTTTAGAAAACAATACTAAAACCATAATAATAGCTTTCAAATCACATTTGATATCATTCGTTTTGAATAATCCCACCCGTGGGTTGTTTTCATCGGAAAAGGCGCTAAGCATTTCTACCGCACTACTTAGCAAAGGTTACCACATAAACATAAGCATGGTGTAAACAATGTCCTAAGGTTACAAGGGATATGATTAACAATGTCAAGGAGGAATCAACAATTTCGGAATAACTAGCACTTATATTTGACATATTTCATTAAACATAGCCATGCAACTTTATAAACAGTTTAAATCATTTCGCAAACATAGGAGCAAAATGCGTCAAGGAGACTTGCCTTCTGTCGCGGCGGAGGTGTCGAACTCTGAAAACTCGGCGGTAGAATCAGCGGTCGCGGAGGGATCGTTGACTACACGCAAAACGAGGCAAATAAATAAATAACGGAAAACAAATAAATTATAAAAATTATAAAAATAATACTGGCAGGTAGATCTTGATTTTAAATGAATTTAGAAATTTGGATGGAGTCAAATGGAGTTCGGACGGAGAAGTTATGAGCTTCCGAAGTTTGAATTTTGAAAAAAATCGGAAAATCGGGAATATTCCCGGAATATTCCTTCTCTGGTTGACTGGTCAAACATGGGCTTTGACTTGACTTTGATTGGGTCTTGGCTCTATGGCAAGTGGGGCCAAGATGTCATTGAGATGGCCTCATCTTCTAGCTTGGCTTACCATGGAAGCCATGTCATGGAGGCCATGGATGTGAGGTGGAGTTTGGAGGCTAGGGGGGTGGAGGAGGGGTTCGCCGGCGGGAAGGGGCGGCGGTAGGCGGCGGCGGGCGACGACGCGGGCGTGGCTGGCGGAGCGGCCGGGCGGCGGCACGGCCACGGGCCGGCCAAGATGGCTACGGGCCCCCACGCCCAAGCATGAGCACCATGCTTCCCAAGAACAGAGGCCCAAAACCAAGCACAAAGAACACTCTCTCCCAAAAAAAAATCTGATTTTGGTACCAATTTTGCATGGAATCGATCCAAACGAAAACCTAGAACCTCTAGATTACATCCTTAGGGACCTATAACCGGAAGGAATTGAGCCAAACCTCGCCGGATTCGGAAAAATCGACGATGAACGGAGTTTCGGCCGGATGAACAAAAACTTGAAATTCATCGCCAACTCTTGATCAAACCTAAAATTGATGATTGTGTTAGAATCTAGACTCATCCACGGTCACAAGGAACCAAGTGGCATGAAGAATGGCTCACCGGGGAAGGATCTACAAGCATGAACTTGAAGAACACCGAAAAAGTGTGACACACCGTCGGTTTTCTTGATCTCACGGGCAAATGCGTGGAGTAGAGGGAAAGGGGAGCACACTCCCGGAAAGAGGACTCTTATACGGAGGGAATGGAGGTGGTGGTGCGACGTTTGGACGAGAAACGGCCGAGATAATGGCATTTGAACGGTTTTCGGTTTTTCCTTAATACGTCCGTTTCCGGCGAGATTAGTGGCTAATCAAGGTGGGGAATGGCAAGAGCTCGCCGTTGCGGATTCAATGCAACCGACCGTTCGCGTTTTGGAGTTGAATTGAGGGAGTTATGAGCATTTGAATACAAGCCCTAGCCATGAATGCACTTGGAGCTCCTCTGTAACTTGAGTTGGCTGGAGGTTGAAGATGGCTACTATTCACGTGACACGTGGCAACTTCCCATTGGTTCTTTTTTACGCAAACAATTCGCCCTAGAGAAAAATAAGGAAAAATGGCCTAAAAATTTTAAAAAATTCCTAGAGCCATTTTAGAATATTTGGGACCCAATAAAATTGGTTCCACTGAATTTGGATGATTTTTGTGGAATTGAATATTCGGGCGCGGATCGCAGGCGTTAAACAAAAGCCGCGCGAGATAAACTAGGAACGGAGGTCCAAAAATCCGGGGAATGATTCCTAAAATAATTTCGGAATATTTGGAACATTTTAGAAGTGGTTTGGAGATTTTTGGAGCATTTTTGGACTCGGGTGAAATTTCGGGTACCGGCGGGAACAGAAAATCCGATTTTTCGCCCGGTGGGGAATTGAATCCCGATTTTGGATAGGAATGGATGCCAAATTAATATAAACACCAAACAAACTCCAAATTTTGAATTTAATTTATTTAAATTAGATTTTTCTCCAGAAAGCGAAAATGAGGGTGTTACAGTTTCCAAGACTTGCGAGTACAATTGTGTACTCACTCTTGCAACATCCCCACTTTCCACTGAGGAGTGTGTAGAAGCAGTAGGTCCCTACAAGTATTTTGCTTGTGGTTTCGATGGAGAAGATCTAGAATACTATGACTCATACTCCAGTCGAATGCTTATTGGGCAAATGGATAGGCTTATCTCGCTATAATTTATTTCATTTCCTGTGCTACTTATTTGAATTTAAGTCTTTGTTATTGTTTATTTGTAATTCTTGACCATAAGGTCGTTACTTGTTGCTTAATTATTAATACTTGGATTCTTGATAAAGATGTGTTATCATCATTGTTACCGTTGTGTGCACTAGCGTTATCCTGGACTAGTGTAGTACACAGAGAGGGTTCAGATTCGTAAGTCTGGGTTCCGACAGAGGTGGTATCAGAGCCATATCGATTATATGTTGTGATTTAGTAAAATGGCAAGCCTTAAGGACTATATTAAAAATAAGTATTTATAAAATTTTAAGTCTCCTTGCTGCCACCCTACCCCTCTTAGTCCCTTTCTTTTGTATTGTTCTTCTCTTATTTTAAAATTGTTTTACTGATTTTCTTCTTTCTTATTTCAAAATTTTATAGATATCGTTCATCAACACTTGTGCTGAGAATGATGGTGGATTCTGTGAGCAGCCGTGGTTCATGGTTCAGGAGCTTGGACACATCCATCAGCCAGAGAACCATGGAGTCACAGTTGTGGAGGATGGTCGTGTGCGTTGGAGGGTCAAGGTTACTATCTTCTCCAAGAGCCACTTGAGGGGCGATAGGACTTATCGCTTCAGGGTGGATAGGGAGATGTACAAGCCAGTACTGCTGGGCTTGGCCGAAGCTACCTCCTCCTCACCGCCGGTAGTTATTTTCTAGAGAGTATCCTCTTCGGCCCTAGCGACATTTGACAATGTACTTGCACGTATGATGCTAGTACGTCATATAATTTTATTTGCGTTTTGTCAATGGAAATGCACATCAGCCATTCATACTATTTTTCATATTTTGTACTATCATATCATGTAATGGCAAGCCTTGTTGCACTGTTGAATCAATTTCATGTTTTGTAATGTTATTTATTGTTATGTATATTAATGCTATATCTTATGGTTTATTGTCTTCTTGCAGGTTATGGCTGCACACCCACAAACTCTGCTTGACCCATCTTACGATGGCAAGAATCGTAGTAGGGCCTGGCTTACAGGTTACAATCCTCATCCATTCGTTCTCAGGTGCCCGCTTTTGCACTGGTAGTTGGATGCGCGGTATGTGCCCATTCTACGATAGTCAGGTATGTTGCCGTCGGCCCGATGATGGACATTGGGCATTCTTTCTCATTAGATGGGTCTTTGTTATCCGCGCTCGTCGATCGTTGGAGGCTAGAGACCCACACGTTCCACTTCCGAAGGTGCCAAAGACCCACACCTTCCATCATCGTCTACGCAAGCACTTGCTCCGCTGCTGCCAGGTACATTCTCTCCATTTGAAGTTATTAACTGTTATTGAACATATCTTCATTTGTGCAACTTCTTAGTAATGGAGGTACCTAAAATTTTCGTACACATCATGTCCCTTTAAAGCACATACATGGACGTGGACCTCTCCTTCCGTTGTATCATCCAGGTGTGAACATGAAGCACCTGGTCCGCTGCTGGCACATACAGCTCCGGAGGTCGATACAAACTCTGACATAGACAGCCCGGACCAAGACTTGCCAGCAGGAAGTTCGGTTTGGGGTACATTCGCACCGGCACACTTACGACAGCACGCACCTCGGGAAACTTCGTTCAGCCAGACCTACAGTCCATACAGCACGCAGGCACCATAGTAGGTATGTTTTGTGTAGTTGAAGTGATTACCAGGACGGGACTGATCTAAAAGTACATGCGCGCAGGTTTCTAGGGACGACTTTAGCTAGTGGGCACAATACTCCACAACTCCGCAGCAGACATCAGTAAGTGCTCTGTGTAATTTTTATTACTTGTTGAACTCTCTTTTGTCTACAGCACTAATGGTGCATTTCAATGCAGCCTCATAGGTGGGTGCAAGACATATTTGCCAACCAACAGCTGGAACCCAGCCAACTTGATGAAGCCCCTCACGCTACATAGGACATAGGGTATGACTTGCAGAGCAATACACGTATCGGATCGGTTCACGTATCCACATAACCAACTTCGTCCTGCACAAAAGTGATGACTAGATTAGGGTTGAGGTTTCAAGGAGCCAACAGTTGTATGGGTTATATCGTACTTCATACGTGTGTAGGTATCCTGGTTGTACTTTATACTATAATTGCGAACTAGTTCGTTTCCTACAAAGGATAGTAAGTTGCTCATGGATGCCATTTCTAGTGGTGTAAGAATTATGTATCCAATTGAAGTTTATCTACACCCTCATGCTGTTGAACTAATATATCGTAGTCTGTGACCCATGTTACCATATCAGCACTTACTTCAAGATCGACGAGACAACACGATGTGACCCACTTTCTCATACTGCAGTGACAAATTTATTGCTTTCATATGAACTCACTGTGTTTTTAGACCAAATTGACAATAGGACAACACACACATCAGCTTTGAAGAGTGATTTGACAACACGCTCCAACAGGCTTTCTCATACCGATTTGACAGACGATGTCAGTAGTTTGTTAGTCATATTTGACAACACTCTGCACACCATGGAGTGACAACATACTACCAGTTTCTCTCACACCCAGAGTGGAGTGACAACACATTGGCTTTTTTAAACCAAATTGACAATACACTTCTTTGTACTTTCTCAAACTTCAAACTTATTCAACATAACATCATCGCCCTACTACACTACCTATAAAATTAACGGTCATCCAAGCATCACTTCTTCACTAGCCTATCCTCCACTCAATTGTAATGATAGAGAGGGGAGGCACCACAAGTCGTGGGAGGGGTAGACATGGAAGACGGGGTCAGGCCGCACCTCGAGGCCCTGACCCTTCATGGTTTCGAGGCCATGACTCTTCACTTAAGGCCATTGAAATCTACGGTCCCCAAGACCCCAATCCCCCTATCCCAGATCTTCCCATTCGAACAGGGGACTACTACACCCCCAAAAGTCCAATCATCGACGGCCGGCCACTTCACCCTATGAAATAGCCAACATGTAAGCATGATCTTGACACCATTGGGCAGGTTTGCGATGAGTCCAATTCCTGCCTGGGAGTAGGGATGGCAATGGGGGCCCTAATCCCCATTTCCCTGCTAGTAATTTCTCTATTAGGGGACGGGGACGAGGGGTATGAAATCATATGCTGAAAATTGGCTTAGTGATGAATTTGATACGGCAAAGTGGTGTGCTCATGGCATGTGTGGTGCATGTGCATGTCTTGTTTTAGATGATTAATTGATATGCTTGTGATAGCACGGTAGTTGTTTTGCTTCATGCAATGCACTCGTGTGAGTGGTTGCATGGATTGATCTTGAGTCAAGTCGTGGACTTTTGCTCGTACATAATTTTGTGTTTGTTCATGTGCAGGTGTTGCTTGAGGTTGAACGTGGTCGGTGACGGGACCGGAACTAGGTTCATGGAGGAACTGAGGTTCAGGACTAGGTTCAGGGAGGAACCGAGGTCCTAGTGGTCAAGGATGTCATGCGGGACGTTCGGACCAGAGAACGGTGCACGTGAAGACGAGTGAGTCACGCGGTAGCGGCAGGTGGGCCGTACACGTGCATGCATGAATTTTGGGCTGTGTGCATATATTGGGTCGTATGTAATTGGGTCAGGTGGATATGGATACATGTATCTGTATACAAACTCTTTAGGTTTGCTTATTATAAATAGGGGGAGGTGTCCTCTGTTTATGCAGAGCTAAGTATTAAGGATTGTACTCTTTTGTTTGGAGTACTATAACCAGACTACCCAGAAGAAATAAAAATCAGTTTTTCCTCCTGTTTTTTGTTTTTCGTTTTCTCGCCTGGTTTTCGATTTAGTAGATTAATTCATTGTCTATCTTGATTCTTTGAGTTTCTTCTTGATTTTATCCATCCAAAACCTTCCTAGGGCATTGATTTAGTGTTCCTTAAAGTTTTGTTGGTTAATCTTTTGTAGATTTTGTTCAATCATGAAATTAGGGTTTAATCAATTCTCGTCATTATTGATACAATCAACTTGTGAAGCTTATAATTTTTTATCCGTAGATCCGATTGAGCTAATTTTTATTGTGTTAGTTTATAAATTTAATCTAGTCTATACAGTTTAAATTTCACATCAATACGACGGTTGGATATTTGGGCATTAAGGTTAGATCTATTATTGTCATAATTTATCACAGCAAGCTTATGGGGTTCATAACTTTTGATCCGTAAGTCCGATCGAGTTGATTCTTTTTTTGTTAGATTCGTATTAGCATCTAGTTTCTTTTGTTTAAATTTTAGGTCAATTAAACAATTGGATCTCCAGAAATTCATGATTTACCGAACGCATCTACTTTGTTTTTGTTGAATACGAAGCAATTATTTGATTCCTAATTGGGGTGAATTTTTAGTAGATCAAAAATTTTATTTTAGCTTCCACGCAATCATCCACCCCCCCTTTGATTGCTATACTAATATATATCTATCCTACAAGTGGTATCAGAGCAAGGTTTTCTAATTAATCTTAACCGGTGATTAGAAATCATAGCAATGGATAGGTATACGACAAAACCTTGTGTTTTCAATGGTGTTGATTTTCAATTTTGGAAAGCAAAGATGGAAGCATTCATCCAGGCACAGGGCTTTGCAATTTGGGTGAAGGTTTACAAGCCGTACGAAGTTCCTGAGAACGACAACGTCAATGACGCAAATCGCACACATGTTGAAACAAATAGCAAGGCGCGCAACTTGATCATCCAAGGCTTGGGACGCAGTGACTTTCATCGAGTGGTTCATCTTTGATCCTCATATGAGGTATGAAAATCTCTTTGTGATTACCATGAGGGTTCTAACACTATCAAAGATGTACGTCAAGATATTTATAAGAAAGAATATATGCGTTTTGAGATGAAGCCTGGTGAATCATTAAATGATTTCTTTGCATGTTTAATAAAATTCTTAGCAATCTATGTGCTGTTGAAGTTAGCTACACAAATGCTTCAAATGCTAGACAACTACTTTGTGCTTTAGACATGTCAATTTGGGAGATGAAAGTAACATCTATTAGAGAATCAACTGTCATGAGTACAATTACATTAGATGTTCTTTATTCTAAGCTGAAAACTCATGAATTGGATGTTCTTGCTAGGAAGAATGATCATAAATCAATTGAATTGACCTCCAATCTAGCATGTCTCATAATAATTCTTCTTCAAGTTTTGCTTTATCTTTCTTGTCTTCACTAACCGATGAACACATTGAGCAAATCCTAGAAGAAGACTTGCCACTACTCTTTTCTCGCTTTAACAAAGCTTTGCAGAATGTGAGAATGAGGAAGAGATTTAGTGGTGGTCCTCCAAGATTCTATAAGTGTGGTGATCTTGACCATATTCGTCCAAATTGTCCTAAACTTGCAGGTAAAATATCAAGGGAGGAGAAGGACAACGGCAAAAGAAAAGAGAAGAAGAAGTTTTCTCCAAGTGATAGAAAAAAGAAGAGCTTCATCAACCACAAAGTTGTCCACCGAGTTCTTTCTGCTCTTGAACAAGTAAATTTGAGGAATGTGGATTCGAAGAGCAGTGAAGATGACACAACAACTCCAAGCAAGCATGAATTGACAGGGTTGTGTCTTATGGCTAAAAGCGATGAAAGCTTCACCGAGGATGATCATGATAGCGACTTCAATGAGGTAGAAACTTCTTACGATGAATTAGCTATTGCTGTTGCTCGACTTGGTAAATTGTTTGATAAACGTGACAAGAAAATTAAGAAACATGATATTACTGTAGAATCATTGAATGCTGAAATTGTTAGACTTAAATCTTTGATTCTAGATGACGATGCTTGCAAATCATGTGAATTAATTTACAATGAGCTCACCTTTATTAGGAAAGAACATGCCTTCTTGTTACATCAAAATGAGAAAAATGATAAACATATTAAACATGCTAGCTGTTCCACTGATGATTTGCATGGTTCAATTTGTTGTTCTAAATGTTCAATTCTTGGATTGAAATTGAAAGATGCAAATGCTAGAGTTTCTTAGATGACTAATGATATGCTCACTCATAAGGTTCTTTCATGCTCTACTTGTTGCAAACAAAAAGGAAAAGTTGATATTCCTTGCAATAATTGTCTCATGCTTTCTCGTAAAGTTGATTACTTGCAAGATTCCTTAGAAAGGTTCACTAAAGGAAAGAAAAATTTGAACATGATTTTCGACCAATCTAAGGTTAGCTCAAACAAGAAAGGTTTAGGTTTTGATCCTTATGCTTCATATGAAACTAAACTTCACACTGTTGTTCAGGCTTTTTGCAATGACAAAATTGAGATTCTTAATGAGCTTAAGAAAATTGGTTTAAAATTTGTTGGCCTTTTATCTTCCTCTGTGATGAATTTAAAATGTGCTTCTACTGTTAAAGCTAAACATCATGTTAAATACACTTGCACTCATTGTGGTAAAGATGGACATTTAGTAGATTTTGGCTTTAGGCTAGCCAAACAACAAAAGAAAGAAAAGGATAAGGCTAGGTCTAATTTCAGACAGGCACACTTTACTTCTCATTATATGTGCCTAGGGTGAAGCAAACACCTTTTGTTGCTATAAACATGGGAAAGGGCAAATCTGATTTTGGTTGTCGGGGACAGGGGATGGGAGGGCGCTTCCCACGGGGATTTTTCCCGTTGCCACCCCTACCTAGGATGTCGTTTCTTCCGATGCCCTCTATTCATAGTAATTGGTACAACTCTTACACACCATAATATTACATGTCTCTCTATATGACATTCACTCTTACTTGCAAATCGATGATTGCAAATTCACTGAATGGGTGGACGATCCATATCCTTTAGGTGCCCAATGTTACATGGCCAGATTGATGATATGCCTTGATGAAAAGGAAGAGGAACTCACTAAGGTCAAGAACGAGAATGCCAGCTCCGCAGACAGACTTAGAACTTTATACCTAAAACGACGACCTACGCCATCAAAGGCTCAGGGAGAGAAACAATAAGGAGAGCGTCCACCTTGGCAGTGACTACCACACTTACTACTTCTACGGCAATGCGAGCTTCAGTTGTCTTGCCACTACCGTGACCAACAGCCTCGTCCACGCCGTCCTGACGATCAACACTCCATGTGGATGCCGTATGGTTACTCATTCGAGCCTTCCGAATAGGCAGTTAGCATGACTTCTTTACAGTTTCAAAAGGCGTGCATGTACCTTAACTGTAGTTTTCGTTCATGGCTCATCTATGTCGTCGCGCCATGTCTCTTTTCATATTTTCTATATCATGTTATGTTTACGATATCATGCTATGTACACTATTATTTCTATGTCATGTTATGAACCCTTATATATTTATGCATGTTTCCTGTCATTATTTTCTACATTATGCTATACCATTTTTACGAGCCATGTACTCTATGCCTTCATTCTTTTTATACCAACATTAAACGTCATTTCTACGAATGTGGTGTTTTTCTTTATTAACTTATGTACTACTCAGATATGATCTTTTGCTTTCTTAACTACAATTGATTAATTAGTACACTGGTCAAGCAAATAAAATAAACAAATTAAAAAACTTTCTACGCTACGCTATTCCATTGGTTGTGAAAAACAAAATTTGATTATAAAAATAATATTCGGCTTAGTACCAAAAAAAATTTCACAACATACTTTTTACTCTACTTATTTTTAAAAAATCAACAAAAAAAAACCCACGGATGAAAATTAATAAAAAAATAAAAAAATCATGCCTCTCCCCTAGGGTGGGGCAAGCCCCTGCCTCGCCCCAAAGGAGTAGCAAGCTTCCTGTCTCCCCTCCCAAGCGCGGCAAGCCCCTGCCTCCCCCCCCCCCACCCCCACCCTCTGGGCGTGGCAAGTCCTGCCGTCGCGTCTCTCCCGTGCGGCAGGAGCTATTTTTAAAAAAAAAAAAATTGAAAGAGGCTAATAAAGTGAAAATTTCAGTGATTG
The DNA here is from genome assembly GCA_036346355.1 of Rhipidocladum racemiflorum. Classification (NCBI taxonomy): domain Eukaryota; kingdom Viridiplantae; phylum Streptophyta; class Magnoliopsida; order Poales; family Poaceae; genus Rhipidocladum; species Rhipidocladum racemiflorum. The sequence continues at coordinate 3,574,460 of CM070582.1, forward strand.
AAGGCCTAGTCACTTGCCCGTAGGTAGATGGAGAACATAATGGCCGGATGTAGGTCGGGACCCCTAGTCTCTTGCCTGTGGGCAGTGTTGATCAATCCACCTTTTGTTGTTCTGCTTCCACATCTACATTTGCTTTCTGTATTCAACTATGTGCTAAATATTTTGCCTGTCCAGCCCGTGCTGCAAGACAAATGCCCGTATGGACTATTTTTGTAATGTGTATCAGTAAGCTTTGTATGATCATCTGCACTGTATGTATATGATCTAATAATGTATCCGTGTGCACTGTTCATAAGCGGTTGATGAATTCATTTGGTGGTTGAAGGCTTGAAGCAGTTGTACTCACTTTCTTGCTGAAGTCGTTCCTGTAAAGGATGGTAGGAAGCCATTAATAAAGATTAGGGTCAGCAGAAATATAAACACACGTTAGAACAACGTTTATTTGAGGGCACCCTGACATCTGTGCACTTTTGGAGGTACCAAGTGCCATCCCTTTTTACTTGTAGTACAACCTTGTATATTTGCTGGCTACTAGTCCTTAGATGGTTTTCCAAGAGGTTGAAAATTGTGGGCAAGATCTGGAAAAAGTAGCTGATGGTATTGGGATGAAGCAAGGGACCAGAGAGGGATCACTCTCGACTCTGGTTCATGCTTGATGAAGCTGTCAAACCACCTTAGTTGCGAGCAGCTAGTTCAGTTTTCACATCCGAAAATGGTATTGTCTAGTATGTGACAAGGATGATGGCTGTAGAGGGGGGGGGGGGGGGATGGGATTCTAATTTCTGAGCTGCGCACGTGCCAGGTTTCATTGGAGTTATTTCAGAATTTGACACTCAATTCGCAAGCCTTTCAGCTCATTTGGATAGCATATGGGACCATCTGTGTGTATGACAGTGGGTCAGAGTGTCAAATTCCGAAATGCGAATTTTAAAGTGTGTTAAATTCTGAAAACTCTCGGTTTCACTGGGACACAAGTATCAACCCAAACTTGTTCTAAAAAGCTCCAGTGATAGTGTGAAGACCTCGTAAGATTGGACTGCAAAGAACACAACTACAATTCCTATGAAGACATCAACTATTAGAGCATATTTGTTTTTGTTTTAGATTCTCTAAAAGCTAATTCTAGATTTTGTAGAGAAACTGATTCTCCAAAACACATATAGGTAGGCTAGATTGTGAGAATTAAGCTATTTGTTTTTTATTCAGCTTCCAAGGCCAGAATCCAAAATCATAAGCAAAAACAACAGATAAAATGGGCTACTCGATCATCACATGGACTGCCACATCCAAATCATATTGATGATATATATATAGAGATAGATAGATAAAACATTGGAGAAATATACACATAACATGAGGAAAAGAAAAATATTAAGCTCTTAGTCTACAAAATAAAAACAGAAAGGCTTTATAGTTCTCAAATGGCAAAAGCATATTGATGTTTTTTCATACGTAGGCGTTGCTACCCACATTTCACAGGAATAGCATTTTTGAGAGACGGACAGGCAGCATCACATACAAGACAGACAACGATCCACCTTATCTGATGCAATTAGTATATCCCGAGGGATGTAAAACACCCTCAACCTTCTCACGTAGCTGAAGCATCTTCAGTCAGCACACCTGACATCTGAAAGATACACCCGAGACTGTATGACACTAGTTCCAATCAAGAAACCAGGCATCATCATCAGGCCAACTTTAGGCCTCTCTTCACTGTCATGTAAGACGATGTTCTTGAGAACACTTTCCATGTGAATCTCCGAGAACTCGCTTCCCTTTTTTACTTGAAAGACCTTGACTTTCGGGTCGAACGAGTACGCCAGCCTGTGCAACAACCATATGGACTTTGCTAACTTGAGAAATGCCTGATAGAAAGGTGTCCTTGGATGGCCACCACTCATGACATAGTTCCTCTGATCCATGTTACTGAAGAAAGAACCTTCCATTTTTGGGTGCACAAGTAATAGGTATTTGCTTCTGCAGAACTTCCCAAAAATCGAATTGGGATTTTGGCTCAGGACATCCAAAGGATCCATGGCTCGTACTGCAAGGAACTGATGGAAGAAAGCCTCATTGGAAACAGTAACATTAGAAGCCTTGACGGAAAAGCTCTCTTCTTGGAATCCACTGAACATTCTCTGGCAAATATAGGACTCAAACGCATACTTCTTGTGAGCCCTCCTTGTGTAAACAACATCAGATTCGATTGCATTAGCAGCGGCATCAAGATCCCACCCTGCAGCTTTCATCATGTTGATCAAGGGCTTTGAAAAGTCATGTATCGATTGGTATGCGTTATCAACAGCAGATATAAATAAACTTGGTGTCAACTCAATGGAAAAGTAGTTCTCTTCTTCATCGGATTCCTCAGATTCCTTGTTAAGTAAGGCCCTTTGTTTCAGTTTCTTCTCCAGCTTTGATTTCCGATGTTTAGCCTCACTGATTTGCTGCTGTAAATGGGTAATCTCAGTATCTCTGTTCTGGATCTGGGACTGGAACTTTTTTACCATGATCTCATATGTCTTTAACAAGTTCTGCTGCTCTTGTATTTCAGAAAGCAAGCGCAAATCTTGGGGTGATGCTGCTACAGCCTTAGGATTTTTCTCTCTGTAAGTATGCTTGAGTTCTGAAAGCTTCGTGAGCTCCTCTATGACAAGCTTATCAGCAGCTTGGATCTTGTCTGGGTCATATGGGGTGTGGGCTTCCTGCAGCTGAATGTATGAAGCCTTTAAAGATGATATGTTGTTGAATATTCTTCCAATCATGGTATCCATCGGGTCCATGTTCTTATTCATATTTACATCAATTGGTTGAGGATAAACTTTCTGGTTGTTGTTATCATAATTTTGTGATTCACAGCCTGGCCGGATCATTACTTCTTGACGTCAGGATCAACCAAGTTAGTTGTCTTCAAGCAACCAACCAATTGACATTCACCTGTAAAGCAATTCGGAATACAATAATTACAGAGTTCAGGTCATAATTTTACAATGACGGATATGAATTGCATAGAACACAATTGTAACCAGGCCAGAATAGGAATGGTTCAAAGGTGACTTTATCTGAAAGTACTTCGCATGCTAGCATTAGGAAAAAAATATTCAAACAAAATAAACTACATCAAGCTTTTGATTTCTGAGTATAACCACACCCACATATTTTCAACATTCAACAACAGATTTCCAGAACATGACCACCACCCAAACCCAAAATAGAACAAGATAAGAAAATTATCGAGTTGGATAGCTAAGAGCAATCCAATGATCAGTCATCAGTCAGATTCCCCAAAATGGACGAGATGAACCACATTTTACTCACTAGGGCCATATCATATAAAGATAAGTCACATTTCCAAAGCCAAGAGAGATAATTTCAAATCATATGGTCTGTGGAACTACAAGTACAAGAAACTCCAATGCAAGCAGCCTATAGGGGTGAAGACCAATGGCAACATAAGACGCCAATCATAATCTCACCACACCTATCACTTCCCTCCCTCTTTACAGGTCGCTGACCCAGATTAACAAACTTCACCATCACATATCCTACATGGATGGTGTTGGTTGCCATATAAGCAAAAACCATGTGAACCCTAATCATACCTTCCTTTCCTCCCAAGTCTTTGTATATAGCATGATAATTTGAAGGCCTAATCTTAACAACTTTAAGATAAATGTATATAAGTGTTTTATTCTAAATTATTCTTTTAATGTTTCTAAATTTAATAGCCGTCTACCGCAAACTTCATGCAATAAACATCTTCTTCAGTAAAGAAACACACATCACAAAAGAAAGAACTCCTATGAGGCTATGACAGCACCCAATTATTGAATACGGAAGCATAGATACCATATCACAATCACCTAGGCACATAGCCAACCCAACCCAACCCAACCAAACCATGGACAGGCACACAATAACCAATGGAACGGGGGAAGCCACTCGCGAATTAGGAGGGAAAAAAGCGGAATCTGTCGATTCTTACCGTAAATACTAGCATAGATATCCTATCCCGTGCGGTCCCGGGGGAAATCGAACTTGGTAGGTGGCGAATTGAGGAGGGCAGCTTCAGTGGATTTTATTGTGAGGAAGAAGTCGAACTGGTGGAGAGGAGAAAGATAGTGTGTTTGTCAATGTTATTAAGTGGTCGACTAATCGTGGATAGTTGTCCAGTCGGTGCTTGGCTAATGACTAGGATCCGCAATTCGATTGGAACGCCTAGTCAAAAGGCCAGACAAATAATCAATGACCAGCAACTACTAATTTTGCATAGCTAGCCATGCGACTTAATGGACAACTGTCACTTAACCCTAGCAGATTGATCCCAATACCTCCCCACAACCAGCGGCAACGGCAGCACAGGTGCTAGCGAGGCAGAGGAGATAAGGCGGCGCAGTCCCAATGAGGCAAAGGAGCGACGGCGGAGGAGAGACAAGGACAACGGCAAGGTGAGAAGTAGGGAAACTGGGCCTTGCTTACGAGGCCTGGTCTATTTGGCTCATCACTAATGACTAAAGGGCAGGGGAGATCAGCTCTTAGGTTTGCATCCCCACCACACAGCCGCCACGCACAACTGGAGCAGCTAGAGTTTAGTACTAGCATTGGGGGCTGTCGCTGCCCCATTGTGCGCTCGCTGCTGCCCCCTCACCTCTTCGCAGTCAGCAGCAGCAGGAGGAGCACGAGAGGGAGCTGCACAGGGCTGCCAATGGTGCAGGTGCTGTCGATGGGGTTATTGATGGCAACAGCCCTTCGTCCTTCACTCCGGCCGCCGTCAACAAGCGTGTTCGAGTGTTGGAATTGTTCGAGTGGTTAGACATGAAAAGCACAATTTACACTTGATTAAACAAAATTGTTAACATTAGATTATAAATGTATTTTAAGTTGGCAAGTATGCCTTAAGCTAAATTAAAATCAAAATGGAGGCTGAAAAATGAGGAGCAGAGCCCAACCAAACAGGCCTATATAACTTCTCACACCAGAACTCCATCCCATCCATAACCTACAACCCCTTATCTTCATTCATCAATGAAAAGCTGAATAAAAATTTTATGTATAATATTGCATGGACTGAGGTACGGAGAGGAGGAAAGGAGGCAAGGAATGTATAGTTTTCAACTTTTTCATCAAGGTAATCAACTAATCATGGTCTTAAATCTCCTATGGCCTATTTACATTTTTATTTATTTTTAATAGTATATATTCGCCGTATCGCCGGATCCTTGTTTTTTGGAAACTGCATCGGTGATACATAGCATAAGACACCAATCATAATCTCACCACACCTAGTTGTATTCGTTCTTCAGTTTATCCCATTTGTTATTAAATTGTATCTTTATGTACTACAGGCCAGTCTTCTCAAATTTTGCCATTACAGCAGCATATCCAACCTGGTTCAAATGGGTGTTTGGGCGATTTCCAGCTCTCACTTGTTGTGCGAACAGTTCACAAACTGTCCTAAGATTCACATCACTCCACTCAGCATTTGCCATCTGATTTTTTTTTCTTTCCACTAATTCATATCAAACTGCTAGGTAATTTTGGCATGTCCATTGACATGCACAACCAAAGACCTTGTATACTACTGGTACAGCTGAAGGCAAGTAGTACGACATGCTATAAGACAGACAGAAGAAAGCATCTATTCATCAGTCCATGGGGAAAATTGCAGTTCATTCAAGATGTAGACAATCGTTGGCATTCTCATAAATCAAAAACATGTGCAAGCAACGAAAAAAATTGTTCATAAACCAACTGCCATTAATCACAATCACACATAGTTGCTCTAATTGTTCAGGCATCAAGAAATTCTAGCAAATAATTGCTCTAATTGCTCAAACAATACTCGTTAATGTCTAATTGATCAATACAACATCATGTTAGCATTCATTCAATATTCACATGAACAAGAACCAGATCAGATGACAAGTGATACTTGTGTACGGACAACAATATGGGGGAGACTCAGATCTGTGCAAATCCAAACTAGGACCGAATCCTAACAAATCACAACCGAAACAGCTCACAATATCCTACACATTTTCCTCCAATTAGCAAATCCAACATAGATCTACACCATACAAACCAAAGAGAAGGAAGGACAAGGAGCAAGGGCTGCGGCGAGCTCTTACCTCCACGGGTCTGAGGGAAGAAGCGCCGAGGGGGAGCGGTCTGCCGGCGGGGAACTCCGGCGACGAGTCAGCGCGGGACCGGCGAGGGACACCAGCGAGTGGAGTGGGACAGAGACCGCGGGAGATAGGGACTGTGGCGTGGAGGGGACCGGCGGCGAAGGTCTCCCGCCGGCGGCCACTAGGGCATGGAGAGAGGGAGGAGAGACGGTCGACGCGCGTGAGAAACGAGGGGTGAGAGCCGGAAGAGGTGAGGGTGTGATTTCTGTAGTGGCAATCGGGGTAATTTCATCTCAACTTTAGTGGCAATCATGTGTCTGCGGGGCGGAGTGGCAATCATGTGTAGAGATGGCAACGGGCACCCGAAACCCGACGGGTATTTACTCTATTAGGGACCGGATATGAACCGTTTTTCATACCCGCGGGTATATTAACGAGCAGAAATTATTACCCAAATGGGTAGAGCGAATCTGATGCAGACATCTTTGTTGCTACCTGCGGGTCCTTGTTACATATGGGTGGCTAATATGGAATATGTCATGTATATATAGGTGTGAACAAGAGTGAAAAAGTTGCTAACTGCTGTTTGTCTAACTAGACAGTAGATCGACGAAATGTTTTTTTTTTGGCCTGGGATCTCTACGGCCCATTTGCCAAGCATTTGGTGTTAACCAATGGGCTGGTGCTGCTAAATCTGTTAGCTACCTTTGTTCTATATGATCACATACCATCAATTAATACAGTAGCTAGGTGACATAAACGAAAGCATGCACAACTTTGTCTTAGTACAGTCAATATGATAGCATACGATATTACCAGAACAGCATATTATATATTGTATACAATCATATTGTGTAACCCTTCGAAATATGAGTACTATATGCAAACAAAATAGAACTTTTGTCATGAAATCTGAATCCTGACTTTCAGGTGCGGGTTACCCGCGGGTCCCAGATTACACTTGCAGTGCGGGTAAATTTTATGCCGTATGCGGGTATGGGTATTGTAGCGGGGGGATTTTGTTACCACGGGTATGGGTACGGAGTGGTGATACCCGTTGCCATTCCTAATCATGTGAACGGGGGGCGGATTCTCGTGGGAGTGACCCAAACAAAAGAGGTCAATTTGTTTTTACTTTTAATTCTGGATTTAATCTTACAAGTTAAATTAAAAATAAATAGTCTAATTTTAGAATTTGATTCTCATAATTCATCCTATCCATATACACTAGAATCAACAATTCACATCATATGTGGTTTTGGATTTCAGCTTCTGAAGAATTAGTTTTTAGATAATCCAAAGCAAAAACAAACAGACCCTAAGAGTGCTGTTGGCACACGTTGGTAGAATGTATAGTTATATGTTGTAATATCCCGAGTATTTCTATACTCAAGCCACTGTACATTTGTACTCAAACGCTGTTCAATAATACACTGTGCTTGTGTATTTCCGTATCTTGAGTGAACATACTTGCTTGGGATCAGAAAGAACCCTTCAACTTAAGTAATTTCGCTCATAAGTAAATTCGAATTAGGTTGGGCAAGTGCCTGTGACCCTATTAACTTCCAAAATACTTTGGGACAATTAGTAATCAACCCTGGAAGCTTTAGCCGTCAAGGCCCAAGTTCAAAAGTTGCGGGATGTCAGGAGTATCCGGATCCACACTCGAGTATCCGGATCCAACCGGAATGTCAGGACAAAGTCGAGTATCCGGATTGGCTGCCGAAGCGCTCAACCCGAGTGTCGGACCAATGTCCGGAGTGTCCGGGTTAGTGTTATCGAAGACCCAACCCGAGTCTCGGGTTGAGTCCGAGAGTCCGGTATTGGCGTGGGGTTTTGTATAAAAGTCCCATTTCGTGGCTCCCTTCCATTCTTTCTTCTTCTACTTTGGTTTCCCACTTCCTTGGTGCTCTCTCCACCACCCCGAGCTCCTCTCCGGCGAGCCACCGGCGGTGACCCTCCCGGTGACTCCTCCATCTCGGTGTGCTCCTCCCCAAGCCGTCATTCCCCATCCTCCACCCGGCGTTGCTCCTCCTCCATCTTCCTTGGAGGTAAGCTTTTCTCTTAGGGTTTGATTCGCGGGATTCTTGGGTTCTAGAGTCGTTGAAGGTGGGGGTAGGACGTAGGGTTGGATTTGGGAGGCGAGGGTTGTAAGTTGATTGTAGGGTGTTGGGGGTAGGTGTTCTAGGGTTTAAAAAGGGATTTGGATTAGTGAATGTGGTATGCTAGAGTGGTAGATCGGGTAGTAGTAATGTCGATTTAAGGAGTTGTTAGTGTGAGTTAGAGGTTTGGCGGGTTAGCGACGTTTTCTCGTAGAATCGGCTAGCTCGGAGCTCCTTCCAGGTTCGCTAGGTGTCTGAAAGTCGTAGATCGGTCGCGGTGAAGTTGTAGGAAGTGGTAAGGTCTCCGTCTCCTCGTCGAGTTGGACCACACGCCCTAGGACCGGAGTATCCGGGCGTATGGTCGGAGTGTCCGGATTGTCGAGTATCCGGACGAAACGGTCCGAGAGTGTCCGGCCTATCCGGATTGTCCGGATGCAAAACCCGACCGTCGGGTTAAGGCTGTTTCTGTCGGTCGTGTTGTGTTGTCCGAGTGCGTTGTTTCTTGAGGGTTTCTTGGTTGTACTTCGTTCTTGTGTATTGCATGCACTTCATGGTGCATTTAAAACTTTCTTTTGCTAAGTTGTATTTCTTTACATCGTTTTGTTGCTTTGACCGATTAGAGGCTAGCGAGTCGGGCCGCCTCGAACAACCCGAGCATCATCCGGACATCACCGAAGTGCAACAACAAGGCAAGCACCTCCTTTGACCATCTTGAAACCTATATTTCACGATGTCTACTTTGATTTCTCAAACTATATGCATTGTTTATATTCAAGTAAATCGCTAGTTTGTGGGAATGGTAGATATACCACGATTTGGTGGTTTCCCTCAATTTAATTCCCTGAGATCATTGATAACCTTAGTAGGGTTAGACAATTTAATAAAATGTCACTTGGGTATAAACGATTTAGTAATTGCATACGCTTAGACACGCAATAGAGGTGAGCAAAGTCGATCCTTACCAAATGCTCAAAAATATGATAAATGTAATTGGTTTTGGAAAAGTTTTGGAAATGTGAATCGTAAAGGTATATTGATAAAAATGTGAAGTGGCGAGTTGGTAATTAGACTTGGCGGGAGGTATAATATGTGCTAGTTAAACATGGTGGCGAGTGGTTGGCGAGGTAAGTGGAGTTCCCCGCGTGAGTCACTAGGCAAAAATATAAGGACCGAACTTGTGACGGATTTGAATTGAACACCGTGCAACCGCGCAATCTTGGGATGGGGCAGCCTATTCTAGTACTTGAAGTGTGAGGGATAGCCATGCCTGTTGGTAGGCCGAAGAGTGGACCTTTTCCCTGTGTTGAAGCTTGATCAAGCGCTGTGTGTGTGTCCTCACGACCCGCCGTATGCGCCTTCGTGTGTGCGCTTGTACTTTGCGGCAGGGAATCGCTCCATTCATGTTTGTTGATACAACGGTGTACGCCTTGCTATGGGGTAATGCGCGGCCAACAATTCGCCGTAAATCGTCACGATGAGTATTCCGTGGCGCTGAGTGGTGGTTGGCCTCTTATCGCCATAGTAGTGGATTTGTCGTCAGGTCTTTGGGGTGTGGCTATAACCTCAACGATGGGAAAGAATAGATCATTCTTGTATATCGGATACCTCGTGTATCGCGTGTACCCTGGATAGCGAGGATGCAAGTCTGAGTTGTGTTTGGGTAAAGTGCGCAAACTCTGCAGAGTATCAAATAATTCTAATCGATTAGCCGTGCTCACGGTTATGAGCAATCTTCTCTAATCATATCAAGTATAGAGATTTGGTTTGGTTTTGAAAATGAAAATCTATTTCGGAGTCGGTATAAAGTATGTGGTGGAATGGTACTTGATGGAATTGTGGATATGTGTATATGATTCTCGATGGGATTATGAATATGTATGGATGTCGATTCGTATCCCAGTTGCGACCATGGATGGTGGCAGTTGTGGAGCTCGATTGTTACATACCTTTGTAAATATGTTTTATTCAAGCTATTGTCTTTCAAATTATGTATTACTTTTCGATAAACTGTTTTAAATCCAAATTTTTACGCAACTAACTTGTAAAAGCTTTACCCGTTGAATCAGCCTGCATTTAATTATATTTGCATACACTAAAGTCTTGCGAGTACATACGTGTACTCACCGTTGCTGCTAACCCTTTTTCCACAGAGGAAGGTAATGATGATGTCCTGGATGATGGCGAGCCCCTTTTTTGCGAGTGTTGCGGCCGTAGTCCCTCCCTCGATCAAGAGCTTGTGGGGTGGTCAGGCCAATTGTCTTTGGTTGTCTTTCTTTTGTTTCATTGTCGCTTTACTTCTTTTGGTTTTACGTAATACTCTTGTTCAAGGTTTACACGATTATGTAAATTATCTTAGTTTATCTTTTAGTGCATTGATACTCGGGTTGTGGAGTGCAGCGATATCGGGCTCTTGATCCAGTGATCCAAAGATCGATGCGTCTGACAGCACCGGTCCGAAAGCTAAGGGTTCGATCCCGCCGATCGAATTTTAGGTTCAGATTTTGGTGTCGAGGCTTCCTGTTGCTATACGGTGCTATACGCTCTGATGAAGACGGCTGTCTGATGACAAGATAGGATGGGGGTCCTCACAGCGTTGGTATCGAGCCATTATTGCAGTGGAAACTTAGTTAGCCTGGACGTTAGACTTAGGGACATATTTTTCTTCTCAAAATTTATTTTGAAGTACAAAACTCTATTTTCAAAGTGTAGAATGCTATTCTTGTCCATTCTATAGCTTTTCGCTTATCTACTCTTCAAAATGAATCTGATCTTAATCCAAATTTCAAAATTTGTTTCCTTCTTCTATCTTGTTCAAAAGGATTAAGAGGAATGCGGGTTTAGCTAAAAATGGGTTAAGGATAGATGTTTGTGGTTGTAATTAGGGATTATTTGTCGTTTCCCTGAGTTGGTTTTTGAATTGGTTCTTATGCTTCTTTGAATGAATGCTTTTAGTGTGTTTGTGTTTATGAGTGCATCCTTTGGAATCAATCATTACGCACTTGATTTGCCTGATTAGTTGACTCAAGCTGTGCATTTCAGATGCCTCCCGAAGGAGAAACGATTAAATGCGCTTCCGGCGGTGATGATCTTTGAGGCGTGGCGATCTGATGGGAGCGGGGGCCCAGCGATCGTGGGTCCCTGCGGTGGAGTCAAGCTGGGGCTCGATCTCGGCTACATGCCCAGAGTGAGGAGCTCCTCCACCTCCTCCTGCTCCCGACATGGCTGCACTCATGTTGCGGCCAGACTCGGCTCATGGAAGTGATGGTCCAGCTGTCCAGGGCAAGAATACAGAAGAAGCAGTTAGCCTCGGTTGTCGGAGTTCCAGCCGAACTCGGCCGCCGAGCTTTTCTTCTCTGAATCCGATGGAGGCAGAGGATTGGCTTAGCGACATGGAGGAAGTTGGAGTTAGTCGGTTGCACTGATGCGGAGAAGGTTCAAGACACCGCCTACTACCTCCAGGGACCAGCTTCCGTGGTGGAGCGGCTTCAAGGCTGTCGCCTGCGGATCGAGTCACCACATGGGCGAGTTCAAGGCGCCTTCGCTCCTTCCATGTTCAGCGGGCTTGATCGAGATCAAGAAGCGGGAGTTCTACGACCTCCGCCAGGGTCTATGGCGATGATGGACTACCTCCACCGCTTCAACCAATTGTCACGCTATGTTGCTGATGAGGTGACCACTGAGGCTAGGAGAGTGACATTGTTCAAGGAGCACCTCACCGAGGAGATCCGTTTCCAGCTCGCCGGTCATGACATTCCTAGCCTGCAGGTCTTGGTGGGCAAGGCCATTAGCATTGAGGATGGCGCCAAGGCGCTTATGGAGAGCCGCAAGCGCAAGTGGGCAGCTCAGCGGCCAGTCAGTGGCGGACCTTCCAGGACTCGCACCTTCACTCAGTCTGGCTTCCAGCCTTCAGCGCCGCCAGCTCAGAGGTCCCAGGGCTTGCCTCCTCGCCCTGCCCAGAGTTCGGTCGCGATCACCTAGCCGCCCGGCAGCATTTGGGGTCCCGAACCCATTTGACCATATCACTTGCGCCGCTGCGGCGGAAGAGGCCAGCCCGATGCTGTCGGCGAGGCGGCGGCAGTGAGACGGCTCGGTGCACCAGCCCGTCCCGAGTCGATGGTGGGCGTGGGAGTGGCGATCAGGGGCGCCCGGTTCGGCGGCAACCAGTGCGGGCCATAACGCTGAATGTGGCCACCGCAGAGGCGGCAGCGGCTCCAGATGTGGTGTTGGAGTACGTTGTCTGCTCATTCCGCACCCGCCTTGGTATTATTTGACTCGAGGCGTCGCATTCCTTTATTTCTTCACGGTTTGTTGTTCGGCATGAGGTCTGTTCTTTGTACCTCGAGAAGTACTTGTTGATCCGATTCGCTGGATCTGCTTTTGACCGCCGAGCTCGTGAGTCCAGGGGTTAGAATTGAGATCAACGGGGTAGGTTTTGGGGTGATCTTATCAACATTGAGACATCGGGTCTTGATGTGATTACGGGTATGGACTGGTGTCCAAGCATCGAGGGCATATTGATTGTGCCAGGAGATCCGTTTCATTAGTCAACCACGATGGCATTCTTTGTTACCTTTTCTTCTCGCTCCAAATGCGGCAAAGATTTGCTCGGTGCTCATTCTGCTCCGGGACGATCAGTCTGCAGGTGGTATGTGAGTACCCGATGTGTTCCTCGATGAGCTGCCAGGTTTGCCACGATCGCGATTTGGAGTTCATCATCGATCTCTTACCTGGCACTTCTCCAATTTCTAAGCGTCAGACAGGATGCCTGGCGATGGTGATTGAGTTGAAGACTCGGCTCAAGGAGCGATTAGAAGGGTTCATTCGTCCCGATTCTTCTCCCTGAGGCGATCCAGTCTTGTTTGTGAAGAAGAAAGAGCGGCACTCTTCGCATGTGCGTTGATTACGATCGTTGAATGAGGTCACTTGTCAAGAACAAGTATCCTCTCCCTCGGATCGACGATTTGTTTGACCAATTAGGCGAGCTCGAGTTTTCTCCAAAATAGACTTGAGATCCGGCTATTTTCAGCTCAAGATCCGTCAGGAGGATATCGTGAAGACCGCATTCACTACTCGCTTCTGATGCAATGCAGTACACGGTTGTTTCATTTGGCCTCACCAATGCACCGACCACCTTCATGAATCGATGAACAAAGTCTTCATGGAGTTCCTTGATAGATTTGTGGTGGTGTTCATTGATGACATCCTCATATACTCTAAGGATGATGATGAGCACGCACTTCACTTGCATATGGTGCTTAGCAAGCTTCGCGAGCATCGGTTGTATGCCAAGTTCGATAAGTGCGAGTTACGGCTCAAGCAAGTGGAGTTTCGGGGCATGTCTGTCGGAAGGTGGGGTAGCGGTTGATCCACGCAAGGTACAGGATGTACTCGGTTGGGAGCAGCCCGCAATGTCCCTGAGATTCGGAGTTTTCTTGGTCTTGCCGGATACTATCGCCGGTTTATCGAGAATTTCTCCAAAATTGCTAAACCATTGACGCTACTCAAGAAGGAGAAGAAATATGAGTGGTCACTGGTTGTGAGTCAGCCAGGAGTGAAGAATAGACTCACCATCGCACCGATGTTGGTCCTTCCTGACATTCACAAGAACTTCGATGTCTATTGTGACGCATCCCGTCTTGGACTTGGTTGTGTGTTGATGCAGGAGGGCAAAGTGATTGCTTATGCTTCTCGACAGCTAAAGCCTCATGAAGCCAATTACCCGACGCATGATTTGGAGCTTGCAGCTGTTGTTCATGCTCTCAAGCTGTGGCGACATTATCTCATAGGAAACAGATGTGAGATCTACACCGACCACAAAAGCTTAAAGTACTTCTTTTCGCAGCCAGATATAAATTTGAGACAGCGTCGATGGCTAGAGCTGATCAAAGACTATGATTTGGGTATTCATTACCATCCTGGCAAGGCGAATGTGGTTGCAGATGCCCTCAGTCGCAGGCTGCACACAATGAATGCCTTGGGTGTCATTGGCCAGTCTCAGCTGGTTGAAGAATTTCAGAAGCTCAATCTAGAAGTGGTTGAGTATGGTTATATTTCTGCTCTAGCCGTACAACCCACTCTAGAGTCTCGGTCGTGCAGCTCAACTCCAGGATGATCTCGTGATTGAGATTAGACGCCGCTGATTGGCGAAGATGGCGCATCTCCAGGCTTCTCCGAGGGGCCCAATGGGCTGATCATGCATGGGCAGCAAATGTATGTCCCAGATGATATAGTAATCAAGGAGTTGATCCTGTCAGAAGCCCATGATACCCCTCTCTCTGTTCATCCTGGCGGCACCAAGATGTATCAAGATCTTCGCAGACAATTCTGGTGGCCAGGTATGAAGAAGGAGATCGCGGCTCATGTGGCACGTTGTGATGCGTGCCAGCGTGTCAAGGCTGAACATCAAAGGCCACCGGATTACTTGACCATTGCAGATCCTCGAGTGGAAGTGGGAAGAGATTGGGATGGATTTCATTACCGGTCTCACCGAGGTCCTCCACCGTCCACGACTCTATTTGGGTGATCATTGACCGTCGACCAAGGTAGCTCATTTCATCCCGATTCATACCACCTATTCTCGAGCCAAGCTAGCGGAACTCTATTTGCGTAATATTGTTCGGCTCCATGGAGTTCCAAAAGTCATAGTCTCTCGACCGTGGTTCGTGATTCACCTCCAGATTTTGGGAGAGTTTGCAGTCCATTCTTGGCACTAAGCTATCCTTGATCTGACTTACCATCCCCAAGCGCGACTGAGACGGAAAGGGCAAACCAAATCCTTGAAGACATGCTAAGGGCTTGTGTCTTGTACTCTGACAAAGAAGTCGTGGGAGAAATGCTTGCCATTTGCTGAGTTCTCCTACAACAACGATCATCAAGTCTTCTTGAGATGTCGCCTTCGAGGCTCTTTATGGCAGGAAGTGCGAACGCCACTGTTTTGGTCCGAGGTTGGTGAGAGGCAATTCTTGGGCCACCATGATTGAAGAGGTGAAAGGCAAGTTAGCTTGATTCGAGACCGGTGAGAGAAGCTGGAGTCTCGTCGGAAGAGCTATCTTGATCGCCGTCGCCCTTGAGTTGAGCTTTGAGGTTGGTGACTTTGTCTACCTCAAGGTCTCACCACTCCATGGTACTGCAGATTTCAAGTCCGCGGGAAGCTAGCGCGATACATCGGTCCGTTAGGATTCTTGAGAAGGTTGGTGTTGTGGCTTATCGGCTTGAGCTACCGCCACATCTTTCGGACATTCACGATGTGTTCCACGTGTCCCAATTGAGGAAGAGTCTTCGGGTTCCATCGAAGTTACCCAATTGGACCATCTTGATTTGCGGCTGATCTTCGTATCGACGAGTATCCGATCCGTATTCTCGAGACAGTGGCGTCACACTCGCAGTCAGGTTATCAAGATGCTCAAGGTCTAGTGGAGCAACCATTCAGAAGATGAAGCCACGTGGGAGAGTGAAGACCATATTCAGGCAGAATACCCCGACTTTCTTCGAGAGGATTAGCAATCTCGAGGACGAGATTTTTGTAAGGGGGGTAGACTGTAATATCCCGAGTATTTCTATACTCAAGCCACTGTACATTTGTACTCAAACGCTGTTCAATAATACACTGTGCTTGTGTATTTCCGTATCTTGAGTGAACATACTTGCTTGGGATCAGAAAGAACCCTTCAACTTAAGTAATTTCGCTCATAAGTAAATTCGAATTAGGTTGGGCAAGTGCCTGTGACCCTATTAACTTCCAAAATACTTTGGGACAATTAGTAATCAACCACTGGAAGCTTTAGCCGTCAAGGCCCAAGTTCAAAAGTTACGGGATGTCCGAGTATCAGGATCCACACTCGGAGTATCCGGATCCAACCGGAATGTCCGGACAAAGTCCGGAGTATCCGGATTGGGCTGGCCGAAGCGCTCCAACCGGAGTGTCGGACCAATGTCCGAGTGTCGGGTTAGTGTTACTGAAGACCCCAACCCGAGTCTCGGGTTGAGTCAGGAGAGTCGGTATTGGCGTGGGGTTTTGTATAAAAGTCCCATTTCGTGGCTCCCTTCCATTCTTTCTTCTTCTACTTTGGTTTCCCCACTTCCTTGGTGCTCTCTCCACCACCCGAAGCTCCTCTCCGTGAGCCACCGTGGTGACCCTCCCAGTGACTCCTCCATCTCGGTGTGCTCCTCCCCAAGCCGTCATTCCCCATCCTCCACCCGGGCGTTGCTCCTCCTCCATCTTCCTTGGAGGTAAGCTTTTCTCTTAGGGTTTGATTCGCGGGATTCTTGGGTTCTAGAGCCGTTCATGGTGGGTTTAGGACTTAGGTTTGGATTTGGGAGGCTAGGGTTGAACTTGGATTCTAGGGTTTTGGGTGTAGTGGTTCTAGGGTTGAAAATGGGATTTGGATTAGTGAATGTGGTATGCTAGAGTGGTAGATCGGGTAGTAGTAATGTCGATTTAAGGAGTTGTTAGTGTGAGTTAGAGGTTTGGCGGGTTAGCTGCGTTTTCTCGTAGAATCGGCTAGCTCGGAGCTCCTTCCGGTTCGCTAGGTGTACGAAAGTCGTAGATCGGTCGCGGTGAAGTTGTAGGAAGTGGTAAGGTCTCCGTCTCCTCGTCGAGTTGGACCACACGCCCTAGGACCGGAGTATCCGGCGTATGGTCCGAGTGTCGGATTGTCCGAGTATCCGGACGAAACGGTCGAGTGTCCGGCCTATCCGGATCGTCTGGATGCAAAACCCGGACCGTCGGGTTAGGCCGTTTCTGTCCGGCCGTGTTGTGTTGTCCGAGTGCGTTGTTTCTTGAGGGTTTCTTGGTTGTACTTCGTTCTTGTGTATTGCATGCACTTCATGGTGCATTTAAAACTTTCTTTTGCTAAGTTGTATTTCTTTCGTGCTTTGTTGCTTTGACCAATTAGAGGCTAGCGAGTCGGGCTTCGCCTCGAACAACCCGAGCATCATCCGGACATCACCAAGTGCAACAACAAGGCAAGCACCTCCTTTGACCATCTTGAAACCTATATTTCACGATGTCTACTTTGATTTCTCAAACTATATGCATTGTTTATATTCAGTAAATCGCTAGTTTGTGGGAATGGTAGATATACCCTGATTTGGTGGTTTCCCTCAATTTAATTCCCTGAGATCATTGATAACCTTAGTAGGGTTAGACAATTTAATAAAATGTCACTTGGGTATAAACGATTTAGTAATTGCATACGCTTAGACACTGCAATAGAGGTGAGCAAAGTCGAGTCCTTACCAAATGCTCAAAATTATGATAAATGTAATTGGTTTTGGAAAAGTTTTGGAAATGTGAATCGTAAAGGTATATTGGTAAAAATGTGAAGTGTCTAGTTGGTAATTAGACTTGGCGGGAGGTATAATATGTGCTAGTTAAACATGGTGGCGATTGGTTGGCGAGTTAAGTGGAGTTCCACGCTTGAGTCACTAGTCAAAAATATAAGGACCCGAACTTGTGACGGTTTTTGAATTGAACACCGTGCAACCGCGCAATCTTTGGGATGGGGCAGCCTATTCTAGTACTTGAAGTGTGAGGGATAGCCATGCCTGTTGGTAGGCCGAAGAGTGGACCTTTTCCCTGTGTTGAGCAGTCAAGCGCGGTGTGTGTCCTCACGACCCGCCGTATGCGCCTTCGTGTGTGCGCTTGTACTTTTGCAGCAGGGAATCGCTCCAGTTCATGTTTGTTGATACAACGGTGTACGCCTTGCTATGGGGTAATGCCGCGGCCAACAATTCGCCGTCGTCACGATGAGTATTCCGTGGCCGCCTGAGTGGTGGTTGGCCTCTTATCGCCATAGTAGTGGATTTGTCGTCACCGGTGCTGGGGTGTGGCTATAACCTCAACGATGGGAAAGAATAGATCATTCTTGTATATCGGATACCTCGTGTATCGCGTGTACCCTGGATGACAGGGATGCAAGTCTTAGTTGTGTTTGGGTAAAGTGCGCAAACTCTGCAGAGTATCAAATAATTCTAATCGATTAGCCGTGCTCACGGTTATGAGCAATCTTCTCTAATCATATCAAGTATAGAGATTTGGTTTGGTTTTGAAAATGAAAATCTAATTGAGTCGGTATAAAGTATGTGGTGGAATGGTACTTGATGGAATTGTGGATATGTGTATATGATTCTCGATGGGATTATGAATATGTATGGATGTCGATTCGTATCGATTGCGACCATGGATGGTGGCATTTGTGGAGCTCGATTGTTACATACACTTGTAAATATGTTTTATTCAAGCTCATGTCTTTCAAATTATGTATTACTTTTCGATAAACTGTTTTAAATCCGACTTTACGCAACTAACCCGATGTAAAAGCTTTACCCGTTGAATCAGCCTGCATTTAATTATATTTGCATACACTAAAGTCTTGCGAGTACATACGTGTACTCACCGTTCTGTCGCTAACCCTTTTTCCACAGAGGAAGGTAATGATGATGTCGGATGATGGCGAGCCCCTTTTACTGCGAGTGTTGCGGCCGTAGTCCCTCCCTCGGTCGATGCTTTGTGGGGTGGTCGGGCCGGTTGTCTTTGGTTGTCTTTCTTTTGTTTCATTTGCCGCTTTACTTCTTTTGGTTTACGTAATACTCTTGTTCAAGGTTTACACCTGATTATGTAAATTATCTTAGTTTATCTTTCGTGCATTGATACTCGGGTTGTGGAGTACGCGATATCGGGCTATCGATCCAGGGATCGATGATCGAGATCGTCTGATGCACCGGTCCGAAGCTAAGGGTTCGATCCCGTCGATCGAATTTTTAGGTTCAGATTTTCGGTGTCGAGGCTTCCTGTTGCTATACGGTGCTATACGCTACAGTAGACGGCGTACAGTACAGTATAGGATGGGGGGGTCCTCACATATGTATAATAATTATATGGTTTCACGAGTTCCAGATTTTATAAGGTTTCATGTTTTGCGAAAAGTTTTATGTAAGTCTTAAGATATTTTAAGAAATTTTAGTAAAAAGGTTTCAACGGGTTTCATACATATTTTAAAGTAAGTTTCAACGAGCTTTAAGTTACAAAATGCAAGGTTTTATGATTTAAAATCATAATTTGTGTATATTTGGACAACTTTCAACTTTATTGAAGTATTAAGTAAAGTAAAGTTTAAGAACCAAAACATTAAGTTTCGTGGAGTTTTGAACATGTTTCAAAAGCTTCAGAGAAAGATTCAAGTGAGTTTCAGGAAGTTTCAAGAGTGTTTTGGAAGGTTTCAAGAATGTTTCAAGAGAGTGTTAAAAGTATTTCAGCATAGTTTAAAAAGAAATCAGCAAGTTTCATGAAAACAAGCCACACAATTGAAGTATGACCGAAACATCAAGTTTCAAAACTGAAACTTATATTTCAGAATTGAAACTCAATCGTCAAAACTAAAACTCAAAATTAGATCTAAAACTTTATTGAAGAACCAAGTTTCAAACTAAAATTGAAGTTTCGAAACAGATAAATCAAGTTTCAAGAAGTTTTGAATACATTTCAAGAGTTTTCGAGAAAGTTTTATGTTGGTTTCAGTGAGTTTCATGAGAGTTTCAAGTTGGTTTCAACACAATTTCAAAGGAAGTCAGCTAGTTTCATGAAAACAAGTCATAAAAAGCTGAAACTTGACCAAAACATCAAGTTTCATAATTGAAACTCAATCATCAAACCTACCATTCAAGATTTAGAACTAAAAAATATTCTAAAACTTTATTAAATCATGATTGAACCATCAAGTTTTAAAACCGAAACTAAAGATTTAGAATCGAAACAGCTCTTTGGGCGCGCTCAGCCTTCCTTGCTTAGGTGAGCCTAGGACCACCCATCGCCTCAGTCACATGCCCAAAGGTTGTGTCGTCACACCTTACTCTTGTGAGTTGCTATCCTCCCTCCTGCTCGTTGTAGCCACCATCACTAGTCGATGATAGATATGAAGATGATGAGTTCAATGGTCATGTTTGGTGGTGACATTCATCACCAGTGGCAGTGAATCAGCTACCGTTGATTGTTGTGGAGAGAGAAGGAAATGGGGCAAGTTATATCTGAAGATGGAGTTGGGTCTGATCATGGTGAGGTATGGAGAGAGAAGGGGGAGAGAGAGAGCAAGCATTGTAAATGATGCATGCAATTGATCCAAAGGTGACATGCTGTCCCATTGAAACAACAACTAACACTATATTGTTTCATAGTTTTTCTATTAATTTATTTAAGAGTAACCTTGCCTTGGCCTATGACACATGTTCGTCGTCTGGACACATGCACATATATCTGTAGCTACGATACACACACGCCTGCAAACAACAAGGTATTGAAGTCTTGTTGATTCACCCCCTCCTGATTGGTAATACCAGAAGAGGGTGAATGCTCAATTTCAGTGGTGGTGAACATTGTCACGTTCCCATCCACTGGTCTATCATCTTCGGTCAGCCATCTTTGGTCAGGGTGATAGCCACTTCTCGGCTCGCCCCGACCTCTCCTCTGTGCTACCTTTGGAGAAGTGACAACCGCCTCCGTAGTAGTAGATGACCCGCCGACCTCGGGTTCCTTTTCAACAGCCTGAGGGATTTCACCCTCAGTGTTGATCGGCCCAGTTTTTGCGCATTACGCACTCGGCAAAGTATCCTCGACAATGGGCTCCAAATATGGATATGCATTGGGTGGTTCATTACCTACCAAGGGATCCACCTCGGATTTTACTTGAATTTGAGGAGTAGTCGAGGACCTAAAAAAAGAAATCAGTATAAAGAAAAACTTATTGGTTCTAAAAAATTCAAATTTTAGAACTAAGAAATATACAAAGGACTTAATTATAAGATACTTCAGAATCCATTTGCCAAGAGATCCAAGGAGTTCCGCTTTCCCCAATGGCCGGGACAGAAGCTCTCTTTCGTTTGATGACAAGAGGGATGTCATCATCACTCTCTTCCTCCTCACCTTGAACGTGCAAAATATATGGGATAATTCTTATATAGAGTATCTCATATACCATATCGTCCTTTGCTATATACCTATGAGGAAGTTCTTCTTTGTACTTTAGCCGAAGTCCTCTAGACTTGAGGCTGGTTAGTACTACACTTGGGGCATGTGCTCTGCACCGATCTAGTGCTAGTCAGCACTGACCACTGTGGTGGATATCATATTCACCACATCTGAGGCTTCTCTTGTTCGCGACTCTCTTCTTCTTCTTCGTTGCAGATGCCCAGGCAGAAAACCAAAGATTGGTCAGTGGCACACTTTCGATGATGCATCGAAGGATGACAAAATAAAATAAGATTCCAGAACAAATATCAATTTGTTTCTAGGACCAAATGTACTACTTGGTACTTACCTCGATGTGTTCATTGATGAACTCATCGTTTTTACAAATCAAACTGGTCGGTTGCTTGTCCAACGCAGCTTGATTGGATCTATTCGAAGTAATGTGCAAGATTTGCGCAATATTCGCACAAGCTTCCCTGTCAGTCAGGACTAAAAAATACACAGAAAAAATATGTAAGTAAAATTCCTTTATCAGGTAAAGAAAAAACAAAGGTTGGAATCTAAGAATTCTTACCTCTAGGTTTGTCCTTGGTCGGATCTTGGTCACCCTCGATCCTCTAGACGAATCAGAACCGCTTTTTAGAGGGCTCAACTTATGGAATAAAAAATCGTAAATAATATTATGTAAGTCCTCTGTCCACCAAATTGAAGATAGTATCGATGATTTTGTTTTCTTCATCGGTGAGTACCAAGGAGTCCCTCTCTTCTTTCGCTTTCGCCTTTGACCATGTCGGAGCGGCTTTACCGGTGAATCGAAGGCGACTACTTCCTGGGATCTCTGAGTAAAACCACTCCTTCCGGTAGTCCTTCCACATATCCTTTATGGGGAGCAAGGGGTACGTGACATTGAACTGAAGCTTGAAATAAACACTCCTAAAAACTTTGGGAGTTTTGTTATTTCTAGTATATTGGCAGAAGAAACGAAAAAAACGAACAGGAGGTATACCCAGAAAAAGCCTCGCGAAAATGCGAGAAGACACTCAAAATCAAAATAGAATTAGGGAAAGATGATGGAGCTCGATCTCGTAGTGATCAAGCATATCGGTTAGGAATTAGCTCTTAGGGAGATGAAAACCTAACCTGATGAAGCAGCGAAGAGAACAATCTGTCCCTCTTGAGGAATAGGTTTCACGTCCTCTCCGCTGGGATCCCATTGCACCATTTCACATGGTGGGATCAAGACCTCATAAAAAAAGCTCCATGATCTTCACCTCGGTACGAATCGACCCATCTATTTCAAAAAAAAAGGAGAAAGTACTCGGGTGAAAAGCTTCAATAACCAAGAAGAAAGAAAGAGAACTTAAAAGAAGTTTTCGAATGACTGGCAGCATGAAGCGTACAAGGGAAGCCTCTCCCCTATATTTATACTTTTTTTGCCATTATTTAGTTGTCGAGGAAATCGAAAAGATTTTCTCGAGATGCGACCAGCGGCATGATTAGCGCGACATTCCAAACGTCTTGGAAGTTGAAAAGCCTTAAGAGACAACATGTGTTCTCTTAAGACTTTGGGGGTTAGCTGACGACAATTGATATGTCTAAGACCCAAAATCATGCTATACACAAATTTTGTGTAAATGAACTCCAAATTAAATGAGACATGTTTTGTTAGGTTCTTTAGGTCATAAGAAACCGAAATATACAAAAATGTTTATGTTTAAACTTGGTTTCAATTTATTTCTTGAATAGACTTGTTTCCATGTGATCAAAAATATTAAGTTGTTTATAACTAGCACAAATAAATACCAAATTGAACAAAACCAATTCATATGCTGCCCTAGGATAATAACCTACCAATGTATGTAAAAATATTTAGAAAATTCACTAAAATACTATGAATTATTTGGAACCAAATATAATTGGTTTCAAGATTTTTGGATGAATTTTGGAGTTTAAATGACACCGGAACGAATAAATTGAATTTAAAGTGTTTCGATGAAAAGCGTGAAAGATAAAATAGCAAAGGAACTTTATAAATCTCGAAAAAATTCCCAAAAATATTATAGAATATTTGGAACCTAATGCAATAGGTTTCGTGATTTTTGAAGGATTTTGGGACTTGGGTGGAATTTCGAGTAAGGATGGAATTTAGAATTTTGAACTTTTGGAAGTATAAGGATGCTAGGTTAATTAGGACACCGAAGAAAATTCAAAATTTTAAATTAATTAATTTAAATTAGCTTTTGGCAAAAAGACCAGAATTGGGGATGTTACATTAAAATTTTTTAGGGTTTATACCTTGTCAGTTGCCTGAGCGGAAGCATTTATACAATATGACTTGTAAGGTCAATCAGAGTATAGCGAAAAATTTTAATGTCTTGTAGTTTGCCATATAACCCTCAGGAAACTGACAAGGTATAAACCCTAAAAAATCTCATCATTATAATCCCCATAACCTGTGGTATAGAATGTATCGTCGAGGGTTTCTGTATCTTCACCTAAAAACAACAATAATAACTAGGTGAGTACATTACGTACCCCGTAATACTTTACAAACCTATAATAAATGCAGGTTGAATCAAAGGAAACGCTTTCATGGTTATTTTGCATAAAGCCAATTTGAATTGTAAATACCGAATAATAGATTGAAAGTAGAATTTTGTAAATACTGATTCATATGTGCATGTTATTTACAAACATGATTCAAACTTAACCAAGCTTAGAATATTTTTGTATAAATATGGTTGTTATGCACTAATCTAGGCCTAGGAATTCTTTCTATTATATTTTGAATTTGCATATACCATTTATTACTGTTCAAGCTTTCAATGCATTGAAAAGTGTCATATTTACAAATTTAATTCAAACTAGTCTCACATCTAAATATTTTTACATACATTGGTAGGTTATTATCCTCGAAACACTATTCAAATTCAATTTATTCGTTCCGGTGTCATTCAAACTCCAAAATTCATCCAAAAATCTTGAAACCAATTATATTTGGTTCCAAATAATTCATAGTATTTTAGAGAATTTTCCTAAGATTTTTGGAGCTCATTTGCTATTTTATCCCTCGCGCGTTGCTTTGGGCACTATTCATGAGGGGCCAATGTCAGGTGGGACTGTTCATCATCTTCCCAGCCAAAGCAATCACAGAGAAGCTCCGTTTCCTTCGTTCACGGCATAAGAATTCAATTCACCATAACTTTCGATTTTCTCCACCAAATCACGAATG
The DNA here is from genome assembly GCA_036346355.1 of Rhipidocladum racemiflorum. Lineage (NCBI taxonomy): Eukaryota > Viridiplantae > Streptophyta > Magnoliopsida > Poales > Poaceae > Rhipidocladum > Rhipidocladum racemiflorum. The sequence continues at coordinate 3,598,883 of CM070582.1, forward strand.
GGTTGATGCGTTATGAAGGTATTGATGAGGGAAATCTGTTCCCTGCCATCATTCTCTCAAAACTCACCGGAAACGGTTCATTTCGAGTGGAAACCGAAAACCATTGATTTTGCAATAACTCGGTCGTTTCACCGTCAATCCGCGAGCCACCACCTTCTATAGAAGTGTTTTGGCATCCCCTACCCGGTGCTCACCTCCTCACACCATCCCTCCACTTCAATCTTTCGGAAGGTCGCGAGAACCGTCGCCGGACGTCCATCGTTGGCATCATCGTGTCATTTTTTACTCCGGTGAGCCAAATCCAAATCCGTTCGCGTTACGGTGTGCGCGTCATCGCCACGATAAAAAGCCCTCAAGAAATTTTTGGTTTCATTGCAGGACGGCGACGAATTTCGCGTCTGAAGTCGCCGATTGGAGCTCCGTTCATCGTCAATTCCTCTCAATCCGGTAATTCCCTTCAAAATCCGACACCACCATTGGGTTCGCGTCGTCGAGATCTTTCCGGTGCTCACCCTCCCTAACCCCGCCACCCCCTTCCATGGAAGATCCCTATGCCTAACCCTAAACGGGTTTTCTTCGGTTCTGGAGGCCAAAAACACTATAGCTTTGACATTGCTACAGTACCGTGTTGATGCTACAGTACCGGATTCGCAATGCTACAGTACCATTTCTTTTTTCCCCGGATTTTCTTTCCAATCCAACTTCAAAACGCTCGTTCTTTTTCGTCGTAACTCCGAATCGAGTGATTCCAATTCCTAAATTTATCTAAAATCACCCTATATCTGCCAGTACTAATTTTATAAGTTTTAGATTTATTTTATTTTATTTATTTGTTTGCTCCGATTTGTGCATAGTCGAAGAACCCGTCGAAGCCACCGCTACTGTCGTTGAGTATCAAGACTTCGACACCGTCGCTGCTGCTAAAGGCAAGTCTCCTTGACGCATGTTGGTCGCATGATTTATAACTGTTTTACAATATTTTACAACATGCATTGCTATTTATATAAATGTGATGTCAAATATAGGGTGGTAGCTATTCCGAATTTGTTGTCACCTCCTTGATATTGATATCCATGTTCATTTGTAACCCTAGGATGCTATGACATATCATGCTTATATTATGTTATGATATAGGATGATCAGTGCGTTAGATGTGCTTAGCTGCAAAACTGATCAAAATACCTATGGGTGGAACTCTTTGAAACTATGGTTTAAATATGTTCTTGAGAATTGTAGCATTATATTTGCTGTTGTAATTTGCAAAATAAAAATGAAATAAAAATGGTTTAGACTTGGGCGGAATGATGTGTCGAGCGGGTGCAGATGGAGCACTAGTTTTGTTTGTGCAAGTACCGTCCCAAGTCAATTAAGGACCGACGCTTGTGATTGTCCATTCTAAGCATAACCGTGCAACCACAAGTCTAAATGGGTATGACCGGGCTGAATAATTTATAGAAATTTAACTTAGACTCACCAGATGGTAGAATGTGGGTGCCGGATGGAGGCAAGTCATTTTTTCCCACACGGCGCAAGAGGGGGCTTCTGTACTGGGTAGATAGAACCCTAACAGTAGTGAAACCTCATCGGGTGAAGTTGGGTTAGATGGATACATTGTAAAGGCATTGTGTTGTTTTACTTTGTCGCGCGCCAAAGGAAGCGTGTAATGACCAACATCAAAAGTAAAATAACTCTTATGGGTAAAGCACACACCTCTGCAGAGTGTAAAACTATTCGAATAGCCATGCCTACGGTCAAGGGCAAGCGAAGAATGCTTTCATATTGGTAGGCTTGGTTTTGGGGTTTTAAAAACTGGAGCTTTGGGATCCAGGAGTGGTTAGAACTCTCGGATGAGTTTACGGCGGATTGAGCCAGTCAGGTGGTTGGAACCAGTTTTAATCATGACGGATGGAGTCATGTGTCGGTTTACCTTAATCTTTTAAAATGTGCGGATAGAGCCAGTATACTATAGTGTTGGTGGCTAGAACCTACACCAAAGTTATAAATAATTTTTACTATTCAAATAATTATTAAAACATGCTTTGTGAAAATTAATGCTAAGTATAGTTTGTCAAAATTTGGCTTTGTGCAAAAGAACCCTAATAAGCCATCCTTGGAAGCCTTGCATGATGCATAATTTTTCAGACTTGCTGAGTACGTTTGTACTCATGTGCTACAGTCAAAATTTTCATCAGAGAATTTCTAAGATGTCGTCGAAGATAGTGAGTTCTTCGCTGAGGAGTTCAGTAAGATCATCAAGGGTGCGTTTGGTTCGCTGTATCAGGTTGAACCGAACCGTTCCATACGGGATGTGGTCTCATCCATGCGTTTGGTTGGCTGAACGAAACCATTTCATACAGGATGAGATGGTACAGATTCTAGGAATATTCCCTAAATATGTTGTATCATCCAATACGGCGAAATCGCCCGAACCGATCGGTACAGGATGCTTCGTTCCCACTCACACCGTCACGCGACCTCCTGCTCCCACGACCTCATGCTCCCGCTCGTCTTCTCCCGGCAAGATGTGACCTCACGCCGACCAGATGTGACCTCCCGCTCCCGCTCCCGCTCGTCGAGTCCTGACTGCTCCCTTCGCTTCCGCTCTTCTTGTGAAGGAAGCAAAGCGAGAGCCGAGCCGCGTGGCTGGAGCAGGAGGATATCACCGGAGAGGAGATGGCCGACGAGGAGGATGCTGCAGCCACAGCGCGGTCACCGACTACCGCAAAAGGCTCCTCAACTGCCGGGAGCTCAAGACGCGGGTCCATCAGGTATACGACCGGCGCCTCCTTCTCCGTGTGTATATGGCTTGAGGTTGCTGTGTCCCGAGGTGTTCGCGAGTGTTGCTGGCTCTCAGTTAGTTCTTTTGGGGGTGCTGAATCTGGTGGTTTGGCTGCTGATTGCATGCTAACGATCGGATGTTGGGCATGTATGGTGCGGCCTGGGGTTTGGATAAGGTGATCTTTGGTAGTTTCTACAAGATGGAACAAGAGAAATTTTGGGATGAAGTAAATATGCTGGCTGATTAGTAGATTGGGATGAAGTAACATGTGAATGTATGTACAGTACAAGCAAAAATAACTAGTATAATTTTTTCCATTAAGCTATATAAAATTATTACATACAAAATATATAATAAAAAATAGACTTACAAATTTTCTTGCAATATTTGTGAGGGGGTAAACTCACCACCTCTAGTGCAAAGGTTACCATACCAACCTTATCCCTCAAACCAAACATCATCTCGAACTATTCAGGATCATCCCACACAAGAAACCAAACAAAATCTTGTACCATCTGGTTCAGGTAACCAAACACTCTCCCTGTACCATCCTATCCAGGATCATCACATCCATCTTGTACCATCCCATCCCATTCAACCTGGTACATCCAACCAAACGCACCCCAAGATAACTAGGCGCGCATTCCCAGTCGTCTGCCTGTGGTGTTATTTGGCTTTACCTTATTTGATGAATCATAATCAAACAAAACAAAATATTAGATTAAATATTAAGTACCAACCACAAGGCCAATATATGTAATAAATTGTGTATGAATATAATTTCAACTTTGTAAATGCGTACTAACCAATGATCATAGGATTAGTAATGCATGCACATGAAACTCATTGTTGATATTCCATATAAAAAATGGGGACCGTACAACAACCGTCGAGCTACAAATGCGCACACACATATCACAAATACACACACACTACAAACATGCACACACTCACGCAAATGTACTTGGCGCCATGAGGCCCGCGAGCCGATCTAAGGATCGAACTCGCGACCCGGCCAAAGCGCAACTGGCTCTCGACCAAACGAGTTACCACTCAGCCTCACTGTAAGCGAGTGTTGTCTGTCTTGCAATTATTTAATATTGTTCTTTTATAATGAAAGATCAGAGTTCTATCCAATTTTCAAAATAAAAATTTAAGTGCGGAGGTCATATAGTAGGGGGCAAATCATACTCTTCTCTACGCAGCCTTAACACGAATATATCATCAGTTGTTGAGAACATTAATTAGGAGCTGAGTCGATAATGCCATCAATTCACCCTGGGCTCGCCGACGGCGCTTCACCGTCTACATGAAGGGAATGTGCCCTAAATCAATCATGGTGATGATTGTAATACGTCTTTGTTCACGTAATTATTATAACTTTGTTTATCGGTTCTCTGAATAAATGTTGCAATTTTGTTCATTGGGTACGACCTAATTGTGAAACACATTATCAAGCGACATTATTCTAAACAGGTCCCTGATCCATATCATTACGAGGAGCGGTAATGGTTTGATCAGCACATGTATTGGTTGATGGTAATGTTTCACATACCATAGATATGGAGATATCGAACCAATAATATGGACATATGTTAGAGAACATGGGTAGTCGGACAAGACCCACTCCGAGACGCTGTGAGTTGTTATCTATTATAGTGCCATCAGCGTATAGTCTCGAGTGGTACGCATATATGGTTCTTAGACCTGAGATTGTCATGGATGCCTAGCATGTAGACTTGTATGCTTTGGTATCATTAAACGCTACACTGTAATAGGGTAGTTATAAAGATGACTATTGGGTATGTCACGATACATTGCCAAGGGTATGATGATTAAGATGGGATTTGCCCCTCCTAGATAACAGGAGAGATGCCTCTGGGCCCCTCGTGTGGATGAATAGGGAAAGCGCACGACCGTGCTAATATGACTAAGGAGTTAGTCATGGTTTGTATCCATCACACTGTCGAGTGAAGTGGTCGAGCTATCAACAAGGGTGGCGCGCATCTCGCCTTGAGCTTGATTGGTATTGTGTGGCAAAGGGATCGATATGTGAGTGTATTAAGGTTCGGCCGAATATTGATTCTGTGCATTTGGGGATTAATACGTACTGCTAGGTGCCATTGTTGATCAATGAATTCGAAACGGGTTTCTAGATTCATGTCCGACTTGCACCGAACCTAACGGGTCACACACTTAACGAGTTGGAATTAGTTAATAGGTTTGTGCGTGGATGAGATCCGCGTTGGAGATGGAAACCTAGCGGACCACTAACGTGTCTATAAAAGGCGAGGCCAGAAACAGTGCACGACATGGATTAGAACTCTCACCACGTTCAGCCGCCGTGCGTCCCTCCTGCTCCCTAGAAACCCTAGCTGTGTGGTAAGGTGCTAGCACACCCCGCACGGCGTTCCTGCTCGGTACGTGTGGATACCATTAGAGGCGCCGCCATCCGTGGACGCGCTGCTCGGTTGGATCTCCGGCGACCACTCGGCTGAGGTCGGCGACCACTCGGTGGAGATCGGCGACCACTCGGCAGAGATCGGCGACCACTCGGGGTAGATCGGGACGTGAACAACTACTTCCTCCACGCGCGCGTATTTGCTTCCGCTGCATCGGCGCATCAAGAGTAACGATCCATGATCCCCTACTTGCATGTGATCTTGGGTGTTCGCGGTAGAAATTTTTTATTGTTGCCAGCGTAGCCTACCCGTATCCCATAACTACATGCATGCAGTCGAGCCATGGAGGTGCTATCGAGTTTAACAAATTAGTATAGAGCATCTTTCAAATTCAAATAGTTCGATACAAAATTAATGTATTTATCATTTTAAGTGGGTTTTCAAATTCGAACTAACAAGCTTCTGTCGAGCCGAACATCTATCGTAAGATTTTTTCCGTTCGAAAATAGAATTTTTTTTTTTGCCAGCGCATGGGCAGCCATGTTGGTGCATTGCCGGGAAGACAAGTCAACCTGGAGGCCTGGCAATAAAACGCCGTCAAACAACCGTGGTGGTGGCGCGTTGATAAAGTTATGTGTTAATTGTTTGACCCGTGTTCGCGCAAAAAACGTGAAGGAGGGTTTTCGGCCTCGAACGCACAAGACAAACGCCGGATTTGCAGAGCGTGCCAGTCAATTTGACCTGAAATTGACAAGGTAGAGTTTGTAATTTGATCAAAGCCGATAAACAAGGACCTATCGGCTTTTCGCTAGTCGGCAAGAACCGATTAGGGGATAACTAGATCAACCGGTTACAATTGATCCGGATACAAGGTAAAATCGGCTTCGAGAAGGCGATGCGCAACAAAGAGAAGCAGATCGAACCTGGGTGAAGTCGGCAAAATCAACAATCGGCGATGCGCAACAAAGAGAAGCAGATCGAACCTGGGTGAAGTCGGCAAAATCAACAATCGGCGATGCGCAACTATGTTGATTCCGTCGACTTGCAGAGAGGTCTATGAAGCTAAAAAAAACAATGTAAAAGAAAAGCTTGTAAAAAAAATAGATGTGTGTTGTTGGATTGATTGATTCTCGCTTGACGTCTGCCCCCTTTTATAACACACCTGGCCGATCCGAGTTGTACATGGATACGGTGCGTTTATCCGTATCGGCCTCTAATCTGATTTCCTTTCCTTTTTAGAAACGGATTCCTTTTCCGATTCGTTTACCGATTTCTTTCCATACGAACACTTCCTTTCCGTTTCAGACCGATTTCAATACATGCCGAATTTTGGTGCAAACATATGCCCCCCATTTTTGAAAGGTAGCTTGATATCTTTTAAAAATCCCTTCGCCCTTTTCTATGATCGGCTTGTCGTTTAGGATTCACCTTGGTAACTTCCCCATTAATGGCGCCGCAATGCCTTCGGTGCGTTTTTAATGCAAAGAATCGTTTCGCTTTTCACCTTTTTCACCGAGGTATAAATATAAGGTCCCCCCTGCGGTCATTTTCACCCTGGCGTGCTCTCGCTCATCTTGAAATCGGCTTCTTTCCGCGTCAATCCCCTCTTCCTGTTGCATCGGCTGAAATGGACGCATCCCAGGTACTCATTCCGATCCCAGATAGCGACCATCAGTATTTTCTAGGTCCAATAGGAACTATAGAAACCGACACGGTTGTTGGAGATGAGATCCCTAGGCTCCCTTTGTCCGCTCCTGGCTACAACATCAAGGAATGAACCAAAAGCTTTAGGGCTTGGTCGACAGCTCTCAAGGGCTGGAGGTCCTGGTATATTAGAGTATCAGCCCAAAAGAAGGCGGAGTGGGAAGGAATGGGTATTGCCGAGTGTATTCCCATGTCCTTAGCCGCTCCAGAACCTAATGAATCCTTGGTAGCCGCCGCTTGCTATTTTTGGTCGGATTCCTTTAACGCCTTCTTTTTCCCAACTGGTCCTATCGGCCCAACCCTCCTAGACATGGCCGAATTGTGTTGCCTTAGGCCTGATGGAGACCAAATATTGGCTTTTAGCGGGAAACCTCAGTACAAATTGACTAGAAAAAAGGGAGAAGGTTGGTCCAAATATATACAAAATAATAACAAAGTAACCGGCCCTGTGTCGGATGAGGAACATGTAGCTTTCTTCAACCTATGGCTAGACCGATTCCTCTTTTGTGGCGCTTCCTTAGGACCAACCCAGGTTTATCAATTTATGTCGGAGCAACTAGTCATGGGTCGTCGGCTAGCTTTAGGGAAATCCTTGTTGGGGGCTGTGTACCATATGATGCATATCATCCGGAGTCGGCTTTTTACCGGCAATGGTTCCTATGTCGTGGGCAATGTTGGTGGCCCACTTTGGTTTATCCAGATCTGGCTTTACTGCGTTTTCGGCCGCCTCATTATCCCGGATCCTTCGGAAGAATCGGCTTTCCCAATAGAAGATTTTCCTGAAGGCGCAACCCCCAGATTCCAGCCTAGCCGATCTCCGGGCGAAAAATTCATCATGTGTTCGTCCGATGAACCCAAAATCTCCCCAGCCGGTTTTCATAAGTACTTGTCCTTCTTTTTGAACCTTAACCAAGCCACCTTTAATCGTAGAGACTTCTTTTCGTATAGCCAACTAGCCGATCTCCCATGGCCTTCTTTTCTTCGTTTAAATTCTGATAGCTCTCTAATGCCCCAGTCCACTCTTGATCTACTTCCTCTGCTGATATCTCCTTGCATTCTTCACGTCGGCTTGAGTACTCGTAATAGAACATTTCAGCCGACCTATGAGTTCTATCACCCTTCAGTGTATGCACGCCAGCTGGGTTTTGGACAAACAATTCCTTGCCTTCCTTTACTTAACATGATCAAGCCACGGAACAAAGTTACTAACATTATCACATGCGAGCTTATTACCGAACTAGCCGATGAGCTCCATGTGGTGGACTTGCCTTTCCTCGCAGGCCGAACACACGCCGATCGGGCCGCTTTACCTCGTGGTGGGCTTCCATAGTTTAGTCGCTCTACTGAGGCGTACTATTCATGAGGTCTTGTCCTCTTTTCTCCTGGCTTTCAAGAGCCGACTGAGGTCGCCACTGGTCTAGCTCGAGTTATGCTAACTCATCTTTAGAGGTATTTTCATTTTGACATGTTTGTTGAAACAAGATTTTCATCGGCTTAACCATATCTTTTATCCTTCACCAAGCAAGAGGTCGACTCCACAAGAAACCACATCGGCCGACGACCACTGAACAAAGCGGCAAAGGCCGACCCTCTCGGCCGGTTTATCCTTCCTGGCACGAGGGTTGATGACCCATCATTATCGGATCTCGCCGATCGGCATGCTGAGAGTAAGTGCAACTTAGCGGCATGTCGAGTAAGATTTCCTCTGTCGGCTAACCCCATGTTTATCATCTTCAGGGAAGAAGAAGAGCCGTAGAGTCGCTATCAAGCGATCTCCAAAACTGGCCGTCGCGATGCGGCGTCATCTCCACTAGATCAAGCATCGCGGTTAGCTTCGACCTTTTAATTTGGTTTTTCGTCTTGGTTTTTACTTTGGAAATTTAAGTTTTATTATTTTTAGGAAACTCCTTCCATTCAGATGTTGGAAACTTTAGCCGATGCTGAGAAAAATCCGACAGATGTGCTGATCTTATCGGCTCCTGCTCCCGTCATCGCCTGTTTCCCCAACCCAAAAACCTGCTGCTGTTTCCCCGACACTTGAAGCGGATCCTGCCGATCTTCTAGGTTTTTCCTTGGACGATCTGGGCGACCCGAGATCATAGCTACTCATCGACTATCCTACCGACGCTCGATTATTGACGCCGCCAGAGAGGCATCTACCGTCGTGACTTTCGCACCAGAATGCAGAGAGGCTCAATCACCTTTTTGACGCAGTCATGCAGCCTAAAGCCCGTCTCCTGGCTGACACGCAACCCCTGAGAACAGCTATGGCCGCAATGGAAGCCGACTTGCCTCCAGAAGTCATGAAGGCCCTTTTGGATGTTTGTCACTTGACGCTTCGAATGACACGATTCAGCCGCTTGAGAGAGGATTACCCAACGTACTGCGCAACAAGCCGATCAAGATACCTTGGACAAATTGGTAGCCGATACGAAAGCCAAGAAACATCAGTATGACCAAGGTATGTCTGCCTTCAAATCGGCTAAGATGAAGCAACAAGACCTGGAATCTACGAGGAAGTCTCTCGAAGAGCAGCTTGGCCCAGTGACCCAAAGGCCGGCCGATCTTCGACGTCTATCTCTTCTTCTGGCTTCATCTTTGTCGCTATAAAACACAGCCTTGGTGATATGGTGGTGGCAGTGAAGAATCAATCGGCTAAGATCAAAGTAGTACCGGGGAGCGCGATTGAAGACAAGCGTATTGTTGATAATGTTCAGGACACTATTGCCAAAGCTGCGGGGGCCTTATCGGGACTAGGAGCCCGTCTGCCTGGTTCTGGGCTGTAATATTTTTTAAACTTGCATGCTGGAACTGCCAATCATGTCGGCTTATGTGGCCTGATTTTTTGTGAACAATGTTTTAATTCGTGGTCGTCTGAATCTGATTTGATAGGTCGTATAACCGATTTTATATGCTCGTGCTTTTGTAATTGATTCTTGATGTTCTCTTTATGTGATCAGGACCCAATCCATATGCTGGGGTAATACGCCTTCAAGTATTTTCCGTTGATTGCTTTAGGTAGTACGAATCCATCTAAGGACTCCAGTATATTTGAATTTCCGCCAATCGGCCGATTTATCTTGTAAGGCCCTTCCCACATTGGGGACCACTTGCCGAATCGACTGTCCTTAGAACCGATTGGGAGCACGGTTTTCCAGACCAAATCGGCTGGATTAAAAGATTTCCCAATCACCTTTTTATTGTATGATCTGGCGACCCTTTCCTTATTCCTCTTAAGCCGATCTAGCGTAATCAGCCTTAATTCGGCTAGGTCATCCAGATTATCAAGCATTGCCTGTTTGTACTCATCGGCTGGCACCTCGTCTTGTTTAAATAACCTTACTGAGCCGATGTTGATTTCCACGGGTAAGACGGCTTCTTGCCCATATACCAACTGGAAGGGTGATAATTTAGTCGATCCATGATGAGATAGCCGATAAGCCCATAAGGCTTCCGATAGCGTTGAATGCCACTTCCTTGGCTCTTCCTCAATTTTTCTTTTTATTAATTTTATTAATGTCTTGTTTGACGACTCAGCCTGTCCATTGGCCTGAGCGTAATAAGTAGAAGAGTTGAGTAATTTTATCCCAAGACTTTCTGCAAAACCTCTGAACTCGTTAGACATGAACACAGTCCCTTGATCAAGAGGTAATCGCCTGCGTGGAATTCCAAACCGATGGACGATGTGTTCATTTACAAAGTCGATCGCCTCTTTGCTAGTAACTTTCTTGAGTGGTATAGCCTCAACCCATTTTGAGAAATAGTCTGCGGGTCGCAAGGATGAATTTATGTCCTTTATCGGATGACGGAAATATCCGGCCGATTATATCTATGCCCCATCCCCTAAACGGCCATGGCTTGATGATCGGGTGTAAAGTCGATGCCGGTGTCGATCAGATGTTACCAAACTTTTGGCATGTTTGGCATCCTTTATAGTATTTGAAGCAGTCTTCTAACATCGTCGGCCAAAAATATCCCGTTCGTCTCAGTATCCATTTCATCTTATGGGCCGATTGATGTGATCCACAAATTCCTTCATGGACTTCTCCCATTGCTATTTTGGCTTCTTCAATTCCTGCATCTTAGCAATAAGCCTTCCATGGTTCGAAAGTACAATACACTTTCCAAAGAAACATATTTGAGTGCTTTGCGCCGACACCTTTCGCTTCATCGGCTTAGATGGGTCCGACAAAAATCCTCAGATTTCCTTTCTCCAGTCGACAAGGTGGACGCATAAAATCGGCCAAATGTTTAGCTCGATTGGTTCCTGTCGGCTTCCAATCTTGTATCCTGATGCACATTGTGCCAATTGATTTGCTTTGCCATTAGCTTCCCTGGGGATATGTTCTATGGAAAATGTGGTAAACGTCTTGATAATCTGGAGGCATTGCTGCAAATATTGGGTTAGCGCATCATCATTGCATCGGTATTCACCCTTGTGAAGGATCGTTATTTTTGATCCAGTTGATTTTGATGATGAGTATTTGAAAAAGATTTGAAACCAGTTTGATATTTCGACAAGATTTATTTTTTGGTTTCTTTATTTGAAAAGATCTGAAATCAGTTTGATTATTTGAAAAGCTTTTTTGATTTTTGCAAAGGTTTTTGTTCGTGTTTTGAAATCGTGTTCTTAGAATATTTAATGCAATGCACTCCTGTGAGTGGTTGCATGGTTTAATGTGAGTCAAGTCGCGATTTGTGCTCGGAATCGCTTTTGTGGTTTGTTCATGTGCGGTATTGCTCGAGGCGAATGTGGTCGATGACGGATCGAACTAGGTTCATGGAGGAACTGAGGTTCGGGACTAGGTTCAGGGGGAACTGAGGTCTTGGTGGTCAAGGATGTCATGCGGGACGTTCGGGCTAAGAGAAGCACATGAAGAATGGTTAGTCACGTGAGAATGGCATGAGGTCATTCGCGTGCAAAGTGTTAGTCACGTGAGTATGGTAGGGTTGCCATACGCGTGCAAGAGTTGTACTCGGCCAGGTTGGGCCAAGTGGAGTTGTGTTGAATACGTGCTCTTTCTAGGATTAGGAGTGGGAATCCTTTTAGGATTAGGAATCCTTCTAGGATTAGGAATCCTTCTAGGATTAGGACTCCTTCTAGGATTAGGTATGTTTGCCTTCTTTAAATAGAGGGGTTGCCTCCTGTTGAAGGCAATCAAGCTTTGAGCAAGCTTTAGGGTTGTACTCTTTTGTTTGGAGTATTTTAGACAAAAGAAAGGAGAAATAAAGATCAAGTTCATCAAATCTTTCGGCGAGCTACAATTCTAGTTAGATTTATTCTCGCCATCTTCTGGAACAGTAAGCTTGCGAAGGTCATAACTTTTGATCCATCGATCGGACGGTTGGATCTCCAGGAATTCGCGTTTTACCAAACCTCTATCATTCTGTTTTTTTTCGAAAACGAGGCAATTATTTGGTTCTATTTTGGGGTAAACTTTTAATAGATCAAGAATTTGGTTTTAGCTTCCGCACAATCATTCACCCCCCCCCCTCTGATTGCTATATTCGGTCCTACAAGTGGTATCAGAGCTTGGCTCTACTAATCCATCTTAACAGGTGATTAGTAAACGGTAAGTTATGGCAACAGAGATATACTCGAACAAGCCGCCAATCTTCAATGGCACAGACTTTCCCATTTGGCGGATTCGGATGATCGCATACCTTCAAGCTCAAGGTAACGCTTATTTGGCGCAAGGTAAAGATTCCATACGAGCTTCCTTCAAATGATGATATTGATAAAATCGAGTTTGAAAAAGATGTTGAAAACAATAATAGAGCTAGATACATAGTGCTTCAAGGACTTGCTAGAAAAGAATTCGATAGAGTCTGTCATTTTACTCACTTGCTCATGAAATTTGGAAATCTCTTCAAGATTATCATGAGGGCACTAACTCTGTAAAAGAAGCTAGGCAAGATCAATTTAAAAGGAATACACTAGATTTGAAATGAACTCTGGAGAATCTCTAGATGATTGTTTTGCTCGCTTTAATGAATCTTAAACAATCTTAGAGTCAGAGATATAAAGTACACTGACTGAAAATGATAGACATTTCCTATCATCTCTTGATCTTAAAATCGGCAAATGAAAGTGATCGCTTTTAGGGAAGCTCACAAGATGAGTGAAATGACTTTGGATAAACTATATTCTAGTCTCAAGACTTTTGAGATAGACATTGTTTCAAGAACATCCAATGATAACTCTATGGCTCTTAATGCTAATTCCTCTTCATATGATAATGCTACTAGTTCTTCATCATCATATTCCATTACTGCTTTGAGTGCTCTTAGTGATGAACAGCTAGATCAAATACCAGAAGATACACTTGCTCTTCTTTCCAAGCATGTCAATGCAGCTTACATGAGATCAAGGGAAAGAAAAGGAGCCTCCATCCATCGCTACAATCAAGCGGTAAGGCGGGCACATCCGTGCTAAATGTTTCAAGAACAAAGATAGAGAGGAGAAGGAGCAAAGCAACTCCTCCAAGTCCTTCCGCCAAGAGAGCAAGGATAAAAATAAGCAACGGACGAAGAAAATGCTCAACAAAGTCTTCGAGGCAATTGGTCGCCTAGACTTAAGCGACATTGATGACTCAACTGAAGATGAGAAGGAAGCGAAGCAAACGAAGCTGAAAGAGAAGGATTTCACCGGACTGTGCTTCATGGCAAAAGGGAACACTAGTGATTCTAGTGACAACGACAAAGACTTCCAAATGACGGTGATGAGGTAATGCCTTCAGATGATGAGCTTTGTGAAGTTTTAGTCATATTGAGAAAATCTTTAAGAAAATCTTCACTCAAAAATAAAAGCTTAGAAAAAGATCTATCCATGCTAAAATCAAAACTTTGATCTTAGAAATTCAAATTTGAAAATATTTGTGATACTTGCTTAGATCTCAAATTTGAAATTAAGTCTCTAAAAGAGGAACATGTCATTAAACTAGAACAAGTTTATGCGAACAATTGAAAATGAAAACTTGTGAAAAATATTGGTTGCTCTCTTGATAGTTTACATGATCAAATTGTTTGCTCTAAATGTTCAATTCTTGAGTTGAAATTAAAAGATGCAAATTGTAGAGTTACACAATTAACAAATGACATGTTCACTCATGAAATTAACTCGTGTTCAAATTGCCGTAAATGCAAAGCTAAAATTGACACTCCTTGTGATAATTGTTTAACTCTTGCTAAGAAAGTTGATTACTTGCAAAATTCTTTGGAACGTTTCACCGATGGCAAGAAAAACCTAAACATGATTTTGGATCAATCAAAAGTCAACACTCGTAACAAAGGTTTAGGTTATAATTCTTATGCTCATCATAAATCACATGCTCCCACTGTTGTCAAAACACTTGGAAGTGGAAAATTTGAAATTGTCAATGAGCCTAAGAAAAATGTCTTTAAATCTGGTGGTCTTTTATCTTCTACTATGATGAATGCAAAATGTGCTTCTCTTGTTAAAGCAAAACATCATGTTAAGTACACTTGCACTCATTGTGGTAGAAATGGACATCTAGTAGACTTTTGCTTTAGACTAGCTAAACAACAAAAGAGAGAAAGGTTTAATGCTAGGTCTAATTTCAGATGTGCACGTTTCATTTCTCATTATGTGCCTAGGGTGATGCAAATACCTCTTGTTGCTAAGAACACGAGAAAAGACAAATCTTCTTTTATGCATAAGAATGCTCGTGTTGTGCCAATTGTAGGCGTCGTGTGTCTCAAAGATCGATTCCTAAACATCTTATTTCTAACCCCAAGATCCGAGACATCGACACTTTCGCTTCTATGTAGGCTTCTCACGCTGAGGAAGGAGAACATATGGCTAGTGGATTAGGATGCTCACGCCACATGTCCGATGATAAGAATTGGTTCTCCTCCTTCACTTGTGCATCTCGTGCTAAAAGTGTTATTTTTCAAGATGCTTCCTCCACCTCTGTTTTAAAAAGGCACTAGTCCAAATAGTGCAGTGCAGTGCATATGTTCAGGGGGAGAGTATCTTTGTTGATGAAGATGATGATGATCTTTGTTGAGGATGAGATAATTGGAGTTTGTTGTGTGCTTGTGTGCTCGTTTTCAAGCTTCCCTGTGCTTCACATCGACAAGCTATCAAGAGGATTTTAAGGTATCTCCGTGGTACTCAAGATTTTGGCATTTGGCTTTCTCGCTTCTTCACGCATTAGTTTAAGACCTTTCTTTGATGTCGAATTTGGAGGATGTGGAATTGATAGAAAAAGTACATCCGGTTCAAGCCACTTCTTGAGTAATTCTCTTTCTTCGACACATTGACATCGATTTCATTTTCTTAGAGATCATGTTGAAAAAGAGCTATTGAACTGAAATTTGTTGATTCGGGTGCTCACTTTGTCGATATTTTCACTAAACCGCTTGATTTTTCTCGCTTTTGCTTTCTTACGCGGTGAACTTGGGATCATTCATCCCCATGGGTTGATTTGAGGAGTCTTGAGTTTATCTCTTTTGGGTTACTTGACTTTGGTTCCTAGAAGTGATTTTTTATAAGTGGTATTTTGACTTTACACCTCAAGTAAAAACCCCTGTTTACATTGCATCATGTAGTACAAAGCTTTGGTGATTATTCTTGTGTATATAGCCAAGTTAATGCTCAATGCTTTACTTATCACTAAAAGGCTAAAATAATTCAATTTGAGATGCTTTTCGAGAATATTTTGGCTCTTGGTCATTATGGTATTGCATTTGTGAAATAGGCTTAAAAGTTTCTTGTCATCTGTTGAAAGGCTAGAGTGATTAGAAACTATGTGTGAGTTTTTGTTGGACTTCAAATGATCATTATGAGTCTCAAGAAAAATCAATGTTTTAATGTTAAAAGCAAGTTGAAAAGATGCAAGCAAAAGCTACTTGGCTAAACACAAGTTTAGTACAATGTGCACTTCCTTGCCAGGATTTAAATGCAAAAGATGCAAGAAAAGGCTACTTGTCTAAACAAAAGTTCGAACAATGTGAAGCCACTTGCCAATTTAAACCGAGAAAGATACAAGAAAGAACTACCTACTCATACACAAGTATGGGCTAGTGTGCGATTACTTGTCATCCCTGTTGATCACAAAGCAAAATTGTCAAACTTGCTAAAAGAGAAAAAGGAAATTCAAATGGTTGAAAAAGGCTTGAGACAAATATTAGTGAATTTGAAAGTCTCTCTATGCTCATGATAGATTTCTTTTTCGCTTTGGCAAAATCTGTTTATGACATTTTACTTGTTTGCTCTAATTTGCTTATGCAATAACTATTCTATGTGTTGGAGCCTCCATATTCTCACAATTTGCTTTCTCATTGGATAATTTGATACAAAATGAGAAAGTTCTCCTAAAAACTCTTCAAATGCTTAACTTTGATTATATACCTTGAATATACTTCAAAGCTTGAGATACTGCATTCATTAAGGGGGAGTTTTGAGATCTTGATGACTATTTTGTCAAAAAGGGGGAGAACAAGTCAAGGAGGTTTTTGAATTGGGATTATTTGGTCTTTTGGTTCTTGCTCAATCTCTTGTCAAATCTTATATTGTGTTTTGTCAAATTACTCATCAAGGGGGAGATTGAAGGATCGTTATTTTTGATCCAGTTGATTTTGATGATGAGTATTTGAAAAAGATTTGAAACCAGTTTGATATTTCGACAAGATTTATTTTTTGGTTTCTTTATTTGAAAAGATCTGAAATCAGTTTGATTATTTGAAAAGCTTTTTTGATTTTTGCAAAGGTTTTTGTTCGTGTTTTGAAATCGTGTTCTTAGAATATTTAATGCAATGCACTCCTGTGAGTGGTTGCATGGTTTAATGTGAGTCAAGTCGCGGATTTGTGCTCGGAATCGTTTTGTGGTTTGTTCATGTGCAGGTATTGCTCGAGGGCGAATGTGGTCGATGACGGATGGAACTAGGTTCATGGAGGAACCGAGGTTCGGGACTAGGTTCGAGGGGGAATCGAGGTCTTGGTGGTCAAGGATGTCATGCGGGACGTTCGGGCTAAGAGAATGGTGCACATGAAGAATGGTTAGTCACGTGAGAATGGCATGAGGTCATTCGCGTGCAAAGTGTTAGTCACGTGAGTATGGTAGGGTTGCCATACGCGTGCAAGAGTTGTACTCGGCCAGGTTGGGCCAAGTGGAGTTGTGTTGAATACGTGCTCTTTCTAGGATTAGGAGTGGGAATCCTTTTAGGATTAGGAATCCTTCTAGGATTAGGAATCCTTCTAGGATTAGGACTCCTTCTAGGATTAGGTATGTTTGCCTTCTTTAAATAGAGGGGTTGCCTCCTGTTGAAGGCAATCAAGCTTTGAGCAAGCTTTAGGGTTGTACTCTTTTGTTTGGAGTATTTTAGACAAAAGAAAGGAGAAATAAAGATCAAGTTCATCAAATCTTTCGGCGAGCTACAATTCTAGTTAGATTTATTCTCGCCATCTTCTGGAACAGTAAGCTTGCGAAGGTCATAACTTTTGATCCATCGATCGGACGGTTGGATCTCCAGGAATTCGCGTTTTACCAAACCTCTATCATTCTGTTTTTTCAAAACGAGGCAATTATTTGGTTCTATTTTGGGGTAAACTTTTAATAGATCAAGAATTTGGTTTTAGCTTCCGCACAATCATTCACCCCCCCCTCTGATTGCTATATTCGGTCCTACACCTTGACTTGTTGTACAATTAACATTGAGTCTCCGAAAGCTTCAACGTCTTTTACCCCGACGCTGTCCAGTAATTGCAGCCCTCTTAGCAACGCTTCATACTCTGCTTGATTATTCGAGCATCGGCCATCCAACCGATACATGAAGTTGTACTCCTGTCTTTTAGGTGAAACCAATATTACACCGATGCCCTCACCTTCTTGGCAGACGGATCCGTCGAAATATAAGCGCCAAGGGGTTATATCGGCCGATCTGTTAATGTCTCACTTCAGCGATAAAATCGGCTCTACCGCCTTTTACAGATTTAGCCGATTCATATGTCAAGTCGAACTTCGATCAAGGCGTATGCCCATTTACCAAGCCGACCCCGCAAAATCGGTGCGGATAGTATGTACTTGATTATATCGGCTTTGCAGACTATGACGCATCTTGATGCCAGCATATAATGCCTTAATTTAGTACAAGTGTAGGACCGAGTAGGCAACTAGAGGGGGGGTGAATAGATGCCGAATAAAATTCAACTAATTTTTTTTTAAAATAAACGACCCCTAAATAGAGGGAGAAAATCTAAAATCGTGGAGATCAAAAACCCTGGATTAATTAGCGAGACAAGTCGAACAAAAATTAGTTCTATCAAAAATCGAACAAACCTTCTAATCAAGATCAAAGCAACAAAAAAAAAAAAAAAAAAGAGAATATTGCATAAACTTATCCTTTTATTCCAAAGCCATCTTCAACAGAATGACACCAAAAATCTTCTAATCTTCAATGATTAGAAAATTTTAAACGAAATTTCTAATCTCACAAGATTAGAAAACCCTACACAAACTAAAGTGAGCACAAAAGCTCTTTGTTGTAGGCACCTTTTGTTCTAGTTCTCTTTCGTTGGATGGATGAGTTCTAACCCCCTAGAACCCTCTTATTTAAAGGACTCCATACCCAGCCGAATCCTTCTTGTATACGTATCAACCAAGCAGTCTCCATCTCAACTCCGGCCAACACGCACGGTAGCGACTCGGACAAAGAATCTGCGCCGCCAAAACAGTCTCCTCTCGGACATCCTTCTCGCATCGTTACTCCACACATGCACACTCACGCACGCAACACACGCACATATACATACGTTCACCACGCACACATGCATGCATATACATACTTCACGATGTATTTGTATGCATGTATAAAACTTTCGTATACACGTGAATGGCCACCACCATCACTGTAACGATCGACTTCACGCAGCGACCTTTGTTCTCTAGTCCAAACGTCCCGCATGACACTCTCGACCCTCACGACCTCGGTTCCTCCTGAACCTAGTCTCGGTCCGTCATCGACCACGTTTAACCTCGAGCAACACCGCACATAAACAAAAACACAAAAACAAATTCCGAGCCCAAGTCCGCGACTTGACTCAATGTCAATCCATGCAACTACTCACATGAGCATTGCATAAAGTCCACTTCAAAAGAAGCATCATGAAATCATCACAAATTTCATAATCTCAAATTCAAATTATTTCAATTTCGCTCAAAACCCTAATTCAGCAAAAACGCATTCACGACGGACAAGGAAATATGGTCCGGCGTACACATGAAAAATCACTCAAAAAACATTCACACCGGACAGACAAAATCGGTCCGTTGTACAAGTGAAAGTTTCGGTTCCAAGAAGAAATCATGCAGCGAAAACACGCTCACGACGGACAAACAAAATCGGTCCGTCGTACATGCGAAATCAAACCTCAAAAAGCCATTCACGATCGACAAAAGAAGTTTGTCCGCCGTACATGCAAAACTTCTTGGTTTCTTGGAAGATTGAGTTCGACTCATGAGCTCAAAAACACGTTCACGATGGACCAACAAAGTTTGTCCGTCGTAGATGGGAAACTTCTTGTTTCTTGAGATCTTGGTCCACAAGAAAAGCGAAACTTACTGCTTCTTGTCAAATTGACAAAACACATGAACAAACATATTTGTAAATTCAATTCTAAGCCAATTTTTCAGCACATGATTTCACAATATTCAATTCTTTTCAAATACTCATCATCAAAAAAACATGAATCAAAAACAATGATCCTTCAATCTCCCCCTTGATGAGTAATTTGACAAAACATAAAATTCTCAATTCTCAAACAGTTTGAATTGAATTTCTCCTTTCTTGTTATTTTTCTTCTTCTTGACTTGCTCTCCCCCTTTTTGACAAAATAGTCATCAAAATCTCAAAACTCCCCCTTAATGAATGCAGTATCTCAAGCTTTGAAGTATATTCAAGATATATAATCAAAATAAAGCATTTGGTCAATTTATCCAATGAGAAGGCAAATCGTGAGAATATGAAGGCTCTAACACATAGAGTAGTTGTTGCATATGCAAATTAGAGCAAACAAGTAAAATGTCATAAACTGATTTTGCCAAAGCTAAAAAGAAATCTATCATGAGCAAAGAGAGACTTTCAAATTCACTAATGTTTGTCTCAAGCCTTTTTCAAAAATTAAATTTCCTTTTTCTCTTTTAGCAAGTTTGACAATTTTGCTTTGTGATCAACAGGGATGACAAGTAACTGCACACTAGCCCATACTTGTGTATGAGTAGGTAGTTCTTTCTTGTATCTTTCTTAGTTTATATTGGCAAGTGGCTTCACATTGTTCTGAACTTTGTTTAGACAAGTAGCCTTTGCTTGCATCTTTTGAATTTAAATCCCTGGCAAGGAAGCTGCACATTGTACTAAACTTGTGTTTAGCCAAGTAGCTTTTGCTTGCATCTTTTTCAACTTGCTTTTATCATTTAAAACACTGATTTTGCTTGAGACTCATAATGATCATTTGAAGTCCAACAAAAAGCTCACACATAGTTTGTAATCAGCTCTAGCCTTTCAACAGATGACAAGAAACTTTTAAGCCTATTTCACAAATGCCATACTATAATGTACAAGAGCCAAAATATTCTCGAAAAGCATCTCAAATTGAGTTCTTTTAGTCTTTTAGTCTTTTAATAAGAAGTGAAGCAATGTAGCAATAATTTGACTATATACACAAGAATAGTCAACAAAGCTTTGTACTACATGATGCAATGAAAACAGGGGAGTTTTCTTTAAGTGTAACGGCAAAATAGCTCCTTGTAATAACTAAAGCCAAGTAACACAGATGAAAGAGTTAAAGTCAAGACTCCCCCTCAAATCAACCCATGGGGATGAATGATCCCAAGTTCACCGCAGAAGAAAGCAAAGCGAGAAGAATCAAGTGGCTTAGTGAAAATATCAGCAATTTGAGCATCCGAATCAACAAATTTCAGCTCAATAGCTCCTTTTTCAACATGATCTCTAAGAAAATGATATCGAACATCAATGTGTTTAGTCCTTGAATGTTGAACAGATTTTTAGCGATGTGAATTGCACTAGTATTATCACAAAGAAGTGGAACACTATTAAAGTTAATGCCGTAATCTTTAAGAGTTGAAGTGATCCAAAGAATTTGTGAACAACAACTAGCGGTACCGCAACGTATTCAAATTCAGCAGTAGATTGAGCAATCGAGGACTGTTTCTTAGAAGACCATGAAACAAGTGAAGTGCCAAGAAAATGACAGTGCCGAAGTACTCTTTCTATCTAATCTACACCCGCAAAATCAGCATCGAATATCCTAGGAGTGTAAGCGAAGAAGAACAAGAATACCAAATGCCAAATTCAAGTGGAGCGAAGATACGAAAATTCTTTTAATTGCTTGTCGATGTGATTCTCGAGGAGAGGCTTGAAATCGAGCGCATGAGACATATTGCAAAATGTATGTCGAGTCTCGGCGATCCAAGTCTGTAGTGATCCAATCATGCTTCAGTATTCTTTTGGTCCATCTCGACACCATTTTCGTCAAGATCCAAAATTGTTGTTGTGCTCATTGGAGTAGATCTTGACTTTCCTTCTCCCATGTCAAATTTCTTTAGTAGCTCCTTTGTATACTTGGATTGGTGCAAGAAGATCCCTTCTTTCGCTTGCTTGATTTGAAATCCAAGGAAGTATGTCAACTCTCCCATCATACTCATCTCGAATTCCTGGACATCATTTAAAATTGCAATACAAGAGAGTGGGAGGATCCTCCAAAGATAATATCATCCACATAAATTTGCACCATAAGGAATTGATCATTTGAATTTTGAGTAAACAGAGTTTTATCAACTTTTCCCATCTTAAAATTATGTTGAAGCAAGAAGCCTTTTAATCTATCATACCAAGCACGAGGTGCTTGTTTTAATCCATAAAGAGCTTTTGTCAAACGATATACATGATTGGGAAATTTTTCATTTTCAAAGCCAGGAGGTTGTTTCACAAAAACTTCTTCTTCTATAAACCCGTTTAGAAAAGCACTTTTCACATCCATTTGAAATAACTTAAAACCTTTTGATGCTGCAAAAGCCAAGAGAATGCGAATAGCTTCTAAACGAGCAACAGGAGCAAATGTTTCATCAAAATCAATTCCTTCAAGTTTGAGAATATCCTTGAGCAACAAGTCTAGCTTTGTTTCTAACAATTATTCCATCCTCATTTAACTTGTTCTTAAAAACCCATTTTGTTCCAATAATATTTTGATTTTTAGGAGGTTCCACTAAAGTCCAAACTTTATTCCGTTCAAAGTTTTCTAACTCTTCATGCATCGCATCTACCCAAGAACTATCAGTTAAAGCATGAGTAATGTTCTTAGGTTCAAAATTTGCAACAAAAGCGAATGCATGCATAAAAGAGTTTGAGATGAATTAGAACGTGTCACCCTTTCATGAAGACTTCCAATAATTTGTTCAGAGGATGGTTCTTTAAAAGCAGTAAGGGAGGTCGATTATTTCACTGCCGTGGGAGGTGTAGAAGAATCAAGTAGTAGTCACATCAATTTGTTCAGTGGACATCTTCCCGCTCTGTAGATATGAGCTCATCATCATCATTATCTTCATCATTTTCTTCGAATCTTTTATCCAAAAGATTGGCTCTAAATCTTCTCGTGAACCTGAAATGTCGGGTCTAGCTCGTGGCTAGCCTCATCAAAAGTAACATCGCATGTCTCCAACAATTTGTTAGTCGATAAATCAAGTACCACGATATCCACGAGAGTGCACCGAATAGCCAAGAAAAATACCATCTGTACTACGAGCTTGAATTTATCAAGATTTCCATGTTTAAGAATAAAGCATTTGCAACCAAACACTCGTAAGTGAGAAACAGATGGTTTACGATCAAATCTCAGTTCATAAGATGTTTTACCAAGTAACGCCTCGAGATAGACCCTATTTGATATATAGCAAGCGTAAGAAATTGCCTCGGCCCAAAATTTTCTTGAAGTGTTGTATTCATCTAGCATAGTTCTAGCCATTTGAATCAAAGTTCTATTTTTCCTTTCTACAACACCATTACGTGAGGGAGAATATGGCGAAGAAAATTGATGTTCAATCCCATTAGTTTCACAAAAGATTTGAACAAAGCATTTTTGAATTCGTACCATTATCAGTTCTTATGGCTTTCAATGTGTTAGGCAATTCATTTATTAATCTCTTAATGAAGACATGAAAAAGTCCAAAAATCTCATCTTTTGAAGATAGAAAATACACCCAAGAGTATCTTGAATAATCATCAACTATCACTAGAAAGTACCACTTACCTCCGGTAGATTGTACTCGAGATGGTCCCATCAGATCCATGTGAAGAAGTTGACCGGGGCGATGGTCATTATAGTGGAGATAGGAGCATGAGGGGCTCCAACCATCTTACCATGTCGACGTGAAGCACAAACAATATTTTTGCAAGATTTTAATTTCGGCAAGCCACGAATTAAGTCTAGACCACTCAATCTAGATAATGATCAAATCCCATGTGGCCTAACAAGCGATGCCAAAAATTGAGATTTCTAGATTTTGAAGCAACAAAACAATGTGAACTTGAAGCATTGCTAAAATTTGCTATGAAAATTTTTCCAAGTCTAGATATCTCAAGAATCAAGTTTCGGAAGCATCGAGTACTCTACATGCATTAGGTTTAAAGCTCACTTCAAAGTTTTCATCCAACAATTGTGATCTTGTGAAGGTTGAATTTCGGTTTAGACACCAGAGAGACATTCTTCAAAGTAAAGTGTTCATTTACCTTCACTTGTACCTTTTGCGGTGGACGCGTCGATAGTAGCATCTCCAAAAGTGATCGTCTCGTTCCCGGATGCTTTTGTTAGGGAGGAGAACCAACTTGAGTTGCCCGTCATGTGTTGGCAAAGATCCTGAATCAATAACCCGGATGTTCTCCTTCCTTTCTCGTACCACCTACATGTTATGAGCAGAAGATGCCGAGGATTGATCTTTGGGGTTAGAAAAGCATGCTTTAGGTATCCAAAGATCAATCACTCGACGAGCAGGTGATCGCATAAAAACTTGTGAGAATAATGAATTTTTGTTTGCTTTCACAGAGCCTGTCACAATATTGCTTTCATGACCATGTCTATGCACATACAAAGAAGTGGAAGGTGTTTTCTTTTTGTAACCTAAACCTGCTCTTCTATTGTCATAGATTGTAAAGGCCCTATTAGATGGTTTATGACGGTATGACTTGGGCTTTTCAAAATTTTTAATTTCTCCAGTCATTTTAGAATTTTTAATTCTCTTTCCCTTCTCGATTTTAGCTTTCTGTGTGAAGTTTTCTAGATGACCATCTTTGTGACAAAAGTGCATTTGTACTGAGTTTTGAAGTACTTGCTCCTTTACTTTGAGTGGGTTGAGTTTTTCGAGAAAAATCAATAGATCCAAAGATTTGAATTTTGTTTTACTTGGTTTAGGAGGAGGATTTCAATTTTACGGTACCAATTGTTTTCACAATTACAGGAGGGTTGTTTTTCAAGTGTTCAAAGTGATCAAAGCCTATCCTTTGTTTTTAACACTTATTTTTGATTTATCAAGAATCGATTCAAGTTTTTCTTTCCTCCAAAGAAATTTTTCCAAAGTTGATTTTAAATATTCATTTTCTCTAAGTACAACAGGGCAATTTTGACATGGATCAACTTGACATTTTTAGCCTTTTCTTTTGAGGTGACGTAGAGTGAGTAAAGATGATGTGTCCAAAGAAACAAGTTGCTCGTATTTTCCTTAAATTCTCTCTAGTGACAAACAATTCTTGCAACACATAAAAATGCATTATTGAACCAAAAGCTAAAGTTTGCTTGAACTTATCAACTTCACTTTTTAGCAAATTTAGCTCTTTTATTTTGCAAGAATGAGCAGCTCTAAGTGATTGCAATTCTAATGAGAACCCCTCACAATTATCACATGCATCATTGTTAGAAATAGAATTTCTAAGTTTTTCATTTTCATTTCAGCATGGACAAATCATTCTCTAAATTTTTATTTTTGATTGAAGATTTTCTTAAAGATTTTCTCAATATGACTAAAACTTCACAAAGCTCATTATATGAAGGCATTACCTCATCACGATCATTTGGAAGTCTTTGTCGTTGTCACTAGAATCACTAGTGTTCCCTTTTGCCATGAAGCACAATCAGGTGAAATCTTTCTCGTTAAACCGTTTGCTTTGCTTCCTTCTCATCGTCAGTTGAATCATCAATGTCGCTTAAGTCTAAGCGACCAATTGCCAGCAAGACTTTGTTGAGCATTTTCTTCGTCCGTTGCTTATTTTTGTCCTTGCTCTCTTTTGGCCTAAGGTTTTGGAGGAGTTGCTTTGATCCTTCTCGTCTCTAACTTTGTTCTTGAAGCGATTAGCACGGACGTGTCTGCCTTGCCGCATGATTGTAGCGATGGATGGAGGCTCCTCTTCTCTCCCTTGATCTCATGTAAGTTTGCATTGACACGCTTGGAAAGAAGAGCAAGTGTATCTTCCGGTATTTGATCTAGTTGTTCATCACTAAGAGCACTCAAGGCGATAATGGAATATGATGATGAAGCACTAGTAGCATTATCACATGAAGAAGAATTTGCATTAAGAGCCAAAGAGTTATCCTTTGGATGTTCGGAAACAATATCTATCTCAAAAGTTTTGAGACTAGAATATAATTTATCCAATGTCATTTCACTCATCTTGTGAGCCTCCCTAAATGCGATTACTTTCATTTGCCGATTTTAAGATCAAGAGATGATAAGAAATGTCTAGCATTTTCGTGAGTAAGTGTATTGTACATCAACGGCTCTAAGATTGTTTAAGATTCTATTAAAGCGAGCAAAACAATCATCTAATGATTCTCGAGTTCATTTCAAATCTAGTGTATTCCTTTTTAAATTGATCTTGCCTAGCCTCTTTGACAGAGTCAGTGCCTTCATGATAATCTTGAAGAGATTTCCAAATTTCATGAGCAGTGAGTAAATGACAGACTCTATCGAATTCTTTTCTAGCAAGTCCTTGAAGCAATATGTTTCTAGCTCTATTATTACTTTCAACATCCTTTTCAAACTCGATTTTATCAATATCATCATTAGAAGGAAGCTTGTATGAAATTTTTACCTTGCGCCAAATCGCGTTACCTTGAGCTTGAAGATATGCAGTCATTCGGATCCGCTTGATGGGAAATGCGTGCCATCGAAGATTGGCGGCTTGTTCGAGTATTTCTCCGTTGCCATAACTTATCGTTTACTAATCACCCGTTAAGATGGATTAGTAGAACCTGGCTCTGATACCACTTGTAGGACCGAGTAGGCAACTAGAGGGGGGGTGAATAGATGCCGAATAAAATTCAACTAATTTTTTTTTTAAAATAAATGACCCCTAAATAGAGGGAGAAAATCTAAAATCGTGGAGATCAAAAACCCTGGATTAATTAGCGAGACAAGTCGAACAAAAATTAGTTCTATCAAAAATCGAACAAACCTTCTAATCAAGATCAAAGCAAAAAAAAAATAATAATAAGAGAATATTGCATAAACTTATCCTTTTATTCCAAAGCCATCTTCAACAGAATGACACCAAAAATCTTCTAATCTTCAATGATTAGAAAATTTTAAACGAAATTTCTAATCTCACAAGATTAGAAAACCCTACACAAACTAAAGTGAGCACAAAAGCTCTTTGTTGTAGGCACCTTTTGTTCTAGTTCTCTTTCGTTGGATGGATGAGTTCTAACCCCCTAGAACCCTCTTATTTAAAGGACTCCATACCCAGCCGAATCCTTCTTGTCTCCGTATCAACCAAGCGATCTCCATCTCAACTCCCGCCAACACGCACGGTAGCGGACTCGAGACTGACAATCGCTGCGCTTTGCCAAAACAGAGTCTCCTCTCGGACATCCTTCGCATACGTTACCCACACATGCACACTCACGCACGCAACACACGCACATATACATCGTTCACCACGCACACATGCATGCATATACATACTTCACGATGTATTTGTATGCATGTATAAAACTTTCGTATACACGTGAATGGCCACGACCATCACGCTGTAACGATCGACTTCACGCAAGATTGTTCTCTAGTCCAAGCGTCCCGCATGACACTCTCGACCCTCACGACCTCGGTTCCTCCTCGAACCTAGTCTCGGTCCCGTCATCGACCACGTTTAACCTCGAGCAACACCCGCACATAAACAAAAACACAAAAACAAATTCCGAGCCCAAGTCCGCGACTTGACTCAATGTCAATCCATGCAACTACTCACATGAGCATTGCATAAAGTCCACTTCAAAAGAAGCATCATGAAATCATCACAAATTTCATAATCTCAAATTCAAATTATTTCAATTCTGCTCAAAACCCTAATTCAAAGAAAACGCATTCACGACGGGACAAGGAAATATGGTCCGCGTACACATGAAAAATCACTCAAAAAACCATTCACACGGACAGACAAAATCGGTCCGTTGTACAAGTGAAAGTTTCGGTTCCTAAGAAGAAATCATTCGCGAAAACACGTTCACGACGGACAAACAAAATCGGTCCGTCGTACATGCGAAATCAAACCTCAAAGCCATTCACGATCGACAAAAGAAGTTTGTCCGCCGTACATGCAAAACTTCTTGGTTTCTTGGAAGATTGAGTTCGACTCATGAGCTCAAAAACACGTTCACGACGGACCAACAAAGTTTGTCCGTCGTAGATGGAAACTTCTTGTTTCTTGAGATCTTGGTCCGCCAAAAGCGAAACTTCATCGCTTCTTGTCAAATTGACAAAACACATGAACAAACATATTTGTAAATTCAATTCTAAGCCAATTTTTCAGCACATGATTTCACAATATTCAATTCTTTTCAAATACTCATCATCAAAAAAAAACATGAATCAAAAACAATGATCCTTCAACAAGCAAAATACAAAGATAGGCACAATTTTTCTACTAGGGGATACCTGGTTTCTGCATCTAAAAGGCGTCGGCTTAGATAAAATATCGCTCGTTCTTTCCTATCGGCTTCCTGTGTTAAGACTGCTCCTATTGTGTCTCCTTCAGCCGATATATATAGTCTGAAAGGTATACCATGTTTTGGTGCGGTCAATACTGGTGGGCTCATCAGATAACCCTTTATGTCGTCGAAGGCCTTTTGTTGATCGGTTCCCCATTTGAACTCTTGGTTGTCTTTAATTTTTAGCAGCGGTGTGAAGGCCCGAATACGCCCTGACAAGTTCGAGATGAAACGTCGCAAGTAGTTGATTTTTCCAATCAATACTTGCAACTCCTTTTTGCTTGTCGGTGGTCTAGTATCGGCTATAGCTTTTACTTTGGCTTGGTTTACTTCAATTCCTCTTTCATGCACTGTAAACCCAAGAAATTGTCCAGCCGATACTCCGAAAACACATTTAAGAGGGTTCATTTTTAACCCATGTAACCTTGTGCTTTGAACATCTTTCCAGATCGGCTAAATGTTGCCAGACTTCTTTGGATTTTACCACCACGTCGTCAATGTATATTTCCACGGTATTACCGATCAAATCATGGAAAATATGGTTCATAGCACGCTGATAAGTAGCACCGGCATTTTTTAAACCGAAGGTCATAACTTTCCACTCATACTGACCCTAAAGCCGGACATCTGAAAGCCGTTTTGGGTATATCGGCTTTGGCCATGAATATCTGATTGTATCCGGCGTTTCCGTCCAAAAAACTTATGATTTTATTTCCGGAAGCAGCATCAATAAGCATATCGGCTATAGGCATCGGGTATTCATCTTTTGGTGTGGCTTTGTTCAAATCTCTAAAGTCGACACATACCCTAAGTTTGCCATTTTTCTTTTTTACAGGGACGATGTTTGAGACCCATTCAACAGATCGGCAGGGCGGATAAACTTTGCCTCTAGCAATCGTCCTACTTCTTCTTTTATAGCGTCATATAATGTAGGATTAAATCGCCTAGGGTACTGCTTTGAATGGCCGATACCTGGTTTTATTGGTAGCCGATGTTCAACCAGCTGTCGGCTTAAGCCTGGCATCTCGTAATACTCCCACGCGAAGCAATCTCTATATTTCTTGAGTATTTCGACCAACTTTGCTTTATAACTGGGTTCTAATTTAGCACTTACAAACGTTGGTCTTTTGCTATCACCTTCCCCAATATCGATTTCTTCGAGCAAATCGTGTATAAATCCTAACCCTTTTCTTTCTTCTTCAAAATCCTCAACGACTTCTTCAGATTCTTCTTGCCGATAGCTTCTTGCCTTTTCCTGCAGCTTTGCTAGTGTCTTGTACTCCATCTTCTTACTACTTCGTCTGTCCGATCAAACGTGTTGGGTTTGATGCTGATCGGCTTGAATCCTGACTTCTCGATGCAGATAAAATCGCAATTGTCCAAGGCTTTTCCTGATATACATTCGGCTTCTTCGTGTGGCCAATTGGTGTCAGGGCTAGCCATGGCGATATGAGCCGATGTGTCGGCCGGTACAACTTCTCTTGTATCATCGTTCCATCGCACCAATTTACGGTGCATAGTTGATGGTATACTGACAATTGGCATGGATCGATCCGCACTAAGGAGCACATCTTGTAATTGCCTTTGGCTTCAATCACAAAAAATGCAATCGGCAAAGTTTTATTACCGGTATCGCCAGATTCGACACCATTACGCCTTTAGCCTCAGTTGGGTCTCCTGTGAAGTCATTTAGCACCATATTGGTCTTGATCAAGTCTTCATCGGCTTTACCCAATTTTCTGAAAGTACTTAACGGCATCGATTAATCGTCGCCCACCATCGACCAACATACGAGATATCGGTCGGCCATTAATATACCCTTTTAGATATAACGGTTTTAGATGCCGATGCATGTCTTGTGGCTTTTCGAACACGTCATGTGCTCGAGGCACAATTGGACGAACACTTCTTCAGCCGATTCTTCGGTTTTGAACTCGGCAGGTAGAGTGAATACCATGTTTATATCCATTGGTGGCGTATCATCTCGGATCATCGGAGAACCGGTTTCGACCGATTGATCTGAATCACTATCGACCGTTCCTTCTTTCTCCACTCTTTTTCAAAACCCAGATCTTGGTCTTAACTTATTGAACATCCGATCCCTCTCGCTTCTCTTTTGGCTTCCCTTTCTTCTTGTGTCTTTAATCATTTGAAGCCTCCTGCGTTGTGATTTGCTGAGTCCCGAGGGGCACCACCTAGGTTTAGGTTCTATCGGCTTTCTTATCTTTCCAGCTAAATTGCTCATTTCGCTGTCAGATTCCATTCTGCTTGCGTTAGCCGATAATTCCTGATTTTGGGAGGACTCGCCTTGCTCTGATCTCGACAACCTTTCATGGACCGGCCTCCTGCTTCTCACTTCTAGTCGATTGTGTATCGGTCTAGACAACTTTGTCTTTCTGATTGGTTTGGCCGATATGCATTGAAGTGTTGCATAGGACAAGACACAAGCTGTTGGTAAGGTCATCCCCTCTCCCAAAGAAATCGCCAAAAGGGACATTGCCGATGCTTCTCCTCTTGATGGTTGGTCGAGGTGGCATATTTGGTCGCCAATAATAGTTGTCCGTCTTCTGATCTGGTTGATGAAAACTCTGATGTTGTTGAGTGTTACATCTCCGACTTATCCTCTCATACTTCCCCAGGAGTTGTGAGAAAGTCGGCTTTGGTTTGAAATCGACTTTTCTTGGAGCCCTCTCAGCCCGATACCATTTTTCGAATTCCAGGTCTCCTCTTGGTTTTACCGTCCTTGAGTTCTGTCCATTTTTATCGGCTTCTATTTGTAGGGAGCCGATAGTAATCCGCACTGTTTCATTTCCTTTTGTCGGCTTAACATCTTTCATAGGTCCCTTTTCTTTTTGTGAGCACTGCACCATGTTGACCTGGAAAGGGTTCATATCTATTTGCATAGCCGACTCTTCCGCAAACTTTAACCTGCCATCGATGATGGCCGATTGAATCTGCTGTCGAAAAATATTGCAATCATTAGTGTTATGTGAAAATGAATGGTGCCATTTGCAGTACCTTCGTTTTTTAATTTCTTCGGCCGATGGGATGACGTGCCCTTCTGGTAATCTTATGAGTTTTTCTTGTAACAATAAATCAAATATTTTGTCACACTTTGAAACATCATATGAATATTTGACTTCCGCCCTATTTTTTGTCGGCTTGAGCAGAGAGCATCACGAGTGGCTTTAGAACCTTTGATCCACTCGGCTATGTTTACCTCTGCTTCGTCCTCAGAGGTGTCGCTTGAATTGTAATCTACCATGTTTACTTTGGCCTTTTCATTACCGTTCGATTTAAATCTATCTTTAAACCCTTTGCTCTCTGCATATCGGCTTTCATGTGCCGATACGCGATGGAGTAAGTGGCCTAAATCGGGGAACTCTTGGCCAGATAGCTTTTCTTTTAATGGTGGGATTAACCCTTGGAACGCTAAATCGGCCAATTGATCATCGGGTAATGTCACGCTAAAACATCTATTTCGCACGCCTCTAAACCTTCTGATATAGTCGGAAACCGATTCGCCGTACTTCTGTCGGACTGAACTAAGATCAGAAATCCTAAGCTCCATAGTCCCCGAAAAGAAGTATTCATGGAATCGGCTTTCTAAATCGTTCCACACATGAACTGAATTTGGGGGTAGATTAGTGAACCAAGTAAACGCAGCACCAGACAATGATAAAGAAAATAACCTAATTTTTAACCCACTTCCGGATCGCGGCTTTTCCCCACATTGTGCCATAAACCGTCCGATATGCTCAATTGTGGTAACATAATCATCGCCTGAGAACTTGGCAAAGTCTGGTATCCTAAAATTGTGTGGGTACGGCATACGATCTATGTAATCGTGGTACGGTTTCAGAATCGATCACCCTTCCTCTGGGTTGTATACCGAATCGTTTCTCTCAACACGTTGGCAATTTGTTACGCCCAATTGACATTGTCGGCCAGGTAAAACCGGACACTGCCGATTTTCATTGTTCACGCCCTGCCCCCCGAGTGCAAACTCGGCCCTTTGTCCAAATCGTGCCACAGGAGGTCTTGGTACTTGGTCATATTCATGATTAAAACTCAAGGTATCGGGTATGGAGTGCGAAAGGTTCGACGACGGCACCACCTATACGGCGCTTGTTTCACTGATTGTGGCTCCCCGTGATTGCGGAACCTGATCCGTTTCGATCGGCTGATAAGCCGATAAACCGATGCTATTGGAGGGTCCGTTCGACGGATTTGATGCGCTTATCTTAGCCCCATCCGTGTGCCCATGGTAGTGTGTAAATCCATCTATCTGTATGCTTGGTTTAAGAAACGATAGGTTGAAGTCGGCATCATGCGGTGTTTGAGCCGACATTTTTACTGCATCTTGGTGTTAGGGGTTATGGAGTATCTTTGGGTATGTAGGGATGGTTTGTGGTGGATCTAGTAGGTTTCCAGACACAGCCAATTCCTGAGCGATCGTTTTCACACTATTTTCTATCATCGGCTTTAAAGTAGATACTAGAGCCGATGATTGGTTAATTAGCGCGTGATGAACAGATTGTTCAATCATATTTGATAAATCAGCTTGAGCGGGTGCGTATCGGCTTACCGGATCGGATGATGAATCCCCGATCGGATTGATGCTTGGTAGTGCAGTTTTTTGAGTAACGCCACGGCGTGTTTTCTGGAAGCACCGTAGCATCATCTCTTCCAAAGCTGCCTTTCGGTCTTCGATTTCTTTTCGCTGATCAGGGGTTAAATCGGCCATCTGAGGCGCGATTATAGCATCGGCGTTGATATCGGCGGCGACCGCAGGCTTGTCGGTTGGTGACATTTTTGATTTTCTTGGTCCCACTGGGCGTGCCAAAATATGTTTGCGCAAAAAACGTGAAGGAGGGTTTTCGGCCTCGAACACACAAGACAAACGCCGGGTTTGCAGAGCGTGCCAGTCAATTTGACCTGAAATTGACAAGGTAGAGTTTGTAATTTGATCAAAGCCGATAAACAAGGACCTATCGGCTTTGCCGCTAGTCGGCAGAACCGATTAGGGGATAACTAGATCAACCGGTTACAATTGATCCGGATACAAGGTAAAATCGGCCGAGAAGGCGATGCGCAACAAAGCGGTCGAACCTGGGTGAAGTCGGCAAAATCAACAATCAGCGATGCGCAACTATGTTGATTCCGTCGACTTGCAGAGAGGTCTATGAAGCTAAAAAAAACAATGTAAAAGAAAAGCTTGTAAAAAAAATAGATGTGTGTTATTGGATTGATTGATTCTCGCTTGACGTCTGCCCCCTTTTATAACACACCTGGCCGATCCGAGTTGTACATGGATACGGTGCGTTTATCCGTATCGGCCTCTAATCTGATTTCCTTTCCTTTTTAGAAACGGATTCCTTTTCCGATTCGTTTACCGATTTCTTTCCATACGAACACTTCCTTTCCGTTTCAGACCGATTTCAATACATGCCGAATTTTGGTGCAAACAACCCGCCTACCCTAAGCTAGAGACTGTTGGGATGATGGATCCAGGTCAAGCTAGATGTTGTTGTTAGGGTGCAATCGGATCGAATAATTTTCGACCGACCGACCGACCGACTGGATGTGTTCGAATCGAATTCGGATATTTTTTCGGATAGTTTTCGAATTCGGATTTGTTTTCGGTTTCGGATAATTTGTTTCGGATTCGGATTCAAATTCGGGAGAATAGTATCCGTCGGATCGGGATATTCTATATTTTTTTTGGATATATCCGGATAGACTGAATCAGATATCCGCGCTTTGGCCAAGTTGCCAATGCCCCCGCCCAAATTGCAAGTGCCCGAGTCGCAACCCTCCTAGCCTCCTTTAGTCAATCCAGTGATCCACTCCCCATTCCCGGCTCACGGCTTCCCCCAGACCTTGAGTCCGTCGCCGCCGGCCGCCGCTGGCCACCACTCTCCCGCTCTCTCCTCCCGTCCCAGCGCCGCAGCATCCCGCTCTCTCCTCCCATCCCGGCGCCGCCACCCTCACGTCCTGATGCGGCCCTCCCGCACTCTCCTGCCGTCCCGACGCCGCCTCCCTCCCGCTCTCTCCTCCTATCCCGGAGCCGCCCTCCCGCTCCACGTCCCACCGACGACGAGGACGAATTCCCGAGCGCCAGGTAGGAGTAGAATGGTTTGCTCACCAGCTCCAGGTGAGTTCATTCTTTCGGTGGAATATCCCATTCTTCCCAAATCCGTAATTCTAACATTGTGTCATTGTTAATCTGGAAGGTGGAAGGAGCAGCATGGACTCATGGAGTGAACAAGGGGAGAAACCGACAGCAAGCCGAAAGACAGGAAGTCAGGAAGAAAATTCTTCCCTCTAAACCTCTGAAATCAACAACAGAAGAACAAGAAGTATCTTCAGTAAACAATGATATGCAATGGTTCTGGTAAAAAATCAGAATGATATCATCTAGTAAGTAGTGTTATACAAAATGTAAATGCTTGTAAATTAGTTGAGCACATGTATACAAAGTATCAGATTTTGTGCAGTGCATGTGTAGAGCTAGACGTGGGCGTCGTGCCGGCCCGGCCCGGGCCGGGCCCATCGTGCTTCGGGCTGGAACCATGCCGTGCCACGATGGCCCATCGTGCTGGGCTGTGCCGGCCCGACTCGTCTTTGGCGAGCCTAGGCCCAGCCCATTTGCACTTCGTGCCTACTTCATGCCGTGCCGCCCAGGTCCGACGCATTTTCACTATTGTGACGAGCAAAGAAATAAAACAATCACTACTACTAAACTACCTATTTTAATTACATTAGAGACTAATCACATCAACAAAATGTCAAACATAAATGCAATGCTTGAAGATGCACTGAATCAACAATATCTGCCAACTTTTAGGTCTTAATCCGTGATTTCGTGCTCGTTCGTGCCGTGCCGGCACGGGGCCTGGCCCAAACGATCGTGCTGGGTCGTGCCGTCCATCGTGCCCGGTTCTCAGGCCCGGCATGGCCCATGCTATAGTTGCGTGTTGGCCCGGCCCAGCACGGAACCGTGACGTGCTGGGCTTTGCACCGGGCCATCCCGTCGTGCTTTGGGCCAGTCCAAAAGAGCCCGGCCCAAGTGCCCACCTCTATGTAGAGCTAAGGACAAATGCATGCTAGTGCTCTTTTGTCAGAATGCTATGAGGTCAAGTTCAGTTGATGCAGATTGTTATCATCATTTCCATCTATGTAATGATGCAGATTGGAGCATTTACAAAATTGTGTTGAGCTAACAATGTATGTTGTAGTTGAATCTATAGACTTGGTACAAATATGTTTGTATATGGATATCACAAATGATATGATATATTCCTAAGAGCTAGTATTGATAAGAGAAAAGAATATTATGGGTATATATGCAAATGTTACAACGTGCCTTGGTTATCATTCAAAGTTCTGTTTTGGCCCTTTAATTTACTGGATGATTGTTTGTTTGGTATTGTCGAAGTTAAGTTTGTCGTCCTAGAGCAACTACAAATTTTTCATACTGGAATGTTCAGACTTTTTAGCCTCATGGGTCATGCAATCCTGCACTCCTACCTAATAATAATGGTAGATTGGTAGACATGATTCAGAAGGAATCTTTGAAAAGGTAGAACAAATTTATCGGAATGATTTTTGATGCATAGGGGGTGATGTTGTTGAGATTGAAACATGGTGCCAAGCTGATGGAAGGATCGGTACTCGGCATGATTGGATTCTTAAGGATTTGGCTAATGGTGAAGATATTGGAAGAGCTACCTGGTACTTACTGCTCAAGTATAAATCTTGAGAATTTTTTTTCTATTTGAAGTAGTTGTCATGCTTGCATTCACAGTTAGAGCCATATTTGTGTGTGTACAGGGATAAATGGAAAAGGGACATGCAGTCATTTCATACCTATTTAAGTTTTAACTAAATATGTGTGACCTTTTCAAACTTCACATCTTATTATTTCGCCTCCCCTTCTCCAAGCAAATCCAGTGAAGGTAAGTGTTATATAACTTATAAGCAGTCAAGACTCAAAATGTCTACACTTATGCCCAATGATCCTTTGAATGGTACTTGTCGTATACTTGAATTAATGCGGTGCATATTTGTTGCTTGTTGACCTGCAACTCGTAGCAGCCTTAATCATCCATGCTTAAGAAGGGAGATCAACTAATGGGGCTTTCTCTTCTAAAAAACAACTAATGTGCCTTTCTGTTAAAAAACACTAATGGGGCTTTCTTTAGCAGAGTAACATATGATTACATAATTGGGGCTGGCTTAGTAATAGTAATAGTAATTACTACTGAGCTTGTATGTTTTTTCTCTATCTTCTTCTGGTGGACAACTATAGATCTTTTGTCTCTGTGTACAGTATAAGTAACAAAGTCATATCATTTGTTTGTCCAACAATTGGGTCATGATAAACCAAAATACACGCAGGCTTCAAAGAGTCAGTGATGAAGTCCGGGATGAGGTTTTTGCCCACTGTCCAAAGACTCCAAGGTAAATTGATACTCGTTTTGTTTAAATAATTCTGCATATGCATGTACTTCTTTTCATCTTGATATCCCCATTCATATAACTCATGCAATAGTGGTCAAATGGCTATGTTTCTTATGGTTAACTGAGCTCAGATTCCCTTTTTACAATTCAACTGGGCTTTGTTGAACACTATTATAGCCTTACCTTTGACTTGTAGTTCATTGGATAGATTCACTGGTCTTGAATTACTTGAAAATTTCTAGAATACCTTTTTTTCTTTTAGTCAGTCACAAATAATTGTTTGGTAGCCAAGAACATTCTACATGTAGCTAACAACTTTTGATGAAACTTCAAACCTTTATACAAAATACTCTACTTTTCTATGAGAACATTAAGGGAGAACACTACTATAATACACACACGGGACACACATATAATATTAATAATAAATGAAGTACAAAGGGCCAATAGTAATGTTGTCAAGGCGAGGCGAGGCGCCAACCGAGCGCTTGGACGCCTAGGCGAGGATTAGGCGACCAAAACAATATTGGACTCGGCCCATGTGCCCCGCTCCTCTTCCCTCTCCGGCTCCCTCCCTCTACGGTCGCCGACTCCTCTTCCCTCTCTATATGTGTGCTTTATACGGTATGTATTTTCGCGCGATATCCGGCAAAAATTATCCTGTACCGTATCGATTCCGCTCCGTATTCGATTCGAATCCGTGACCGATATTATCCGTGCCGTATTTGTATCCGGGACTATCCAAATCTGACTCCGAACCCGACAAAAAATATGGTTTAGAATACGGAAAGAGCGATATCTGACCGAATTCGAGCCGATTGCATTCCTAGTCGTCGTTTCAAGTGTGGGTAGGCGAAAGAAGAAATGGGTGTGAGATTTTTCGAAATTGAAACTCAAGGGCTTATCTACGTGAGAAAACAAAATTACTGAGTGGGGTGGAAGAGCACATCCTAACCTTCCAAAACAATCCCAATGGTCGTTATCCACAAAATCTACTTAGTTTATGTATATTTTAACGTAATTCTTACTACTTTTCGTTCGATCAAGTAGTTGTAACTTCCTTATCTGTTCATGTTGACACCAGATTTTACATATAACTGATTTGGTAGGGATGAGTAATATAAAAAAAGTTGATTTGGAAACCAAGAATAAAATCGGGATGCAGCCAATGTCGAGTTCAAAGGGAAGATTATTTTAGAAAAGCTGAGGCTAATTGGACAGTATTTTAGAGAGTCCAAAAAAGATGATCGGTCCAGGCGCTATAAAAAAGATGGTGGGCAACATCGAGAAGAATTGAACAATCAATCAACCAACTCGTTTTACTTTCTACTTTAGTTTTCATCGATTAAGAGTAGTATAGTATTTTAGATTTGTAATATTTTCTTTGTAATTTGTCTGAACAATAAAATTGATCAATGCCGATTATTGATCTCGTCGGCTTACATCAATTTAGGTTTGTTTTTTCTCCGATCTTGTTGCACATCGTCTTTTGGGGGAAAACCTACCTTTATCTTTCATCTAATCAGTTTAATCAGGCTGTTTAGATTTACCGATTACTTTTGATTTAATTGTCTTGAGTAGCTGTTTAGAGCAGATTACCATCGAGAAGTTCATCAGCTTAACGGCTGATTAGAATATATACCTTCTTTGCCAATTATAAGATTAAATCGACTAGTATGTCTGTATCTAACTTAAACGCAATATTTACTAGAAACATATACGCGGCGGCACGCCGCGTAGGCTAGCGGTTGCGAACAATATAGTAACATATGTGATGAGTAATGAGCTAGAAAACAAACTATATGAGAAAAGTGTTGTATATATGAGATCGGAGTAACTACCAATTGAAAGTGTTGTGTATATATGGGATAATTTATATCTATGAGACTTTAAATTAAGGAGAAAACAATCAGGAGAGATTTTTCAACATGTCTAAAACAGTCAAACCGGGAACTGCAGCTAGAAGCTAATGTTCTTCACCAATAACTTAAAATCTCATCAACACTGGTCGTAGTTCCTTGCTCCATTCGGAAAAGAAATAATAAAAAAGTTAGCATAAATTGATCATGAAAGAAATGTAAGTAAATGTAGTGTATGGCAACATAAGTTTTAGTTAAAGAATCATTATTAATTACAAAACGAATATACAACAATTGTTTAGATTTGTTAGTTTAGGCTAAGTGATCATGCCTCATGGTGGGGGTCATGCAATAGAGTTGGTAAACAGTTAGTTAACTATTGCCTTCCACCATTTCTTTTGAAAGGTAACTAAACTTGAGTTAATAGCAGGCGATTCGCGACGGCGCCAACAATCTAACAGAAATGAAGCAAAAATACAACCGCTTGATCATAAGCCTCATTTCCAAGATCATAAACTTGGCTTGGAAGCCAATCATTTTCACTCAATCTTTGGGGTTGGCTCTATAGAAACACGAACATAATTGTGGTTCCAGAACAGTCTGCAGTGATATACCTGAATCTTGTGGTTCACCTAAAGAAGAAATATGAACATAATTGTTATACTTAGAAACATATTGTTTGCACCAAAATTCGGTATACAGTAAAATCAGTTTGAATCGGATAAAAGCGTTCGTTTGGAAAAGGATCAGGTGACCGAATCGGAACAAGAATCCGTTTCAAAGGAAGGAGATCAGATCGGAGGCCGATACGAATAAAGCATACCGTGTCCATATACAACTCGGATCGGCCGGGCATATTATAAAAGGGAGCGAACGTCAAGCGAAAAAAGAATCAATCCAACACACATCTACTACTTTTTACAGTTCCTTTTACGTCGTTTTTTCTTAGATTCATAGACCTCTCTGCAAGTCGGCGGAATCAACATAGCTGCGCATCGCCGATTGTTGGTTTTAGCCGATTTCACCCAGGTTCGATCTGCTTCGTTTTGCTGCGCATCGCCTTCTCGAAGCCGATTTTTACCTTGTATCCGGATTAACCGTAACTGGTTGATCTAGTTATCCCCTAATCGGTTTCTAGCCGACTAGCGAAAAGCCGATAACATTGTTCTATCGGCTTCGATCTCAATTTCAGGTCAAATTGACTGGCACGCTCTGCAAACCCGGTGTTTGTCTCGTGTGTTCGAGGCTGAAAATCCTGCTTCACGTTTTTTAGCGCGAACATATTTTGGCACGCCCGGTGGACTAAGAAAATAAAAAAAAATGTCATCAGCCGATAAGCCTGCGGTCACCGCCGATATCAACGCTGATGCTATAATCGCGCCTCAAATGGCCGATTTAACCCCTGAGCAGCGAAAAGAAATCGAAGACCGAAAGGCAACTTTGGAAGAAATGATGCTACGGTGCTTCCAGAAAACACGCCGTGGCGTTACTCAAAAGACTGCACTCCCAAGCATCAATCCTATCGGGGATTCATCATCCGAATCGGTAAGCCGATACGCACCCGCTCAAGCCGATTTATCAAATATGATTGAGCAATCTGTTCATCACGCACTAATTAACCAGTCATCGGCCCTAGTATCCACATTAAAGCCGATGATAGAAAATAGTGTGAAAACAATTGCTCAGGAATTGGCTGTGTCCGGAAGCCTGCTAGATCCACCACAAACCATCCCTACGTGCCGGTATACTCCATAACACCCAACACCAATACGATGGCGTGTCGGCTCAAACACCTATCATGATGCCAACTCAACCTACTGTTTTGAAACCAAGCACACAGAAAGATGGGTTTACGCACTACCATGGGCACACGGATGGGGCTAAAGTAAACGCACCAAACCCAGCAAACGAACCCTCCAGTAGCAATGTTTTATCGGCTTATCAGCCGATTGAAACAGATCAGGCTCAACCACGGGGAGCCACAACTATGAGACAAGCGCCATATATGGTAGTGCCGTACGCTGAACCCCTCGCACCCACACCCAATACATTGGTTTTCAATCATGATTGTGACCAAGTGCCAAGACCTCCTGTAGCACGATTTGGACAAAGACCCGAGTTCACACTCGGGGGCAGGGCGTGAACAATGAAAATTGGTAATGTCCGGTTGCACCACGAGCCGACAATGTCAATTGGGCAGAACAAATTGCTAACGTTTTGAGAGAACAATTCGGCCTACAGCCCAGAGGAAGAGTGATCGGCTACAGGAAGTCGTACCCCGATTACATAGATCGTATGCCATACCCACACAACTTTAGGATACGGACTTTGCCAAGTTCTCGAGGCGATGATTACATTACCACAATTGAGCATATCGGACGGTTTATGGCTCGATGTGGGGAAGTCACCTGATCAGATGGGTTAAAAATTAGGTTATTTCCTTTATCATTGTCTGCAGTCGCATTCACTTGGTTTACCAATCTACCCCCAAATTCAGTTCATATGTGGAACGATTTAGAAAGCCGATTCCATGAATACTTCTTTTCGGGGACTATGGAGCTTAGAATTCGATCTCGATTCGATCCGCGTATACTGGCGAATCGGTTTCCGACTATATCAGAAGATTTAGAGGCATACGAAATAGATGCTTCAGCGTAACATTACCCGATGATCAATTGGCCGATTTAGCATTCCAAGGATTAATCCCGCCGTTAAAAGAAAAATTATCTGGCCAGGAGTTCCCCGATTTGGGCCACCTACTCTATCGCGTATCGGCACATGAAAGCCGATATGCAGAGAGCAAAGGATTTAAAGATAGATTCAAGTTAAACAATAATGAAAAAGCCAAAGTGAATATGGTGGAGTATAATTCGAGCGACACTTCCGAAGACGAAGAGACAGAAATAAACATAGCCGAGTGGACTAAGGGTTCCAAACGACCACTTGTATGCTCGCTGCTTAAGCCGACTAAAAATAGGGCGGAAATCAAGTATTCATATGACGTGTCGAAGTGTGACAAGATATTTGATTTATTATTGCAAGAAAAGCTCATAAGGTTACCAGAAGGACACGTCATACCGTCGGCCGAAGAAATTAAAAAGCGCAGGTACTGTAAGTGGCACCATTCATTTTCGCATAACACTAACGATTGTAATATTTTTCGACAACAGATTCAATCGGCCATCACGGATGGCAGATTAAAATTTGCGGAAGAATTGGCTATGCAGATTGATGTGAATCCTTTTCAAGTTAACATGGTTCAATGCTCACGGAAAG
This sequence comes from Rhipidocladum racemiflorum, assembly GCA_036346355.1. Taxonomy (NCBI): domain Eukaryota; kingdom Viridiplantae; phylum Streptophyta; class Magnoliopsida; order Poales; family Poaceae; genus Rhipidocladum; species Rhipidocladum racemiflorum. The sequence continues at coordinate 3,640,382 of CM070582.1, forward strand.
GGAAAGGACCTGCAGAAAGTAATGAGCCGACTAAAAAAGTTGAGGCACAATCAAAGGGGGACGAAACAGTGCAAATCACTATCGGCTCTATACAAATAGAAGCCGATAGAAGCGGACATAACTCGAGAACAGTGAAACCAAAGGGAAATTTGGAAATCGGAAAATGGTATAGGGCCGAAAGGGCTCCAAGAAAAGTTGATTTCAAACCAAAACCGACTTTCTCGCAACTCTTGGGGAAGTATGAAAGGATAAGTCGAGGACGTAATACTCGACAACCCCAGAGTTTTCATCGGTCGGATCAAAATACAGACAAATATTGGCGACCAGAAATGCCACATCGGCCAATTATTGAAGAAGAGAGACACCGGCAATGTCCCTTTTGGCAGTTTTGCTGGGAAAAGGGGATGACCTTACCAACAATCATGTCTTGTCCTATGCAACACTCGCCTGCACATCGCCCAAACCAATCGGTAAAAGACAGGTTGTCTAGACCAATACACGATCGGCTAGAAGTGAGAGGCAGGAGGCCGATCTATGAAAGGTTGTCAATATCAGAACAGGCGAGTCCTCCCGAAATCAAAAATTATCGGCTTCCCATAACACAAGAAGAATGGAAACTGACAGTGAAATGAGCAATTTAGCAGGAAAGATAAGAAAGCCGATAGAACCTAAACCTAGGTGGTGCCCTTCAGGTCTCAGCAAGTCACAACGCAGGCGGCTTCAGCGACTAAAAACACAAGAAGAAAGGGAAGCCGAGAACGAAGAAGAGAGGGATCGGATGTTCAATAAGTTAAGGCCTATACCAGTGTTGAAAAAGGAATGGAGAAAGAAAAAACAAACCGACAGTGACTCAGATCAATTGGTCGAATCCGGGTCTCCGATGATCCGAGATGATACACCACCAATGGATATAAATATGGTATTCACTTTACCTGCTGAGTTCAAGACCGGGGAATCGGCTGAAGAAGTGTTCGCCCAACTATGCCTCGGTGCACCAGACGCTGTGTTTGAAAAACCACAAGATATGCATCGGCACCTGAAACCGTTATACCTAAAAGGGTATATTAAATGGCCGACCGATATCTCGTATGTTGGTCGATGGTGGAGCAACAGTTAATCTGATGCCGTTAAGTACTTTCAGAAAATTAGGTAAAGCCGATGAGGACTTGATCAAAACCAATATGGTGCTAAATGACTTCACGGGAGACCCTACTGAAGCTAAAGGCGTGATGATGTTGGAACTGACGGTCGGCAATAAAACTTTGCCGACTGCATTTTTCGTGATAGAAGCCAAAGGCAATTATAGTGTGCTCCTTGGGCGGGACTGGATCCACGCCAATTGCTGCATACCGTCAACGATGCATCAGAAGTTGGTACAATGGAACGATGATACAGTTGAAGTCGTACCAGCCGACACATCGGCTCATATCGCCATGGCCAGTCCTGATACCAATTGGCCACACGAAGAAGCCGAATGTATATCAGGAAAAATCTTAGACAATTGCGATTTTATCTGCATCGAGAAGTCAGGATTCAGGCCGATCAGCGTCAAACCTAGTACGTTTGATCGGACAGAAGAAGTAGTAAGAAGATGGAGTCCAAGACACTAGCAAAGCTACAAGAAAAGGCAAGAAGCTATCGGCAAGAGGAATACGAGGAGGCTGTTGAAGATTTTGAAGAGGAAAGAAGAGGTTTAGGATTTACCTCTGCCGATTTGCTCGAAGAGGTCAACATTGGGGAAGATGATAGTAAAAGACCAACTTTTGTGAGTACTAAACTAGAACCCAGTTATAAAGCAAAGTTGGTCGAAATACTCAAGAAGTACAGAGACTACTTTGCATGGGAATATTATGAGATGCCAGGTTTAAGCCGACAACTGGTTGAACATCGGCTACCTATAAAACCTGGGTATCACCCATTCAAACAATATCCTAGACGGTTTAATCCTACATTGTATGATGCCATAAAAGAAGAAGTGGGACAATTGCTAGAGGCAAAGTTTATCCGGCCTTGCCGATATGCTGAATGGGTCTCGAATATCGTCCTTGTAAAAAAGAAAAATGGCAACCTTAGGGTATGCGTTGATTTTAGAGATTTAAATAAAGCCACACCAAAGGATGAATACCCAATGCCTATAGCCGATATGCTTATCGACGCTGCGTCTGGGAATAAAATAATAAGTTTTTTGGATGGAAATGCCGGATACAATTAGATATTCATGGCAGAAGTTGATATCCCTAAGACAGCCTTCAGGTGCCCAGGAGCGTTAGGATTATATGAATGGAAGGTTATGACCTTCGGTTTGAAAAATGCCGGCGCCACTTATCAGCGTGCTATGAACCATATTTTCCATAATTTAATCGGCAATACTGTGGAAATATACATCGACAATGTGGTAGTAAAATCCAAAGAAGACTGGCAACATCTAGCCGATTTGGAAAAGATGTTCGAAAGCACGAGGTTACATGGTTTAAAAATGAACCCGCTCAAGTGCGCTTTTGGAGTATCGGCTGGACAATTCCTTGGGTTTACCATACATGAAAGGGGGATTGAGGTAAACCAGGCCAAAGTAAAAGCTATAGCCGATACTAGGCCGCCGACAAACAAAAGAGAGTTGCAAGTATTGATAGGGAAAATCAACTACTTGCGGCGTTTCATTTCAAACTTGTCGGGACGTATTCGGGCCTTCACACCGCTGTTAAAAGTTAAAGACGACCAAGAGTTCAAGGGGGAGCCGATCAACAAAAGGCCTTCGACGACATAAAAGGTTATCTGATGAGTCCACCAGTATTGGCCGCACCAAAACACAGTGTACCTTTTAAACTATATATATCGGCTGAAGGAGATACAGTAGGGGCAGTCTTAACACAGGAAGCCGATAGGAAAGAACGAGCAATATTTTATCTAAGTCGACGTCTTTTAGATGCGTAAAACTGTATCCCCTAGTAGAAAAATTGTGCTTATCTTTTTATTTTGCTTGCACTAAATTGAGACATTATATGCTGGCATCCAAATGCGTCATAGTCTGCAAAACAGATGTAATCAAATACATATTATCAGCACCAATCTTGCGAGGTCGGCTTGGTAAATGGGCATACGCCTTAACTGAGTTCGATTTAACCTATGAATTGGCTAAATCTATAAAGGGGCAAGCTGTGGCCGATTTTATTGCAGGAAGTGAAACGTTAATAGGAACGGCCGATGTGACCCCTTGGCAGTTATATTTCGATGGATCCGTGTGCCAAGAGGGCGAGGGCATCGGCATAGTATTAATTTCACCCAGAAGACAGGAGTACGAATTCATGTATCGGCTAACTAGCCGATGTTCAAATAATCAAGCAGAGTATGAAGCGTTATTGAGGGGACTACAACTGCTAGATGGCATCGGGGTAAAAGACGTCGAAGCTTTTGGAGATTCAATGTTAATTGTACAACAAGTCAAGGGGGAGTACCGGTGCAACGATGGTGCGCTAACCCAATATTTACAGCAATGCCTCCAGATTATTGAGACGTTTACTACGTTCTCTATAGAACATATCCCTAGAGAAGCTAATGACAAAGCGAACCGATTGGCACAATGTGCATCAAGATACAGGATTGAAAGCCGACAGGAACCAATCGAGCTAAATATTTGGCCGATCTTGTGTGTCCATCCTGTCGACTGGAGAACAGAAATAAGGGATTATTTATCAGACCCATCTAAGCCGACTGAGCAGAAGGTCAGACGCAAAGCACTCAAGTATGTTCTATTGGAGGACGTATTGTACTTTCGAACCATGGAAGGCTTATTACTAAGATGCCTGGGAACTGAAGAAGCCAAAATAGCAATGGGAGAAGTCCATGAAGGAATTTGCGGATCACATCAATCGGCCCATAAAATGAAATGGATACTGAGACGAACGGGGTATTTTTGGCCGAGAATGTTAGAAGACTGTTTCAAATACTATAAAGGATGCCAAACATGCCAAAAGTTTGGTAACATACAGTCGGCGCCAGCATCGGCTTTACACCCGATCATCAAGCCATGGCCATTTAGGGGATGGGGCATAAACATAATCGGCCAGATATTTCCGGCATCCAGCAAAGGACATAAATTTATCCTTGCAGCCACAGATTATTTTTCAAAATGGGTTGAAGCTGTGCCACTAAAGAAGGTTACTAGCAAAGAACTAATCGACTTTGTGAATGAACACATCGTCCATCGGTTTGGAATTCCACAGACGACTACTACTGATCAAGGAACTGTGTTCATGTCTAACGAATTCAAAGGTTTCGCGGGAAGTCTTGGGATAAAACTACTCAACTCTTCTCCTTATTACGCTCAGGCCAATGGACAGGCCGAGTCATCGAACAAGACATTGATAAAGCTAATAAAAAGGAAAATTGAAGAAAAACCAAGGAGATGGCATTCAACGCTATCAGAAGCTTTATGGGCTTATCGGCTATCTCACCACGGATCGACTAAATTATCACCTTTTCAATTGGTATATGGACAAGAAGCCGTTTTGCCCGTGGAAATCAACATCGGCTCAGTAAGGCTATCGGAGCAAGATAAATTGTCAATCGATGAATACAAATAGGTGATGCTAGACAATTTAGATGATTTAGCCGAGCTAAGGCTGATTACAATAGATCGGCTTAAAAGGAATAAGGAAAGGGTTGCCAGGTCATACAATAAAAAGGTAGTATTAAAATCTTTTAATCAAGCCGATTTGGTATGGAAAACCATGTTGCCGATCGGTTCCAAAGACAACCGATTCGGCAAGTGGTCCCCGACGTGGGAAGGACATTATAAGATAAACCGGTCAACTGATGGAAACGCGTATATTCTGGAGACTTTAGAAGGGCTTGTCCTACCTAAAGCAATCAATGGGAAATATTTGAAAGCTTACCATCCTAGCGTTTGGGTCGGATCCTGATAAACGAAGTCAATAAATCACGCATTGCATAAGATGAACCATCAGTCAGGTCATGAAACATTTACATCAGTTCGGTTTACACCACAAAAGATCGGCTACATAGCCGATATAATCAGTATTTCCAGCAAAGTTCAAACAAGATTACAGCCCTGATCCGGGCAAATGAGCTCCTAAACCCGACAATGCTGCCGCCTTCTCGATGGTTGTTTGAATGCTGTCGATAAGCTTTTCATCAGCCGTTGCGTCACCCGGGATTGGAACCACTTTGGTTGACTGAAGCTTCACTTGAGCAAAGACTTCACCAATCCGTTTTTTCTTGGCTGCTAGAGAAGAAGCCGATTCAGCATTCTTGGATTGGCAGTCGGCTAGGTCCTTGGTCACTAGGGCGAGTTGCTCCTCCAATTTGGTCTTGGCTGCCTCCAACTCTTGAGCCCTGCCCCTACTCAGCTTTAGGGCGGCGGTGCCTTGATCAAACTCCCTTTTTTGAAGCTTTGCATTGGCTACCAGCTCGTCCAAGATCCTCTGATCGGCTTTTTGTGCCTCCCTCTGGGCAACTCTGAATCTGGCAGCTTCCACCGCTTCCCTCCGGCTATCCAAGTGACAGACGTCCAGCAAAGCGTTCATAGCTTCTGGAGGGAGATCGGCTTGGACAACAGCCATGGCATCCCTAAGCGATTGAGTGTCTTCCAAAAGTTTCGCTTCAGGCTGTAGGACTTCATGAAGGAGACGGTTAAGTCTTTCTTGCATGCTTGGCTCAGAGGTCACAACGGCCGATGCAGTGATGGAAGCATCAAGAGTTCGCCGAACGTCGGCCGGGTAATCATCCGTAGCCATCACTTCAGGATCACTAAGCTCATCCAGGGTAAACCCTAGGAGGTTAGCAGGATCGGCAGAGTCAGGGGAAATCGGCACGACAACTGCGGATGATGGCACAACAGGTAGCGTCGGAGGCAGTACAGGAGGAGGAATCGAAGATGTGCCTTGAAGGTCGGCTATAACCCCTGCTACTTGTACCGAAGGCGATTGCTGAAAAAATCAAAATGACATCAGCATCATAAGAAAAAGAACACCATTTAAAAAGGGGAAGGGTTAGAATTACATCAGTAGCCGACTGCTCAGGAGAGTGATCAGCCGAACGCCTCATGGACCTAGAGGATGGCCTATTAGACCCCCTCCTCCTCTCTACAAAATACCAGGAGTTGATGATTGAGCAAGTTAAGAAAAGGAAACAGAAGCCTATATGGAAAAATAGCTTACTCGGACGACGCTGGCGAGCTAGGTCCGACAAAGGAGGGCTACGAATGCCCAAGGTGCTCGAAGCATAGCCTGTGGTACCCACCGACTGCCCCGACCGTCTCTGTCGGCCGCTCGGCAAGATAGCTGGATCGATCGCAGGATCACCAACATCCGTAATAAATTGCCTCGTGAGAAGAACAAGATTAGTAAAAGCCGATCATAAGACAGATGACGGGAGGATAAACTCCTGTACCTCAGCTATCGATGAATCGGTATAGCCCGAACTTTCACTTGAGCTGCTGGTGGATGCTACCGTCGGCTTATGAAAATTGGGTAAAAACTGGGAAAGGATTGCCGATGGTGTCCTATCCATCAAAAGGTCGTCGGATATCAAGGACCACCATTTAGAAAATGAGCTTGACCGATGATTGTTTAGAATAAAATGGGGCATGTGGACGACTTGGAACTCATCGGCAAGTTCAAGAACAACCTCAGCCGCTACCAGATTGGTTACCCTGGTACGAGGTTCGATACATTCAAGCAAAGAGAAGCTGGGTATAGCTTGGCCAAAACCCAATTGTTGGGCATAGATAGATGGATGGTAGAATTCGTATGATGGTTGAAAAGTTCAATTTCTGGTATTCAAACCAGCATGGAAAATACAAGGGGAAAGGAAGATTTTGTAAAAATCCAGAGTCGACTGGGGCATTTGGTCACTATCAGTGGCCAAGTGCAGAAAGGAGGGCCAAGGATAAGCGGCTGCGTCAAGGTAACTAAAGAAGTCATGCTGGCCAAAAGACGACCGATCTAAGGTCAGGAAGAAAGAGAGGAATTTATGCATGCCTACGGGAGTTATTTTTTGATCATCAGCGGAGCACATAATGAACTTCTCTCCGTAAGATCGGCTAGCTGTATAGGTGGGGATAGTGTTTTCCGGGTAATCTTCACGAGGAAAAGCCGATTGATCTATAGGTTGAGAAAGGAGGGATCGACCGAACATACAGTACAACCAAGTTTGAATGAACCACAGGGGGCCCCCTACGTTGCCAACAACAAAATCGGCAAAGCCAGAAAACAATCGGCTTCGAATAAAATGCATCATTTGGAATACGGCCCCCAGAAACAGCTTTCCTAATGCAAGACGACGACCCTCTACCAATTGTTCTGCTATCAGCTGATAAGTCTGGGTCGGGCCAAGGGAAGCTCCACAGAAAAGGAACCTGTCCAACCAGAGGTTGAGGAAGGCGACGTGTTCTTCATCCGATACAAGCCCATTAACTTTGTTGTTATTTTGAATGTATTTGCGCCAGCCATCCCCTTTCTTATGAGTCAACTTATAGTGGGGCTTGCCGCTGAAAGCTGACAATTGGTCTCCGTCTGGTCTGAGGCAGCATAACTGGGCGATATCAAGGAGAGTTGGGCCAATGGGACCAGTTCTAAAAAGGAAAGCATTGAAGGAATCGGACCAGAAGTAAGAAGCCGATGCTACCAAAGGCTCATTGGCTTTAGGATTGGCTAAACTTAGGGGGAGACACTCGGCTATACCTGACCTTTCCCACTCCGTTCGTTTTTGAGCCGATACCCTGATATACCACGATCGCCATCCCTTAAGGGCCGTAGGCCAAGCTCTAAAACTTTTGTCCCATTCTTTTATATTGTAGCCCGCGGCCGACAAAGGAAGCCTAGGGATTTCTTCATTGATCACAGAATCGGAGGTTACAGTTCCTATCGGTCCTAGGTAGAACTGATTTGTACTCTGAGGAATTGGTATAAATACCTGAGACGGGTCCATGGCAGCCGATCGGAGATGAAAGGGACTTGATAAGAAAAGGAAAGAAAGCCGATGATGCTTGAGTTGAGAGCTTGAAAGCGTGCAAATGACCGTGGGGGGACCCCCATATTTATACCATGGTGAAAAGAAGGCGAACGGGCGGGAGCAGTTGTGCGCTTAAAACGCACCGAGATTTTTACGGCGCAGTTAATGGGGTGGTTCCCAAGAAAGATTTTCCTATAAAGCCAATACGGACAAAAAGCCGATAAATTCTTTTTGGAAAACAACAAGTTATCTTCCAAAAACGGGGGGCATATGTTTGCACCAAAATTCGGTATACAGTAAAATCAGTTTGAATCGGATAAAAGCGTTCGTTTGGAAAAGGATCAGGTGACCGAATCGGAACAAGAATCCGTTTCAAAGGAAGGAGATCAGATCGGAGGCCGATACGAATAAAGCATACCGTGTCCATATACAACTCGGATCGGCCGGGCATATTATAAAAGGGAGCGAACGTCAAGCGAAAAAAGAATCAATCCAACACACATCTACTACTTTTTACAGTTCCATTTACGTCGTTTTTTCTTAGATTCATAGACCTCTCTGCAAGTCGGCGGAATCAACATAGCTGCGCATCGCCGATTGTTGGTTTTAGCCGATTTCACCCAGGTTCGACCGCAGCCGTTTTCGCGCATCGCCTTCTCGAAGCCGATTTTTACCTTGTATCCGGATTAACCGTAACTGGTTGATCTAGTTATCCCCTAATCGGTTTCTAGCCGACTAGCGAAAAGCCGATAACATTGTTCTATCGGCTTCGATCAAATTACAAATTCTACCTTGTCAATTTCAGGTCAAATTGACTGGCACGCTCTGCAAACCCGGTGTTTGTCTCGTGTGTTCGAGGCTGAAAATCCTGCTTCACGTTTTTTAGCGCGAACACATATACTGTTATGAAATTCAATAAGGAAAACCTACCAGGCCCTGGAGAGATAAGTATTGCTGTTGGGTTCTTCCTACAGGAGGCAAAAAAGGCGCACACCAGCAAACTAATAAGTTATAACATAATACAACCCTGACTTATCAATTGAAAATAGGCATGCTGATGCCTTCTGTAAAAAAAAATATAACCCTTTTTGTTGGAATGGACAGCAGCCACACCACAATATTCCATCTATTATGTGGGAAAGAATTGGAGCCCTCTCAAACCATCCACCTCATCCCCATGACATTTTGCAAAAAAAACCCTCTATGTTATTTAAATTACGGATAGGTCCATGTAAATTACAAATAGATCCTTTGCGATTTTTTGTGAGTATAAAAAAAACTTTTTTCAGATTACGTTTAGGTCCCTAGTTCGTTTCTTTACAGCAAAGCCCCCCGCTAAATACGAATCTCGAACGAGCCCTTTTCTAATTTTTCATAATAGCGATTAGGTCCAAAAATATAACAAAAGGAGTCCGGCCCTTATGTCCGTGTCCTTTCTCCGTTTTCCTCGAAATAAATATTTTAGTCAATAGAAATATGTGTACGTTTTCCCAACTCAATCTCTAATATTTTTGAAACATGTATTATTAGTTGGGTGAACTTACAGAGTGTTAAACTCGATAAAAGAAGGTTGACATCTCTAATATTTTTCTAACATGCATTATCACCTGCTAACACATTGAGTATTAAACTCGATGTGATGGAGGTTAGCCGGGTAATGATAAAGTGTTAACCAAATTAATCAAAAAGAAATATATGTCTAGGTTCTTTTTCGTTTTTCCCTAAAAATATTTTCGCCACTTGAGATATATGTGTACGGCTCTATCTCTAGATTTTTTTTCTCCCAACTCGATCTTTAATCTCTAGACTTTTTTCCAAACTCAATTTCTAATATTTTTTGAAATATGTATATAACAAACAGGTCATCGGCCCTTACGTCCAGGTCCTTTCTCCATTTTCCCCGAAATAAATATTTTCGTCAATAGAAATATGTGTATGTTTTCCCAACTCTATCTCTAATATTTTTCGAAGTATGTATTATTACTTGGTGAACGCATAGAGTGTTAAACTCGATAAAAGAAGGTTTGACATCTCTAATATTTTTCAGAACATGCATTATCACCCTGTTAACACATAGAGTATTAAACTTAGAATTGGAGCCCTCTCAAGCCATCCACCTCATCCCCCATGACATTTTGCAAAAAAACCCTCTATGTTATTTAAATTACGGATAGGTCTATGTAAATTACAAATAGATCCTTTGCGATTTTTTGTGAGTATAAAAAACTTTTTCAGATTACGCTTTAGGTCCCTAGTTAGTTTCTTTACAAAGAAAGCCCCCGCTTAAATACGAATCTCGAACGAGCCCTTTTCAATTTTTTCATAATAGCGATTAGGTCCAAAAATATAACAAATGTGTCCCAGGCCCTTATGTCGAGTCCTTTCTCCGCTTTCCTCGAAATAAATATTTTCATTAATAGAAATATGCACGTTTCCCAACTCAATCTCTAATATTTTCAAACATGTATTATTACTTGGTGAACGACAGAGTGTTAAACTCGATAAAAGAAGGTTGACATTTCTAATATTTTTCGAACATGCATTATCACCTGTTAACACATTGAGTATTAAACTCATGATGGAGGTTGGGGTAATGATAAAGTGTTAACCAAATTCATCAAAAGAAATATATGTCTAGGTTCTTTTTCGCTTTTCCGGAAAAATATTTTCATCAACAGATATATATGTGTACGGCTCTATCTCTAGATTTTTTTCTCCCAACTCGATCTTTTAATCTCTAGACTTTTTTCCAAACTCGATTTCTAATATTTTTTTGAAATATGTATATAACAAACAGGTCATCGGCCCTTACGTCCAGGTCCTTTCTCCATTTTCCCCGAAATAAATATTTTCGTCAATAGAAATATGTGTATGTTTTCCCAACTCTATCTCTAATATTTTTCGAAGCATGTATTATTACTTGGTGAACGCATAGAGTGTTAAACTCGATAAAAGAAGGTTGACATCTCTAATATTTTTCGGAACATGCATTATCACCCTGTTAACACATAGAGTATTAAACTTGACAGATGGAGGTTAGCCGGGTAATGATAAAGTGTTAACCAAATTCGTCAAAAGAAATATATGTCTAGGTTCTTTTTTTGTTTTTTCTGGAAAAAATATTTTCATCAACAAATATATGTGTGCGGCTCTATCTCTAGATTTTTTCTCCCAACTCGATCTTTAATCGCTAGACTTTTTTTCAAACTCGATTTCTAATATTTTTTGAAATATGTATTATTACTCGGTGAACGCATGGATTGTTAAACTCGACAAAATAAGGTTGGCATCTCTAATATTTTCGGAACATGTGTTATTACCCGTTAACGCGACAGTGTTAAACTCTTACAAAAGAAGGTTGACGGAGTAATAATAAAGTGTTAGCTAAATTCGTTAAAAGAAATATGTGTGCAACTCAATCTCTATTTTTGTAACTCGATTTCTGATATTTTCCTGAATAAGAAATATATGTATACAACTGTATCTCTGTAGTTTTTTTTTGCAACTCGATCTATAATATTTTTTGAAAAATGTATTATTTACCGGTGAATATATAGTGTTAAAATCGCTCCGAAAAAAAATATATTTAGTTCTTCCTACAGTTTTTTTTTAAAAAATAGAGTAAATTTTACACGGTGCGGCGTGCGCCGCACATTCTGACTAGTTTATGCATAAATTTGCACCGAAGACGTGGCGAATAATAAACCAACCACCGAAATACGTATTCATGGAACAAATGGTTTGTATTTTAGATCCTGAGCATTTAGCCGCCAAGTAAAGACAAAGAAGGGTCCGTTATGTTTAAAGACAAAGGATGGATAGGATGAAGACATCTACTTTGGTAGGGATGGAACCATCCAAGTTCACGCTTTGTTGAAGTGGTGAGAGATAAATGGGACGGACCAAATTTTTATTTGGTTGAAGGGATGAGAGTTGGATGTTAGATGGGATGAAAGTTTAAATTTGATTGGTGGATAAAAGTCGGATGTGCTCATCCAACCAATTTCATGGGATAGACTTATCCAAAGATCTAAGAAGAATATTTCGAGAGTTAGCTGCCTCATCCACGATCCATCCAACCAAACAACGAGATGGGTGGAAAAGATGGATAGAGTAATCTCATTCACCCTTTGCCCTTGAACAAAACGCATCGTAAGCCAAGAGACACAACGGGCAGGTCAATAATAATGAGTGAAGATGTATAGAATAGTTATTTTACAGTGGGTAAATAATAGCCTTATCCTCTCTGTCCCTCAGATTCGGCTAGAGCACCACGATTTCAAATGCATGAATTCAAATAAAATTCATGTATATTTTTGAAAAAATCAGCTTTAGGGTATATACTCATCTATAACAATTCATATGAAACACACATATTTGAAAAATATACACCAAATTCAATGATTTTAAAATGAATTTAGATCACACGCTTTGCTTATTTATATATAAAATCAGTACATATCTATAACAAACTATCATAAAAACTCTAGCTTGAATTTCTGTTCAAACATGTTTGAACTCGTTAAACTCTAGCTTGAATTTCTGCTCAAACTGTTCAAACGAATTTAGACCTTGTAAAGTGAATGTTTCGCCTAATCGATTAAGGACCTAATCATGTGTTATTTCAAATCGAGCACTATCGCATAACCATAAGTCTATATGAGTACGACATGATCAAAAATTTTTCACATCTTATTATTGGCTTCGCTTAGTCGGAGGAATGTGAGTGCTAGCTGGAGGCACTCAAAAGGCGCAAGAGGGGGTTTCTGAAATGGGCAGATGGAACTTTATCAGCGGTGAAACCTTAGCGGGTGAAGTTAATAGCGGGGTTGTACATTGTAAAGACCTTATCATGATCTCTCTGCCGCACACTAAAAGAAGTGTGTTAATTGTGCATGTCAATAAGAGATGATCATATCTTGTAGGTAAAGATGTATACACTCTGCAGAGTTAAAACTAATTGATTAGCCGTGCCCACAATCAATGGTAGGTAAAGTGCGCTTTCACACTGTAAACCTTGTGGTTTTGTTTTAAAGAAAAATAATAGCTTGGGAATCTGTGAGTAGTTGGAACTCTCGGGTTATTAGTTGATAGTTGGAGTCACTTAGGAACTCGTGAGTAGTAGGAACTCTCGGGCTATTGATTGGCAGTTGGAGCCAATCTAGTTGAACATATGCTCAGAGGACTATACCTCTTTACATCCTCTATGGTCAGTTAATTATTGCGATACACCTCAAAATTTAATCTAAGCTCCCCCATATATTGTACCAAACACTCAAATGTCAGCAAGACATGTTTTTCTCATAGCATATATTTCTTTACATGTCATATTTAAATAAATCGCAATAACAATGTGTGAATTTTATATAAAAATCGATAAATATAATTCAGCCATGAGAAGCGCACAGTACCTAGCCTAATCTTCAAGAACAGTAACAAGAGCACTAGGAAAATGCGCTACTGTTACAAAGCAGTAACAATCCTTCTTGCAGTATTAACATTTCAGTGTTACAAGCCAAGCTAATTCATGAACTTGTAGTATTAATAAAGGCAATGTTTCAAACCATGCTACGTAGTGTGGCAAGTACTCACTTAACAGATACAAGGCAAATGATGACCCCAATAGATTTGAAACATCTCATAAAACATGCTTCTGAACAAATGTCTTGCATTAATCAACGGGTTATAATATCTAGTACCCACCTCCAAGCAGTTTTTTTCTACTTTATATGTAGCACCACTAATTATTATCTCTTCTTATCTTTGTCAATTAGGAGACACTGCCGTGCAAGACATGCAAAAAAGCATCATTTCCAGGCATTTTTGTCCTCACAACAAGAAATGCAATACATGTCACCACCACAGTACGACTCATAAATGTTTACCTATCATGTTAGATTGGATATTTCAACCAGGAGGTCCAAGATATACGGAAATGGAAGGGGAACAGTGGAGGATCACTTTACCGGGATTAGTAGGCTGTAGTGTCGTTGGAGCCTTAAGAAAACAGCTGCACTTATCTCGAAAGCAACAAATGTACACAAATGTCAGCTGTGAAATTTATGGAGCCCGTATATTTCCCTTGTTCTGATGATATCAGGAGGTTGCTTCCCAATCGATTTGCAGTAAAACCAGTTAGTGAAGCTAGAACCTGTATGACATCGACATTAAAGAATATGAAAATATCCAAAGCATATAAGACCATGTTTTTTTTTTGCTGGCGCTAACATTGCTCTTTAGAGGTCGTTATAGGAGAAGCTGAGTATTAGTGTTTAATCCAAATTGCCGATCATCGTTAGGGATACAAGGAAGTATTCTCTAAACGGTAAATAAAAGCTATTTTGGTTAAATCCAGATGTCTCAATCCGCTAATGAACGCATATTATGAAGTTCATAAAACCAAATAGAAAATAATAGGACCTGAACCAGCTAACGAAGCTATTAATACAAAGGATAAAATATAATTTCTGACAATGTCATGCACACTATATTAAGGTAAAACTTGTATGACATCCTCATTAAAGAATATGGAAATATCCAAAGCATATAAGACTAATTTTTTTTGCTGACACTAACATTGCTGTTTAGAGCCCGTTACAGGAGAATCTGAAAGAACTATTAATTAAAGCACATATCGTTGCTGCACCATGAGCCGTGTTGGGCTCTTAGTATTTAATTAAAATTGCTGGTCATTGTTAGGGATACAAACAAGTATTCTCTAAATGGCAAACAAAAGCTAATTTGATTAAATCCAGAGGCTCCAATCGGATAATGAATGCATATTATGGAGCTCATAAAAGCAAGAAAGAAAATAATACTGGCTGAAAAATCCGAAAATAATACTACCTGAAATATCTTTATAGAGATACTAAAGAAAAAACACGACGCGGCCAGCAGTTCATGAGGACTTTAAGATAAAATTTGCTCAAATGATGGTAAAGCACATGCAAGCTTTAAAGCAAACCTTGGAAACATTCTTTGCAAAGCAGTCAGATTGACTGTCCCTCAATTCTAAAGCTTCATAACCACCTGTACATGAGGGAGGAGTCATATTCAATTAGGTTGTACCCAAGGCATATGATAAGGTCCACCATAATAATCGCAAGAGCAATGTATGCATGACTTTGATGTCCATGCTGAAGGTATTGTGACAAGCATAGCACACAATTTGAACAGATAACAGTTAGTTAGCCATACTAACCTCCTCTAGCTTGCCAATCTTTTTTTCTTTAAGTCTAAGGGAAGCTTGTTCCCTGAAATAAAATCAAGCCACTTTAGGACTCCTCATGGTTCCTTTCAGTTCTGCATGTTCACAAGCAAAACAAATTAGAAGGCTTCTCCGTGTTACTCACAATAAGATAAAAGGAAACGACAAAATCTGGGGACGACGGGTTCGAGGCATATATGCAGTGAAAACCACAAGGCAGATGCAGTCATAGGGATTAACTCGGAAAAAATGGAGGGAGGAGGAGCAAGAAAACGACGTAGTTTTTTGCCATTGCTGCGCTCCCGGTTGGGCTTCGTCGGCGCGAGCTGGCCGTCCGTCCACGCTGGGCTCACGCGTGAAGATGTCAACAGCGAGGAAAGGCAGGTCGAGCGGCAGCCGAGGCATTTCGCCGCTTACCTTGGGCTCAGGGAGGCATCGCAGGCGGCTGAGGAAGAGCAGCAGGTGGGACGACGGTTCGAGGGCCTCGTTAAGCGGCTGAGACGCGCTGGTAGCAGGAAGGGGAGGGCAATGGAGAGCGGAGGTAGTCATATACTCATATGCCGTGGCCATTCCTCGCAACCCACCAACCAAGAACCTAGCTTTCCCCCACAAAATCCAGCTGAATTCACACGAGGAAACGATCTTTACCGCTCGGATACCTTAGTTTCGGTTGATCTTGATCCGCTGGTATCGGCCGGCGCCGGGTGTGGATTGAGGGAGGGTGGACCGGTGGAGACGACTGGGAGGAGCAGATGCCCGTCGCCGTCGGCCCCACGGGAATTCGCGGATTGAGATGAGAATTGAGAAAAGCGCGGAGAGTGGGATGAACTCGAGGGCACATGCGTGGCAGGCCACCAGAGCGAGCGGAAGGGCGCGGCGGCGAAGGCAAGCAGACGGGAGGGAGAAGGAAAGCAGAGAGGAGAAAGAACGGGAAGGGAGCGGAATGATCGAGAAGGAAGCGAGGTGGCACGCGACGCGATGGGGAGGGAACCGGGAGCGGAGGCTGCAGTCGAAGCGTACGCGCGCAAGAGGCGATCTCGACCGCAGAAGGTCGATCGGACGGGCCAAACGTGCGCAGGCGACGTGGCCACCGTGAGCAAGCCGGAAACCTCCAAGGAATGTTTATATAAATAATAAATAACTAGGAAATTCAGCGCGGCGGCACGCCGCGCACGTGAACGAAAAAAAATAATACGGAAAAAACTAAAAAAAATGTTTTCGTAGAAAAAACGGACCACGAGAACACTCTAAAATATTTTTTCCATGCTCTGAAGGAAAAACGGACCACAAAAACATTTTTTTGGGCAAAATGGAGAAACAAAAACATTTTTTCCATGCTTCGGAGGAAAAACGGACCACCAAAACATCTTTCGGTTTTTTTTAAGAAAAACGGAGAATCGAAAACATTTTTTCTATGCTCCGGAGGAAAAACGGACGACAAAAACATTTTTTCCAGGCAAAACGGAGAAACGAAAACATTTTTTCATGCTTCGGAGGAAAAACGGATCACCAAAACATTTTTTTGTTTCTTTAGGAAAAACGGAGAAATGAACACATTTTTTCCATGCTCCGGAGGAAAAACGGACCACAAAAAAAAATTCCGGGCAAAACGGAGAAACAAAAACATTTTTCGGAGGAAAAACGGACCACCAAAACATCTTTTGGTTTTTTTTAGGAAAAACGGAGAATTGAAAACATTTTTTCTATGCTCCGGAGGAAAAACGGACCACAAAAATATTTTTTCCGGGCAAAACGGAGAAACGAAAACATTTTTTCATGCTTCGGAGGAAAAACGGATCACCAAAACATTTTTTTGTTTTTTTTAGGAAAAACGGAGAAATGAACACATTTTTTGCATGCTCCGGAGGAAAAACGGACAACAACAAAAAATTCCGGGCAAAACGGAGAAACGAAAACATTTTTTCCATGCTCCGGCGGAAAAATGGACCACAGAAATATTTTTTTCATTTCTTTTTTGGGAAAAACGGCCAATGAAAATATTTTTTCAATGCTCCGGAGAGAAAACGGACCACAAAAATATTTTTTCCGGGCAAAACGGAGAAACGAAAACATTTTTTCCATGCTCCGAAGGAAAAAACGGACCACAAAAACATTTTTTTGGGAAAAAACGAAGAAAGGACCTGAACGAAAAATGCACGGACATATTTGTTATGATTTTGGACCTGTTCGCTATTTTGAAAAACTATAAAAGGGCTCGTTTACGATTCGTATCTAACGGGAGATTCTTTATGTAAAACGTCGAACGAGGGACTTAAATGCGAACCGGGGAAAAAATTTCCCTCTCACAAAAAATTGCAAAGGACCTATCTGTAATTTCAATAATTGGAGGGGCTTTTTCGCAAAAAGAGGAGAGAGAGGGGCACGCCACGTGGGGCGGCTCTCCTGCGGCCCTTTCTCCCGATTATAAGGGAGGGATGATAACTATAACTATACTATACTAGTAAGATTAGCGCGCTTCGCCGCGCCGTGCAGAATTTGATCCAATTTTTTATCTCTGAAAAAGACAGGAATATCCAAATATTAAAGATCGAGCCACAAAAGGAATTTTAGATGCCGAGCTTAACACCCTATGCACTCCCTTGATTTTTCACCGAGAAAAACGGACGAAAACGGAGAAACAACGGACGAAAAACGAATCTCTATTTTTTTTGGGAAAGGCGGCCAACGAAGAAAAAAAAATTTCGGAAAAAAAACAAGGAAAAACGGGCCACGAAAACAAGTTTCCCGAAAAAAATGAGGAAAAACGGACAAAAACGGAGAAACGACGGACGAAAAACGAATTCTCATTTTTTCTTGGGAGAACGGCTAGGGGAAACCTTTTTCCCATGCTCCGGAGGAAAAACGGATCACAAAAATATTTTTTCCGGGCAAAACGGAGAAAGGAAACGGTCTTCCATTTTTTTGGGGGATAACGGCAGCGAAAACATCTTTCCCATGCTCCGGAGAAAAAACGGATCACGAAAGCATTTTTTCTGGGCAAAACGGAGAAAGGAAACGGTTTTCAAATTTTTTTTTGATAACGAGCAGCGAAAACATTTTTCTCATACTCCGGAGAAAAAACGGACCACGAAAGCATTTTTTCCGGGCAAAACGGGGAAACGAAACGGTCCCTCATTTTTTTTTTGGAAAAACGGACAACGAAAATATTTTTCGCATGCTCTGGAGAAAAAACGGACAACAAAAACAGTTTTTTCGGGCAAAACGGAGAAAGGACCCGAACGTAAAGCGAGGGGACCTATTTGTTATAATTTTGGACTTGTCGACGATTGGAGAACGGGCTCCCGTCGAGCTTACTTGTTGAATGGGGGATCAACAGAGCCCCGTCGTACGGACCGAGGAGGTCGTTCGAGCGATGCAAGGTCGGGAGAAAGGGGGACACGGTGTTTATCCTGGTTCAGGCCTCCCTCTGCCGGGATAACAGCCCTACTCCAGTGTATTGTGTTCTATCTCTTCGTCCCCTCCCCCTTACAGATCTTCAGGGGGGGTTTAAATACTACGACTATAGGTACAAAGAAGGCAACTACCTCCTGGGATCACGCTGTGTAGCCATATTTGAGGTCCGCCATCCTTGATTCGTGCTCTGTTTGAATTTCAGGTAGGATTTCCCTTGATCTTCGGCTGATTGGTTGTCTCCTTCCCTCTTCGTAGCGCTTGCTGGGCCCACCGACCAAACACCTGAGTAGGTCATGGTCCCCACGAGCATGTTTGCTCGTGGGGGTGTTCGGTATTGCAACGAGTAAAGGTGTGGACGCGTATGCTCGGAGGAAGAGGAGGGATGCTCGTTTCATTCTCCCGAGCATTTCCTTTTAGTACTGCCTGGTTGGTGGTGCTCAACTTTTCACGGGGGGGCACCGTGGTCTTTTGCCAGATAGCCAATCCCCGACATGACTTGTTCGCTATTTTGAAAAATTAGGAAAGGGCTTATTCGCGATTCGTATTTAACAGAAGGTTATCCGCGTAAAACGGCAAACGAGGGACCTAAACGCGAACGGGAAAAAAGATCTCCCTCACACATAAAATTACGCAGGGACCTATTCGTAATTTCGAAAAACCTGAGGGTTTTTTCGCAAAAATGGTGAGGGACACGTGGGTACCCTGGCTGCTTTCGGTTTCCTTCAGCTATAAGGGTGTTAATATGTGTGCCAGTACAGATTAATCCTTTGTTACATTTTTTTACATCAACTGTTCGTTTTCAGCATCACATGCATGTACTGATGTACCAACATGTAGATAGCTACTCCCTCTGGTTTGGTAATAGCTGTCGTTTTGGACATAGTGATGGTCAAACTTCCGAAACTTTGACTATCGATATATTTTTAAATATTTAAATTGGATACATGAAAATTATATGTGTAGATTTGTCTCGAGAAGTACTTTCATAATATTATAATTTTATTGGGTTTTATAAATATATTATAATAAAAATTAGCGGTCAAAAGTTGTGTTTTGAAGACCGTGTCGATGTCCAAAACGACAGATATTACCAAACCGGAGGGAGTAGCAATCTTCTTCCAAAAGTTAAGTTGGGTTAGAGAAATCATAAATGGCTGCGGAAGTCCTGGCAGCGGCTAAGCCCACGTGTTAACTTATCCTGTAATTAAACTTTAAGGCTTTTGCTGCGTAAGGTTCAAAATTGCGGTGAAATTTTAGAAATCTTGATCGAGATTTCAGATTTCAATCACGAACGATATCCTAAATCTAAGCTGGATTAAAAAAATTAAAAAAGAATTCAAGTGCTACACTAACTTAAAATTTCGGTGAAATTTTAGTTTTTTTTACCAGATTTAAACTAATTTTGACCGAACTTGAATTTATTTAGACGGGACTGGCGTTGAAAATGACATTCCGTTCAGTATTAAGTAGTTAAGGTAGTAAAAGCGTCCACAACCTACTCTTCTCCGGGCAGGCCCTTACTAACATGGCCCTCAGGCTCCCCACCAGGGTTGACAATTTCGATCGATTTTCTCGAATTTTGAACGAAATTCGAGATTTCGAGTACTACCAAAATATAAAATCGAGCGAAAAACCGAGCAAATTCAAATTTAAATTCAAAATATTTCAAAAATTTGGGAAAATTTAACCAAAAACTCTCTAAAATAAGTATTAATAGTTTTGTAACCTCTAGGATGAAAATTGGTTGAAAAATTGAAATTTTTAGATGTTTTTGCGCAATAACCTATTTTACAACATTGAAAAATAAAAAAAACAGTACTAGGATCTGGAATTTTATACAAGAAAAAAACTTACTCTTATTGCTATGATATATTTAATGTGTTAATGTTATCTAATATTGAAAATTTTTCTTGTATTGATATGTGATAACTTTCAATTATTTAAAGTATAGCAAATGTATGGTATTTTTTAATATATTAATATTATCCAATATTAAAAACTTACTTGTATTGCTGTGGTATATTTAATGTGTTAATGTTATCTAATATTTAAAATTTTCTTGTATTGATGTGTGACAACTTTCAATTATTTAAAGTATAGCAAATGTATGGTATTTTTTAATATATTAATGTTATCCAATATTAAAAACTTACTTTTATTGCTATGGTATATTTAATGTGTTAATGTTATCTAATATTTAAATTTTTTCTTGTATTTCACTTATTTAAAATATAGTAAAGGTATGGTATATTTAATATGTTAATGTTATCCAATATTAAAAACATACTTGTATTGCTATGGTATATTTAATGAGTTAATGTTATCTAATGTTATCTTGCAATGGTATATTTTAATTATGTAAATGTCTATTTTTGCACTTGTATTGATATGTGACAAGTTTTAATTATCTAAATTGATTTTTACAAATTTTGCAGCATTTTATTTGCAATTTTTCTCATTTTTTAACCTGTCGTCGAAATTCGATGCTTTTCGACCGAAATTCATTCGGCAATTTGACCAATTTTCAAATACATTTGAATTCCAAAATAGTTCGATTTTGACCAAATTTCGGTACCGGTAGCGGCTCGAAAAATAGTCTCGAAACGAAATTGAACACCCTGCTCCCCGCCGAATGTAGCCTCTCTTCCAATCTCCACCTCACAACCGGAACTAACAAAAACACGCTAGTTTTTCCTTCTTTAGCTGCCTAAACGGGATCCTCCAATTCGTGCAGAAAGCGAGCATATATCACAAGTCACTTTGGGCTTGCAAGGGCATGTATAGTGGTATAGACGATAGCTATCTATAATATACCTTCATATCATCTACAGATAGTACTAAATATAATTTATACAATAGACTGTCTATATAACTGTCTGTAATGATCTCTTATATGATTAATAGACTGTCTGTACGATGTTATACACAATATAAAACTGTTTATTAAGACCATCTGTTAAATAGTAGATAGTATATTTCTCTTTCTTCTCTTTCTCCCCTCCACATCATCTAAAGTCCGATGTGATATTACAGTGGGCAACATAGAGAAGAATTGAACAATCAATCAACCAACTCGATTTACTTTCTACTTTAATTTTCATCGATTAAGCTGATTATTGATCTCGTCGTCTTACATCAATTCATGTTTGTTTTTCTCTCCGATCTTGTTGCACATCGTCTTTTGGGGGAAAAACCTACCTTTACTTTTCATCTAATCAGCTTAATCAGGCTGTTTAGATTTACCGATTACTTTTGATTTAATTGTCTTGAGTAGCTGTTTAGATCAGATTACCATCGAGAAGTTGATCAGCTTAACGGCTAATTAGAATATATACCGGACTAGTATGTCAATATCTAACTTAAACTCAATATTTATGTGTGCCAGTGCCAGTACAGATTAATCCTTTGTTACATTTTTTTTTGCACCAACTGTTCGTTTTCAGCATCACATGCATGTACTGATGTACCAACATGTAGCTAGCTAGCAATCTTCTTCCAAAAGTTAAGTTGTGTCAGAGAAATCATAAATGGCCGCGGAAGTCCTGGCAGCGGCTAAGCCCACGTGTTAAACTTAGCCTGTTATTAAACTTTAAGGTTTTCTTTGTATAAGATTCAAAATTCCGGTTAAATTTTAGAAATCTCGATCGAGATTTCAGATTTCAATCACGGACGAGATCCTAAATCTAAGCTGGATTAAAAAAAATTTAAAAAAGAATTTAAGTGCTACAGTAACTTAAAATTTTGATAAAGTTTTGGCTTTTTTTTAATCAGATTTAAACTTATTTTGGCCGAACTTGAATTTATTTAGACGGGAGTGGCTTTGAAAATGGTTTTCCGGTCAGCATTAAGTAGTTAAGGTAGTAAATGTGTCCACAACCTACTCTTCTCCGGGCAGACCCTTACTAACATGGCCCTCAGGCTACCCACCGAATGTAGCCTCTCTTCCAATCTCCACCTCACAACCGGAACTAACAAAAACACACTAGCTTTTCCTTCTTTAGCTGCCTAAACGGAATCCTCCAATTCGTGCAGAACGCGAGCATATATCACAAGTCAAATTGGGTTTGGTAGGGCATGTACAGTGGTATAGACGATAGCTATCTATAATATACCTCTATATCATTTACATACAGTACTAAAGATAACTTGTACAATAGACTGTCTATATAGCTGTCTGTAATGATCTCTTATATGATTAATAGACTGTCTGTACGATGTTATACACAATATAAAACTGTCTATTAAGACCATCTGTTAAATAGTAGACAGTATAGTTCTCTTTCTTCCCTTTCTCTCCTTCACATCATCTAAAGTCCGATGTGACATACCCTTATAGATAGCTGATATATACAATTATACATACCCTGAAAGGTTGCTTTCCTTTGATTCCCGGAGGATACCCTCCGTTGTTGACGTGCAGGTTTCCTCGTCACAGTTGACCAAGCGCTGTACCCACCACTGTGAAAGGAACCGACGATGGATCCACAAGGACTGCAGCGACACTTCACCACATCCAGCATAAGAAAACAACCAAATTTCTTTTTTTTTTTTGAATTTTTGGTCAAGAGCTTTGGTATTACTGTAAAGAAGGAGAGAACAACTGCTGAGCTACAGATGCGAACACACGCACCCACACACACACCACACCCACACCCACACGAAAGCAGCTCAGCCGGTAAGCATCCGGGCCGAGCCAAAGCTCGAACCCGCAGGCTGGCCACTGAGCTACGCTCAGTCCTCAAAAAACAACCAAATTTCTGCATGTTTCATTCATGGTGGGAAGAACAAACCTCTCTCTCCCTTGGTACCGTCTCTCAGTTCCTCCTGTCAGATCGTACACAAATCAGTTCCTACCAACATAGGTGGGTGTCAATTACCCATGGCCGGCAGAAATCAACGTTGTAAAACAAAGTGAAATATGCACAGATAAGTTTCCACAGAAATCAGAGCACAATGAAAACTGAGGATAAGGTGGAGCTGTAAGTATTCATAGTTGGGTGTTCCTTAGGTTCAGATCTATTGCATCATTGGTACATCGAAAACCATGAACACTTGCAAGCCATGGAGTTTTGTTCGATAAATTGGTCTACCATGGTGATCACATCAGAACTCTTATATAGAAGTTTTTAAAAATTTAAACTTATTTTAGTCGCTCAATCAAATCTATGAAAATAATACATGTAGCACCGTAAGGCTTTTATCAGGACAGTAGCACCGTCATAATTTTTGAAAATTCCTCAAGCCATCATCTGTAAATTTTATGAGAATATTAGTGATGCATCAGTACCATCCACAAAAAATTTCTAACGCGATTTGAACTATTTTTCATTCTATTGAAATTTTTCGATCAGCCTTCAGTAACACTGTCCGAATTTTTGAAAATTTCTTAAGCTTTATCATCATCTGAAAATTTTATAAGAATATTATGAATGTTTCAAGACCATGCATATAAATTTTTTAAAGTTTCTAACGAGATTTGCACCATTTTCCAAATTTGAATTTTGCTTTTTGATTTTTGTCTAGATTCCATTCGAAATAACGAGATTTCATCAAATTTTGGATTTCGGATGGTAACAAGACGTAAATCGAAAACAAAATTTGGAACATTGTTGCTACCACTCGACGCCGACACTCACGTACTAACCTCTATACATCAGTTGGCGATCCATGCCATATATACACTTAAACTATTGAATACACACACACACCTACTTAGCAGGGTAGTCTAGTCCAAGTTTAGCAATATCAATTTAGAATTGAAAATCGAATATTCGGTGATACCAGTTTTTGGCAAAAATCGAGTGAAAATTGCTTAAAATCAAATGGTTAAATCAAATGGTTTACAAAGTCAAATCTGACGGTCAAAATTGAGCCAAAAAATAAAAAATCGGCCAGTTTTCTTGATTTATCACCAGGTTTGCGCAGTTTATCAAGCAATTTTTAGAGAAAACCCGTGAAAATAGATGATAGAATGGAAAATAGAGAAAAATACAAGAAAAAAATAGAAAAATTGCGAAAAATTATGGAAAAATTGTAAAAAGTTGTAAAGTATGTATTTAGCAATAATAGCACAACTATGAAAAATATAGAAAATTTTGACATAATCTTTGTTATATTTTAGACAATGTGAAGTTGTAAAGTAGGAATTTAGCAATAATATATCAATAAATAACATTTCATTTCAATACCGTCGACAATTCAATCCAACAAGTCCATATTTCAATAACATTCATTTCAATACCATAATTTGGTTGTACGTGATAGATACTATAACTTGGTTCTATTAGATGGATGCAAAATCTTTTCCTTTTCTTAATTAATTAATTTTGTTGTAGTTTATAATTAGTACAGGTAATAGATATTGTTATGAATTTTAATATTTTTGTAATTTATCATTTTAATATGGACAAGGACATGGACTCTTTGTTCTAAACCATTATAACTTGTGTATTTTTTATTTTGGATTTTAGTTAATTTGGGTTATATTTGACATGGACTCTTTATTTTAATTAGGTAATTTTTATTTAATTATTATTATAAATTTTAGTTATTTATGGATTTACTTCAAAAATAGTATGGAAGTCAATTTACTAATTTTTCTTAATTATCTATTCTGAATTTCATTATTTAGATTGTACTTGATATTGACTCTTTCTTTTAATACAATCAGTTATAACTCAGGTTTTTTATTCCAAATTTTAGTTAATAAAAGGCATTATGTGTGAATGCTATAAATAAAAATTTCCACAATCTTTGCCTAAATTGTTGTGAGACCCCGGATCGGCTATCCGAAATCTTCTGTGTATTTCTGTACTAGTCCCAGATCAGTAGCTAGTACACACAGTCAACAGTGAAGTATCATTGCCAAACATAACAAAATTGCAACAAAAACAAAAAGTATTAGCCACATGGCTACTTATTACAACAAATGGTCACAAGATCAAAGTCACGGCAGCGGAATAAAAACGACAAGTAGTAAAGCCCAAACAACACCACATGCGACAACTAGAAATGCGATTAGATGTCCTCGTGATCCTCTTCGAACTCTTCCGGGTAGTACTCACCGTCTTCAACGGAGTCCTGATAATTTTCTGATAACAACAGTTTTTGTAGTACGTGGGTACAAAAGTACTCAGCAAGTCTGGGAAAGTATGCACATGTAGGGTTTCCCAAGGAAGGTTTAATACGGTTCTTTTGCATAAAGCTGAGTTTCATCAAACCATACTTAATAATAAGTTTCACAAAGCATGTTTTAGCAATTCTTTTAACAATTGAATTATTTAATATTTCAGTGAGGGTTCTATCCACCATCACTAGTATAAATGCTCTATCCGCCACATTTTTAAAAGATCAAGGTTATACACACATGACTTTATCCGTCATGACATAAAACAGGTTCCATCTACCTGGTTGGCTCAATCCGCCAATTAAACATCCGAGAGTTCTAACCACTCTCGAATCCCAAAACATCATTTATTTTCAAAAACCAAAACAAAAACCGAAGTCTACCAGCATGAAAGCATTCTTCACTTTGCCCTTGACCGTAGGCACGGCTATTCGAATAGTTTTAACTCTGCAGAGGTGTACAGCTTTACCCACAAGACATGATCATCTCTTTAATGCCAAGCTATTAACACACTTCCTTTGGTGTGTCGACAGAGAGATCATGACAAAGCCTTTACAATGTATACGCCTAACCCGACTCACCCACAGAGGTTTCACCACTGTTAGGGTTCTATCTACCCAGTACAGAAGCTCCCTCTTGCGCCGTGTGGGGAGTACAACTTGCCACTATCTGGCACCCACATTCCACCAACTAGCGAGTCTAAGTTAGGTTTCTACAAATTATTTAGCCAGGTCGTACCATTATAGATATATGGTAGTACGGTAATGCTCAGAATGGACAGTCATAAGCGTCGGTCCTTAATTGACTTGGGGCGGTACTTGCACTTTGGAAACTAGTGCTCAATCCGCACCCACCCGACTTTCCACTCCGCCCAAGTCCAAACACTTTTCCTTTTTGTTTTTATTTTATAAAAACAGTACCAAATATTTTATCATAATTCATAAATCACCATGGAAATCACAATTTTAATATCATTCCACCCATAGGTCATTTTCGTCAATGTGTACACTAAGCATTTCTACCGTCCTAACCAACAATTGTCACAATAACATAGGCATGACATAACAATGAGTCCTAGGGTTACAAATAAACATGGATAACAATAATCAAGGAGGTGATCACAATTTGGAATAACTAATAGTCTATATTTGACATACGATGATAAAAATAGCTATGCATGCGATAAAACATTGTAAAAGCATTTGCAATCGTGGGATCAAAATGCGTCAAGGGACTTGCCTTCAGTCGCAGCAAGGATGTCGAACTCTTGAAGTCCGGCGGCGGGGTCGGCGGACTCGGCGGGATCCTCGGCTACGCGCAAAACGGTACAACAAATAAATAACAATAAAATAAATAAAATCTAAAAATTATAAAAGTTATACTGGCAGGAATATCTTGATTTTAGATGAATTTAGGAATTTGAACGGGGTCAATCGGTGTTCGAATGGAAAAGATATGAGCGTCCGAAGTTTGGAAAATCTGGAAAAAGGAAAACCGAGGAATATTCTCGGAATCTTTATTTTGGCTGATTTTTGGAATTGATTGCCTCTATTACATGTGGGACCCTAGTGTCATAGAGTGGAGCTCCTTCTCCATGGAGCAAGAACAGAGGAAGCTCCAAGAGCTTCGGGCGCCGGCGAGGTGGGACCTCGCGGCACGCAAGTCGCGGCGGGCGGCGGTGGCAACGCTGGCGCTGGGCGGTGGTCGGCCAAGGCGGGCGCGACAGACACGGACGGCCGAGGGCACGGAGGATGCGGCGGCGTGGGGAACCCGGTTGGCCGGTCGGCGAGTGGCGGGGCGGCGCGGGAGGCCTTGCCCGTGGCGGCAGAAGAGTATGATCGGGCGGCGGCCGCTTAGCCACCAAACGGCGGCGGGCGACACGCTGCAAGTGAGCAAGAACAGAGGCGCCCCACACTTCCAAAAATTCCGAAAATTCGTGAAAAATTAAAACATGGCTTCACAAGTTAACTAATGGAACATCTAGAGGGCATCAAGAGGAACTTAGGATAACAAGGAATTGAACCAAAGCTCACCAGAGAAAATGAATTTGGCGAAGAACGTCGGTTCGGCCGACGAGGTTCAAACTCCAAATTCGGGTCCAAAACTTGATGAAACCTAAAATTGATGAAGGGGTTATGATTGTGGATTCCATACAAACACTAGGAAGCAACCGGAATACCAAATGGCTCACTGGAGAAGAAGATACGACGATGAAAGCGAAGAACATGGTTCGGGTCGGTTTTCTCGATCTTGCGGACGAATGGGTTGGAGGGGCCAAGGGAGGATGATACCACTGGGAAGAGGACTCCAACACGAAGTAAATGGAGGTGGAAGCACGCGCTTTGGTGAAGAAACAGACGAGCTATTGCCATTAATGCCAATTTTGGTTTTGGAAGGATTGAGCCGTTTCCGGCGAGATTTGGGGCTAAAAATCATGGGGAATGGAAAGGTCTTGCTGTCATAATTCCAACGGATCCGGCCATGATGAATTTGGAGGCTTGTGAAAGGAATTATGGGTATTTGAATTGAAGAGAGCCTTTAGAAACCTCTCTGTTCTTTCCCTGGAAGCAAACCATCGTGAGGTTGAAGACCATGAATAGTGCTGCCACGTGTCGCTTCCCGATTGGCCGGAGTAAGTGAATAGTTTAGCGAGAGAGAAAAATTAGCAAAAATGATCTAAAAATCCCAGAAAAATTTCTAGAACTATTAGGGAATATTTGGAACCCAATAAAATTGGTTTTGTGAAATTTGGATGAAATTTGGAATTTAGAATATTTTGGAGCGAATAACGGTCATTTAACGAAAGCCGCAAGCGATAAAATACCAGAGGGTCTCCAAAAATCTTGGGAAAAAATTCCAAAATGTTTTTAGAATATTTGGGACCTAATGCAATAGGTTTTGGGATTTTTGAAACATTTTTGAACTTGGGTGGAATTTCGGGTGCGGACTGGAATTAGGAAATTTGATTTTTCGGACGGAGGAGAATTGAGTTCCAATTTTGGACGGATAAGGATGCCAGGTTAAATTAAACACCAAGAAAAATCTAAAATTTGAATTTAATTAATTTAAATTAAATTTTGGCAGCAGACCGAAATTGAGGATGTTACAATTATCATTTAGTATATTGTGCAACATCATGCGTGAGGATGGGCGGCGGTGGATGGATCTGGACAGAGATGCTGGCGACTGTGATGGCACAGTGTGAGGAGTGTCGGAAGTGCAATGAATGTGTTCGAAACTTCAGTGAAATATGGTTCCACCTACTTTTGAATGTCGGAGTGTATAGCATGTAAACTTTAAGTGGGTTAGACCGGGCCCAATGAGACTAGTACTATTTTCTTTTTCTTTTTACTCTTTTCAATTATATAAATTTGGTTTTGTGTCAAAAACATCTCAAAATTTTGGTTTTTCAAATCATTTTGATGTGAGATGTCATAAATCTATTAATATTAATTTTAAGAAAATTCAAGACAAATTTTTGCAAATTTTTCAAAAATTTTGAATTTAAATTTGAATTGGACCAGTTTGCCGAATGATTTCTATTATCGAACCATCTCAATTTGGTCAGTTTTTGCAAAATTCGTTCAAATTTTATCGGTTTCGTCAGTCCTCCTGGTGTAGTCCTCATGCAAACTCAATAATCACCGTCCATGCGATGATGGCGCCATGATAACTGTACAACGCTTTTGACATCCCTGAAGTGAATACATAGACACTGTACTATCTAATACGTACTGATCATGCATGTCTCCAACATGCATGCACAATACGTGCATGACTCTCCCACGATTCGACTGATCGAGCCAATTGCCATTTTCCCACTTAGTAAGTGCTTTTTTCGTACTCTGGGAGTACGTGCTCCCACCTTCAATATAACACTTAAACGAACGTGTTATACTCTTTTATCACTTTCAGTATACTTTAATAATAATTCTAAGATACTCCAATACGGCATGAATGAAAAAAATTCATGGGAGCCATTTATTTTTTATTATATACCCTTTTCTATATGTACAAAGAGTATATAAAAAAATTATGTTATAAATGGTGGATTTTAATGAAATTTTTCGTGAAATTTACTTTGGAGTATCTTATAATTAGTATTAGAGTATACTCATACAGATAAAGAAGTATATCATTTATGCAGTATATTGAGAGTGGGAGTACATACTACCAGGAGTATAGAACCATTTTCCTAT
Organism: Rhipidocladum racemiflorum; assembly: GCA_036346355.1. NCBI lineage: Eukaryota > Viridiplantae > Streptophyta > Magnoliopsida > Poales > Poaceae > Rhipidocladum > Rhipidocladum racemiflorum. Next base: position 3,670,299 of record CM070582.1, read on the forward strand.
ATATATATATATATATATATATATATACTTTTCATATCTTTTAATTTTATCTAATAGGTTATTAGTCCAAATCTTCAACAGCTCAGAATATTTTGGATTTTTCGAAAAGATTTTTCCACGCTAAATCTTGCCTCCAATTTTTTTGCCGTGCTAACCCTAACCCGACAAATGGTATTAGAGCTACGGTTTCAAATCAAACCGATACCCCAGGAAGGAGGCCACTCTCAGGAGCAGCATCCACACGGAAGCCATCACACTACAAAAGGGTGTTATCGGGATTTTCTGATCTACTCGTCGGCCTTGTTCTCCGTTGGCACCCTCATCTTCCTCAGTGACCAACTTCTCCGCAGGCTCTCCTTCACGGGTTTCTTTGGTGCCTCTGGCCACTCCACGCTGACCTCCTCCGGCACAGCCCTTCGCGCCTATGCCGGATGCGTCCTATCGGCTCCCGCCAGCCAGACCATCCACCTAGACTCCGGTCGAGCCACCTCGGTTCCAAGTCGCTCGTGGAGCTCACCCGAGACCAACACGCAAGAGGCCAGTTGAATTTGAAACAAATCCCAAAAGGGGATTTTATATAGTTTGTTTTTTTGGCTCCGGGCTCCGGCTTTATGTCTTAGTTTTTTGGCTTTAGCCCCGACTTCTCGGCTCTAGCTTCTGTTGTTAGGTTTAGTTTTTGATTTTCGTCAAATTTTGCTATGCGCACCCTAAGCGTACCAGAATTGCTACGTGCACCTGAAGCTTACCCGAAAGTTTTTTTAGAATCTATTATATATTTTTTATCTTCAATTTTTTTCCACGTTGTCATCTACTAAATTTGACATTGAGAAGTTCGATAGCAAGATCAGTTTTCTATATGGAAGGTTCAAATGAGAGCTATTTTTCACACAAATGGACTTGAGGAAAGCATTGCTATTTACCCCAGCGACTGTTCCAGTGCCAAACAGTGTGATTTCATTTCAATGCCAAAAGAGGGTGGTATTTCATGTGCAATTTAGGATTTCATGCCTATTATTGCGTATTTCATCGTAATTTAGGCTATTATGCCTATTATTGGTGGTATTTCATACGCAATTCATGCTTTTATGCATATTATTGGCAGATTTCATCGCAATTTAGGCTTTTATGCCTGTTATTGGAAATATTCATGCAGGATTTATCATTGGTGGTTTCTTGGTGGTTTCACCAAGATTCATCATCTACTTTGGAGAAAAAAATAATGTCAGTTGAGGAGATAACTGAATTTGGTGTTTCATCACCGTTAATTTGGTGCTTCATTACCGTTATTTTGGTGTTTCATCACCATTTTGATATGTTGCAATTTTGGATCACTTGCGCGACCATTATGGAGGTTTTGGCAATATTAATTCCCAGGAATTTGATGACCCCTGATGATAGCATTATACTCTTCAGAGTTTTAAAAGTGAAGGTTTTTCTCTAATATCAATTTGAGTTGAAATATTGAAGTGCAAAGAGTTTTCTTCTTTGTGGATAGTACAATGTTGTCTTCTTATTTTAGCTTGATATGAGGGGTCTATTGCAATTTATACTCCATTGATGGCATGATAGTTTCTTTCATCTAGACAGTTTTGTAGGAGCTGTTTCAACCATATCATGGAATTTAATTTGACAGTTTGTCATACGTGGTAGTTACATGCACAAGTTGCACTTTCAATGAGCATTGTTCGCCGAATTTTATGTTGCAAGTGGAGCATCTCAAATGTTGGCTTATGTTGTTTGATGATTGACCATTTGTTTGCGCAAACTAAGACTTTACTGGGGTTATGAATTGTTGAAGACCCAGACTCTTCGTTTGCTTTGTTGATAGCTGTGTGTTTGGATTGACTGTTTTAGTCTTTCTCCTGATCACCTACTGGTGGTTTGCTCAATTTTGCTTCATGAGAAGTGTTTGGATAAGACTATTTCTGTCTTTGTCTTTTGCACTACAAGTGTTTGGATTGACTGTTCTAACCTTCGTTATCATTCATTGTCCTTTAGACTTTTAACGCACTTGTATTCATGGTGCTTAATTACACTTCGGGTTTTTCTGGAGACAATATCATTATGGATTTTGAGGTAAGGGGAGGTTTGTTAGAGATTACTCAAATATCTCTATTTTTCATATCTTTTGGTTTTATTCAAATAGGTTGATAGTTTAAGTCTTCAACAACTCGAACTATTTCGGCTATATAAGCCACCTCTCTGTACATGTAAACTTGAACAGTATTAGTGGATTATTTTTTATAGTTTTTTTGCAAGAGTTTTTTTTACATTAAATCTTATCTCTAATTATTTTTACCGTACTAACTCTAACCCTAACAGTAAGAACACCATCTATTTACCGAACCACCGGCTGCCCAACTTCCATTCAATGCTACCCACATGTACACATTCGCATTTCCTGACAAAATCACTATGGCAGCGTATAGGGCATTCGATCAGTAGGCTATTACGTACTTTTTAAAGGATGGCTGCATGCTTCTAGAAAAACCTTGCACATCCGCCAACTCTATCACTGAGCGATCATTTATGGGTTGTAGGTGGTGAGCCGGACTGTTTTTCTCCCGACGAAGAAGCTTACCCCATCGTCTCCACCGACCGACCAACGTACTCTCACTACCAAGTAGGTTCCGGTGAATTGCATTTGCATGTGAGTGTGACACAGTTGCAACGATTTCACGTTTAGGGCATCTGCAATGGTGTAGTCAATTACTAGCTATAAAAAAAATGTACATGTCATCTATAGATAGCTATAACATTGTCTATAAAATTAAATATGGATCCATATGTAAGAGGTGATAAATGCTTTGAAATCAGCTATAGCATGACTATAAGTTAGTAGTAAGTCTATATCTCTCTTCCTTTTCTCTCATCCACCTAAACAAAATGCTGAATTGGCACCCTTATAGTAAGCTGAAGTGGCACCATTGCAAATGTCATAAAGATAGATTCATGCGTGCCTGTAGCAGTGCTCTTTCTTCCCGATCGATTGATCTATCGATCCATCTGCCAGTTTGTCCCGGCCCTGTAAACCCTATTTACTCCTCGCCTCGTCTCTCCAACCACCCAACTGCGTGCTGCTTTATTGCGCCACCGCCATGGCTACCTCCCCCACCACCCCTTCCCACATGGCCAGTCTAGTGCACAGGTGACCATTACTAATGCTCCACTGCAGCTTTACAACCCGGCGGTCATGTCCATATAAGGCACTGCACTGCGAACCGGCTGAGACCCAAGCCGGAAGGTTCTTCTTCCAGGAGTAGCCCGTACACAGCCAGCCGTAGTGAGGGAAGGCAGCTAGATAGGGCGATGGGTGGCAAGGCAGTGGCGCTCGCTGTGCTGCTCTGCCTGAGCAGCGCGGCGGTGGGCGCGTGGGCTCGGCCGGTCGCCGCCTCCAAGGGAAAGCACGCGGGCGACGAGAAGTTCCTCTGGCTGAAGAAGCACTTCGGCAAGGGGCTTGGAGGGGGGCTCGGCAAGGGTGGCGGAATTGGCGGAGGGTATGGGAAAGGTGGAGGGTTCGGTGGCGGTGGAGGTGGCGGACTAGGTGGTGGAGGTGGTCTCGGCGGCGGTGGCGGCTATGGTGGGGGTGGTGGTGGAGGACTAGGCGGTGGCAATGGTCATGCTATTGGTGGTGGGTTCGGCAAAGGTGGCGGACTTGGTGGCGGCGTTGGTCATGGTACCGGCGGCGGATTCAGTAAGGGACTTGGAGGGGGGTTCGGCAAGGGTGGCGGAATTGGCGGAGGGTATGGGAAAGGTGGAGGGTTAGGTGGAGGTGGCGGTGGCGGTGGCGGTGGCGGACTAGGTGGTGGAGGTGGTCTCGGCGGCGGTGGCGGCTATGGTGGGGGCGGTGGCGAAGGACTAGGCGGTGGCAATGGCCATACTATTGGTGGCGGGTTCGGCAAAGGTGGCGGACTTGGCGGAGGTTATGGTAAGGGTGGCGGACTTGGCCATGGCATTGGTGGTGGTTTTGGTAAAGGTGGAGGTCTTGGCGGCAACATTGGCCATGACATCGGTGGTGGATACGGCAAGGGCGGTGGTCTTGGTGGCGGTATTGGCAAGGGCATCGGTGGTGGGTATGGCAGTGGTGGTGGTGTGGGACACGGCATCGGGGGTGGCTACGGAAAGGGCGGTGGACTTGGAGGCGGTGTTGGTCACGGACTCGGCGGTGGCTTTGGCAACGGTGGTGGGCTTGGTGGTGGCAGTGGGTTAGGAGGAGGAGGTGGTGGCGGCGGTGGAGGTGGATTTGGTGGTGGCAGCGGTGGAGGCCTTGGTGGAGGCTTCGGCAAGGGAGGCGGATTTGGTTTCGGATTTGGCAAGGGTGGCGGACTCGGTGGTGGTGGCGGCGGCGGTCTTGGCGGTGGTGGTGGAGGAGGGATCGGCGGCAGCCACTGATACGTCTGTACGAGAGTCTTCAGCTCTGTGTTCCTGAGCTCATTTTGCCATCATACTACTTGGTTTGAGTAACAGCAGTACGACGGAGGTCGTCGTTGTGGAAGTTCTTGCTTGCTAGTACGCCTTGTGTTGTGTTTGTTTGGAGAGATTATCTCGTACCTGTATTAATTTGGTGATGGTGATATGATCACAGTATGTACGTACTCTAAGCCATGTACGATCATTCAAATGATTAGAAATATATATAGTAAATTAAGTACTTAAGCAGGTTAATTTAATGATGCGTACGTATATGATCCTGGCTTTTAATTGGCGCGGGCAAATATCTGCTTTTTTTGCGGGCGCGATGACGAAGGCATGGCATGAATTCTTTTGCTAGTTCATATTCGGTAATGACATGAGTCCAGTTTGATTTAAACAATGGGAGATTTACCACCTCTCAGAAAGTCAGAAAGGCCGAAAAGGTCAGGTAGTTGTGCACCCAACTCGATCACGTGCGATACATAGAGGTGGACATCGTGCCGGGCCAGGTCGGTCCGGTATGGGTCTATCGTGCTTTGGGTCTGAACCATGCCGGGCCACGAAGGCCCATCGTACCCACCGTGCAGTGCCGCGCCGGCCTGGCTCACCTTTGGTGTGCTCAAGCACGGTCCATTTGCACTTCGTGTTTGTTTCGTGCCGTGCTAGCCTAGGTCCGGCTCATTTACACTATTACAATGAGAGGAAATTAAAAAAAAAGGAGTGTATAGGTATCACCCGGATGTTTTTGTCCTAAAAATCATCCAAATTTTGGACCGTACGATCAAAACACACATCCGTAGGATTAACCCACCTCGAATTCAGGGGGGTGTGCATTGATCTGAAAGCAAATCCAATGGCCCAAAATTTGGATGATGGTTACTAAAGAAAACATCCGGGTGAAACTTATCAAAACCCTTAAAAAAAACCCAGAAATGCACGGAGCTGATGCAATGGACACAAATTTTGTGGGAAAAGAAGTAAATTTTATTCAATCTTGAACATGTACAGAGTTACTGTTTTATTAAAAACCTTACACCCTAGCGTGGGGTACCCCAAGTAAGAAAAGGAGTAAAGTAACTACGTATATATACATTAATACATAGACTACCCGATACCGAGATTGTTAAAGTCTGCTACCGCTTCCGTGATCTCCGGATCCTCAGGCTGACTTGTGTCCTGTCTTCTGCATGCTCCTAGTCTTTAAGGCATGCAATTGCCTCAACCATATCAGGTCTAAGAGACGACCTCCTCGGCTCAATTACCCTCCTCACCAAATTGAAAGTAGTTTCCGAGGAAACAGTGGACATCGAAACTGTAAGTATATCCCGTGTAAAATAGGATAGCACGGAGTAAATACGTTGGTTATTCTTCCACCAAAGGACCAATTTGAGTTGGTTTTCCTCGTCCATGTCAAGGTCAGTCTCCATAAAAGGTGTGTCAAGGTAGTGGTTGACCTCTACTCGTGGATTCCATGTTGACCTGCTCGGCTACTGGGAAGATGAGTCATACGCCTTGCCTTTCAGCTTCTTCCATATGTTTAAAGTAGTCGAACTGCCTCGTGCTTGTTGCGTTATTGAGGTATATCTTCTTACTTCACTTCTGGTGCCAAACTTCTCATAATATCTGTGAAAAACTCATTATAAAGATGAGTATAGGTATCAAAGAAATCAAGATCAAATGTTTTACCTATTCGGTGAAAGGTGTCCTGTAAGTCAGATAATTTTCTTTGAGAATCCAAAATAGTAGTAAGACAGTAAAGATGTGGAATAGCTTGAAAATATTTTAAATTTTTTTGCTCCATTTGTTCTACAATGGGATGTAAAATATGATCATTTCCATTTTCTTTAAAAGCATTAGAAATAGTCCAAAGCTACTCTATGAGTAAGGAAGAAGTTGGGTAGTACACAATGGGTAAATCTTTAGTTACATTGAAAGAAATTCAAAAAAATTACAAAAATAACCAGCAATTTATCAATCCACTTCAGTAACCAACGATTTACCATTATTGCAGTTGATGCCGCTCGAGCATAATATACGTCGAGTTTCATCTGACCTTCATATCAAGGTTGAATATTCTTAGTTTCTTATTGTTAGCCATGCAGTACTCTGAAAACTGTGCAAACCTTACAAGCGAAACTGTAACAAACTCGATAGCTTTACGTATGTTATCCAAACTTGCCTTCGCAATTAGATTAATAATGTGGCATACGCATCCCTGGTGGAGTACAAAACCTCCAACATAAGTCTCCAAATGTGGTGAGAGATAATTCATAGCCGTCGTGTTAGCTGATGCATTGTCAAGAGCAATGGAAATAATTCAACTTTCTATTTTATAGTCAGTAAAAACCTCAAGTAAACGGTTAGCGATAGCCTCTCCGGTGTGTAACTGGAATATTGGCCTAAACGCTATTCCCCTTTTATTAAAATAACACAAGAATTCCTCTTTCAAGTTTAAGGGAGAGCACACCCCCTCCCCTCTATTTATACTGCACGGGAGTCATCCTCCACCTTTAGATAGGTTGCTTCAATTCTAAGCTAACCTCCCAAGAGCCAGGATTTGATCCCACACACTTCTCTATTGGGCTAACCCGAAAGCCACTAACAACCGGTTTTAATTATTTTGCATCAATAATTAACTTTGTAATTTTGTGTCCCTAATTTACATATACAATTTCATTTTTGCAGGTTTAGATTCTTGTAATATTATTGATGATGTTATGATTTAACTCGGATGCACCAAATCTTCATCAGTTAGGTATTAATTTTTGTATTACTCCACTATGTTACGTTGTTTTTGACATGTTTTATTTGTTTTGTTGTATCGTTAAGCATGGAGTTCAATTTTATTTTTAATTGTACATTTATTTAGTGTTTTGTTGTACCTCGATGTTGGTAGTATTTGGCATTAGTTATTGTTGTTTGGCGTTAGTTGTCTAACTTGGCAGTTGCTATGCACTTTTGAAGACCAACAATCTCGTTAACAAAGCTCTGAGAGGAACAGAGGGATGGAGGGGTGGAGACAAATTCGTCATTGTTGGTGCTAACTGAACCGGCACCACATTGTGGAGGAACAAGATCTTTGCACGGCAAAAAGATGAAAAAAAGAGAGAAATTTTACGGTGCATTATACTGGTAGTATATAGTGTGTAATAGAAATCAGATCTAATTGTTGATTTATTAAAGGTATTTCTACTACTGTACTACTACAAGATGAATTGTAAGTAAACTCTAATTAATCTGATCTATTAAATCGAAAATAATGAACAATTCATGTTTCACTGTCAACACTTCTCTACTAGAGGATATATTAGGAATGGGTTCAATCAGGCATTTATTAATGCGCACATTTTTAATGTTGAACTAAATTTGCTACTGCAAGCAAGTCGCACCATTGCTGAGCTTCGCCGGGACGCTGGCTACGCATGTTCTGACTATCTCCAGCAATTCCCCTTCATTCTATTCTCTTCCCTATTTCCTTCTCCATATTCATTTCTTTTATTTTCTATCATCTCCAACAGCTTCCCTTTAAGAGAATTTGTGAAGGGATTGGAGAGAGAATCTTTCTATCTAGATTCTCTCTCCAAATCCCGTCCGAAGGGAATCGCGAAGGGAATTCGCAGGAGCACTTAGGATCTGTTCGTGAAGGGATTTAGAGGCTAAAGGAAAGCTGCTGGAGATAGTCTAATCGCTGTGGTCAGGGCATATTCTGTTCTCCTTTTCCGTGCAATGTGATATCTGATGTCTTTCTTTCCCTTCTGCAAATTGCCATATTGTACACTCTTCTACTCGTCTTCCGCTATTTTTAATTCTTGTTCTTTCGGGCCTTTTTATCTTTCTGAAGCTCTGGGCTTGTGTGCGGAATCCTACTGAACTTCATTGCGTTTACCGGGCGCTAGCTCCTTCCATTGAGAATCCATGTCTTACCTGCTTGCTTGGTTATTGAAATCATGTCACTTTCTTTCTTGATTTATTGAAATATGTTCTCATTCTCTATGGAATCAGCGGCCAAGCCAGTCCAACGTATAGCCTCGGATTAGCCAACTATTCTGGACCGATTTACGATTTTTCAAGAGATTTTAGTGTTTTCAAGCTAGGTTTTCCGTACCAGGTTTGGGCCAGGCTCGGCTAGCATTTTCACCATATAATAGATGTACTCGTGATATGGTCACTTCTGCCATTCTCGTCCTTTCTTACAGCTTCTTTGCAGACTTCTTCTTGCTGTATATGGATCGACCATTGGGGCATAATAATACTCTCTGCATCCCATTATACAAGGCGTAACTTCTATCAACGCAGAGAGATCAAGGAAGCAGTTACGTCGCGCGGAGCTCGAGAGGGTTAATGCATGTATGCGCATGAGAGATAGGAGAAAAAGTTAATACATGTATGTATGCACATGAAAGATGAGAGAGAAATTAGAACAGAAGTTGAGAAGACGTCGCCCCCTTTACTTTGCTTTGAGACTTGAAAAAAATATTATGTCTTGTAGTTTGAGATGGAGGGACTACGTCGTCTCACAACATGCTGCGTAGGCGTACTATGCTGTCAGCACGTCGCCGGTCCACTCCAGAACACTTTCTAGGAGCTGTAGGAGGTGCATCATTGCATGCAATCGTCTAGGACTCCAGGCTAGTTGTTTTTACCTGTGTTACTATGTAGTTGTTCCTAGTGGAAGGAATTTTCTCCAATTTTTTCTACTTAATAGTTGAGTTAATACGGTTGTGCTTATATAGATAAAAGGAAAAAAAAAAGGATTATCATACCATCCTAGCAGGTTGGGTCTCTGGTCTACTGCCAAGTAGGGGTGGATATCGAGCTGACTCGATTCGACTCGATTAACTCATGAAGATAACGAGCCAGCTCGACTCGACTTGTTATCTTAACGAGCTAAAAACTCAACTCAGCTCGACTCGTTATAAACTTGAGTTGACTCGTTAAGCTCGTTATAAATGTGAGCAACAAAGCATGCATTAGATACCTCAAACACTCAAACATGGGATTACTGCAAAACAATGATGGATAGAAATGACTAGAAAGTGGAAATTCATAATTCATAACATTCAACTAGAGGTGCTCAAATATAGATGACATTCCCAATTCCAACAGGTGTAGTACAGATTAATGAAGAATATAGATGATCGATAGGCTAAACTATAAGGCAAACTCTAAAAAAGACGGCAAACTCTAAAAAAGACAGCAAGCTTATCTACTACATATTAGAAACATCAAGTTCCTACATGGGTAAGATGCATATTGCATAAGACAATACAAAGCTTATCTTTTTTTTTTCAAACTCGTTAACTCGCTCGTTAAGCTTGTTAGATCGCTCGTTTAACTCGTTAACTTAACGAGCTCAAAAACAAACTCGACTCGACTCGACTCGTTAAGTAACGAGTTCGAGTGGAATCGAGTCAAGTTTCCGAGTACTTGTTAAACTCGCGAGTTTCGAGTTTTTTTTCCACCCCTAGTGCCAAGCAGCTAGGCCTGGCCTGCACGCACTTTGCTTCGCTGTGACGTTCCGAGCTCCGCCGCTAGCTCAGGTCACCTTTTGCCCTCGGCCTCACCAACATGCTTGGGCTCTCTTGGCCCTTCCTGCCTATTAGAAGTAAAACGAGAATAGTAGTAGAATGAATGGGTGAACACCCAAATTGCATTGATCAATGTATGTATTTATACATGTGAAGGGACGACTAATGAACAGATGCCTAATCCCAAGAGGCAACTACTTATACATTCATAAGCAACTGCCTAATCTATGTCTTGATTACATGATTAACTGCCTAATCTATGGCTTGATGAGATCACATGAAGAGGTGTCGTGTTGAGAAGACATTGGTTCACAACACTCCCCCTTGATCGAATCTTCCTCGAGATCAATGCATTGTTAATTCCTTTAAAAATCATGTGGGAACAATCTGAGAATTATATTGATATGCCATTAAAAACTCCTTTAAACCCGGTGGGAGAAATAAGGAGAAAAATATGACATATATAAGTGTGATTAATAAACCACTGTCTTTGGTAACTTCTCTAAAAACCTTGTAGGAAAAATATGAGGAGAAGATATGTTGATATACTGTTGAAAACTCCTTTGAAAACCAATGGGAAAATTTAGGACAAAATTGATACATTATATTTAAGTGATTGTCTTTTGTGAACTCGTATGAGAAAAATTATTATAGGGAAAAACCCACAAAACGAGTTTGAGGACAGTGCATGTCTTTGATGTTTCCTTAAAAACCCCAATGCGGAAAACAGAAAACATGACATATACTTGTGTTAATATTACTTCATTAAAACTTTTCATGAGAAACCTTATGAGTAAAAACTCATAAAAAAAGAGTGCAATATTTGTTAGGACAGGTTAATTGTTAGGAGATATCTCCCCCTGATTCTTGCAAATTTCGAAGTTGTCTCATACCAATCCCCACTACAACACGTCAGGCTTCCGATGGCGTCTATAAATGCCTTTAAAACCTTATAAATGCCTTAAAAAGATTTTAGATAGCGTTTACATGGCGTCAAGAAAAATGGCGCCAGGAAAAGTAATTCGCGGCGCTTAATTATCCACGGCGTTTCTATATGCCGTTATTTCCCACCATACGGTGGCGTTTATAAGCACCGGGGTTCCCTCTATTCATGGCGTTTATAAGCGCCGAGGATCCCTGTATTCATGGCGTTTATAAGCGCCGGGGTTCCCTCTATTCATGGCGTTTATAAGCGCCGGGGATCCCTGTATTCATGGCGTTTATAAGCGCCAGGGTTCCCTCTATTCATGGCGTTTATAAGCGCCGGGGATCCCTGTATTCATGGCGTTTATAAGCGCCGGGATTCCCTCTATTCATGGCGTTTATAAGCGTCGGAGATCCCTATATTCATGGCGTTTATAAGCGCCGGAGTTCCCTCTATTCATGGCGTTTACAAGCACCGGAGTTTCAACTGTCATGGCGCTTATATGTGTCAGGATTCCCCCTATTCATGGCGTTTACTAGCACCGAGGATCCCTCTATTCATGGCGTTTGAAATCGTAGGGGTTTCTACTGGCGTGGCACTTATAAGCGCCTATGTATCTCTTCCAAGGCGAATACAAATTAATATCACATCTAATTACATCACAAGCCAAATTACATTTCAGTACAAATGCATTCTTACCAGGCCAAATTTCACATCTTAAAGCAAACTCTAAGAAGCCATCAACTCCGAAATCTTTTCTAGACCGTCATCCATAAAAGATAACAACTAGTCAATAAGTACAACCATGCATTTTTCCCCTGACGCAATCACTCATAAAACATACACAACATAACTAGTGACAAACTGAAAACATCAAAACAACATGCAACAAAAATGATTAGATAAAGAGGGCTGCTAATTAACCATATATCCACTTCCTGTAAACATCACAGCATTCCTAGTGCAAAACAAGTTTCCGAAGTACTACTGATTAGTTGAAAAGTGCTGCATGCAATACAACATAACAAGTGCTGCATGCAATACAACATAGCAAGAATACTTCTAAAAGTTATACGTGAGCATTTACGGAGTGCTAAAAGTCATGTGAGCCGTGAACTCGGGAAATGGAATGGCATCTCTAATGTTGTCTATTCCAGTTGCAAACTGTACAAGTCGTTCAAATCCAAGCCCAAAACCAGCATGAGGAACTGGAACAGAAAGGTAGAAGTTCGTTATGGCTCATGACAAAAACAAAAGCATGCTATAGTAAGATGCAGCTATACCAGAAATTTTAAATGATCCGTAACAAAAAAAGCATTATCCAGCTTTTTTCAATTTTTGCATGGCCAAGGTATTTAACCTGATCCATATCGCTGTAGATCTAAATACCACCAGTAGCTTTCTTTGTTGAGATTCAACTCATCTAACCGAGCTTCAAAGTAATCAAGACGATCTTCCCAGAACTGTTGAACAACAATTCTGGCAGATGAAGAATTACATCAGATAGAACTGAAGCGTATGTTTCGCCATTCAGTTGTCCAGACATCGCCGTAAATGCTGGTTTGCAGAAGAAATCCTAGCATAAACACATGCAAATAACCATTGTTAAAAAGGACAAAAAATTTGGAAACATTGAAATTACTTGAACAACAGTTTTGAGAACTCAAACAGCCAGCAAAAATAGCAGAGCATATCACCAGAATGATCCAGGTAAAATTGCTTACGAGAAGGAAGGAGCATTTGACATTTGACAAATTATCAGAGATTCATGCATGGAGGCATCAAGTTTACCTGTGACCAATCAACCCTTCCATCCTTGGTAGAAGGAATATTATTGACTAGGCAACCACCTTCATCACTATTTGAAAGCTGTAATACAGAAGGGAAAAAAACATCTTTAAACACGAAGACAATGGGGAAAACCAAGAAGCCAACATTAAGATTGTCATAGGAAAGTTTCTGGTTAAGTATTGGAACGAAAGGGTTGCATCATTTCCAGGACTCATGACCTATATAATTATGCATCTCTAAACTGGAACTCAAAACATTATCAAATTGGTAATTTCTGAAGAAAAAGAACACCAGGAAAAACAAATAGCTAGCAATGAGTAAGGCCGTACTGCACCAAAAGTGTTAATTCGAGGACGGAGATGGGCCATGTGTCTCAAAATTGTCCCGATGCCCGTTTCTTCTGTATAGGAAAAGATGTGGGATCACTTTTGCCAATTTGAAAGAAGAAAAAGTGAAAAACTACATCAGAACGCACGAAAAAGAAACAATGCACTAGAAGTATGTTTATGTGAGATTTGTCTACAACCCACCAAAATGAAAAGCAACTGCAGATGCACAATTAACATTACCAATCTATAGGAGTCTTCTTGGATGGCTGTCTCTTGCCAGGTGTTAGATTGTTTTACGCTACCATAAATAACTGGGTTTCCTCATTAAACACCATGTATTCAAAGAAGTATTTTCTAAAACTGAGTACATGAAAAAAAACATGCCATCAAACACTCGCATAGCAGCTATCAACCATCAAGGAGACAAACTTTCTAATGTTAAAAATGCTCACATAATTCCGGAGCTTCTCTTGCAAAAGCTTTATCAGCTTCTGATCATCTGTTGGAGTACGATGACCAGACAAAGCACTGGAATTCAACAGCTTGTACTCCATTTCATTCTTTTCGCGAAAACACCGACAAAGATCATAAAATGTAAATCAGTGTAGCTATTGTACCAAAATGTAAAGCTAATTGACACAAGCTTGAGCATATTTTCATGAATAGACAACTACTCTAGTACGAAATTGACAATTATTTACCTAATATAAAAATATGACAACTGTACAGATGATAAATATTGTGATTATAAACCTCCATAAAAATATAAATAAAATAAAGACAAGCAGCAAAGGTATCAGCAACAAGCAGCCTCTCTGTTCTTTGTTCTCATACGGCTCCACATCTAGAGTAATTAGAATTTGTAGCTTCAGTTAGCATTCCTAACCACCATGGAATTAGCTTAAATAAGTTCTGACCCCATTATATTACATTACATGTATACTCATTATATTACATTACATGTATACTCATACATATGTATAAAAAAAGTGTTATCTCATTAATTCACATTCAACTCTCATGGAATCGTTGCTGATGAGGTGGGGAAGTGAAGTTTACCTAATGATCGTTTGGTCAGATTTAGAATTGAACGTGCATTTAGAAGTGAGCCATCACGTTCCATTACCTACATATTCAAAAGTTCAATTCATTGTCTTCAATATACAATCTGAACACAAGAAAATGAATATAAAAATATGGAGTTAAATTTCATACATTGTGAAGTGGCCAAGGGATACACAAGAAAATGAATATAAAAATATGGAGCTAAACTTCTTGCCACCTTTGTCTACAGGATGAAGCTCTGGCCTTATTCCCATTTCTTTAAGATCAAGACGAGCATTCAGGTTGTCCTTGGTTTTATCTTTAATACCTAGTAATGTGTTCGCTATATTAGCAAATACATTGTTCTCAATATGCATTGGATCTAAATTGTGGCGTACTAGAAGTGTTTCCCAATAAGGTAATTGAAAGAAACAACTCCGTTTCTTCCACTTAGGCTCCATCTTTATTTCCTCAAGGCTCTTCTTCTTTCTAGGTTCCTTTTCTAGCGCCTTTCCAAAAGTGATATGCAAATCTTTTGTTTGGTTTGATGCATCATATCCAGTTAGAGGAATAGGTGCATCTCTCAGCTCAATAGTACCATCAAATAGATGTGGTTCAAACTGAAACTTATGCTCCTTCTCTAGAAATCTACGATGTCCCATGTAGCATGTTTTGTGGCCATGCTTCAAATACAGCGAGCTGGTTTCAAGAAAGCAATTAGCACAACCAACTTCCCCATTTGTTTTTCTTCCTGACAAATATGCATGACCTGGGTAGTCACTAATTGTCCAGAAAAGTGCAGCACGTAACTGAAACCACTCTGCACGAGATGCATCATAAGTTCGAACACCTTTATGCCAAAATTCTAAAAGGTCATCTATAGTCAACTGTAAATACACATCAATATTATTTCCAGGAGAATATGGACCGGGGATAAGTACGGAGAGAATGAAATTTGATTGCTGCATGCACTCCCCTGGTGGGACATTATATGGTATCAAAACAACAGGCCATATGCTGTGAGAGACAGTTAATGTACGAAATGGACTGAAGCCATCAGTTGCTAAAGCAAGCCTAATATTGCGACAATCTGAACTGAAATCTGGAAATCTAAAGTCAAAGTTCTTCCATGCAGTAGAATCCGCTGGATGCCGCATTAACCCATCCTCAATTCGACATTCACTATGCCATTTGTGGTTGACTGCTGTTTTCGAAGACATGTATCGTTTTTGCAATCTTCTTTTAAGAGGGAAATGACGAACAACTTTTACAGGAACTCTATGAATGCGCTTCCCATCACCGCTCACTTTCTCTGATTTCCACCTAGGAGCTTTACAAGTTGGGCAAGAAGTACAGTTGGCATATTCTTTCCTATACAATATGCAATCATTTATGCATGCATCGATGTTCTCATAACCAATTCCGACATCTCTAACAAACTTTCTAGCACCATGATAATTTTTAGGCAAATTTTCACCTTTAGGCAATGCTTCTTTCAAAAGTAAGAGAAGCTCACTCATCAAAGCAAGCATTACTCACATTCCATAAATTCTTAATATTCAAGAGTCTCACAATGAATTGAAGTCTAGAAAACCTTTGACAGCCTGGGTATAATTCTTGGCTAGCTTCATTAGCTAATCTATAGTATGTTTCAGAATCCACATCCTTTTCTTGCTCATCGTCGCTATATGTCACATCTATGTTGGCATCAAAAAAACCAAGCCCCTCTCTCAACATGGGATCTATTTCATCAGCATGTTCATTGTGAATATGTGGGCTATCGGAGAAGACCAATCCTCACCATGATAAATCCATGTAGTGTATCCAGATATAAAACCATCACAAGTTAAATGATCATGGACAATATTTTTCTCTAACCAGAACTGATTCACACATTTTTTACATGGACAGAGAATTTTATCTCCCCTTGCTGAATTGCAAAAAGCAAACTCAATAAAATTCTTAAGACCATTTTGGTAATCATCTGTGTACTTATATTACAAGATACAATTAATTACACTGCATCTAACATTTTAGAATTGAAAGTGCATCCAGGCACTTATGTTATTTTGGTGATTAATGACAAACGCATATAATGACAATCTATATAATTGTGTAAATGACAAACCTCTAATATGATTATATTGCTATGAGACTAACATGTTTATTGCTAAGATTGAGTATTAGTCTCATCTATTTAGAGGAAAATCAAGTGGGATAGGTAAGCAAAGATAAGGTATGCAATCTCGGTATCCCTTCTATATTTGTTATTGTATTCCTCTTGTGCAAATGCATAGTGAACTCCAAGTAACATGTTGATTATATATATGCACATTGGTTCAAGTCATATTTATTTGTGCATATATATTCGTTTGAGTTCATTATGTGCTTTACTTTTAGTATGCATGTATTAACTAGAGTTAAACTTCACATTGCTATAGATTGACTTGGTGCATGCATGTCTTAGTTGTATATCTTCTCATGCACCTCTCCTACTCAAAAGTGTTTAAGCATTGTCCTAGACTCCTCGTAAGGCAGCAGTACTACTCAAAGGAGTTCTCCAATGAAGTCAAATTTCTTGATCTGAAGCTAAATAAACAACATCAACATGGTAAATGTAAATGAAGTACACAATGCTAAAACTGCTGACGAATGCTAAGTCCGGTATTTCTTGGTGAGCTCAGTTGAAGGGGGACTTCTGAACTTTCTTTTACTAATAAACTAGTACAGATAATATTTCTTATGGTGTTTGGCTATAGGTGCCCAATACTAAGCTATACGGTATGGCTGTTTGACAGTAAGTTTTCTTCGTCGGCTTCGCATATCCATCTAACAAATAATAGTACACAACTAATTATTCATCTCTACAAATATAATATACAGAATGGAAGATACAAACCTACAGTTACTTATATCCATAGAAGAGCAAAAATCAAGCACACCATAACATATGTCACAAGCAAAACCACAACCACAAAAGAAAGCATGCTACTACTCAATGTGATCAGGACATTTGAATATGGATCAGGACTGTCATGTGGGGCCGCCATTACCGGCGCCGAACCCACACCCAAGAGTAGGAAAAGCCGGCTCTTAGTGGCTAGGCGTGATTTTAAAAGATTAGGCATGCAATCAGCATGCAAGGCAAGCAATAATCAGGGAGTTTATTTCCTTTTAAGAGATTAGGCATGCAATCAGCATGCAAGGCAAACAATAAACAGGGAGTTTGTTTCCTTTTGTTAGGGGTTAAGTGTCTATTTAAGAGATGTAATCAGGACTCTTGGGGGTAAGAAAGAATTAGTTCCTTCCAATCCTTCTTCTTCTCGTCTTAATCTCATCTCCTTCACCATCGAGCCGCCGGGCAAAAGCCCCGACGCTCTTACCAACCGCGACTATGAACTACGTAGTCGAGGGCCCGCTGTCTTGGGCGCCGACGCCCTTGACAACCTGGTATCACGTTCCAGGTGATCCTCGGACACTGCACCGCCATCGGCCACCACCACCGCGCCGTCTTTACCGCCCGTCTCATCGCCAATGGCGCAACCGACGACAGCCGACCTCACGGCCCTCATCACTCAGTTGACCGCGACCGTCGCGACACTGCAGGCCAAGTTCAAGACGATGGAGCAGCGCCACACCGACTCCTCCTCGTCCGCCCTCCGGGGGCCGCACAGCGGCGAGCACCACAACGACCGGCCGCCGCGTTTCTAGAAAATGGACTTCCCCAAGTTCGATGGGACCGCTGATCCTCTGGCATTCATCAACCGATGTGAATCCTATTTTCACCAACAATGTATCGCCGAGGAAGAAAAGGTATGGATGGCATCCTACAACCTGGAGGCCGGTGCCCAGCTGTGGTTCATGCAGATACAGCGCGACGAGGGCACGCCGCCATGGCGACGCTTCACCGAACTGCTCAACACCCGTTTCGGGCCGCCTCTGCGCTCGAACCCGCTCGACGAACTCGCGGCGTGCAAGCGCACGGGGTCCGTCGCTGAGTACACGGGCCGTTTCGAAGCGCTGCTGCCCCGTGCCGGCCCACTCTCGGAGCCCCAGAAAATGCAGCTCTTCACCGCCGGTCTGCAGCCGCCCCTCAGCCTCGACGTCGAGCTCCACAACCCGCAGTCCCTCGCCATCGCCACGAGCCTCGCTCGTAAGCTGGAGCTGCGCGATCAGTGTGCGGCGGCCTCCGCACCACAACCCCGCTACCAGACCAAGGGCATCCTGCCGGCGCCCCCACCACGCCTCGCGCTGCCTGCGCCTGCCCCGCCGGCCGTTTCCCACCAAGCCCCGGTGATGGTGGACGGACGCCAGGTCAAACGCCTGTCCCAGGCAGAGATGGAAGAGCGTCGCCGCCTGGGACTCTGCTTCAACTGCAACGAGAAGTTTGGGCGCGGTCACAACCGTGTCTGCCAACGCATCTTCCTCCTCGACTTAGCAACCGCGGACGACGAGGCGGACACCGAGACGGAGGAGCCGGCCGACGACGAACCACACATCTCGGTCCACGCGATCACCGGCATCCGTACCAGCGAGACGATGCAAGTGTCCATCCAACTCGGCGGCGTCTCCCTCCTCGCCCTCCTCGACTCCGGTTCCACCCACAACTTCGTGGCTGAGGAGGCGGCCGTCCGTTCATCGCTGCAGCTACTACCTGGCGGGCGGCTGCAGGTGACGGTGGCAAACGGCGACCACGTTCCGTGTCCGGGAGTGTACCGCGGCGCGCGGTTCACCATCCACGGCGAGACATTCGCCGCGGACTTCTTTGCCCTGCCCCTCGCCGGCTACGACGTGGTGTTGGGGACGCAGTGGCTCGCATCACTAGGGCCCATCCTCTGGGACTTCGGCTCCCTCACCATGTCCTTTTGGCGTGACGACCATCAGGTGTGCTGGCGCGGCAAGGCGGGGCCGCCTAGTCCGGCAGTCAGGACGTGCACCGCCATCGATCTCCTGCCGGCCCTCCTCGACGCATTCGCTGCAGTCTTCACCGAGCCCAAGGGCATGCCGCCACCGCGCTCCCGCGATCACGGCATCACGCTTCTTCCAGGATCGAGCCCGGTGGCGGTCCGCCCCTACCGCTATCCTACCGCGCACAAGGACGAATTGGAACGCCAGTGCGCCGCGATGCTGGAACAAGGCATCATTCACAGGAGCTCCTCGGCGTTCTCCTCTCCCATACTGCTCGTGCGGAAGGCTGATGGCACCTGGCGCTTCTGCATCGACTATCGCGCCTTGAACGCAATCACAATCAAGGACGCCTACCCGATTCCGGTGGTTGATGAGCTCCTCGACGAGCTCCACGGCGCCCGTTTCTTCACCAAGCTGGATCTCCGTTCTGGCTACCATCAAGTCAGGATGCAGCCCGAGGACATTCCCAAGACCGCGTTCCGCACACACGATGGCCTCTACGAATTCCTGGTGATGCCGTTCGGGTTGTGCAACGCCCCGGCGACGTTCCAGGCATTAATGAACGACATATTGCGGCCATTCCTCCAGCGGTTCGTCCTCGTCTTCTTCGACGACATCCTCATCTACAGTACCACGTGGACTGATCACCTACGCCACGTGCGTGCAGTCCTCACCGTCCTACACCAGCATCGTCTCTTCGCCAAGCGGTCCAAGTGCGAGTTCGGCGCTGAATCCATCTCCTACCTCGGCCACATCATCTCCACATCCGGCGTTGCCATGGACCCGGCCAAGGTACAGGCCGTCGCGGACTGGCCGATGCCCCGGTCCGTCCGGGCATTGCGCGGCTTCCTAGGCCTTGCGGGCTACTACCGCAAGTTCGTCAAGGAGTTCGGCAAGATCGCCGCACCCCTCACCGCCCTTCTCCGCAAGGAGGGGTTCTCCTGGTCCGCGGAGGCGGAAGCAGCATTCCAGGCGCTCAAGACCGCCGTCACGACGGCGCCCGTACTCGCGCTGCCCGATTTCACCCAGCCATTCATCATGGAATGCGATGCCTCTACCCACAGGTTCGGCGCCGTCCTCTTACAAGACCAGCACCCGGTCGCATTCTTCAGCCGGCCAACCGCGCCGCGACACAGCTCCTTAGCAGCGTACGAGCGCGAGCTCATTGGCCTCGTCCTCGCCGTTCGACACTGGAGGCTGTACCTATGGGGTCGCCGCTTCGTGGTAAGAACTGATCATTTCAGCCTCAAATATCTGCTCGACCAGCGACTGGCAACCATCCCGCAGCACCATTGGGTGGGCAAGCTTCTCGGTTTCGACTTCACGGTCGAGTACAAGGCCGGCGCCACCAACATTGTGGCCGACGCCTTGTCCCGGCGTGACACCGAGGAGGCGGTCCTCCTGGCCATCTCCGGACCACGCTTCGACTTCTTCGACCGGCTGCGCCTCGCCAACACTACCGATCCAGCATTGGCCGCGCTCAGGGAGGAAGTCGCAGCGGGCCAGCGAGCCGCGCCGTGGTCCATCATCGACGGCCTGGTCGCGTTTGCTGGCCGCCTCTACGTTCCCCCGGCGTCACCTCTCCTGCATGAGCTGATCAGCACCATCCATGAGGATGGCCACGAGGGCGTCCAGCGCACTCTGCACCGCCTGCGTCGCGACATCCATGCGCCCCAACTCCGGCGCGCTGTCCAGGACTTCGTTCGAGCATGCGCCACGTGCCAACGGTACAAGTCCGAGCACTTGCAACCTGCAGGACTTCTGCTGCCTCTTCCAGTGCCTTCGGCGGTCTGGGCGGACATCGGGCTTGATTTCATCGAGGCGCTCCCTCGCGTAGGTGGCAAGTCCGTCATCCTCACGGTGGTGGACCAATTCAGCAAATACTGCCACTTCATTCCCCTCGCGCACCCGTACACAGCGGAGTCGGTGGCCCAGGTGTTCTTCGCCGAGATCGTGCGTCTCCATGGTATACCCCAGTCCATGGTCTCCGACCGGGACCCCGTCTTCACGTCCATCTTCTGGCAAGAGCTTATGCGGCTCACGGGCGCCAAACTTCACATGACGACCGCGTTCCATCCCCAGTCCGATGGCCAGACGGAGGCTGCCAACAAGGTGATCGTCATGTATCTCCGCTGCCTGACAGGTGATCGGCCTCGACAATGGGTGCGCTGGCTCCCATGGGCGGAGTACATCTACAACACGGCGTTCCAGACCGCCCTGCGCGACACGCCATTCCGGATCGTCTACGGTCGCCACCCACCGTCCATCCGCTCCTACGAGGCCGGCGAAACACGGGTCGCGGCGGTCGCCAAGAACATGGAGGAGCGGGATGAGTTCCTCGCCGACGTCCGCTACCGCCTGGAGCAGGCCCAGGCCGTGTACAAACGACACTACGACAAGAACCACCGGGAGCTTCGCTTTGCCGTAGGCGACTGGGTTTGGCTACGACTCAGGCAGCGGGCAGCGGCATCCTTGCAGACTCTGACCTCCGGGAAGCTCAAGCCACGCTTCTACGGGCCGTACCGCATCTCCGAGATCGTCAACGAGGTCGCCTACCGCCTCGAACTGCCGGCCCGAGCACGACTCCACGACGTTTTCCACGTGGGCCTCCTGAAGCGGTTCGTTGGCGTTCCGCCAGCAGCTCCCCCGGCGCTACCGCCGATCCACCATGGTGCTGCCGTTCCCGAGCCGAACTGTGTCACCCGTTCACGCTTGGCTCGTGGCATCCGCCAGCTCCTCGTCCATTGGAAAGGCGCGTCGGCTTCAGCTGCTACATGGGAGGACGCGGAGAGCTTCATAAATCGTTATCCAGCTTTCCAGCTCGAGGACGAGCTGCTCACCGAGGGGGGGAGAGATGTCATGTGGGGCCGCCATTACCGGCGCCGAACCCACACCCAAGAGCAGGAAAAGCCGGCTCTTAGTGGCTAGGCGTGATTTTAAAAGATTAGGCATGCAATCAGCATGCAAGGCAAGCAATAATCAGGGAGTTTATTTCCTTTTAAGAGATTAGGCATGCAATCAGCATGCAAGGCAAACAATAAATAGGGAGTTTGTTTCCTTTTGTTAGGGGTTAAGTGTCTATTTAAGAGATGTAATCAGGACTCTTGGGGGTAAGAAAGAATTAGTTCCTTCCAATCCTTCTTCTTCTCGTCTTAATCTCATCTCCTTCACCATCGAGCCGCCGGGCAAAAGCCCCGACGCTCTTACCAACCGCGACTACGAACTACGTAGTCGAGGGCCCGCTATCTTGGGCGCCGACGCCCTTGACAAGGACACAACTCCATTTCAAACAAAATTTCATAAGCCAACCAAACTGGGGAAACGAAAGCAAACCATCAGCAAATCATCACTCTCCTGATTACTCTCCTGATTGACTACATGTTAATTTTCCAATTGAAAAGGTGTCATGGAAAATTACAAACCATCAGCAATGGAAAATTGGCTAATTTAGTGCCAAATCTACAACATACAACATACAAACCATCAGCAATGGAAACTGAAAATTGACTAATTTAGTGCCAAATCTACAACATCCAAACCATCAGCAATGGAACCAAGCGCTTTCTCTTCCATAATGAGTTAATGGGCTTCTATATAGGATTGGATGAAGCTGTCTTGACATTGTTCTTAAGCTAGTGCAGAATGTTTCAACAAATTACATTTCTCCAAGCCATCAACTCAGTTCTATGCTTACAGACAACTAACGGGAGAGGAGCTTTCTGACAAATTTCAGATTACCACAGTACATCTCAGATTATCAATTCTACAACATACAAACTTTGCACATCTCAGATTATCAAATCCTTTGAGCTCACCTTGCGGCCACCGAGACAGGATGAAGAGCCGGCGGTCGGAGCGGAGACGGGCGGCGGCGTGGGGGAGACGGGTTCCCAAGAGGAGGAGGCATGGGGGAGTCGGAGACGGGTGGCGGCGTCACGGCGGAGGCCTCCGGGGGTCGGAGACGAGAGGAGGCGTGGGGAGACGGGTTCCCGAGAGGACGAGGCGTGGGGGAGTCGGAGCCGGGCGGCGGCGTGACGGCGTGGGGGTCCGAGAGGAAGATCCGCCGCGAACGCTGTCAACTGATCGGCCGGGGAAGGAGATGCGTGTGGGAGATCGATCGATCGGCAGCGCGCAGAGGCTGGCGTCGTGGCGATCAAGTAGATCGATCGCGGCGAGGGGCGACGCGCGGAGGCTAGCCGGCGAGAGCCGGCTAGGTTTTAGATGGAGGGGGAACGGGGAATTTTTCCAGGGGTTAACTTATGCTGGCGCGCGTGTGGGTATAGGACCTGCATATGGGTGCGCGCGCTGTTTTCCATCTTCGCGCCCGTTTTTTTCATCGAAACACGGTATAAGCGCCGCAATTGTAAGAGTTTTCGACGACGTTTATTTATGCCTCAGTAAGGATACCACAACGTTTGTAAGTGCCGCAATATCCAATTTTTTAAGTCATAACAAACGCCAGGAATAAAGTCTACCACGACGCTTATAAATACCGGTATAGAGTGGAATTCCCCGGCGTTTATAAGCGCCGTAGAAGACTCTAACCCGACGTTTATAAACGCTGGTATAGAATGGAATTCCCTGGCATTTATAAGCGCCGTGGTAGACTCTAACCCGGCGTTTATAAACGCCGGGGAATTAAATGCCTTGAATGATAAAAAACACCGGCTTTAGCCTTATTAGGGGCGTTTAGATTAAACGCCGGGTAAAATAAACGCCGGGAAATCCAGGTTATGTTGTAGTGCCCATGAATACATTTCAAGAATGTAGAAGATGGTAATGACTTGGTAAAAAGATCAGCGAGGTTATCACATGATTTGGTTTGCAAGATGTTTATCTCCCCACTTTGCTGTAACTCATGAGGATAAAACAATTTTGGAGCAATATGCTTTGTGATGTTGCTCTTTATATAACCTGTCTGCATTTGTATAACACAAGCTGAATTATCTTCATAGATAATTGTAGGTGATTCAATAGAACCAATACCACATGATTGTTGTATGTGGTTAATCATTCTGCGAAGCCATACACATTCACGTGAAGCTTCATATAGTGCAATAATTTCAGAATGATTAGTGGAAGTAGCTACCAGAGCCTGTTTAGAAGATTTCCATGAAATAGCTGTTCCACCATGTAAAAATACAAAGCCTGTTTGAGATCTGGCATTATGGGGATCTGATAAATAGCCAGCATCCGTGTATCCAATCATAGTGGGATCTTGATTTCTTTTGAAATATAATCCAAGATCCTTTGTGCCATTGAGATATCTGAGAATATGCTTTACACCTGTCCAATGACGTTTGGTTGGTGCAGTGCTATGTCTAGCTAGTAAGTTCACTGCAAATGCAATATCAGGTCTGGTGCAGTTTGCAAGATGCATAAGCGCTCCAATGGCACTAAGATAAGGAACCTCGGGTCCCAGTACCTCTTCTTCATCATCACATGGTCTGAATGGATCTTTCTCCATATCTAGAGATCGAACAACCATATGTGTTTTAGATGGATATGACTTGTCCATATTGAATTTTCCCAATATTTTTTGGATATAGGTTGATTGATGCACTAAAATTCCTAAGGGAAGGTGCTCCAGTTGTAAAACTAAGCAAAATTTGGTCTTACCCAAATCCTTCATCTCAAATTCCGTCTTTAGGTGATTGCATGCTTCATTTATATCGTTAGAGTTGCCAATGATATTTAAATCATCAACATATACGGATATAATACAGAATCCCGTTGGAGATTTCTTTATGAAGACACATGGGCAATCATCATTGTTTGTGTATCCCTTCTTTAGAAGGAATTCACTTAGTCGGTTGTACCACATTCTTCCCGACTGTTTCAAGCCATATAGTGACTTGTTTAGCTTTACACAGTACATGTTGCGATTTATGTTTGGATTCGGAATTGAGATTCCATCGGGAACCTTCATGTATATGTCCGAATCAAGTGACCCATAAAGATATGCTGTCACTACATCCATCAACTGCATAGATAGATAATTTTGAACTACCAATGATATTAAGTATCGGAATGTTATTCCACTCATAACTGGAGAATATGTTTCATTGAAATCAATGCTGGGTCTCTGCGTGAACCCTTGTGCTACAAGTCTCGCTTTATGTCTCACCACCTCATTGTTTTCATTCCGTTTCTGGATGAAAACCCATCTGAATCCCACAGGAAAGATTTTTGGGGTGTAGGTATTGCAGATGTGAATACTTTTCTTTTGGTAAGCGAGGCTATCTCAGCTTGAATTGCTTCCTTCCATAGAGTCCAGTCCGAGCGTTTTTTGCACTCTGTCATGGTCTTAGGATCTGGATCATTTAGGAGGTTATTTGCAATTGTTGCGGAGAAGTAAGTGTCGACAATTGTAGTCTTTCGGTCATATGATTCTCCATAATCGATATAATTAGTGGAAATTTCTTGAACCCTTGATGATGGCTCATTATTTCCCAAAACTATGGAGCCAGGGCGTTCCAATGTCCCAGGATCAGCAATAGAGTGCACTTTTGATCTAGGTTGTGGATCAACTTGAGGTTGGCTTGCATTTACTGATTTGAAGGATTTTGTCCTTGGTTTCTTTTGTTGCTTGAAAGAAGCTACATCTTTAGCCGTGGCCTTACTTCTCCCCCTCTTACTTTGAAGTGGGAGTTGAATGGTTTTGTTTGGTACCTCCACTCTTTCAGGCACATTTCGGGCAGGATAATAGGATTTAGTAACACCTTTAGTATCAGTAAATGCATCTGGTAGGTTATTTGCAATGTGTTGCAAATTTATAATTTTCTGAACTTGAAGTTCAGTTTCTTGAGTACGTGGATCTAAGGTGGAAATGTCTATAGCATCCCAATTGATTTCCGGGCATTCTATTTGGTACTTGAAATCTCCCCCTAATGCCGGGAAATGATCCTCATTAAATATACAATCAGCGTGCCGGGCCGTGAATAGGTCCCCAGTTAGGGGTTCAAGGTATTTAATAATCGATGGAGATTGATACCCCACATAGATCCCCAATTTCCTGTGTGGGCCCATAGAGGTACGCTTGGCAGGTGAGATCGATACGTATATAGCGCAACTGAATTTTCGCAGATGGAAAATATTTGGTATATTTCCACGTACTAATTGCTGCGGGGAAGCTGTATGATGTGCAGTTGGTCGCAATTGTATTAAGTCAGCAGCATGTAAGACCACATGACCCCAACATGAAGTTGGTAAGTTGCAATTTTGTAATAAGGGTCTTGCAATCCACTTGATTCTCTTTATAAGAGATTCTGCCAAACCATTTTGAGTATGGACATATGGAACAAAATGTTGTACTTGAATTCCTAAAGCCATGCAATAATCATTGAATGCATGTGAGGAAAATTCAGCAGCTGTCCAATCTATTGATTGAATTTGGTGTTCAGGATAATGTGCTTTAAGTTTAATAATTTGAGCAATTATCTTTGCAAAAGCATGGTTACATGTGGATAAAAGACACACATGAGACCATCGAGTAGATGCATCTATAAGAACCATGAAATACCTAAACGGTCCAGACAATGGTTGAATGGGGCCACATATGTCACCTTGAATACGTTCAAGGAATTTGAGTGGCTCATGTTGGATTTTAAGATGAGAAGGTCTCAAAATCAATTTCCCAGTTGCACATGCAGTGCATATAAAATCTGAGGATTTTGGGAATTTGGCAACATGCAGATCATGACCATTAGAATTACTGATAATTTTTCTCATCATCCCTATACCAGGATGATCAAGGTGATCATGCCAAGTTTGGAATGCATCAACATTCTGGAAAATTACCTTGTACGCAACATGCGATACGGGTTTAATGTATGTGAAGTACAATCCAGACGGTAAAGAGGAAATCTTTTCAAGTGTTTGTCTGCCATATCCGTAATCTTTAGTGATGAGGAGAAATTCCTCATTATTGTCATCATGGGTTTCAACATGGAAACCATTTTTGCGTATATCTCTATAACTTAATAGGGTACGTGTTGAATCAGGATATAATAGTGCATCCTCGATTGTGATTTGAGTACCCATAGGAAGCATGATAGTGGCACGACCAGAACCAATTATCATTGCATTGCGTCCAGCGATTGTCAAAACATTTCCTTGCCTCTTAGTAAGAGTTTGGATATTTTGTTTCCCTTAGTATATAATTAGTAGTACAACTATCTACTAGGCACAATTCCTCCTCCATCAGATCGACTCCCGTAGAAATCTATATATAAATGAAGAATTTTAAAATTCTTGGTGAATATATATAGAATACATACAAACTTTATTGAATATCAAACATAATTATTACATTCATTAGGATATCCAATGTATCAATATGATGACAATATTATGTAATACAACACTTAGGACATAATTGTACTTTATTACAATAAATAGGTCACTAGACTTGGGATCTAAGCGATTGGGAGCCTAGTCAAGGTCACCAAACATGTCATTGGAAGCAAATTCCATGATCATATTCTCTGTGTTGACTGGATCCTTGTCTTTCAGTACGACGTTGTTGCTTGGTTCCTTAGGAATTTGTTGCGAACAACCAGCCTCTTCCTTGGAGTTGTCAGGTTGAAGATTGAAATGGGCTTCATACCGCTGTCCCGGGGTAGCACGTCCACGTCCCACAGACTTTAGATAGAGATCAACAAGGTGACATGGGGTACAACATTTCTTTGTGATGTGGTTATAGCAACCACATTTCTAACAAATAGGCTTGTCATTTCTTTGTTTGGAAACGCCTTTGCCCTTATTGGGGATACGTGACTTATTCTTCTTGTTGCTTCCGCATTTGTTTTTACCATGGGAATTTCTTTGATAGTTCTTAGGAGAACCAGTAAATTTGGGTTTATTCTGAGCATTGGCATGAACTTCAGGGGCAGACCCCAGAGGGCGCTGCTGATTGTTCCACACCATGAGTTCATGGTGTCTTTCAGCTTGAAGTAATGTTTGAATAAGCTCGGAATAAACTGTGAAATTTTTCTCACGGTATTGTTGTTGAAGGATTCTTTCAGCGGGAAGCATTGTAGACAAAGTCTTTTCAATTTTATCCGCATCGAAAAGTTCCTTCTCACATAATTGCAACTTAGTGCTAATCCTATGAACAACATGGTTATAATCACCAACAGTTTTGAAATCCTGAAGGCGAAGTTGGGCCCATTCAAAATTGGCCTCAGGCAGGATGAGTGCCTTTTGCTGTTCATAGCGTTGCTTGAGAGAAAGTCATAGTGCACGTGGATGTTCCTCCAACATGTATTCAGACTTAAGGTCTGGATGTATATGCTGCCTTATAATATATAAAGCTGCATACCTATGTTGATCACCTATTGGTTCTGCACCTTCTGCTTGTTCAAGAAGTACATAATAAAGTCCACGGGTCGCAAGACTGACTTTTATATCCATAGCCATTGTGGGATAATTGTGTCCGTCAAGAGCGAGTACATCAAACTCTTTGGCGGCCATAGTTCCTACATGAGGCAACCATAGATTTTGTTTAATTTATTATGGGTAAATTAAAATTGCTATAGTGATGTTGTAAAATGCAAAATAAGTTGAAAACAAGAAAATTCTTGTATCATAAGTGTAAATCTTAAATATGTGCTAACATTTTGGAGGTAGCCACCAAAATGGTGTAGACCTCTTATAGGCATAATCTGTTGATACAATATATAAATTGGTGATCCAAATCCATAGTTAAGGCCAACTTCTGCCGAAGCGAAGCGAAGGCCCGTCGCTGACAGGCTTGGGCCGGCAGGTCGTTTATCTAACACAGTAGATGCCTCTTGTGTTATGCAACTTTGTATTAACACATGTAGGTAATCACTGTAAAAGTGTAGACCTTGTTTAATTCATATTTCGTATTGGGTACGCACGTTCAGGATAATCACTATGTATTTAAACATAGTGTAGATCCCACAGTAGCAATTATGGTGCTACCTTGTGTATGGCCAATATCAAGAATTTGTGAACATTGTGTAATACAAAGTAAGGAAAAACACATAAAGTATTTTGCAGATAAATATATTAAGCACTTAAGACTTGTAATGATAAAAGCATATGGGATAAATTATCGTGACAAGTCAGTACCAAATTACATGAAAACCTAGAGGTTTTATTGCGAATTTGTGACTGAAATATATGAAATAAAAATAAAATAAATAAAATGGCATGTGGGCTGAAAACCACCGAAGTGGCCCATCGGGCCACAGGCCTATGCGGGCGGGCGTCGCTTAGGCAGGTCAAGCTGGCCGATTGGGCTGAGCCGGCCTATTGCGCCAGCAGTTTGGCCAGTCAGTGAGTCGCTTGCGCGGAATAAAAGGAGCCGGCCGATCCAGCGTTTAGGTTTTGGGTTCCTTTGCCAACATGCCGCCGCCACTTCACACACCGGGCGCAGCCGCCGTCTATGTCGCACGGGCGCAGCCACTGCCGCCCCGCCTGCCCCGCCGCTTTCTCACATTGGAGAGGACTTCCCCCTCAGCGGGGGATATGAAGCCGCCGCCGCAGTTCGAGTTGAGGACCTCAGCGCTCGGAAGGCCGAGGGTCGCCGGATTCCACAAGCCCAGGAGGAGTCTGGGTCGCCGGTTTGCTGCCTCAGAGACCATGCGACGGAGGAGGAAGCCACGCGGAGGAGGTACAGGCGATGTTGGCTCTGGTGAAGGCGGTGTTGGGGTTGGAAGTCCCACATCCGCGGCGTCAACGTAATAGGGTGGCGCACCACGACGAGCGGCGCGCGTGCCTGCCGGATTGATGAGGATGCCGAAGCCGGGTGCTTCGACCGCTCTACCATCCTCTGGCGCTGAGGTCGCGACTTGGGCGAGACCGACGCGGTTCATGAAGGTGTAAGCCAGCAGGGTCCCTGGACGAGGCTCGTCTTCAGCCACGGTGCACAGATACGCGGTGATGCGTGGACCAGTAGACACCACCACTGAGGGCGGCGGTGACTGGTGGCCGCGAGGATCCAGACACTCGAAGACGGAGCGGCTGCAAGAGCCACGCCGTGGCGCCCAAAACCTAGAGCGTGGCGACCTGTTGCCATGGCGACGGATCGGGCGATGGCGGGCTCCACCAACTCAGCGAATGGCGTGGAAGAGTGCATGAAGAATGTGATCAGGTAAGTCGATTTTCTCCATTGTTACTTACCGACAATGAAAATGGGAGGCCTTTGTGCCTAGTGACAATCTCAGTTTTGTTCTTCCGGTGCTCAGTTGTAGATCGTGCTGATAACATATTAGAAGTAAAATGAGAATAGCAGTAGAATGAATGGATGAACACCCAAATTGCATTGATCAATGTATGTATTTATACATGTCAAGGGACGCCTAATGAACAGATGCCTAATCCCAAGAGGCAACTGCTTATACATAACTGCTTATACATTCATAAGCAACTGCCTAATCTATGTCTTGATTACATGATTAACTGCCTAATCTATGGCTTGATGAGATCACATGAAGATGTGTCATGTTGAGAAGACATTGGTTCACAACACTGCCATGCCTGGCTTGTATGGTTCTTCTTGTGTCGTGACATACACATACATCGTGTAATTGGATGAAAGGTAATCATTGTAGGCTTGATATGTCTTCCAATTACCAGAATACCGTATTTCTATAACTCAACAACTATCTGTAATTGCAAATTTGCAATTAGTTATGTATTATTTTGCAAGTTTTCATTGGCCACGGATGAAATGATGAGATGCCACAATCTATCACTGCATCCGTTCACTTTTGTAAGGCTTATTTTTTTTAATAATCTTGTTCACAAATATAAGGCTTACATGCAGATTTAATGAGATATTTCTTTCTATACCCCTATTTATTCTCTCTCAACTATATGCATTTATCCATTACCACCCATACAAAGTATACCTTTTTATCTTCCAAGACAATTAAATAGGAGCATCTAAATCATCTCTCTCATACCTTTCTCAATTTTAACGTAACCTTAATCCCTGTGCAAAATCAAATACGTCTTATAAGAAATAAATGGAGAGAGAAATATACATCATCTACTTGTTGTAGATGATAAAAAAATCCATACTACACCACTTTAAAGATTGGCGGCTATGCAAATGCTACTCAAAACATTGCCCTCGGGACTATACCATCTTAAAAAGGTGGTTTTTTATGGAGTAGTAACACTCTAAGGATGTGTTTGGTTCACGAGCTCAGGCTGGATGGGATGGCTCTATTCATCTTTTTCCATTCATCTTCTCCATTGTTTGATTGGATGGATGGATGAATGAGGTCATCCAACTTTCATCCCACTAACCAAAATTGAATTCTCTTTCTATCCACCATCTAACTCTCATCCCATCCAACTGTATCACTCCAATCAAACAAAAAATTGACTTATCCCATACATCTTTCACCTCTCTAATCAAATATGAGTATAGATGATTTCATTTCTGTCAGGCTGAATAACCCCATCCTATTCACTCTTTTTGCCCTTAAACCAAATAAACCATAGATCAATGGTGTGCAACCAAGGTTCAAAATTTTGTTTTAGGTCAAATCCCGTCGTCGACCGAAATCTGATTTTTCAGCGAGATCTCGTTATTTCGGACGAAATCCGGACGAAATTCAAAAACCAAAATTTAAATCCGGTTTTTTTAACCAAAATTTCTAGGATTTCGTTCCAAAAACCGAAATTTCGGTTGAAATATGCGAAATCTCGGCAACATTAAAATGGGGAAAAAAGTATGCAAAATTCATTAATTTTTTTTGAAATTTTTTATGTATGCTTTTGACATATCATTACATATTTCCATGTAATCTATAGATAATGATCAACCTTGAGTAATTTGTAAAAATTCATAGAGTGAAAAAGTACTATGAAATGGTATCCTGGAGCTAGAAAAAAAAGGGAATTTTTTTTTGAAAATAATCATGAAAGGATTTATCTGACATTTCTATCTATTTTAATGAAATTTACTAAGTTTTTGCACATAAAATATTGTACACAACAAAATTTTGGTAGCATTTCGTCTGTTTTTTTAATTTGATCACTTTAACCATGCAACATAATACGAGCATTACATAATATGATCACAAATGATAAACATTTAAATTACATTCACAAACATCATGCGTTCCATCCATCACAAACATCATGTGCTCCATCCGTCACAAACATCAAGTGTTCTATCCATCACAATTTGTCTCATAAATACATACGCGAGAGAAATACCTGTTGAAGGCTTGTAGCATGGATCATGGATGACGCTCAGCCCACCTGAGACCTCCAAGAGGCAAAATTAAATAAGGAGTATTAATATTTTTTGCATGAAGAAGTGTGGAAAGAGTGAAATGATGTTGTCAACAACTATGCATTGACGTACCTACGAGTAGTACCTATGTATGGTGCAACCTCTACCTCTGCATTGTCAACAATGATCTCGTTGTACTTCCTCTCGTGCTCTTGCTTTTAATCCTCCCAGGTCACGTTCCGTGGTAGCCATACGGACTTCCAGTGTTCGTAATGAGCGATCCAGGACGCAGGTTGCTCTGGCTGATGCAAGTACCTGGTAGGCATTTGTCGTGCATACGGCTCTGTGTAGGGATCAGTGTAGTCAAACAACGATGACATGTTCGACCCGTCATGACTCTAGCGGTGACCGTACACACCCTGATCACCTCCGTAGGTCATCAAGCCGTACCCTAACATGGGGTACCCAGGTTGCTCTGTGGGGAAGACCCAATTGCTGCTAGACTGGCTGCTAGACCACGAGGCTATGTCATCATGAGGCTGTCATGCCTGCTGTCCACTGTAACATCCTCAGTTTCGCTTTCTGGGAAAATTCTAATTTAAATTAATTAAATTCAAAAATTGGAGTTTCCTTGGTGTTTATGTTAACCTGGCATCCCTTCCCATCCAAAATCAGAATTTAATTCCCTTCCGTTCGAAAAATCGAATTTCTCGGTTTCTGGCGGTACCTGAAATTTCACCCGAGTTCGAAAATGCTCAAAAAAAATCCCGAAATCACTTCAATTAGGTCCCAAATATTCCAAAATGATTTTTGGAGTGATTCCCAAGATTTTTGGAACTCCACCCCTATTTTATCTCGCGCGGCTTTTGTTTAATGCCCACTATTCGCTCCAGAATATTCAAATCCACAAATTTCATCCAAATTCCGCGAAACCAATTTTATTGAGTTCCAAATATTCCAAAATGGTTCTAGGAATTTTTCCGAAATTTTTAGACCATTTTTGCTATTTTTTCTCTAGGGCATCACTTTCGCGTAATCATCGGCCAATGGGAGCTTGCCACGTGGCGCTACAGTACCCTTCATCTTCAACCTCTGGTCATGCACGATTGGAAGCAGGCAACAATGGAGATTGCCTCTCTACTCACCTCCACCCATTCAAATCCCTCTAACTCCTTCAATAATGCTCCAAATCAATCACGGCTAGATCCGTTGGAAGCACAACGACGATACCTTTCCATTCCCCACCATCATTAGTCGCCAATCCCGCCGGAAACCGTCGCATCAAGCAAAAACCAAAATGCACATAACTTGGCCGTTTCTTCTCCAAACGGTGTGCTTCCACCTCTCATTGCTTCTTTTAAGGACTCTCTTCCCGGTGGTAGCACTCACTCTTAGCCTCTCCACCTCGTTCATCCGCTAAATCAAGAAAAACCGGCGCCGGAGCACGTTTTCGTGTGTTCTTTGTGTTCATCGTTGTTCCTCCCTCTCCGGTGGGTCAATCATCATTCAGTTTGTTTCCTTGTGATCGTGTGGGAGTCTAGATTCTAACCCAACAATCAATTTTAGGTTCCATCGAGAATTGGAGACGAATTTCAAGTTTTTGTCACTTCTGCCGGAACTCCGTTTTTCGCCAAATTCGTCGTCTCCAGTGAGAATTGATTCAATTCCTTGCTCCTAGAAGTTCTTTAGGATGTTCCCTCCATGATCCATCTTTCAATAATGCTCCTAGAAATTGTGCAAAAATTTGGATTTTGGAGAAGGGAAGTGTTCTCTGTTTTTTTGGTTGGGGGCTCCACCGTGCGAGGCTGCCCGGTTGGCTGCGCTGACGCCCAAGACGCATCCGCGCCGGCCGCCGCCGCCGCCACCGGCCACGCCCCCCCGTCGCCGGCCACACCCTCCCCTCCAAGCTCCAATTTTGCTCCCATGGCTATGGCCATGAGGCTTGGAGAAGAAGCCTCCTCCCCTCTATGACACCATGGGCCCACCTGCCATAGACTAAAAGCCATCCAAAAATAAAAAAAAATAGAAAAAGGAATATTCCGGGAATATTCTCTCGTTTTCGATTTTTCAAGGTTTTCGAACTTCGGAAGCTCATATCTTTTCCGTCCGAACTCCGATTGACTCTGTTCAAATTCCTAAATTAATCTAAAATCAATACCTACCTGCCAGTACTACTTTTGTAATTTTTGGATTTTATTTATTTTCTTGTATTTATTTGTTGTCTCGTTTTGCGCGTAGCCGAGGAGTCGTCCGAATCCGCCGACCCCGCCGCCGAACTTCAAGCGTTCGATGACCTCGCCGACCGAAGGCAAGTCACCTTGACGCATATTGACCCTATGTTTACAAATGTGTTTTAAAGTGTTTTATAAACTTGCATGCTATGTTTATCATCGTATGTCAAATATAAGTGAATAGTTAATCCGATTCGTGAATACCTCCTTTGTTATTGACATCCATGTTACTTGTAACCCTAGGAAATTTGCTATGCCATGTTTACCTTATATGGTCACCTTTGTTGAATAGTACGGTAGATTCGCTTAGGACCCATATCGATGAAAATGACCCATGGGTGGGATTATTCAAAAATAATGATTTAAAGTGTGAATTGGAAATGATTATAATGATTTTGGTACTATTTTTATAAAATAAAAAGAAAAGGAAAAATGGTTTGGACTTGGGCGGAATGGAATGTCAGGTGGGTGCGGATTGAGCACTAGTTGCATTGTGCAGGTGCCGCCCCAAGTCAAATAAGGACCGACGCTTATGATTGTCCATTCTAAGCATAACCGTACTACCACATGTCTATAATGGTACGACCTGGCTAACTAATTTGTAGAAACCTAACTTAGACTCACCAAATGGTGGAATGTGAGTGCCGGATAGAGGCAAGACTGTTTTTCTCACACGGCGCAAGAGGGGGCTTCATCTGGTGGCTAGAACCCTAACAGCGGTGAAACCTCAGCGGGTGGGTCAGGATAGGCGTATACATTGTAAAGGCCTTGTCATGATCTCTCTGCCGACACACCAAAGGAAGTGTGTTAATTGCATGGCATCAAGAGACGATCATGTCTTGTGGGTAAAGTTGTACACCTCTGCAGAGTTAAAACTATTCGAATAGTCGTGCCTACGGTCAAGGGCAAAGCAAGGAATGCTTTTATATTGGTAGACTTGGTTTTGGTTTTAAAATTAAACGGTGCTTTGTTTTGGGATTCGGGAGTGGTTAGAACTCTCGGATATTTAATGGCGGATTGAACCAACAAGGTGGAAAGAACCTATTTTATGCCTTGACGGAAAGAGTCATATGTGATTAAACTTAATCTTTTAAAAGTTGGCGGTTAGAGCCTTTATATTGGTGATGGTGGATAGAACCTTCACTGGAATATTAAATAATTCAATTGCTAAAATAATTGTTAAAATGTGTTTTATGACAATTATACCTAAGTATGGTTTAATGAAATTTGGTTTTGTGCAAATGAACCATATTAAGCCTTCCTTTGGAAAGCCCTACATATGCACACTTTCCCCGATTTGCTGAGTACTTTTGTACTCACGTGCTACACATCTTGTCATCATCAGAGAACTACCAGGACGCACCTGAAGACGGTGAGTTCTACACCGAAGACTTCGAGGAAGATTGCCAGGATAGCTAGTCGCGCTTCTTGTCGTCGCCTGTGGTGTTTGTGGTGTTCGCTCTTTGTCGCTTTTGCTTCCGCTGTCGTGTCTCCGGTCTCGTGATCGAGTATTGTAATAAGTGGCCATATGGCCTATACTTTATTATTTATGTTACCATTTCGTTATGTTCGGCAATGACGTATCACTGTTGACTGTGTGTACTAGCTACTGATCTGGGACTAGTACGGAAATACACAGGAGATTTCGGATAGCTGATCCGGGGTCTCACAGCGGGGTGGTTTAGAGCCCTTCCCCGGTACTACGGGTCTGCCTCTGTGAGCCCTTCCTTGGGGTAGTTCCCCCCTGCTGCGATCCTACCGGTGTTGGTGGTTGTGAGCGGGGTTGGAGGGAGTAGCGAGCATCGTCGCCTGCAGAGTCTAACGATGAGTTGCTATCAGCACTCTTTTGGTCGTGTGGAACCTCGGGGGGGGGGTCTCTGTTTCATCATCGCTGTGCACATCTGGCTCATCATCGCTTCTAGACGGTCCTTTCCCCTTACCACGTTAACTAGCCGACAACTTCTCAAACCCACTTAGAGCACCCGCCAGCAAGTCATCGTCGATGCCACGCTTCCTCTTCCCCTTGTGAGTGTCGCCCATGGAGAACTGAATTCACTGTGGGATGCTCTTCCCACCTACAGCCAGTTCAAAATAACAAGTTGTGAGTTCTGAGATGTCGCGCGTACAGGACTAACAAGTTTAACAATATATATTTACGCATTACCTGTGGTCTTTTCGAGATCTGTCTCCGGGATGCTGTCAACCACAAATTTGGCAGGCAGGGGCGGGTCGTACCCACTGTCCTCGTCAAGCAGAGGCTCCGATCCAGACATGGATGAGTCAAACCAATATGCAATCAGGTCCCTACCGGAATGCATCGCATCCTCAATGAGGCGATCGAACAAGTCAATGTTTTGTACTGCATCCCGGGTCGATTCGTAATCCCGTAGTCAAAGTCAAAGATTGTAATGGATGAACACGAGTTTCTGAAGCTTTGCGTAACTTAATCGGTTCCTTAATTGCGTGTGCACTAAGGCAAACGTGCTCCAATTACGCTCGCATCCACTAGACGATGCACACTGTGACACCAGCCTCATGGAGTACTTCTGCAACATCGGCGTCTCATTTCCAAATGCCATCCACCATTGTGCTACAAAGCATAAAACGTTCCATCAGTACGATTGTATAGGCTAGAATGATCAAGTGTTACCAGCCGACAATAACACCAGCTGGAATGATTAACTTACCAGCCGACATGCCGGGATCATGTGCGCTGCACTCTGCTAGTTGCGTGCCGAATCGCCCCCTCCTTAGCCGATAAATGTCTGCTTCCCTAATAGCCTCCACCGCGTCATCATCGGCTACAATGCCTAGGGCAGTGGATGGCTGCCCCATGAATTCGGGAGTGTTGCATATGTTGTATTCGTAGTGAGATCGTGGGTCTAGGGCGGCAGTTGCAATGGATAACATATTTTTGAGTTATCACAACGGAAATGAAAAGAACCTCAACAACCCAATGAAAAGTATGTATTTCATGTACTTGCATGCACGAATGTCCCATCATTTATGTTAGTCATTCTCTTGTCAAATACCTTAATGAATGGTTTGTACTGGACACCACCCTCTTGCCTAAGCTGCTTGTACTCACTAGAGGCAAACGCGTATTGCAGAATGAGTCCACTAATTGTTGGCAACTTTTCTTTATCCGCGAACCTCAATAACTTGTACATTGGTTGAACGGCCCTAACGCACCACTCCAGAAGGTCCCACCAACCCCTATCGACGAGGTGGTCATACGCGAACTTGCCCTCTTCCGTCACAGCCCACTTGCTACTTGTCCACTCGTTATCGGTCATCCACTGCTAAAATTTCTCTTTTTTTCCCATAAAGCTATTAAGGAAAACGAAGGTCATGCCAAATCGCGTGGCATTTGGTCTGACCAACTCCCCGTGTATGT
Organism: Rhipidocladum racemiflorum; assembly: GCA_036346355.1. Lineage (NCBI taxonomy): Eukaryota > Viridiplantae > Streptophyta > Magnoliopsida > Poales > Poaceae > Rhipidocladum > Rhipidocladum racemiflorum. Next base: position 3,708,087 of record CM070582.1, read on the forward strand.
GCTCCCTCATCTGCGCGTGCAGATTCTTATGGTTGTAGAAGAAGCGGCAAATCCTCTTTGCTGCTCCTACGACCCCTTTGATATTTGGAAACTCAGACACCTCTTTGAGCATGAGGTTCACCGTATGTGCCACACACGGTTGCTAGATAATCTGTGGGTACTGCACTCGTAACATCTGGCATGCTTTCTTGAAATTCGATGCGTTGTTAGTAATCACCTGCACCACATACTCGACCCCTATTTCCTGCGACACCACGGTCATAATCTCCTGAAACAAGTACTTATGGTCCTGGATCTTGCCTATGCAATGCAGACGCAGCAAGTTATTATGTATGCTATGTACAATCATTTAGTATGAACACACCAAATGGCATACCTGTCGCGTTCACAGTCTTGTGGAAGAACATGACGCCGTTGCAGAACACCATAAAGTTGATGATGCTCTGCATTGTCGGACCAGTCCAAGCATCACACATGACCGTGACACCAAATGTGCCCCAATCAGACTTGAACTTCCGGAGGTACTGAATAATCTCCTTCTCATTCTCATCGAGATACTTCCCATCGATCTCATGACCCCATGGTGCACGAACCCCTGGGCCGAGCTCCTGCGTCAGTTTAACTGCACCTGTGAAGTATGGACACTCGGCCTTCCTTCCTGGGATTGCATTTGCATGAAACCACTTCGACCATGCCCTCCCAAGCTTCTGCTTCACCCCCTGTTTGAATGAAGTATCAATACGGGGTTGCTGCGACATACCACTCCGAGTTAGGTCAGCATCTAAGGTGAAATGGCTTTCTCGCGTTGATTTGGACCTGCCAAACATTCCGCTGATCATGGATTGCATCTTTGGCCTCGATGCTCCACTCCCAGACCCAGATCCTACGGTGAAACATTGGTTTCTGAGATAAGCCTACTCTTTCGAGGCCTTTATGGCCATCTTGAGCTACTCCTGCTCGGTACGATAGTCGGTGGCCCATTCATCGCAAGCCTCCTCCTGACGGAGACGCAACGCCTCCTTCTCCTTTTTCTTCTCGCGACATCCGCGGAGCTCCATTAGCATAGCTTGCCTTACCGATTTAGGCACACCAGAGCAAGCCTTCAGCTCGCCAGAGCGCCCAGCAAGATGTTCCTTCAGACGGGTCGCACCTCCACCCTTCATGCGATGAGTACAATAATTGCATTTAGACCCCTGCCCAATGCGCTCTCCATGCTCCCAGATGGTACCGATATGATCTGCCATCACCACACTCTGTAGTTGCACAAAATGAGAATATGGGTCAACACTACATGCGTGAATCCCGCCTATTATTCACAGGAACAACAAAAGCTTTATCTTTTTCATGCGAAATGGCTTTCTCTGATCTGATCATGTTGTCAATTGTCATAACTCATAACTACATACTTTCCAAAATTACTTGTGCTATATATGGCCTTCGTTTGTTTCTTATATAACATGAATAACGTAAGGTCAAATTATCTTACTACACATGTTTAGAGCTTTACTTTACAGGAGTAACACAAGTCTAATTTTCTATCTTCATGTAACATAGACGATGCAATTCTGGAAAAATGACTTCCTGCACCACTCCAAATATAGTTGATAGCCTAATTTCTACATATTTCAACCGTTCTTGTGAATGCATATTATCAAAGAATGAGTTTCATCAAAAGTTCATAACTATGAATAGAGGAGGGCTGCATAGAGTACTAACCGAGATTTGTGCAATAATCCTCGAGATTTCGCTTCACACAGCCGAGATCTCGCCTTCTTGGACCGAGATGGCCTCACTTCAGCACCGGGCAGCGGTGGATTTGGCCGGAGCTCGGCCGGACTAGAATGGGATGAGGAACTCCAGTGGCCAACTAGAGGATGGTGAACTGGTGAGGTGATAACTTCAGCTCTTGAGCAAATGTGGCTAAAGTACGAATGGTGAACTGGCTAGATGCCTTTATTCCCTGGCCATGCTAATGTGAGCCATAGATGCTTTATTCCCTAGAGCATCATTTTGTCGATTGTCATGTTATGTTCATTCTGTACCTGGCCATGCTGATTGACCTTACATTACATCCATTTGGTAATGCTATTGAAGATGGGAGAATGATTTTGAGTCAGTTATTGTGGCCATGCCATTTTAAGTGATGTAACCCTTATGTTAGGTAACCCTTATTAACCCCACCGATGTTTGCTTGCCAGTTGCCGTTTTGGAAAATGGAGTCAAATATGTTAGGGGCCATTATCTACGCTTTTTGGGTGTTTGGGATAGGGAATGCTATATTTAGTCTCGTAGCTTTGCTATGCAGGATTGAATGTTGGTCAATTGTCAAATTTTCGTGTTCATATTCTTTTCATCTCTACTAGTCACTGTTTGATAGCTATGTAGGATTGAATGTTGGCCTAAATTATTCTGGAAATGCTATACAAAACAAATCCGCTCAAATCCGGTTTGTAATCACTGTCATCCGGTCAAAATACTATATAATCTCGTCCAAAATGACGAAATCTCGACGAGAAAATAAAGGTTACCGTAGCAAATTTGAAAAAATTGGATTTAGCCGGGATTTATAAATCCGTCCACGGCCGAGAAGCGAAATTTCGGCAAGATCTCGCGAGATTTGGACGCTCTAATCCGGTTTGTAATCACTGTCATCCGGTCAAAATACTATATAATCTCGTCCAAAATGACGAAATCTCGACGAGAAAATAAAGGTTACCGTAGCAAATTCGAAAAAATTGGATTTAGCCGGGATTTATAAATCCGTCCACAACCGAGAAGCGAAATTTCGGCGAGATCTCGCGAGATTTGGACGAAATTTTGAACCCTGTGCGCAGCGGCCTTAGGATGTTAGGCAGTGCTGGACCGAAGACAAGAGTCCAGCTGCCGTCCAACGGACCAAGAATCTCTACTATTCTAAAGCAACACTTGGTGGCAGTGGTCCGTTCTTCCCACGTCATTAATTGCCGTTTAATTGCCCTGCTTAATTGCCCTACACAAAAAACGAAGCGTTGCTTTAATTAGCCAGCTTTCGCAAGAAACGAAGCGTTAAAAATAGATGTTTGATTTTGTGAAATATTTTTTTTTATTTTTTAATCTTTATTTTTCGTTATCAATTTTGTTTTTCGTAGCAACGCACGGGCATGTAACTAGTAATAAGCATAAAACGAAAAGCAGGTGCCTGTGAAATCCCCAGGATACCCCTCAAAACCGGCACTCGAAAAGGCAAAAACCCACCTGCGCAGCCCCTGCCCTGTTCCCGCCGCGTTCGCCACCACCGACCAGCAATGGCCGGGCCGAAACCCCTCTTCTCGCCGCACGCCGCCTTCGCCTCCTCCCCCGACCTCACCACGGGCTCCGAATCCGACTCCGACGCCGATGTCGTCATCTTCCGCCTCCTCCTGCCCCAGGCCTTCTCCGACGCCGACGCCATTCGCCTCTACGCCGCCATCGCCCCGCTCCGCCGCGGCACCGCGGCGCTACAGGTCCGCGTAGACGCCCTCGACGCCTCCGACGCGGCCGGATGCCGCGTCGCCGTCGTCCTCGGCCCCGCTTCCCCCACCCGCCGCGTCGAGGCCTCATCCTCCTCCGGCGAACCCCTCGAGCTCTCGCCCGCGCAGGAGGCCCTCATCGCCGTGCTCGACAGCGGCGGGGTCCTCCACCGCGACGAGCGGCGGGGCCTCGAAGTCGTGACATGCCTGGTCCTGGTCGAGGCCGCGCAGCTCGAGGCGGCCTTCGGGAGGGGGATCCTGGGCGCGATCGCTAGGAAGGCGGGCGCCGAGGTGTGCGTCGCGCCGTGGGAGGAGGACGGGCGGCCGCGCGCGCCGCCGCCCGAGGAGATCATCGAGGTATAACAACTCTCTGCTATCTGGTGGTGGTACGTAGCAACCTCGATGCTTGGATTGCAAATTGGACGTGCGGTCAGTGGCCAAAGGAAATTAAATAATGATTGGGCGTGTTTGTTTACGTCGAGATTGCCTCAGGGAGGCATAATTATAAAATAGTGAGTGCAACTTGTTCTACAGGCGTAGTTCTTGCTTCCATTTGAGTATGCACGGTTGCATGCTGTGGAGCCATGCAAATGATCTCTTTGTGTAATGTGTAGTGTATGGTTCTTGTGCATAAATGTTACAACTCATGAACTGCTTCTTTCTAACTATATTCTGGCTATACCGTTTGCATGCCTCCCATTGTGCTTCTTGAGCGGTAAGCACGTTCTGGATATATATTTGTTCTTTAGGTATTGTTTTATAATATGATATGTACTCCGTAATTTGTTGTATTTTTGAGTGGTGCATGTCTTGCCTTCTGGAACGTAAATGGCTAGAGTCCATTATTGTTTTTTTGGTATGAATCGCATGCGCCACAAACCTGTTCATCCTTGTCATGAATGCAAGTGGCTTCTGATTCAAGCGCCGAAAATCACTATAGCAATAATGAGTTGATCCAAGCGGTTTCTGATTCTCCATTGCTCAGTAATGAAATAAAATGTAAAATGGTTAACGTACAACTATCAGGGTTTCCAAATTGAATATAAGATCTGGAGGACCTTACATTGTTGTCAACTTTGATCATGTTCGAATTGGTTGTACTGAAATCTTATCACGTGAAGTCGCGGAAAAATTCTATAAGTTTCCCAATAATAAGGCTATGTTTGGATGGGCTAAAGCTAATTGTTAGCTGGCTAATGGCTAGAGCTAATTGTTAGCTAGTTAATAATTAGCCTATCTGAAATTAGTCCAGGGCTGTTTGGATACATGGCTAATGGTTGGACTAATTTCTTAGAAAAGTCATGTCTGCCCCTCATAACAGCTAGTGACGGACGCACGGGTGAGGAAGTAAGGATAAGATCATCGCGAGGGTATTTCAGACTTTTCCCAACGTGTCACTTGCTATTAGCCCAAATTAGCTCCCACCCACCAGCTAATGGACTAATTGTTAGCTGATGGGTTGGCTAAAAATTAGTCCACCTATTAATCTTCCTGTTTGGATAGAGTAGGGCTAATTTCTAGCAAGCTAACAATTAGCCCAGTGATCCAAACATGACCTAAGACTGGAACTGGAGATGCTCAAGAGGAAATGAAAAACTTACGTGGGTATTAAGCGTCTCGTTCCTTGCCCTGTGCATTTTTTACAAAATCAGATGATTTTTTTAATAGTTCATGTCTTCTTTTTTAAATTTCCAGATAACTGGAGATAGAACCGCTGTAAGGAAAGCTATCGTTGCTGTGTCTAGCTGTCTTCAAGGTGATTTACCAGTTGGCAGCTCAACAACTTCTGTTAAGACAGCAAACCCAATGCTGCCATGGACATCTTCAGAAGTGCCTGAGCCTAATATTGGAGCTCTGCACTCAGAGGTATCAACTCAGTGTGCAAACAGCAATATCCCTCAAATTGATTGTCCACAAGGTGTTACAGGAGATGTTCAAACTAAAGATCTCCAGCAGATCTCATTTAGACTACTCTGTCATGTCAATCTTGCTGGAGGCTTGATTGGCAAGAAGGGCTCAGTTATCAAAGGGTTTGAAGGTGAAACTGGTGCTTCTATTGACGTCAGTGCTCCCATCAGTGGGTGCATGGAGCGTGTGATAACAATTTCAGCGTTAGAGGTTTGAACATTAAAAGTACCACTTTCCCGTTCCTGTATATATGCACCACGTTTTAACTGCTTGCTAGATAATATAAAATTGTAGTTTTTGCAATAATGTGATATTGTGATGGCTGTTCTATCTCTCCATGAACCTAGGAACTTTCGCTTGTAGTTTGGTTCTGGTGAATTATATTGTGCAGTTCATTCATTATATTTTTGTTTCTGTTCTCTCATGTAGAGTCCAGAACCGCGATACTCCATAGTGCAGAGTGCACTCCTTCGTATCTTTGACAGAATGGAAGAGGTAGCAAGCAATGGGCGCTTAATGTTCGACAAGCCATCTCAATGCTTAGCCAGGGTACTTGTGCTGAAAAGCCAATCTGGTTGTTTAGTTGGTTTAGGTGGTGCTATACTCAAGGAAATGGTGAACTCAACAGGAGCAAGAATTCAGATTTTGTCTGAGACAGACGTTCCAGCCTGTGCCTCACACTATGAACAAGTTCTACAGGCAAGCATTTTTCCGGAACAAAAGCATTGCAAACTACACAATTTGGTGGTACTTGTTTCTGCTTTGATGCATATTTCAATTAGTCGTGAAGATATAGCAGCCAGTGTTAACCTGATCCATGTGAACTTATCCTTTTGATTCTCTGATGTGCTTGTTTGTTATTTGCTGCCTGCTTGCAAAGCCAAAACTAGTGGAAAATTTCGAATTGCACAACAGCTTCTTCCCCTTCATTTACTATTCACCTCATAGCGGTTACTCTGTGTTGCTAAGGAATGATGCTTAGAAGCCATTTATTATGCTTTGCGTTCCATTAGCTACCAAATTCTTTGCAGCTCATATACTAATTCTCCTCCTCATTATGACCATGGAATCTTCTTTTAGTCTTCAAGAACAATATTAGTGCAGTGGTTCTGGAATGGTGTTTCTGTTTGATTTGTAGAATATCTATGTTTCCAAGAGTACTTGATGCATACTTTGCTCCATTTTTTCACTTATAGTTCTCTTGACTTGTGATATTAGTTGATTTCTGATCCTGCCATTCTCCTGCTATGTGTTGGACAGCTCCGTACTAAGTTAGATTAATCTTTTTTTCTCTACAGATCACCGGGGAGCTAGTGAATGTCAGGGATGCTTTATGTCTTGTTAGCAAGAAACTTCGTAATCACACTTTCTCTTCTAAGAGAACCAAGTACAAGGATGGTTATGTTACCTCTTCAGATATTGCTCAATCAACGGCAAGCAGCCAAGTTAACATTTCTTCAACAGGCTACTATTCAACTGACAACGCCCCAAGGGTTGATCATGGGCCCTGTCCCAATGAAATGGATTCAGTGAAGAAGTCCTTCCGTGCCTTCCACTTGGGATCTCCTGGTTCTTCAGAACTTGAGGTTATGTATTAGAGAAAATTTTATATTATGCTTGTGTGTTTATCTGATGCTTTACTTTTGGACCATAAACAGACCTTTCTTCCTTTCTGAATTTGTTGGAGACAATAAATGTATATTGATATTCATATTGAAGAAAATAAATTAAATACAAAATGAGAAAATTAATTTAGTGGGATGAAATATGAAATGGTGCATTAAATTTTACGATGGCACTATATATAGGAAGTTAATTTAGTGGAATGATGTATTTGGCAAAATTGCAAGGATCATGTTACTTCAATTGGCAAACTTGCAAGTATTAATTTAATTTAATCAGTGTGGGATGCCCATGAACTAGTCTAATTCTTACTATAGTTGAACCCTGATAATGCCATATTTATATAATTTTGTAACATCTTTGCTGCAAAATTAGCAAGAAAAGTCAGAGTGAAAGAAGTCCTCAAAATTGGATATCTATTATGTCTGTATTTTGAGTGCAAGCGCCAACCAGGTCCAAACCTAGGTGTTATATACATTAAAATTGTCCCTGTCGCTGAACTTTCACTTGGTACTTAATACTGAAATACTTAGGACATTTTCTTTAGTTCGCTCTTGCTTATGAATCTAGAGGGGTGTTTGAAATTTCAGTTTTACTCAACTCTGAACGGATGAGATTGCACTTTTATGTAAATTCATATGAAGTAATTACTGTTTATTGCTGAGTAAGAAGCGTCGAAATTTCTGCCCAATTGTGTACCAAATAAAAATTATCTGGTTCGTTAATCCTTTTGGAGCTCACATTATCAATTTTCATCGTTATGTTATGTATGCACTGTTTAGTTTTTGTGGAACTACTAAACAAGTATATGGATGCAGAAACCTGCTAATGGGAATGATGTTGGAATCAACAATTCAATTCATGGAATTACATCTCTGGTGGAAAACAAACTTGCAAGGTGATAGTCTTATCTGTTCGTCACAACCCAGTAGCGTACTTTTTACTTTATAATTTGGTTTCTGTAAGGAGGATATGACTATATTATGACAGATGCTATATATGGTACTTCAATTTTTCTTATAAATCTAGATTGTCTTGGATTGGATCAATTGTGTTACTTGTTAATTGTTATTAACTGTTATCTGCCTTATCCAGCTGCCTCTCGACACACTCAGCATATTAAACCCTAGAGCAATATCTAATTGGTCTTTTCAAATATTTCATAGTTCTCTTATGTGTTATATTAGTAATCCGTGCTATTTCATTGCTCCTTCGTTTGTGCACAATTAATCTTGTTTTTGTTCTGGTGACCTCATGGTGGTGATCGAACTTTAGCATTTGAACGTGTTATCTATGTGTCAAGCAAGTGTTCTTCTGTAATTCTACCAATAAGATGTGTAATATTGTACATTTTCATAAAATTGTGTTCTCGATACAGTGAATCATGAGCAGCTTTACTTATCCTGGACCCTTTTCAACTGTAGCATACATACTTCAGTTAATAATCAGAAGTGATTAATGAACCACTAATTGCATCAACTTTCAAACATATCTCCATCCTTTGGTTCTTTTTGCAGTGCACTTTGTGCATTTCATCAACAACACTAATTGCATCAACTTTCAAACATATCTCCATCCTTTGGTTCTTTTTGCAGTGCACTTTGTGCATTTCATCAACATGCACGAATAACTATTTGACTACTAGTTAAATTGTCGTAACTTCTGCTTCTAGTTTCAGGGGAATCAATACTGCCACCATAGTTAGAAGCACATATGAGATTGCTGCTTGTGGAAGCACTTTAAATCTTGTCTATGGAGATAATGGAAACAACCTGGCCCAGCTTAGAGAGGTCTTGCTGTGAACTCTGTGTAACCTTGTATATTATTACGATTGCATTAGATTCAACTCGTCAATTTACTGTTAAATCCTCATTGGTTTTCATGAATTGTTTCTTGAATTAACCACTGAATGCTCTCCAGGATTATGAAAAAAAAGTTCAAAATTCATGTTTGAAATTCAAAATTGACCTTGCTGATCATGGTTATTTTTCAAAAACTGTTCTGGTCTGCTTTGGCAATAACTGCCAGTTCTTCATGTCAACTGGTTGAACCATATGATGCTTCGGGTTTTCCTTGATTTGCTAAATCTTATCCAGAATGCATAGGAAATAAACTAGTATAACTGTTGTTAGAAGTTTAGGACTACTGCTGTCACAAATATTTAGTCTATTCTATTAGGAAAATGTTAGGAATATTGCAGTTAGCCTTTTGTATTATTAAATATTTTTTCTCGTGTTTCTATCGCACCTATTAATTTTACGTTTTTCTTTCATGCTGTCTAGTAAGTTACAAAACTACCGGATTCTATAGTTTATAATTGATATGAAACTTTACAGGCATATACTACCATTAAAAAAATATTAATGTTTGGATCTCATAACATTTTTATTTCTGTGAAAATATTCAGATATCTGGCGCAGATATCTCCATTTACGATCCGCCCCTAGAGACCGGTGACTGTACGATCATGATATCCGGAACGCCTGATCAGACGCAATCAGCTCTGGCAATGCTCATTGAATTGATCCAAGCGTGAGCTTCCTGACGAATCCAAAAAATTTTGAGGAACGAATCCGCTAACCTCGTGCTCTGTACTATTCAAGAATGCTTATTTGGGTCTTTATCTGTAGAAGCAGCCGTGTGATTTGTGCCTTGTTTTTTTTTTCCTTTTTTCCTTTTTTGTGCTCTGGAGTTTCTGGTGGCCTTGCACTTAATTTCATCTGCTCGTGTGGTACATGAACGTTCCTTTTTTCGTTTTCGACGGTAATGTTAAGTTGTGCGCAGGAGGAGGGAGGGTTTGGCAACTTGGCAGGCATTTCGGGGGCGTCACTCAGTTGCACTCGCAGGATCCGTGAAGCCAGAGTGCTGCTTTGACTAGCCGATTCAATTCGTCCGGCATTAAAAGAAACCGAGTCTCAGGTTATCCATTTGGCAATCGGCATCGGTGCACAACATGAGATTCAAAGCACATTCAGTGGCAGCAAATAGCTTGCAAGGGGTACATGCAGCATCATTTGATACTCGAAACACGTCCACAGAATGCCCTACCATGGGTCACAGCATGCATTCTATACTATTCTTGATGCATGTATTGCAGCATCATTTGGTTACAGCATCATTTGGAGTTGGAGCACGATTGATTTGATCTCAACAATCACGACAACATATTCAGTGCTCCTAATATGTTCGTGTGACCGGTGTTGCCGCTCCTCAGAAAACGGTGCAATTAGTTGTAAAAAATTCCGAAAAAACTTGCATAGATAGAGCACGATATAGTTTATCATCAGTGGCGGAACTAGAAATTTTTCGTTGGAGTGCACACTTCACACGTACAACTCTGTAGTTTTTTTACAATTATTTTGTAACATCATAAATTCAATATATATATTTAAAATTTACTAAAAGCATAATATAAATAGTTCTAATGTCTTAAAAATCTTAAACCACTAAAATTGGAACCAATTTAATAAACGATTTTAGCACATTAAAGAAGTGATCTTATACAACTTTTTAAAATTTTGGAGATGCCAGGCATATCCGGCACCCTTGGTACCGCCTATGTCTATCATGCCACAAATTTCCAATTTAAATTTGATCTACACATTGAGCAATACAAAAGATAAATTCTGCTGAAAAGGAAATCAGAAATTAAAAAGAAAAGGATAAAGCTACTATTCACTGAAGTTTGTCTCTTTTTTTTTGGTTTCTTAGTGTGTACATCGAATTTAGATTTGAAAATTTATGGCATGATAGATCAAATTGTACCATATCTATGCAAAAAAAAAAAAAAATCATACTTTTCAGGATTATTTGCACCATTGTTCAATAAGTGGAAGCAACGATAGCATGGAATATGTTGGGAGCTATGAATGCTCTACAACAATATATTTCTTGGTAGGGGTGCAAACGGAGCGGACGACCGATCCGATACCGTATTCGAAAAAAATCTGTACCGATGTTATCTGTATCCGTATTCAGAAAATCTCATGTAATATGGGTTAGGATATGGAAAAAGCAATATTCGATCCGTATCCGGAAAATCTCATGTAATATGGGTTAGGATATGGGAAAAGCAATATCCGACCCGATATTCCGTAAATATCCGACCCGATACCCGGTAAATATCCGACGCGATACCCGATAAATATCCGACCCGATACCCTTGCAATATTGTTCATAATGTGTGTATTTGAATTACACTGCTTGCTAGTTGTATTTTAGATGTTGCGTATTGGTTATGTGCTATCTGATTAGGCAAGTTGTAATATAATATGAAACATAGTGCTGTTGTGAGCCTGTGATATAATGTGAGCAAGTTGTAATATAATTACACTACTTTCTGGAGCAAGCTCTTATAATTGCACTACAAAACACTTGATTGCAGTTGGATGTGCTACATCATATAAGTGCATATGTTGATTGGAATTATACTTGGTTGTATATTATTCTTATGTAGGGAATGCAACTATTATTGAATTTGAAACACTTACATGTCTTGAAGGTTCTAGTAAAGTTTTGTGTATGGTTGATTGATCCTAATATACGTGGCATATATGGTTGTTGTTTTCACGCATTATCCGACTAACTATTTGTGATCGAGATTAATTGTATCCGGAATGATCTGTATTCGCTCCGTATTCGTGACCGAAGTAATCTATATTCGTATTCGAATCCAGCACTATCCGTATCCGATTATGTATCCGAGAAAAAAATTTGAAATATGATACGGGATGAACGAAATCCGTCCGTATCTGTTCCGTTTGCACCCCTATTTCTTGGTGTGCGCTATAGTATCTGCATGCATTTGCAACCTTCCTTTTGTTAACGACACAAAAAAATAGGAATAGCAGGGAGGTGTGGCAGCAAATTAAGTGGCTCCCATTTTTCTCTCAAATATTCATTTTCTCTGAGGATTGCATGCCATACAGAAATTCCTTGTATCCTCACGGATTGAATGCAAATATGATTAATTTTGTATAATCTACAGTACATATATATACTCATTTAGTATTTGAAGTACACATGATAAACTTATGAAGATTACCTCAATGCCATTCAAAGTTATGATCTTATCGGGCCCGCTCTCCACAAAATCACTGGTGGGTACGGGACCGAAGGAAAATTACTCCGATAGCTTAAGTGGGGATGGAAGGACATCCCCACGGGGAATTGTTCCATTGCCATCTCTGGCCGCGGATGTTGGGTCCAACTGGGCCGTGGCTCGAGAAATAAAAAAGAAACTAGTTAGAGTTGTGCACTTTTTTGATAAATTATTCATTTTGCATAACCAACCTCAACGGTGGAGGTCACTTTTGTTTTGGCGAAACCATAAAAAATCTAAAGAAAACCAAAATAATCCAAATTTTAGAATTCAAGGGGACGTTTCGTATAAACGGAGAACAAGAACAAGATTTTGGAAAATCACTGGGCTTCAATCACTGGGCTTCACAGCGAAAGATCCATGACCACGTTTTTTTTGTAAGAGGGCTCGGTTCGGCTCCACAAGCGAAGTACTTGGCACTACGAGTTTTTTTTTTTTTTTTGGTAAACGAGCCGGTGGAGGTTTTTTTAGCAATTTTCTGTAACCATGAGTCCTTTTTTTTTTTGAAAAAGCTGGCGCATGATCATTCGTAAATTTTTCGGGAGCATGAGGACTCTTGCAAAAATGCAGGTGGGGGGCTTGCTGTAATCTGAATTCCGCAAGTCCTTTTTTGAAAAAAAAATCGACGCAGATTCTTTGGAAATTCTCTGAAAATCATAGGCTTTTTTTGTAAAAGATCTAGTGGGAGGGGCTCGATGTAACATCAAAATTCCATGAGTCCTTTTGTGAAAAAATGCCGGCACATGATCCTTTGGAAATTCTTCGAAACCAGAGGGTTTTTTTGTAAAAGATCCGGTGGGGGGGGCTCGGTGTAATTTTTGATTTCACGAAGGGCATTTATGTGAAAAATGTGATGTGGCACGGCTGAGCATCCGCGCCAGCGCAGGATTCTTTGGAAATTCTCCAAAAACAGAAGTTTTTTTAAAGATCAAGTGGGAGGGCTCGATGTAATATCCAAATTCCACAAGTCCTTTTTTGAAAAAATGTTGGCACATGATCCTTTGGAAATTCTTTCATACTAGTGGTTTTTTTTTGTAAAAGATCCAGTGGGATAGGCTCTGTGTAATTTTTTATTTTACGGATGGTATTTCCATGAAAAATGTGATGTGGCACGACCAATCTGCGGAATCCATGCGGTATAAAAAGTAGTGTGTGTGTATCTAACCAAATAAAAGAAGGAGTTTAGTTCGCTTAGCTTGGATCGTCCAACAAGCTCCTGTCTGCACCAAACAAAAAAAAATCTCCCACCCGTTAGGTCGATTTCCCAGTGTGCACCTGACCCACGTGCACGACACTTCTTCAACCACCACCCCCACGACCTCCTTTTCCCCCTCTCCCTCACCATTGATTCCCTCCCCTCTCTCACAACCCCCGATTCCATACCCGTAGTACCTTCTCCCAAGCACCAGCACCTTTACTGTTTGCACTGCCGCCTTCTCTCCCCGCACTGTTCTATCCCCTCACCTTTCCCATGCCCCAATAGCAGCCACACTGCTGTAACATCCTAAATTTTTCTTTTTATTGAATTTATGAAGTTAGTTGAATTTTGGAATTTTTTGGATTTAATTTGAATTAAGTTCTTTATTGGATTATTTAAATATTTGAAATTTTCATAAAAAGTTTTGTTGAAAATATTTTATTTGAGTCCAAAATGTCTCAAAGTATTTTCCAGAATTTTTTGGGATTTTTCAGAACATTTTGCTATTTTTCCCAATTTATTTGAATTTTTGGAATTAATTTAAATAATAAAAATGAAAAAGGAATTCGCAAACCCTAACGGGTTCAACCTGCGCCGCCAAACCAGGCCCGTTAACCCACCGAGACTCGCAACCCGCAAACCCTAAACCCTAATTCGCGCCAACCGTTGGATTTGGATCCAACGGTTGTGATCACGCCACGTTGCCCTGACTGAATCCGGATTAGATTGATCGAGCCGATGGATCAGGACCGTTGATCGCGTCCGCGTGGACGACCAGGATGGAGCCACGTCACCTCGCCATGTTGAGCTCGGACTCCGCCGCCGCGCAACGGCCGCCCCGCGTTATCCGGTCGGGTCACGCACGCCAAGGGGCAATAAATACCCCGAGCTAATTCGCGGTGCCGCCCTCTTTGCTTTGCCCTAGGATTCCTCGCGCGAACCACTGCCATTCGCCATTGATTGCTCGTCGGAGTTGTGCTAGCGCCGCCCTGGTTTTTGCTTCGTTTTGTCACCGTCGAGGATGCTCCATCGTCGTGTGACCCAGATCTGAACTCCCCGTGTTGAGGCGCACCGAATCTACTGTTTCACTTTGCCTGGGAACGCGCAAAATGTCGAGGCCTTCGTCTTCGTCTCCAAGTCCAGTGAACCATCGCTGCTGTGGACATCGCCGAGCTCGCGAGCTTCCTCAACCGTCCGATCTTCATCCAACGGCTGCGGTGAGTCCACATAGCTGTCTCTGTGATTCTACCGGATTAGATCTGGACCTTTAGATCTAGGATGGATGACCTAAATTTAGCCACGTAGTTGTACTCCAGTACCATAGATTTGTTTCGATCCAGGCCGTTGGATCTAGGGGTGGCAATGGGGACCCATTCCCCGATCCCCGGCGGGGAATTCCTCTATTAGGGGGTGGGTATGGGAAGAAATCATCCCCCGTGGGGATAGAAACGGGGAAAATTATTCCCTCGTCGGGGATGGCGGGGATGGGGACGGGGAATTTTTTTCCCCGTGGGGACCGGGTTGGGGATCCGAATTTAGTTTAGTCCAATTTAGTTGTTGGATTGCAAACATATTCTCTAGCCCATCATATTCACATTTTCATAAATGGGACAACATAATCTTCAATGAATGCATGTATTCTTTTTTTCGTTACCTGTTGATATCATTTTAGAGTTAAAATGGCTATAAGAGCTCTTTTCTTGTGTGAAATTTTCGCGAGCATGGGTCCCCGACAGGGCCCCGATACCCGAACGAGGATGGGGACGGGGGGATTTTCTCCCCCGAGACGGGGAATGGGGATGGGGACGTGGAAAATTTCGGGTCGCGGGGACGGGGACAGGGAGGCACTCCCCGGTGGGGAATGCCCCCGTTGCCACCCCTAGTTGGATCTAGAGATGTAGGGCTGAGATTTGATTGCGTAGTTTAGACTTAGAGAGATCTTGGCCATTAGATCAAAACAAGCAATCCAGATTGATTCACTTAGCATCGGATTAGATTTGATCGTAGCCGTCCGATCGTGAATCAACGGTCTGAATGCACCCACGTGTCGCGGACTGGGTCATGCCACGTCACCTCTAATTGCGGCGAACCAGATTGTATTTCTGCCGTTGATTTCAAACGTATGGCGTTGATCATGCTGCAGCCGGCCAATTAATGCACACCGCGTGGCATGCGAGATTTGAGGTGTCGCCGAGCGGGCGCGGTCGCCGCTGACATCAGCGATGATGTCAGCCGCGGGGCTCGCTTGTCAGCCACCGCGCCCACGTGTGTGTGACGTTAGCGATGAGGTCATGATGACATCATCGATGGGTCCCACATGTTAGTCAACCCAGCCGAGCCATGCTGATGTCAGCAATGACGTCATCGAGT
The DNA here is from genome assembly GCA_036346355.1 of Rhipidocladum racemiflorum. NCBI lineage: Eukaryota > Viridiplantae > Streptophyta > Magnoliopsida > Poales > Poaceae > Rhipidocladum > Rhipidocladum racemiflorum. Next base: position 3,723,775 of record CM070582.1, read on the forward strand.
GGGGCCACATGTCAGCCTCTGCACTGTCTCGTGGACCGAGTCCACCGTGGACCGAACCGAACCGTAGACCCAGTCTATGGACCGGATGACGTAAGCGTGACGCAATAATTTGATTTTATTTAGCAAAATAATTGGGCCAAAAAAGAAAATAGGCGCTGACGTCATGCCGACGTCATATTTCCGATTTTTTAATAGAAAAATAAATGAAATAATTCGGTTTATTCTTTTTAATTGATTTTCAAACTTCAAATCGCTATAACTTTTGCGTTTTTACTCTGATTGAAGTAATTCCAGTTTCTAAAATTTTGTAAAATTGTGCTTTATTTGATTATGAATTTTATTTGATTTTTGAACTTGAGTTGCTCCCTGTTTTTATTTATTTATTTTTTATTTATTCATTTCGCGTAGACGTTGAATTGCCTGAAGGCTTCGAAGGAGAAGTCTTGACCCAGGAACAAGTTCTTCAGCAGGAATAGGACCTTTTCTAAGGTAAGATGTGCTTTGACCATATTGATCCCACTCTTTGAAACTATGTTGAATTAAATTATTGCATGCTAGTTTAATTAAAATGCTTTTAAATAATTCTGGGAATAGCTATGCGACGTACTTGTTGTATACCACCTTGTCTATAATAATCATATGCCATAAATCATTTGTCACCCTAGATTATGGAATATTAGTTGGATTTAATAATTTGCCAACATGGGTTAAATAGATCGTAAGTAGTATGCTTAGCCCTGCAACGTGTCGATAACATTGTTTTGGAATATCATATGTTAACTTTGACTTAATGTGATATGGAACAATGTTTACAAAAGTTGTGACATGTGTTATTGATGATGTCGATGGAACGTGGTGCACGGTAATCCACTGTGTATGATTGTGATATTCATCGATGTTGAGATTGTGTGCACTAGCGTGATCCTGGACTAGTACGGAAAACACAAAGGGTCCGGATTTGCACATTTGGGTCCTGACAACTGCCCCCATTCCTCTTAGCGCAACGGTCCCACCGTGCATCATAGCCAAATAGGGAATGCTAATGGCTACCGAGCTCCAAACCCCTCCCCGTTCGGTCGCTTCGCAGATTTGGTGCACCGATGACTCTCCTTCCACCCACCGCGACCACCCTCCAACCCAGCCCAGCCCAGTGGTGAGGAAGGAGTTAGTGGCATTTCTGCTGCGAGAGAGGAGGTGGTGTGGCTTGATCGATACCTCCCCTTCTTCCGCACTACATCGATTCGTTGGTGATGGAGGCAGCATTGAGCAGGGGTGACGACGGAGTCAAGATCAGCCAGCGGCGAGGTGGAATGTCAGCATCAGTGGGCGACTGAGAACATCTCGCACCACTGCTCCTGCTCCCCTTCCATGGTTGCTTGCACACCAACTTAGTTCTTCGGTTGTTTGCCTCACCAAGCATTCGCTGCTAGGTTGTTAGTATTGCTTGTGTCCTCAGCTCCTCAATCTCCATATCTCACACTTCTCCCCAATCACTCTTCTCCTTCCTTTCCCTCTCTCTCTCTCTCTCTATATGTGTGTGTGTGTCTTTCTCACCGCCTGCCCTCTTATCCTCGGCCCCTCTACCAGCTAATCCCACATCCCGATATCCCTTACTCCACATTGCCCTCCCCCTCTCTCTATCGGGACCGGATTTTTGAATCCGAACCTTTTGTATATAACCGCACTATTCCCGGATCAAGCTAGTACACATAGTGACAATAGTGATGACAACACATCCATATCACGAATCAAATAATATTAAAACTTAGATAAAAAGTACCAACTTTATGGTCAACGATTACAAATAAATAGCCACATGGCTTGAGTTAAATAAAGTAGCAACGAAAACAAAATAAATAGCAGTAGGATAAACCCATCCATGTGCCAACAGGCAATCGATTAGGGTGCGCATCCTAGAATTTCGGATCTCCTTCATTGAAACCACAAACAATGTACTTGTAGTCACCTTCTGCTTCTACACACTCCTCTGTGGAAAGTGAGGAATATTATAAGGGTGAGTACACAACCGTACTCGCAAGCCTTTGAAATATAATGCATGATAACTATATGCAAGGCTAAACAAATGAAGGTTATAATATGGCTCATTTAGCATAAAGCAATGTTTAACTTTAAATACCAGTAGTAATTTTACAAAGAATCATTAGACAAATGAAGTTGTAATAATTGAATTTGACATAACAGCTACACAAGTTCTAGCCACCTGACTGGCTCCAACTACCAATTCACAACTCAAGAGTTATATCCACTCACGGATTCCCAAACCATCATTTTCATTTAAAACAAATCATAAAATCTACAATGTGCAAGCGTACCTTGCATGCCTTAACTGTGGGCACGGCTACTCAAGTAGTTTTAACTCTACAGAGTGTGTACAACTTTACCTACAAGACATGATCATCTCTTGTTGCCATGCTATTAACACACTTCCTTTGGTGTGTCGGTAGAGAGATCATGACAAGGCCTTTATAATGCACGACCTCACTATTAACTTTGCCCGCTAAGGTTCCACTGCTGATAGGGTTCTATGTCGGGACCCCGAATTTGCAAATCCGGACCCTCTGTGTATTCAGCACTAGTCCAGGAACGCGCTAGTGCACACAGTCTTTAACATCGGTAAATATCACAATCATACCAATCGGTATTATCAAAGTACTTTACTTAAATAACCAAAGGGTTACTTGACCTTATGGCCAAGGTACAAATATATGCCTTGCAAGGCGAAACTTATTCAGAGAAAAATAATAGCAGCGGAAAATCAAATAACTTCGTGGCGCCATCCAGTATACCACAGGCAACTGACTGGGCTCGCTTCCCTAAGTAGACGGATCCTCTTGGAGTTCCTCCTCCAAAGCTGGTGCAGTCTCTTCTTCAACTGATATTGTGTTGAGGCAAGGGTGAGTACTTGGTACTCAGCAAGTCATGCACAGAATGCAGGCTAATATACTATATGCATGGCTTGGTACAAAGGAATAGCACAAGGTATTTTTGCAGTAAACAGCATTTGACAAGTAAGATAAGTAGATTCGAAAGCAGTAGAAATAAGTAAAGCATAAATAACTTTTCAAGAAGTTTAATAAACATTTTTCCCCATCCTAAACCACATTTCCATCATCTTCATTGTTAAACCAAACCAACTTTCAAATCCAAGTTATTTTCAGAAAATCTAACCCTTGACTGTAATTCCCGAGCATTGTCCAGTACCGCGGACTCGGCTATTTAAATAGATTCTACACTCTGCAGAGGTTATGCACTTTACCCACAAGATACAGTCAAACACCACAAAGGCGAGTTCCTCAGAATAAAGCCTTTGGAAGCCTCAAACAACACAGGTGGTCCTCTCCGGTTCGTGCTCTACACCATCCCTTCCCTTAGCCAAGGCGAAGTATGGGACCAACACACCGTTAGATGGGTATCTGGCCACAGCCACGATACGCTCCCCCGTACAATCACACAAACGGTGTAATTGACACCCTGAGGCTCCACAAGTGAGTCCTTAGCGACTTAGTCAACTAGGGCCGTCCCATTCCAGCCATGTGGTTGCAAGTATGACCCAGTTCAAAGGCTTGCAAGGTTAAGTCCTTAGAGTGACCAGGGCAAGACTACCCGAAAAACCAAATCAACATCCCCAATGCCACAACGGCCCACCTGATTACTCTTGCCACATGCCCCGGTCGAAATCTGTTTATCAAACCCCAGTTGATTACCATGCACCACGTGCCATCAACATCACATGATACTTTTCCAAAACAGGTTCAATATATCATTAAGTCAATATTAACATTTGATTGTCCAAAATCATGTTATGAGCACGAAAGGTGTCTAAGCAAAGATACTACAACGATCTAAACCCATGTTGGCAATTTAATAATGTCCAACTAGTAAACCACAACTAGGGTGACAAAGGGTCATGGCACATACTTAAGTAATCAAGGTGTCATATAGCAAATTGGTATTTATCTAACCCCCATGTTTAAACAAAGTATCTTTCTAATTGAACTAGCATGCAATAGTTTAAATCAAAATAGATTTCGAAATAGGATCAACATGGTCAAAGCACAACTTGCCTTCAAAAAGTACTTGTTCTTGGTCTTGAGTTGGATCCTGAGTCAACACTTCTCCTTCGAATCCCTCCGGCACTTCAACGTCTACTCGTAAAGCGTGCAAATAGCAAATACCCAAATAAACAATAGGCAAAACCATCCCAAAACTCCAAATAAAATCCATAAACAGAGAGAACATAATTTTCTGGATTTTTAGAAACTGGAATCGTCAAATTCGGAGTTAAGACGCAAAAGTTATGATTATTTAAAGTTTAAATAATCATTTAAATAATTTTACAGAGAAAAACTTTAGTCCAAAAATTAAATAAAATTCATATTTAGGTAGATCTCAATTTTATACAAATTTAGAAATTTGAATCACTCAAATCGGAGTTGAAACGCAAAAGTTATAAGCGTTTGAAGTTTAAATCTAAATTTGAATCAATATTTCGAATTAATAAATCATTTTCTTTTTCGGAAATTAATTACTGCGTCAGCATGGACACGTGTCAGCTCCTGATTGGCTGGCTGACGTCAGCCGGCTCATGGACTTGGTCCACGCTCGGCTCGGGTCCACCGTGGACTCGGTCCACGACTCCACGTGAGACTGACATGTGGGCCCACTCGGGTGACGCGTCATTCGACGTCGGCCAGGCTCACTTACCTGCGGTCGACAGTGGGTCCACCGATGACGCCATGGGTGACGCCACGGTGCGATCGGCCGACACGCGGGCCCAGCGTGTCGGTCGCTGCCACCAGCGTCTGACGCTGACCGCGTCGGTCCAACTTCCCGACACGTGGCGCAATCACGGCCGTTGGTTTGAAAATCAACGGCGCGGATTAGATCCAGGGTTAACACGTTGAAACTACTCGTTGATCGTGGGCCGTTCGATTTAGATCGGACGGTCCAGATCTAATCCAATAAAAACACTACTACGGCACGTGGCAATTGTGAACCGTTGGATCTTGATCCAACGGTCCAGATCCAATCGGGTTGGGGACACGTGAACTCACCTCAACCGCACGATCAAGATCGGACGGTCCACAGAGCTCGCGAGGTCGATGGCGACGTGGCGGCGCTGCAGCCACCGGAGACGAGAACGATGACGAGCCCGACGGCGTTTCGGGGTTGCTCCGGCGAGATGAATCCTTCCTTCGGGTGCGTCTCGTCACGGTGGTTCCGGATCTGGGCTCCTTCTCGGCGGAAGACGACGGACGGCGGCGGAATCGAGCAAAAACCGCGGCGGTCACTTCCTCCAACTACGGCGAGCTCGCACGGGCAACTGGCGGCGGCTCAGGCGAGATGGCTCGGGGGAACGGGTGCGCAAGGATGAGGGCAACCTCGGGGGACGTCTCACGCTTTAAATAGCCTCGGCGTTCGCGCGGGACACGGAAACCTAGTTTCCCACGGCGGCGGGCGCGGCGGCGGAGTCCGGCTCGGTCTCGGCGGAGACGACGACGCACAGCCGTCCACGTGGCACGATCAACGGCCACGATCGCACGGGCGCGATCGGATCCGGGCCGGATACGGCTCGAACCGGTACGGGCGGATCTCAGCCGTTGGATCTTGATCCAACGGTTGGGATTGATTAGGGTTTTGAGTTGGTTTGATCGAGTCAATCGCTCGGTCGGACTCGAGTCCGACTCGGTTCCGACTTCGGTCGGATGAACGATACTTGACCCGAGTTGAATTTCCAGCGATTTAATATTTAAAATAATTCCCGATAATTCATTTAATTCATTAAAAATAGCAAATGACTCGAGAAAAATTCCAGAAAAATTCTGGAAAATACTTTGGATCATTTTGGACTCAAATAAAATATTTCCAACAAAATTTTATTTGCAAAATTAAATTCTTTAATTATTTCAAAATGGAATAAATTCAAATAAATTCCAAATAAATCCAAATAAATTCCAGAAAATTCCAAAAATTCACCAAAGTGCCAAATCACACATGAATTTAAGAAAAGCAAAATTTTGGGGTGTTACAAACCTCCCCCCCTTAATAGAATCTCGTCCCTGAGATTCAGGCTCACTCTGAGAATAGGTTTGGAAATTCTTTCTTCAAATCCTCTTCGCGTTCCCAAGTCGCTTCGCTTTCTTCATGGTTGCTCCACTGAACTCTACAAAAACGGGTTGACTTGTTTCTAGTTTCTCGATCTATTGTATCCAGAATCCTCACGGGATGCTCCTTATAAGTCAAATCCTCTTGCAACTCAATTAACTCTAGCGGTGTCTGCTCTCGGGAACTCGGAGACACTTCTTCAATCGGGACACATGGAATACATCATGCACTCCCGCCAACGATCGTGGCAACTCCGGTGTAAGCAACTTCGCCTCTGCGACTCAAAATCTTAAATGGTCCAACATAACGGGGTGCGAGTTTCCCTTTGGCATGGAACCTCTTAACTCCCCTGAGAGGCGTAACTCTGAGGTATACAAAATCTTCTGGTTCAAAACTCAAATCCCGCGACGATTGTCAAGATAACTCTTTGTCGAGATTGGGCTATCTTCAAACTTTCCCTAATCATAGCGACCGCTCTTCACCTCTTGAAGAATATCAGGCCCAAAGACACGGCTCGCGGTCTCATTCCAATTCAATGGCGTCCGACAGTGGTCGACCATACAAAGGCCTCAAAAGGTGACATCTCAGAACTAGCTTGATAACTATTGTTGTAACTAAACTCGGCATACGGCAAACTCTTATCCCAAGAGGTAGCATAAGCCAATGCACAAGCTCTCAACATATCTTCCAGAATCTGGTTGACTCTTTCGGTCTGTCCATCCGTCTGTGGATGATAAGTCAGATCAAGTTCAAACGGGTTCCCATGGCTTCATGCAACTTATTCCGTAACCTTGAGGTAAATTGGGTACCTCTGTCCGATACAATCCTCTTTGGCACTCCGTGCAAACAGACAATCCGATCATGTACAATGGCTAATTTATCTCCGAGTAAGTGGTCTTCACGGGATAAAATGGGCTACTTTAGTCAAGCGATCCACTATAACCCATATGGAGTCATAACCTCCTTGAGTCTTCGGCAAACCGGTAATGAAATCCATTCCGATTTCCTCCCACTTCCACTCAGGTATTTTCAGCGGTTGTAGCAATCCTGCTGGTCTCTGATGCATTGCCTTGACTCTCTGGCATACATCGCACAATGCAACATGCTCGGCAACTTCACGTTTCATACTTGGCCACCAGAATCTCTCCTTCAGATCCTGATACATCTTGGCGCTTCCAGGATGAATTGAGTATTTGGAGTCATGGGCTTCTTCCAAAATCAGTTGCTTTAACTCCTTTTTGTTAGGCACACAAATGCGATCCTTCATCCACAACGTGCCTTGCTCATCCAACTTGAAGTCCTCTGCCTTGCCTTCCTCCTTGATGAACTTAATCCTGCGGATCTTGTCATCATCCTTCTGTCCTTCTCGGATCTGATCCTCTAGGGTAGGCTTTACTTCTAATGCGGCCAAGAATCCGCTAGGTACTACCTCAATCTTCATTTTCTGAAAATCCTCGCATAACTCGTCCTGACTTGTGGCTAGCAACGTACTCACGGTATGGCTTTTCCGACTCAGGGCATCGGCTACTACGTTGGCCTTCCCGGAATGGTAATGGATTCCAACATTGTAGTCCTTGATTAACTCTAACCATCTCCTCTGCCTCATATTCAGATCCGACTGGGTGAATATGTACTTAAGGCTCTTATGATCCGTATATACTTCACATCTGTTTCCGATCAGATAGTGACGCCATATCTTCAAGGCATGCACTACGGCAGCTAACTCTAGGTCATGTGTCGGGTAATTCTCCTCATGCGGCCTCAACTGCCTTGATGCATAAGCAACAACCTTTCCGTTCTGCATCAACACACATCCAAGTCCTTGGCGCGATGCGTCACAATAAATATCGAAGCCTTGAGCAACATCCGGTAGAACTAACACCGGTGCTGATGTCAATCGCTTCTTCAGCTCCTGAAATCCTTTCTCACATTCTCAAGCGCCCATGCAAACTTCTTTTCCTTCTTCAAAGAATTGCGTAAGAGGTTTCGCAATTGTCGAGAAGCCTTCGATGAAACGGCGGTAGTATCCTGCCATTCCGAGGAAACTCCGAATTTGGGTCACAGTCTTGGTGCTCCCAATGTAACACAGCCTTCTACTTTGCTTGGATCTACGGCGACTCTTCCTGCAGTCATTACATGTCCAAGAAACTCCACCTTGTCCTTCCAAAAATCACACTTGCTGAACTTGGCGAAAAGTTGCTTGTTCCTCGCCTTTTCCAAAACTCGCCTTAAGTGTTCGGCATGTTCATCCTCTGTCTTGGAGTAGATTAGGATATCGTCTATGAACACGACGACAAACTTGTCCAAATATTCCATGAACACCTTATTCATCATATTCATGAAATAAGTTTGGCGCATTAAATCGATCAAAGGACATAATCAGAACTCGTAATGTCCATATCTTGACGAGAATGCAGTCTTGAATATCTTCGATCGGATCTTCAATCGATGGTATCCCGATCTCAGATCAATCTTGGAGAAAACTCCGGCTCCTCTCAGCTGATCAAACAAATCATCTATCCTGGGTAGCGGATACTTATTCTTCACGGTGACTTCATTGAGCGCACGATAGTCAATGCACATCCTGAAACTCCGTCCTTCTTCTTGACGAACAAAACCGGTGCTCCCCACGGCATTTAACTCGGCCTCGATAAATCCTTTCTCCATTAACTCTTCTAGCTGTTTCTTCATTTCTACCAACTCCTCGGTGGACATCCGATAGGGTCTCTTTGCTATCGGTCTTTGTACTGTACAAGCTCTATCACAAATTCTATGTCCCCGTCGCGGCATACCGTAGATCTTCGGGAAAAACATCGGGGTACTCATTCACTACTGAGACATCATCTATGCTGATTGCCTTGGTACTGTTAACCATCAACTGTCCATCTCTAACTGCAGTGGCTTGGAATTCCACTTTCTTCCCACACGGGCTCTCAACCGAGATAGTCCTTCGTCCACAATCCAATACGGCCTTGTGCTTGGATAACCAATCCATTCCCAATATAACGTCTAAGGTCTGGGTCTCCAAAATTATAAGGTTTGCTAGGAACTCTATTCCACCTATCAAGATTCTCACCGGAACATCCTACTTTCGCTCGGAGTTCGGAACTGTGGGTTTGAACTAAAAGCATGCACTTAAGTCTTGCAATCCTCAAATCATTTCTAGTAGCAAAGCCTTGCGAAACAAACGAATCTGAAGCTCGAGTCAAACAAAATTGCAGGTGTGCATCGAGTTAACAGTAACTTACCCAAGACGACGTCGTAGCATTCGCGGTGCATCCGCGGTGACATGGTTGACTCGGCCTCTCACCACGATGCAGGGTGTGGCTCCTGTCTTTGGCGCCCTAGCTGGGGTGGTTCCTAGATTGAAGCGGGTGGGGTCGCTCTGCTGTCTTCTTTGGACAAGCTGTTGGCAAAGTGTCTGGCTCGTTGCGCTTGTAGCGGCGTCTCACGGTTCCTTCTTTGCACCGAGTAAGCGTTTCTAGCGGAGCTGGGTGCAGTAGTTTTGATTGACAGGTCTTGGTGCCGGGATGGTGTCCTCGTTGCATTACGTGGTTGAAATCAAGAATTGATTTGGTGCAACTCTCGGTATTTATGCGTTCCCTGGCGTGATCCTTCTTTGTTGCATCCTGCGCTTCTGTTCTCATCCAGTTCCTTGCGCTTGTCCTCAAGAATAAGCGCCTTATTCACCAACTCTTGGAAATCTGGAAAGGTGTGGGTGATCAATCCTACTTGCAATCCCGAGTTAAGTCCCTTCATAAAACGAGACTGCCTGGATTTATCTCGTCGCTACATCCTCGGTGCGTAGCGTGCTAGCTGTGTGAACTTGTTCAGGTAGTCGGCCATCGGCTGATTACCTTGCCTCGGTGCTCTGAACTCCTCCTTCTTAAGGTCCATAATTCCTTCAGCACGTGATACTGTCGGAATGCATTGTGAACTCTTCCCAAGTGATATCTTGAGGGTTCTCTGCGTGGCACAGAAATTCTCCCACCATTCGGTAATGTTCCTTCCAACTGATGAGAAGCGTAGAGTACCTTCTCATTCCCTATGCATTGAGCTATGTGTAGCTTCCTCTCGATTGATCTTAACCAATCATCGGCCTCCAATGGATTGGCATTCCCAGAGAAAGTGGGTGGGTGAGTTCTCATGAACTCTGACAGCCTTGTATTCTGGCGTGGCCCCTGATTAACTTGGTTAGCAGTGGCCTGAGCAGTGACGTGCTGCATTTGTTGCATCATAGCATGCATTAACTGAGTCTGAGCAGCAAGAAAAGCTCCGAAATTCTGCATATCCAGTGGCGGTGCTGGTGCTCCATCATTGGGGTTTTCTGCTGGGCGAGAACCACTCCCATTGCTTCCAAAGTTTCCACGGGTGTTCACCATCTGTCGATTTGCTCTAGGTTTAGAGATGAGAGGGAAACAAGAATAGACAAGTAATATGGAACTTATGCGGGGCGAAAAGGTGTAGCCTTAAGGTCCAACTTTATTATTAGTAACTTGGTATGGCTGCTTACAATGCCTAAGGGCCTTGCAACACATACTGCACACTCAGCAAACAAAGCAAATCCAAATCGAACTAACTCTGGAGTCTAACGCCTAAAGGGTGACTCTTTATTCTATGACGCGACTCGGCGAAGGAGTCTCACTATAGAACCTATGCTCACTCATCGAGAAAACCTCCACGGCCTGGGTACGGGTGCTGCGGCATAGGCGCGAAACGATTGCCATGTCCAGCAACTGTGTCCTCTATGGTAGTCGAAGAAGCAGTGTCCTCATCGAGATCTGACTCCTCCGGATCTGGCTCGTGTAGCTCAAATCTTGGCTCGGGTCCGGTCCGTACAAGGTCATCTCCAACTCGTCAATCCTTCGTAGAAGGTGTGCCACATACTCTTGAGCTTCCCGCCATCTGCTTTTCTCTGTCGTGATCTCCTTGCGGGCCTTCGTAGCTCCTTGCTTGTATTATCTAGTACATCCTCCTGGCGGCGACAAATCGTGCCAACTGTGTAACCGTGGCATCCTCATCACGAATCGCCGGTCAAGAAGGTTATCGCTGCGCGGATGGTAACGGAACACCGTACGCTCCAATTCTCTGGCGTAGATACGGGTAATGTGCCGCATTGCTCGTCGTGATACTTCTTGGATACCCATCTGCATTGTAGATCTCCTGGCAAAGGTGATGTATCGGCGATTGCCTGGGCCCTTTTTCCTGGCAGGTACCTCAATCTTCACGTCACAAGCCTTGATCAATCCCGCTTGCCTGATCACTTCCACTTGGTATTGCGGCTTCTCAAAATCTCCGAGAATTTGCAGCATATGCCAAAGTTCTGCAGCGTGACCAACTCCCAGATCAACGTAGTTGAACTCTTCCTCCATCTGTCACAAGAGTGCTTTTCGTAAGAACTCGAAATTTTTAAATTGTGACAAGGTAAGGGAAAATTTCAGCAAGAGACAAGAAAAGAGAGAAGGGGATAAGTCGAGATGTCATTTCTTGTCTTCACAAATTTTTAGCTTTAGAAAATAGGTTTTATCCTCACTACGACCATTCTAGCTAGGGTTGAGCCTACAGTCAAGTATGGCTCTGATACCACCTCTGTCGGGACCCCGAATTTGCAAATCCGGACCCTCTGTGTATTCAGCACTAGTCCAGGAACGCGCTAGTGCACACAGTCTTTAACATCGGTAAATATCACAATCATACCAATCGGTATTATCAAAGTACTTTACTTAAATAACCAAAGGGTTACTTGACCTTATGGCCAAGGTACAAATATATGCCTTGCAAGGCGAAACTTATTCAGAGAAAAATAATAGCAGCGGAAAATCAAATAACTTCGTGGCGCCATCCAGTATACCACAGGCAACTGACTGGGCTCGCTTCCCTAAGTAGACGGATCCTCTTGGAGTTCCTCCTCCACAGCCGGTGCGATCTCTTCTTCAATCGATATTGTGTTGAGGCAAGGGTGAGTACTTGGTACTCAGAAGTCATGCATGAGAATGCAAGCTAATATACTATATGCATGGCTTGGTACAAAGGAATAGCACAAGGTATTTTTGCAAGAAACAAAGATTTGACAAGTAATATAAGTAGATTCGAAAGCAGTAGAAATAAGTAAAGCATAAATAACTTTTCAAGAAGTTTAATAAACATTTTTCCCCATCCTAAACCACATTTCCATCATCTTCATTGTTAAACCAAACCAACTTTCAAATCCAAGTTATTTTCAGAAAATCTAACCCTTGACTGTAATTCCCGAGCATTGTCCAGTACCGTGGACTCGGCTATTTAAATAGATTCCACACTCTGCAGAGGTTATGCACTTTACCCACAAGATACAGTCAAACACCACAAAGGCGAGTTCCGTGAATAAAGCCTTTGGAAGCCTCAAACAACACAGTGGTCCTCTCAGGTTCGTGCTCTACACCATCCCTTCCCTTAGCCAAGGCGAAGTATGGGACCAACACACCGTTAGATGGGTATCGGCCACACCACGATACGCTCCCCGCATACAATCACACAAACGGTGTAATTGACACCTCGAGGCTCCACAAGTGAGTCCTTAGCGACTTAGTCAACTAGGGCCGTCCCATTCCACCATGTGGTTGCAAGTATGACCCAGTTCAAAGGCTTGCAAGGTTAAGTCCTTAGAGTGACCAGGGCAAGACTACCCGAAAAACCAAATCAACATCCCCAATGCCACAATCGGCCCACTGATTACTCTTGCCACATGCCCCGATCGAAATCTGTTTATCAAACCCCAGCTTGATTACCATGCACCACGTGCCATCAACATCACATGATACTTTTCCAAAACAGGTTCAATATATCATTAAGTCAATATTAACATTTGATTGTCCAAAATCATGTTATGAGCACGAAAGTGTGTCTAAGCAAAGATACTACAACGATCTAAACCCATGTTGGCAATTTAATAATGTCCAACTAGTAAACCACAACTAGGGTGACAAAGGGTCATGGCACATACTTAAGTAATCAAGGTGTCATATAGCAAATTGGTATTTATCTAACCCCCATGTTTAAACAAAGTATCTTTCTAATTGAACTAGCATGCAATAGTTTAAATCAAAATAGATTTCGAAATAGGATCAACATGGTCAAAGCACAACTTGCCTTCAAAAAGTACTTGTTCTTGGTCTTGAGTTGGATCTGAGTCAACACTTCTCCTTCGAATCCCTCCGGCACTTCAACGTCTACTCGTAAAGCGTGCAAATAGCAAATACCCAAATAAACAATAGGCAAAACCATCCCAAAACTCCAAATAAAATCCATAAACAGAGAGAACATAATTTTCTGGATTTTTAGAAACTGGAATCGTCAAATTCGGAGTTAAGACGCAAAAGTTATGATTATTTAAAGTTTAAATAATCATTTAAATAATTTTACAGAGAAAAACTTTAGTCCAAAAATTAAATAAAATTCATATTTAGGTAGATCTCAATTTTATACAAATTTAGAAATTTGAATCACTCAAATCGGAGTTGAAACGCAAAAGTTATAAGCGTTTGAAGTTTAAATCTAAATTTGAATCAATATTTCGAATTAATAAATCATTTTCTTTTTCGGAAATTAATTACTGCGTCAGCATGGACACGTGTCAGCTCCTGATTGGCTGGCTGACGTCAGCCGGCTCATGGACTTGGTCCACGCTCGGCTCGGGTCCACCGTGGACTCGGTCCACGACTCCACGTGAGACTGACATGTGGGCCCACTCGGGTAGCGTCATTCGGCGTCGCCAGGGCTCGGCGGCAGTCGACAGTGGGTCCACCGATGACGTCATGGGTGACGCCACGGTGCGATCGGCCCGACACGCGGGCCCCGCGTGTCGGTACGCTGCCACAGCGTCTGACGCCGACGCGTCGGTCCAACTTCCCGACACGGGGCGCCAACACGGCCGTTGGTTTGAAAATCAACGCGGCGGATTAGATCCAGGGTTAACACGTTGAAACTACTCGTTGATCGTGGGCCGTTCGATTTAGATCGGACGGTCCAGATCTAATCCAATAAAAACACTACTACGGCACGTGGCAATTGTGAACCGTTGGATCTTGATCCAACGGTCCAGATCCAATCGGGTTGGGGACACGTGAACTCACCTCAACCGCACGATCAAGATCGGACGGTCCACAGAGCTCGCGAGGTCGATGGCGACGTGGCGGCGCTGCAGCCACCGGAGACGAGAACGATGACGAGCCCGACGGCGCTTCGGGTTGCTCCGGCGAGATGAATCCTTCCTTCGGGTGCGTCTCGTCACGGTGGTTCCGGATCTGGGCTCCTTCTCGGCGGAAGACGACGGACGGCGGCGGAATCGAGCAAAGACCGCGGCGGTCACTTCCTCCAACTACGGCGAGCTCGCACGGGCAACTGGCGGCGGCTCAGGCGAGATGGCTCGGGGGAACGGGTGCGCAAGGATGAGGGCAACCTCGGGGGACGTCTCACGCTTTAAATAGCCTCGGCGTTCGCGCGGGACACGGAAACCTAGTTTCCCACGGCGGCGGACGCGGCGGCGGAGTCCGGCTCGGTCTCGGCGGAGACGACGACGCACAGCCGTCCACGTGGCACGATCAACGGCCACGATCGCACGGGCGCGATCGGATCCGGGCCGGATACGGCTCGAACCGGTACGGGCGGATCTCAGCCGTTGGATCTTGATCCAACGGTTGGGATTGATTAGGGTTTTGAGCTGGTTTGATCGAGTCAACTGGCTCGGGTCGGACTCGAGTCCGACTCGGTCGGATGAACAGTACTTGACCCGAGTTGAATTTCCAGCGATTTAATATTTAAAATAATTCCCAGTAATTCATTTAATTCATTAAAAATAGCAAATGACTCAGAAAAATTCCAGAAAAATTCTGGAAAATACTTTGGATCATTTTGGACTCAAATAAAATATTTCCAACAAAATTTTATTTGCAAAATTAAATTCTTTAATTATTTCAAAATGGAATAAATTCAAATAAATTCCAAATAAATCCAAATAAATTCCAGAAAATTCCAAAAATTCACCAAAGTGCCAAATCACACATGAATTTAAGAAAAGCAAAATTTTGGGGTGTTACATTCTAGTCGCCCAATTCAGAAGCCCCCTCTTGCGCCTTGTGAGTGTCTTCATCCGGCACTCACATTCCACCAATTGGAGAAGCCAATAATGAGATGCATAAATTAATTATCCAGGTCGTACCTATATAGAATTGTGGTTGTACGGTATTACTCGGTCTATGGTAACACACGCTTCGGTCCTTAATTGACTAGGCCAGAACATTCACTTTATCAAAACATTCTCATGCATCCAGCACCCTTCAAACATCCATCCGTCCAGGTCTAAACCAATTTTCTACTTTATTTCATTTAAATAACAACAGCAATACCAATTGCCATAACTTCACAAAAGAGTTTAAACAAGGTTCGAAATGATTCCCATAATAGCATAATACCGAAATGTTTAAGCTGGACTAAGCAATTCTATCGTCCAATGCTACACTACCAAATAAATAGCTAGTATCATCTAGGGTGATAAAGGTTCACAATGATCAATATCAACGGAGTTATAACAAGTTCAGGAATTTAGCTAAACCTTAAAACCATATTTAAAGTACATTGCATAAACGTAGGTGTGCATAGTTTAAAACAACATATGCTTTTTATAAACTTGGGACCAACATGATCAAGAAAGACTTGCCTCGAACAAGCTCGATCTTGTCCCTGATCTGGACCTTGGTTTTAAGTTGCCTCGACAATCCCATACACTCCTACCGCTTCAACGTCTACGCGAATCAAGAAATGAACAATAAATAAATAAATCAAGTAAAATTCACCATTAAATAAAGCTTGAATTTACAAATTTTTAGAAACTGGAATCGCCTCAATCGAAGCTCGTATGAGGTAGAATGAGCTAAGTTTGAAAATAAATAAAAAGAATATATTCTGATTTTACAAATTATTTTTCTACTAAAATTGGATTAATGATGTCATCACCCCTAATTACTTTTTGATAGAAATAATTTCCTAAAGAAAATTCGATTAATGATGCAATACTGACGTTAGCAATCCAATTTCTCAAAAATAAAATAAATCTAAATAAATCCTATTTCGCTAACAGGTGGGCCCTGGTCCATGGACCGAGTTCATGACTCACGGCTAGGGCTGACGTCACTCACTGGTGACATCACTGGTGATGTCATCGATGGACCGGCCGAGCGGGACGCTGCGTTGCTGCTAATGTCATTGATGACATCAGCGTCGCCTCATCTCCCATGCGGCACTTTGGCTTCAACGGTGATGCCTTGGTTCCGGCGACTGAACACCGACGGTGGCGACGCGAAAGGCTGAGAGGCTCGATAGCGTGCGGCGATAGCGGCGGAAACGAGTGGAGGCTCATCGGCAGCGGCGGACGGCGGCGAGAGAGCTAGAAGGTTGGCAATGGCAACGGCGGCAGAGATCGAATCCTGCGAGCTTTGCGTGGTGATGGGAGCAGCGAAACGTGAAGGGGAGAGAGGGGAAAAAGGCGGCGCATTAAATAGGGGCGGATGCCGAGGAGACTGGCCCGGATACGGCGCAACGTTTGCGAGAAAAGTGGTGGATGGTGCGGGGAGTTCGGTGGCGACGCAGAAACGGGGACACGATGGTTGATAAGCGAGCCCTGTGCGTCAGTGGCTCGGGCGCACGATGGGCTAGTGTGGGATGCGCGATGGGGCAGGCCGAAGCAGGCGATGCGACAGACCAGGCTGAGGCGAGGCCAAGCGGGCCGAGCGCAAGCGCAGGGGGAGTGGGCCGTGGGAATACAGCCCGCGTAGATTTTGGAGAAAATAGCTCATTTTTCTTTTTTTTTTAATGAAATTTTAGAAAATAAAAAAGGGCCAAATTAAATAGCAAATAAATTCAGAAAAAATCTCAAAAATTATAAAAAAAATTCTTTAAAGCACAAGGAACACAACTATGGCTGAAAATCTTTTATTAATGCATATATTAATTATATTAAATCCTTTTATTAATTAAAAATTCAAATTAAGTTTTAAATATATTCGAGAAAATTCCAAATAGTTTTTTCAACTTTAAAACTTTTCAAAAGTTCAAAAATTAGGATGTCACACACCCTCTCTCTCCCCCTCCGGTTTTGCAAAAGCTCCCATTAGTTTCCTGTTAAGTTTGGCGTTATTTTATCCGCCGCATGATAAATCATGATGAAGTCCCCTAGTATGAGAGCCATTCGTGGTGCATGTGATCCTTTAGATCCGATATTTCATGTAAGAACTGTAGTTTGTCGCTTTCTCTCTGCGGTCCGTACACAAATGGAGAATTTTGGTTAGGTCTTATGTGGAAACTGGGCTGTCTCTACAGGCAATGAAATTTTGGCATAAGCATGCAAAGTTCTGTTCTGTGGCAAGGTTTCAAATCTCGTTTTGAGTCAAATCTCGGAGGTTCCCGAAATCCGAAATTTCGGCGAGATTCGGAAATTTCGGATAAAATCCGGACGAATTGCAAAAACCAAATTTCAAATCCGGTTTTTTTTCTACCGGGAAATCCGAGATCTCGGACGAAATCACCGAGATCTCAGCCGAAATCACCGAGATCTCGGCCAAATTGAACCGGCTAAAAAAATGGTTCAAAATACGTCAAAAAAATTTGAAATTTTTTTTGGATAGTCCTAACACATCACTAATGTTTCCATAAAAATTTGAGATGATGATCAATCATGAGGAATTTTAAAAAAATCTAACAGTGGTAAAGTCGTGATAAAAACCATATATAAAATCAGTTTTTGATTTTTCAAATATAACAAATGAACTTCAAGTCATTTGAAAAGTTTTATATATGCTCCTATGTATTAAGAGAGGTTCTTTCTTCGAAACCACCTGCAATTCTGAGGGAGATTCTTTCTTTGAAACGACCTGTAGTTTTGAATTTTGACCAGTAAAAAAAGATCAATGCCATAAATATGAGCACTGATCATGTATATGTGAATCCCCACCCATATATACATAGGTCAGTTAGTATTGTACCCATTTATAAATACATATTATCTTAGGTTGTAAATTTTATTTTTCAATATATGTCATTCAATAATTTTGAAGTGGGTTTTGTACCACTGTTTCCACTCCACTATTCTCTCATAGTCATACACAGATTGATTCCAACTATCAATGTCAGTATCAGATATCATTTCTCTCTGCTGTTTCAATGCACTAGAAAAGTTCCTATGTATTAAAAAAGTTCAACCCACTTTAGAAAATTTTGAAATTTTTTTGTGAATGGTCCTAACACATCCATAATATTCCCATAAAATTTTCAGAAGATAATCAATCTGGAAAAATTTTTAAAAATTCGGAAAGTCCTAACCGACAAATTAAACCGACCAAAAAATGGTTAAAAACATGTTAAAAATTTTTGAAATTTTTTGTGGATCATCTTGATCCTAAACCCAAGCAAATACAATGCACAAAAATCAAAATCCAGCAAAAAAATATCAAATCTCGCCCGAGATTGCCGAGATCTCGCCCGAAATTGCCGAGATCTCGCCGAGAAATCCGAGATTTGAATTTTTTAAATTTTTTTGAATTTTCCGGGATTTTGAATCTTGGAGGGGTCCGAAATCCGAGATTTCGCCGAATTTTGGACCCTTGTTCTGTGGTGGTGTTCCCACGTACCATGCAAGTCACCAACACATCATGAGGCGATAGATCGATTATGTGCAGTGGAGTCATATGCATTGTGAACAAGGCAAAGGAACCCTAGCAATAACTTTCTGTTCCTCGGTGATTTTGTCCTTGGTGCATTACAAGCACTACAGGAAAGCGATATATTTTCGTCGGCCAAAAGCTGATGAAAATAAGCCGAAAACCGATGAAAATATATATTTTCGTCGGTCTGCTGACGAAAATAAACCGACGAAAATAATTCGACGAAAATACAAGTTTTTTCGTCGGCAGCCGACGAAATTACAGCATTTTCGTCGGTCTAGGCTGGCCGACGAAAATACTGGATGGATGAGAGTTATCGGCACACATGCTGACGTGGCATATTATTTTCGTCGGCCTGGCCGACGAAAATAGCCTAGGAAGTTTCATCAGCCTGGCCGACGACAATAGCCTGGGGATTATTTTCATCACCGCCGATTTAAAAATAACTCGGGAATTTTTTCATCACCGCCGATTTAAAAATAGCATATTTTCAACAAAAAAAAAAGCTGAAAAATCCCAGAAAATCTCAGAATTCACAGAAATCACAGAAATTATAACATTCATCTCATACACATGCGACGATAAGCATTCATCTCATACACATTACGACAATATGCATTCATCTCATACACACTACGACAATAATAGTTCATCTCATACACATTATGACGATATGCATTCATAGAAGCAGTACGATGATATGCAGTCACATAGAATAGGTTTAACATAAAATTACATTGTTCAACTTGGAGGTGTGTGGAAGTTGTGGCCACTACCTGCATCACCTCCTGAATTGAGATATTGGTCGACAGGCTTCCCCGAACCAGTAGCAACATCGCCTCTAACATTTGTTCCTGGTCCAGCAGGCGGTGTTGTCGAACCCTATAGGAATCAAATTGGTTATTAGTTAATTTCACAGGAAAGACCAACGTTCTAAAAATGACAAGTTACTAGTAAATACCATTTGTGGGGATTGGAAGAAAGGAGGTGCAGGAGGAGGACTAAATGTAGGCAAGTTAACAGCAGCGGATCCAAGGTGCGTAGCTAAAATTTCCTAAAAAATTATAGATATAAGAACAAAAACAAATATAAATATTGTGACACCAAGTAGCAAACTAAATGATTGAGTTTATAAAAAGTGTATACAATTTGGCCATTAGCACTATATGCAAGTATGGATCATCAAAATTTGTCATTCCACTTCATGCTATGTGAATGATCAATTCTATAGGAAATTACACACATGGTCAAGCATACAAGCATGTATCATCAAAATTATATAGAAAATGATCAATTCTATAGGAAATTACATACAAGCATTAATTATCAAAATTCGCCATTCCAAGTACATACGAGCATTAATTAGAAAACACATCTAGCACATATGACAGAAATTTAATAAATTTATTGAAACTGTCATTATGAAGTGATTTTAGCCTTAATGATACAATCTACACAAACAATAAAAATATACTCATTGTAGGCATGAAATCATAAACAGCTTACTTACTTGAAAGTATTGTTGTTGTTGTGCCTGCCATTGAACAAAATAGGCTTGGGTTTGCATTGCACTCTTGTGTTGCTGCCTCATCATATCCTGTTGTTTCCTCATCGCCTCTCGTTGTTGCCTTAACTCCTCCTCTAGTCTTGCCTCACGTGAGCTCCGTGCACTGCTTTGGGATGATTGAGATGACCTCGCCTCTCCTAAAGCTTCGCTCGAATCCACGACCCCATTGAACATAGCAAACCTGCCATGTTTCTTACCACCTCCACTAGTGTACAAGGCCACAAGATCGACATTTTCTCTCGGCCAATCGTACTCTTCCCCATGACGTTCGACCATTGTTTCTCCGTAGCGTGCCTACAGTATTAATTAAGTTAAGGCAATAATAGGGAACTTCATTTAATTAAGTTTGTTCCATGTTGATACTACTAACCAGGTTCTGCAGGAAAATCGTGAATAGACCAAAGATATGCACCACGCATGTTAAAGTACTCTTTTTTGTTGTTGTCATATGTCATCACCCCATTCCATAACTCTTTTAACTCATCGATCATAGGTTGCATGAACATATATAAGTGCTTTCCTGGATGGTCAGGCCCCGATATGACGAGGGTTAAGAAAACGTACTCATCTTTCATGCATATCGAAGGTGGCAGATTATATGGAATTGCAAAAACAGGCCAACATGAGTACGAGGCCGCACTTGTGTTGAAAGGTGTGAAACCATCAGTCGCCAACCCAATACGCACATTACGGGGGTCTTTGGCAAAATCTGCATCATATTGATCCAACGCCTTCCAGGCCTCAGCATCAGAAGGATGGCCCATTAGCCCATTGTTCTCACGAATGCCTTCCTTGTGCCACCTCATATGCTTCGCATCGTCCTAGATAGGTAGAAGGATGGTGTTGATTTTCAGTTTGGGAAAGCGAAGATGGAGGCATACATTCAAGCTCAGGTTTTTGCAATTTGGGAGAAGGTGTACAGGCCGTATCAAGAACCTGAGAATGATTAAGTTAACGACACAAATCGAACACATGTAGAGGCAAATAGCAAGGCAAGAAATCTGATCATCCAAGGATTAGGAAGGAGCGATTTCGACCGCGTGATTCATCTCAAGTCCACACATGAAGTATGAAAATCTCTTTGTGATTACCATGAAGGTTTAAACACGATAAAAGAGGTACGTCAAGACATTTATAAGAAAGAATACATGCGCTTACATGCGCTTAGAGATGAAGTCTGGTGAATCATTAGATGATTTCTTTACACGCTTTAATAAAATTCTTAACAATCTATGTGCTATTGGAGTTAACTACACTAATGTTTCAAATGCTCGACAATTACTTGGTGCTTTAGACATGTCAATTTGGGAGATGAAAGTAATATCTACTAGAGAATCAACTGTCATGAGTACACTTACATTAGATGTTCTTTATTCTAAGCTAAAAACTCATGAATTAGATGTTCTTGCTAGGAAGAATGACTATAAGTCAATTGCTTTGATCTCTTAACCTAATATGTCTCATAATAATAATTCTTCGTCAAGTTTTGCTTTGTCTTTCTTGTCTTCACTAACCGATGAACAGTTTGAGCAATTCCCGGAAGAAGACTTGACATTACTCTCTTCTTGTTTTAACAAAGCTTTGCAGAATGTGAGAATGAGGAAGAGAGTTGGTGGTGACCCTTCAAGATGCTATGAGTGTGGTGATCTCAACCATATTCACTCAAATTGTCCTAAACTTGCAGGTAAAGCATCAAAAGGAGGAGAAAGACAAGGACAAAAAGGAGAAGAAGTTCTCTCCAAGTGATAGCAAGAAGAGGAGCTTTGTGAATCGCAAAACAATGCATCGTGTTCTCTCCGCACTTGAGCAAGTTGGTTTGAGCGATGTAGATCCTAAGAGCGGCGAGGATGATGCAACTCCAAGTAAGCATGATTTAATTAGGCTGTGTCTCATGGCAAGCAGCAAGGATAGCTTCACCGAGGATGATCATGAAAGTGATTCAATGAGGTAGATCCTTCATATGATGAATTAGCTATTGCTGTTGCTCATCTTGAAAAATTGCTTGATAAATGTGATAAGAAAATTAAGAAACATGATTTTGTTGTTGAATCGTTGAATGCTGAAATTGCTTGACTTAAAACTTTGATTCCTGATGATGATGTTTGCAAATCATGTGACTTAATTTATGATGAGCTTACTTCACTTAAAAAAGAACATGCTTCCTTATTAGAGCAAGTTAAGACTGAACATAAGAAAAATAAGAAACTTGTTAAAAATGCTAGTTGTTCTACTATTGATTTGCATGATCCAACTCCATGTTCTAAATGTTCTCTATTAGAATTGAAGTTGCATAATGCTAATGGTAGGGTTTCTCAAATGACCAATGTTTTTCTCATTCATGAGGTTCTTTCATGCTCTAATTGTTGTAAGCAAAAAGGAAAAGTGGATATTACTTGCAATAATTGTTCTGTTCTTTCTCAAAAGGTTGATTACTTGCAAGAGTCCTTAGAACGTTTCACTAAAGGGAAGAAAAATTTAAACATGATTTTGGACCAATCTAAGGTTAGCACAAACAAGAGAAGTTTAGGTTTCGACCCTTATGCTTCATATAAAACTCAAATTCCCACTATTGTTAAGGCTCTTAGTAATGGCAAGTTTGAGATTCTTAAAAAAGGTTATAAGAAACTTTCTTCTAAGTCTGCTGAAATTTTATCTTTTACTATGATTTATGCGAATGATGCTTCTATTTCTAAAGCTAAACATCATGTTAAGTACAATTGCACTCACCGTGGTAGAGTTGGACTAGCAGATTTTTGTTTTAGACTAGCTAAACAACAAAAGAAAGAAAAGGCTAAGGCTAGGTTTAATTTCAGACATGCACGCTTTGCTTCTCATTATGTGCATAGGGTGAAACAAATATCTTTTATTGCTAGAAACACAGGAAAGGGAAAATTCTGATTATGTGCATAAGAATACTTGTATCATGCCTACTGTTGTGCGTCGTGTGTCTCAGTACTGGATTCCTAAACATCTTATTTCTAACCCCAGTACCGAGACCTCGATATTGTTTGCTTCTTTGTAGGCTTCTCGTGCAAGGAAGGAGAACATATGTGACGGATATACATACCATGGGTACCCCCAGATGCTCAGGACAGCGAATGGGCCGACCCAAGCCCATCCCTGGCCGAAAGCTTGGTGGGCCCCCAAGGACGATTCGCCCCCGACCAAGCTAGTCGGGGAAAGGGTCCGATCCCTCCCATGGATCGAACCTCGTAACATCCGACCCAGCTGAGGCCCTCTCCGCCAGGCGTCGGTGCAGGACCGTCACCTGTCGTTGGCCACCTGCCCCCCGGACGCGATGACTCAGAGCGACCGTGCGAGGGCATGTGGCTCCTTCCCAAGGTGGCGAGGAGGTCGTCAAAGTCAAAGCATCAGTCTCGTCACCCAGACACACACGGTGGGAGGACGCGCTCCCTCCTGAGGCAACGCCAGAGTTAGGCGCTACGTCAGCACCTGGCAAACGCACAGAGGGTAGGCGTGCCACCCCCAGGCCAAACGAAAAACCATGCCAGTTGATGTGTCTACCTACCCGCCAGAGGGCTTAGCAGGTGCACCTGGCCATTCAATAAGACCAGGACTGTGCGTAGGACACCCTATCCTCTTTTCCTTTTCCAGACTCCCATGTAACTTGCCCCCTCTGACTATATAAAGGGAGACAAGACCCTCAGGGGAGGGGGACACTCTTTTCGCTCTCTTAAGGTGAATAGCCCTTACATTCCCATTCGCACGAGGCGCTCAAGGCCAGACTTTAGCCCTCACTCGCGACCCCCTGTAATCGCTTGCATCCGAAAGCAACACGAATCACCGCACGAACTGAAGTAGGGACATTCAGCCCGAACCAGTATACATCTTGGGCTCACTGAGTCAGGCCATTCGAAGAGAGGGAGCGTGCGACCCCAAAGACTAAAAAATTGTATTGGCGGTGCACGAAACACCGATAGTTGACGTGCCAGGTAGGGGCTTTCACATGTCATCATCATCGTCATCTCCGGATTCCCACTCTTCTCCTTGATGGCTTCCTCCACCCGCGACAGCATACCGCATCGAGGGGTTGGATCCGCTTTGGCGCCCTCGACTTCGTTGCCACTTCGACGAGTGAGCTCGTGCTCATCCCTGCCGCCTCACGGGACCAGGCGTCCACCAAGAGCCTGGATACCGTCGCCGGCATCCTCGACAGCCTCCGACTCGAGGCCCCCGTGCGGACCCCGACGTCGGAGCCCGTCAACGGCTGCGCCATTTTCGGCGGCAACACGCGTGAGCTCGAGCGGGCGGCCATGTCACCCCCCGCGGGATCACAGCTCGTGGCGATGACCAGCTATGTGCCGGCCTCCATCCACGACCTCCTGGACGACTCCTCCAGCCACGGCTTCAGCTCCAACCTGGAGCGCGTTGCGGACGGAACGCACTCCCGCGAGTGCAGCATGGCTGGCGTGACTGACCCGGCCGCAACCCCTGCAAGTCCGGAAACTCACTCCCGGCGCACCGAAGTGCGGGAAGCGGATCACCAGCGCAAAGGCGCTGAGAGCCTCCAGACTTGCCGCGCTGAGCTCCAACGACAGCGCGAAGAGCTGGAAGCTCGCAGGGCCGAGCTTGACAAACTCCAAGTCGACCTGGAGCAGCGTCAGCCCGGGCCCCTACTCGCAACTAGCGGCGCACGAGTGCACGCACGCCAGGTTCATCATCAGCTGGCCGAGGGGTCCGATGGACTTCCATTCTTCCCCCACGCGAGCCAGAACGTCGCAGCGGCCGCGATGCTGCTCCGCGGCATCCCCGAGCCGGATGACCCAGAGGCCAGTACCACCTACCAGAACCTCCGGGGGCTGGTGGAACGTACTACCATGCAGCACATGCAGGGCTCTGGCCCCCACCACTCGGGTGCCTCTTCGAGCCGCCCGAGCCGCACTACCACTCGGGGTCGGCGGAGTCCGACGAGGACAGCGCCGCAGCCCGAGCGGCCCCAGGCTTCGCGCACCCCGGTGCACCATTGCCTGGGCAACAACCATGACGTCCGTGCCACCCTCGAGGTGCGGAGAAAGGCGATAGACGACGCGACGACCGCAGCCCGAGCCCCGATGGCCTAGGGCCAGGGCGTTCGATCGCGCAATCCGCAACGCGGACTTCCCCGCCTGGTTCCAAGCACCGGTCAACATAGCCAAGTACACAGGGGCAACGAACCCCAGCGTCTGGCTAGAGGACTATCGGCTCGCATGCCGGGCGGGCGGAGCTACTGATGATCTCTTCATCATCCAGTACCTTCCCATCTACTTCGCGGACTTGGCTCGAGCCTGGCTCGAGTACCTGCCCGCGAACACCATCAGGAGCTGGGCCGACCTGATGAGCCTTTTCGTCGGCAACTTCCAAGGCACGTACAAGCGCCCCAAAAACTCCTGGGACTTAAGGAGCTACAAGTAGAAGCCAGGGGAGATGCTCCCGGACTACATCTGGCGCTTCTCCCAACAATGCAATGAGCTCCCCAACATCTGTGACGCCGATGTCGTCGGGGCGTTCATTTACGGCACCACCTGCAGAGCCCTGGTGCACAAGCTAGGCTGCGTCAAGCGTAGGACCACCAAGGAGCACCTGGACATCACGACCAACCACGCCTCTGGCGAAGAGGCTGTGGGGGCCATCTTCGAGAAAGGAAAGGCCAAGCGAGAGTCCGATCCTGAAGCCGTCGACCCCTCCAACCGCTCCGACAAGCGAAAGCGGAGAGGGAAACAAGGCCGCGAAGGCCGCCTGGTCGCGATCACGACCGCCCGCTAAGCAAAGCAGTACGGCAAAGCCGGACCACTTCGAGAACCGATGGATGTCGGTCCAACCACGGGTACCCCATCAAGCACAAGTACCGGGACTGTGAAGTCCTGAAGCGCTTCATCTCCGGGAACCCCCCGCCTCCGCGGGGCAAGGGGAAGAAGCAAGATTCAACACCAGACGCCGAAGAACTAAGGATGGACGCCAAGTTCCCGGAGCCTGACGGCTGCCTCATGATTTTCGGCGGACCGGCTTGTTACACCGACAAATGGCACCTCAAGCTCGCCTACCGCGAGGTCCACACGGTGGCTCCCGCCGTGCCCAAGTACCTCCGATGGTCGGAATCCCCGATCACCTTTGATTGGGCCGATCACCCCGACCATGTCCCCCAACCGAGGAGATACCCGCTAGTCGTCGACCCTATCATGGGGCCAAAGCGTCTGACCAAGGTGCTCATAGACGGCGGCAGCGGCCTCAACATCTTGTATGTTGAGACGCTCGACGCCATGGGGGTCCCTCGCTCGAGCCTCCGACCGAGCAAGTGTGAGACCCTCATTTTTATGTCAGTAAATAACATAAAAATAAGGTTCTGAAGTGCTTCCTGTGCCATTCCCATGATCAGTGGCTGGCACGCACAAACACAATTTGGAAATTACAGCCACACAGATACACATTTTTATTACATCACAAGTTTTATAGTGTTATTACAGTACCAAAAGTAGCAGGAAATTAAAACCATATCTCATAGTGTGCCAACTACCCTATAACTCCACAGTAAATCACGAGATGAACCTAGAAAGATCACCGTCGCTAAAGTTCGCAGGTTCCTCATATTCATTCCCGTCATTATCATAATCTTGCTCATCACCTAGAAACATTGTTGAAGCAAGTTGAGTACATTGGTACTCGCAAGACTTTGTAGTGTATGCAATTCCTGGAATATATGCAGGCTGAAATAGAAAGTGGGTTTCTACGGTTGTTTTGCATAAAGCGAAAATTTTGAATGAAGTAATACTGAATAGTAATGGAAAGCATAAATAAAACTTTAAGACAGTTTGATAAGTAATTGAGATAACAAGTAATAAAAAGGATAATAACATTTTACTCACGGCCCTTTTGTGAGTAAAATAACGAACAAGACCCCTCCCTGGTCTTAACAGATTTAAAATGACAATAATACGGATATGAATCATTTTCAAAACATTTAAAAAGATTTTTGAAAATAGAAAACATTTAACTATGTGATGACTTTACCAAGTGCTCATGACCGCGAGCGCGGCTAATCGATTAGGTTTAGACTCTGCAGAGTTTGTACTGCTTTACCCACAAGATATGTTCTCCCTTTTTGCAAGCTATAAGACACACTTCCTTTGGTATGCCCGCGGGGAGTTCATAACGAAACCGTTCGATTACTTGAACCTTAACTTTGCACTAGCCCAATGACGTTACTCCTGACTATGATGGAAGCTAAAAAGGTAAAAGGGATTCTGGAGTCAGTAACCCACCAGGAATAGAAATTCCGGAGTTAGTGACCCACCAGGAATAATAACAGCCCCAAATTCATAGTCAGCGTGACATCACATAACGGCAGATGCCAACACCTCGGTGATGACACCTCCCTCGAGCAAACCTATATTCGGAATGCCCGTACTACAACTGCCTACCAATGTGCAAAGCTAGTTCCAAATAATTTTAATTGGTTAAGACTGTCCCATTTTAGTACTTGTGGATGTACGGTTATCTTGGCCTGAAAACAACACATTAGCTCGGTCCTTATTGTGACATGGGCGATACTCCACCCTATCTACGTACACGTTAAAACATGTACAACCGGCTATTGCCAATAATCACCCACGTCAAAACAGTAGTTTTATTTTCATTTTTATCAAACTACCAGTATCCTTTACTGCTTAAATAAACCAGAAAAAAATTTCATAAAGAATGATGTGTGGGTGTAAACATTTCCAACTTTGACCTAAAGCAGTGCTAAGCATGTGCAGATTAATAAGCGATTATACCCAATTTAATGAACTTAACCATTCCTAGGGTTTTTACGGATCGTATGCCCATATGATTAAGGAAATCCATCAATTTGGGTTATAACTACCAAGTAACAAAATAATAGTTTATCAAATTATGAACATGCAGGAAGATTCTTAATCACATTTTAGTGGATTATGAAATCTGGGATCAAAATGATCAAGGGGGTGCTTGCCTTGCTCCTCAGCGGTGTAAGCTGGATCAGTGTCGTCGACGGCGTAGTCGGTAGTCTCAGCGTCTATACGTCGATTAAGAACATGGCAAATAAGATACTTCAATATCGATAAAAGAAGCAAATACATAAACAACAAGGACAGCAGTTGAAAGATTCAAATGAAATCAATTCAAATCAATCAATGATGGCAATCACTTCATCATTTCATGTATTAACTAAGTTATATGGTTTTGGGTCCTAAGGGTAAAGATATAAGGGTAAACAACACAACTACTTTTCTTTATGTAATATTTTATTTTAGTTTACGAATTCAGGAAGCTAAGATTGTAAGATTGAATATAATGAAATTCATTTTCAGGGTGTATGATCAATTGTACTAATATGAGTTAGTATGCAAAGCAATCCTAATCATATTTAATGAAAGTTCATGGTGCATCCTAACTTTCATATTACCATCTGATCCTAATTAGTGTAATGAGCACAAAGAAACAAGTTTCATTCATTTTGGATGCTTTTTGATTAAGTTATTGCAACTATATTAAATATATGCATTAAATAAAGTCCTAATGTGAAATTTTCACAAATTAACTCCAAATTCAAATTTAATTACATATTTGAGTAGTATTTGACCTAAGGATTCCAGCAAAGTTGGTTTCACTCAAATTGGACTTTATTTGCAAAATCTCTATATGCTACATATCCAAATTTCATTCTTTAATTTCAAATACAGATTCAAATTCCTAAAGAAGTTTCAAAAGTTTTTACATATTATAAAACTAGATGATTTATGATGAATTTAGAAATTTGTTCCATTCTATTTGAAGCTATAGTTTAGGAGGTACAGCAGTTTGAATCTATTTGGTTTATTAAAAACTAGGAAATTGGGAAAATACGCTTTCCTTAAAGGAAAGCGCACTTCAGTGTTTTGCGCGGGCTGGTTTTGAACTAGAGTCGCAGTCGCTGGCGCCTGGGCCCGCTTGGCAGTGACACGACGCAGGGGACATGGCCGATGGCCTCACCGGCGGCTAACCGGCGACGTCGATCGACTTTGGCCAACGGCTACGGCTTCACGGGACCATGGTGAACCTAGGGAACCACTTGGATAAGGGTAGTGTTCGGGAGAAATGAGCGCACGGCGGTGACCGGCGGCGCTTCACGGTGACGCAAAGTGCGATGACGCCATGGGACCATCTAACCTTAATGGTCATGCGCGTGAGGTTCAGTGGGTTCTATGGGCCCTAGCCATGCTCTTGAACCAAAGGATAAGCGGACGGATGGTGTTCTCACCGAGCTCGGTAATGGCGGAGGCAACGTTGCACGGTGCGGGAACAACTCGGAGCACTCCAGGCTGAAACAAGTGGTGCACAAGCTACATGAGTAACCAAGGATACTCTAGGACCAATTAATTTGGACATTCTCTTACCGAGTCAAGCGAATTTGGAACTTCCCCCAAATTGGTCTCTTACCGGAGCCGAGGAAGAAGGGTAGGGTTTGAGTGGTTTAGCGTGTAAGAGGGTGAATGGGTGTGACACCCGGCTTCAGTGGAGTTTTGAGGTTCTACTCCTCCCCTTTAAATAGGCAGGGAAGGCGGTAAGGAGTGGGTTAGCTTGGAGAAGGAATGGCGGCGGTTCAGGCCGGTTCTGGAGACTCTCCCTTCGGCTCGGCCAAGGGTCAAGAGGAGCTGGCGCAGCAGCTGGCTGAGGCGGCCTTGGGGTGCATCGAATTGCGGCCGAAAACGACAAAGACGGAGGCGGTAAGGTGGGCGTTGCCGACAACAGAGAGAGAGAACGAGAGAGAGATGAGAGGAGAGGAGGAAGAAGGCTCTGGCCTTCGGGGTCCACAAGGCAGAGAGAAAATAGAGAGAGCATGACGTGTGGGGTCGAGGTGGCCTCGGGTCCCGTCGGCAGCGAAGCTGGCCGAAGAGTCACTGGGGACGTGGCCCCACGTGGAAGAAAATGAGAGAGAGAAGGGGGAAATCCAGTTCCTTCCTCTCGGACAGCACACTAAACGCATTAATGCACGGATCAGACCAGCTCCAGATTTTTCGAAACTTTTTGACCAAGCTAAGGACTAATATATCTACCTCCAGTAAAATTTTGGGATTAAAAAGAACTATATTTATTTAATTAAAAATCTGACATTGTATGCTGCACCGAATAACTAAGTCGGTTTTTGAATTGATTATAGAACCAAATCAACATATTTACTTTTGAAATTTTTACTGAAGGTTTGGTTCTATACAATGGACCTACCATAAAAATTTCAACATTAAAGTCGCATTATTTATTTCTCTATAATTCTTTTACTGTTTTCTGCAGAATTCCAAATCTGCTTTGATTAAATATAAATAAATATCTAACCTTCTTAATAATTTTCGCAAATTTTTGTGGATGAAGGTGATATGTCTGAGGTCTTATGGTAAAAATTCCAAGGCCTAGATTGTTCCACGTTTTTCTCCATAAATCTGACAAAGATTTGGACAGAGGTGAGGTTTAGCATTTTAAATTGTTTTCTTTAACAATAGATGCATGCACATGGTCTTTTGACCAGCTAGGGGTGCATTCTAGAGCTGAACAAGGTTGGTTACAAAATTTACCATGGTAATTTCTTATAACTACCATTCTACCATTATCTCTTTTCTCTTTTCTTTATTCTCCTTCATTCCAATAATCATTTCATTCAACCATCACATAAGCAATTGCACAAGAAATCATAAAATGTAACACAACAATGATTTCACATTCTTAATATTTGATTTTAAACTTTTATAAATTTGAGGATGTTACAGCAAGGCGCCCTTCCACGGGTCGTGCCGGGCCAACAGGCCCACCCGCTCGGGCAGGTCGACCTATCCGTCACCTTTGGGGGCTCGGACAACTTCCGCACCGAGATCCTCACCTTCGAGGTCGTGGATTTTCCCGGCTCCTACCACGCCATCCTGGGGAGGCCATGCTATGCCAAGTTCATGGCGATCCCCAACTATACCTACCTTAAGCTGAAGATGTCGGGACTGCGGGGAGTAATCACCGTGGCCTCGTCCTTCCAGCTTGCCTTCAACTGCGAGCAAAGCAGTTGCGAGTTGGCATCGGCGGTCATCGCGTCTGCCGAGCTCATCAACCTCCAGGGGAAGGGCTCTGAGTCCACCCTCGACTCCGGCAAGTCGGGGCCCAGCTCCTTCAAATCCGCCGAGGATACGAAGGAGGTCACGGTCGATCCCAACGATCCCGCCAAGACCGTGCGGGTTGGAGCCACGCTCCCCACTAAATAGGAAAGCGCGCTCGTCGACTTCGTCAGCGCCAATTGAGACATCTTCGAATGGAGGCCCTCCGACATGCCAGGAATCCCAAGGGAAGTTGCCGAGCACTCCTTGAACATCTGACCAGGCTCAAGGCCGGTCGCCCAACGCCTGCGCTGCTTTGACAAGGAAAAGCACAAGGCCGTAGGGGAGGAGATCGCCAAACTTTTGGCCGCAGGGGTTGTAAAAGAGGTGCGCCACCCCGAGTGGTTGGCCAACACTATCCTTGTAAAAAAGAAAACTGGACAATGGAGAATGTGCGTTGACTACACAAGCCTGAACAAGGCATGTCCCAAAGACCCGTTCCCGTTGCCTCACATCGACCAAGTCGTCGACTCCACCGCAGGGTACGAATCCCTGTCCTTTCTGGATGCCTACTCAGGCTACCACCAGATAACGATGAAGGAGTCCGACCAGCTAGCGACTTCTTTCATCACTCTGTTTGGCTCGTTCTGTTACGTAATGATACCGTTTGGTCTAAAAAATGCGGGCGCTACATACCGACGATGTATGCAAACGTGCTTTAACAACCAAATAGGCCGTAACGTCGACGACATCGTCGTCAATACTAGGAAGGCCGATGACCTTGTCGCCGACCTAGAGGAGACTTTTGCAAACCTCCGACAATTTCGTATAAAGCTCAACCCCGAGAAGTGCGTTTTCAAGGTCCCCAAGGGGAAGCTGCTCGGCTTCATCGTTTTCGAACGTGGCATCAAAGCCAATCGGGAAAATATTTCTGCCATCATGAAGATGGGCTCGGTTGGCAACCTGAAAGGAGTCCAGAGGCTGACAGGATACCTTGCGGCTCTGAGCCGTTTTGTGTCCCGCCTCGGCGAGCGCGGGATGCCGCTCTACAAATTGCTCAAGAAGTCTGATCAGTTCAGCTGGATGCAGGAGGCGCAGGAAGCCCTCAGTCGACTGAAGGCATTCCTGATGCATCCCGCGCACTATGCCCTTCGCGGCCCAGCCGTATGGCGCACGTGCCTCGCCCAGTGAGCGAACTGCCCAACTGGCCCAGGGGTGTGGGCCTTGGATCGCGAGAGAAATACACACCTTGGCTGCCATAGCCAGGCCATAAGAGTCCCATGTGGCCCCCAAAAGACTAGCCTGATGGGGGGAGGGTTGCTCTCCCTTTTAAGGTGGTATTCTCTCCCCTCCACAAGCAAGGTGGTACTATCAAATTCCTGACCTCACTCCCGGTGCTGGTCGCCTCGGCACCAGGGGAACCGCTCCTCCTCTACATCACCGCCACGACCCAGGTCGTCAGCGCGGTGCTTGTCGTGGAGCGAGCAGAAGAAGGCCGTGTGCTTAAGGTACAATGGCCGGTCTACTTCATCAGCGAAATACTTTCTGAGACCAAGGCCCGGTACCCGCAGGTACAGAAGTTGCTGTACGCGGTGCTCATCACAAAGAGGAAGTTGGTCCACTACTTCGACCGGCATCCCGTTTCCGTGGTGACCTCCTCGCCACTCGGCGAGATCGTCCACAACCGCGACACCTCAGGAAGGATAGTCAAGTGGGCACTCGAGGTCAATGGCCACGACATATCGTACGATCCTAGAACAGCGATCAAGTCGCAGGTTCTGGTCGACTTCGTCGCTGAGTGGACCGAAGCTCAGGCACCGTCGGCGCTTGAAGACCCCGAGTACTGGACGATGTACTTCGACGGGTCCTTCACCAAGAATGGAGCAGGCTCTGGGGTCGTTATTGTCTCCCCGCTCGGGAACAAGCTCCAGTACGCCATCCGACTGCTCTTCGATGCGACCAACAACGCTGCCGAGCACGGCCCTCGCCATCAGCCTCCGGATCGCCGACTCTACAAGACGCCGACTCTACGTACACGATGACTCCAAGCTCGTCTTCGACTAGGTCATGAAGACCACGAAACCTCATGATGCCCGTATGGCAGCCTACTGCCGGGAGGTGCGCAAGCTCGAGGAAAGGTTCAAGGGTTTTGAGCTTCACCACAGCTACAGATGCTACAACAGTGAGGCCGATTCCCTAGCTAACCTTGCCTCCAGCAAAGGACCGGTCCCGTCTGGGATATTCATTTGTGACCTCCACAAACCCTCCGTTCGGCTGGACTCAACGATCGAGAGCGCGACCAACCCGCCGAAAAGACCCCTCCGATCGCCGGGCGATCGGACGCAGAATCGTCCGGATCAGACCGCAACGTGCTCACAGCCGACTCCGACTGGAGGCAACCCTTCATCAACCGGCTGACTGACGGGTCGCTCCCTGTCGACCCGACCGAGGCCCGTCGCCTCGCTCGACGGGCAAAGTCCTTCGCCCTGGTCGGACGAGACCTCTACAAAAGGAGCCCCTTCGGAATCCTTCAGAGGTGCATTTTGTCCGACAAGGGGAGGGAGTTGTTGCTCGACATCCACGGCGACATCTGCGGCCACCACACCGCTCCCTGGTCCCTCGTAGGGAAGGCCTTCCGACAAGGCTTCTATTGGCCGACCACCATGGCCGACGCCGAGAAAATCGTCCGCACCTGCGAAGGGTGCCAATTCTTCGCCCGACAGACGCACCTTCCGGCGCAAGACTTGCATACGATCCCCATCACCTGGCCATTCGTGGTCTGGGGACTCGATCTGCTCGGGCCCTTCAAAAAGGCGTCCGTGGGCTTTACCCACTTGCTTGTCGCAGTCGAAAAATTCACCAAATGGATAGAGGCTAAGCCTGTCGCTACCATCACCTCGGTGCAAGCGGCCTGCTTCTTCCGCGACATTGTTTATCGGTTCGGAGTCCCGAACTCCATCATCACCGATAATGGGAAGTGGTTCACGGGGAAGGAATTCCTCGAGTTCTACGACGACTTCAATATCCGTGTAGACTGGGCAGCCATGGCCCATCTGTGGACCAACAGCCAGGTCGAGAGGGCGAACGGCATGATCCTCCAAGGGCTCAAGCTGCGAATCTTCAGCCGACTGAAGAAATTCGCGGGGCGATGGGTGGCCAAGCTACCCTCCGTTCTCTGGAGCCTGCGGACCTCGCTGACCCGGTCGACCGGGTTTACACCATTCTTCATGGTGTTCGACGCTGAGGCTGTCTTGCCAACTGACCTAGAGTACGGCGCCCCACGAGTCCAAACCTTCGACGAGACACGGGGGCTCGATTCGTAACAAGACGCCATCGACCAGATCGATGAGGCGCGCGACATCACCGTTTTACAATCAGCCAAGTACCAGCAAACTCTGCGACGCTATCATAGTCGCCAGATCCGCGGCCGATCCTTCGACGTTGGCGACCTGGTCCTGCATCAGGTCCAGTCCAACAAAGACAGGCACAAGCTTTCCCCCCGTGGGAAGGACCTTTCACCGTCGTGGAGGTCCTCCGACCCGGTACCTATCAACTCAAGGATCCCGACGGCAACATCGTCTCCAACGCGTGGAACATAGAAAAGTTAAGGTGATTCTATCCCTAAAGCTCCTTTCTTGTTCTCACGACTTTCTCCGCCCAGTCCTCTGAGTTCAAGTGTCGCATGGCGACCTCAGCCTGGTCCCCATGCACCACTTGAAGGCTACCAGTTCACATACTCACATGGGTCTCGACCTGGGTGCTACGGCCTACGCCCCAGCGGCTACGGTTGCTAAGTAGTGCCCCGCGGAAGAAGGAAGTGCCCGCGGGGAGTGGTCCGCGGCTGGTCGGGAACACTCCTCCCCCGCGCGAGCACGAGTGAACACCTTGCTCATAAACTCACATGGGTCGGCTATCCGATCGGCCGTTCGGTTCTCCCTAGCGGCAACCCTCTCGACCCAGGTGCTACGGCCTATGCCCCAGTGGCTACAGTTGCAAAGTAGTGCCTCGTGGAAGAAGGAAGTACCCGTGCGGAGCGATCGGTGGCCGATCGGGAATACTCCCGTAGCCGGACGATGACACTCGCCTCCCGCGGCGGAGTCCTCGCCTCCCGTGTAGTGAGCGTTTTGAGTCCAAGTTTTCATCCTTTTTGCGCTCCCCTCGAAAGCGCAAGCACACCAACCTACGCTTCAGCAACCCCCACGGTTCCTAAGGCTACGGTTGTCAAATGTTCACCACAGCAAGAAAGCGCAAAACAGGCCAAAGCTTTGTGATAAAACTCGAAATTCATTACATAAGATCATTACACTACGAATGCGGAACATCTAACATTCTTTCTCCTATGCCTGGTGGAGGACGTTACGCAGCGGAATCCTGTCAGCAATCACCCAGGCGTACGGCTCGACTTGGTTCTCGAACCTGTTGACCTCCTCATCGGTCCGATTCCCGGTAATCCCGTTGTTGACGGTGTCAAGATTGATGCCGTCGTAGTAGGAGAGCTGACAAGTGCCGAGGAAGCACCAAGCACGATGCCTTCACCCACCGAGCTCTCGACGTGCACTGGCATGCGAGCTAGAACGGTGGCGAGTGAACTCGAACCCGCCACGAGCCCAAGTACTCGGTCGCAGACACACTGGCCGACCACCCGAAGGGTCGCCAGTTCGGCGGCCAACTCGAACCGCTCCCCCTCCGCCAGCTGCTGCGCCATCAAGGCCATGTCCTTCGCCGTGACTGCCGACTCGCGCGCCTCCTCCGTCAATCTCCGCGCCTCCACAGCCTCGCTGAAATTCTTCTGCAGCTCTGCAGGGTGAAACAAGGTCAAAGAAATGATCCCGCCGGGCCGCGATCGCAAGATCGACCAAGGGGTTGCGCCACTAACCGGCCGTGGAAGCCGTCAGGGCGCAGAGCTCCTCTTCACCTTGGCCCGGGCCTCTCGGTCGCCCACAGCATCCTCGACATACTTCCTCGCCGCGGCCAGCTCTTCCCGAGCGGTGTCCCACTCGGTGTGTAGCCGCTCGGACTCCCTTCGGGCCGAATCGCGCTCGTCCCGAAGGCAGGTCACCTCCGACAGGGCGGCCCCCTCCGTGACGACGGCAGCGTCCTTGGCGTTGTTGGCCCCCTCCAGGGAAGACCTGAGCTCGGACGCCTCTGCCCTCAGGTTCTGGTTTGCTTGGTGCTCGTTGAGAAAAATCTGCGCGAGCTCACCCAGCTCCCGGTGGGCCTTCTTCGCCCTCGCTCGTTCGCGGTCCAGGGCCTCCCGGGTGTCATGCAACTCGGGACGCAGCCGGTCGCACTCCCTTTCGGCAGTCATCCTCTGGCCGTACAGGAGGCAGAGGAACCTAGACTTGTCCTCCGATCAGACACGCAAGTTCTGCGAAGCATGAACACTCTATCAGCCTACCATAAACTCACCAGGAAACTGCAAGGACGGGATTTTGTTTGGCCTACCGCGCCGATCAGATGGATCCTCCCAGCGATGGCGTCCAGCGCCTGGCCGGAGGACTCGAGGACGAGAGCCATATCCTCTCAAATCCGGCTCACCTCAGCCTTAGCAAGCCGCGCGCCATCCTAAAGAGCCTCCCACTCCCCGCTTTTCGCCATGTCGTCCTGCACAAGGAACGGCCTCCCGGATGGGTCGGCGCCCGGCCAGATCAACGCAGGCAGAGATGGCTGAGCGGACTCTCCTGGGACCGCCCCGGTGGCCTGTGTTCTTGGAAGATCGAGCGGCGCCCCCGACGCTTGCGCTGCACCCACCGGCGGGACCACCGGCGGCGGCGGCGGGATCACTTCAGCCACCCGGATCGCATGAGCCAGCAGATCCCCCGACAGTGGCGGCGGAAGCTGCTCCTCGCCTTCTTCAGCCCCTTGATGAGCTCCCGACTCGACAAAGGGCGCCGGGGGTTCTCCGTGCTCCGGCTCCCCTTACGGCGCCTCGACTCTTTACGGCGCCTCGACCCTTTACGGCGCCTCGGCCGGGGGTTCTTCCTCTTAACTTGTTGCCGAAGCTCTTGGAATGGCTTCCCGGCTTGTAGCCTTTCTGTTAGTGTTATGCCCTTGAGGCAATCATATGGATGATTGAAACATGACTATGTTTATGAATAATAATATGATTATTGGTCCAATGAATGTATATCATTGTTTTGATCAACAAGTGTGTGACTTGTTTATGAAGCTCTTTACTTATTGATATAATTCGATAAATATCTCTGATCAGATATCATCGTATAGGACAACGATGAATAGATCAGCACATGTACTGATCGATGATTATGTTTCATAGATCATGGGATATGGAGATATCATCAATACATTGTGAACACGTGTTGAAGAACATGGGTTAGGTAGACCCACAATGAGACACTGCGAGAATGTTACATTCTTATGTGTCATCAGTGTATCTCATACATAGTAAATGTATGATCCTTAGACCTGAGATTGTCATATTTCCTACATGTGTAATAGTTTACCTTGGGGTTACCAAACACTATTTCCTAACCGGATAGTTATAAAGGTAGCTTTCATGTTCACTATGAAACATGCAGAGGGAAGTGAGCGATCAAGATGGGATTTGCCACTCCGGTGTAACGGAGATATATGTCTAGGCCACTCGTGTGATATTATTAAGGAAGTGCATGGCCATGCCGTGATTGAGGAGTCAATCACAACTTATTAATATATCACGGATACGAGAGATGGATTGAACTGTCAAAGGATGATATTCTTCTCGCCTTGAGTTCGATCTTCATATAGTTTGGCAAAGGGATTATTACATCAGTACTTTAGTCATATGCGTTTGGGAGTTGGCATGCTCTGCAAGGAGCCGCTACCAACTATTGGATTAGAAAAAGGGTCTTCCAAATCCATGTCCAAATGCGCATGAACCTCTGTGGTCACACACTTAATGGGCTGGGACGCATTAATTCGGATTGGATCCGTAATTAATGGACCTCGTGGGCTTAGCACGTAGATGGGCCCTGACTGCCTAGGGTTTCACCTCGTGGCTATATAAGGATGGGAGGAGGTCGACGCAGGCACACACTTTCCCGTGCGTTTTAGAGGTGTTTCGCCAGAAACCCTAGCCACCTCCTCTCGCTGCCCCTGCCGAGCGATCCGGTGCTTGCACACCGACGCACGGCGTCCCATCCCTGGACGTGTGGACTACTGTTGATGAGGACATCACTACCATGCATACGGCCATGCCTACAAACCCAATTGAAGCCAACAATGTAATACAAGGGCCAATTACTCGAGCTCGCGCACGTCAATTCAATTACCAGGTGAATGCGTTCTTCGGGTTGCATACAAATAATTTAATGAATGGAATGCTATTTAATCCTTGTGATGATTTTATTGTCCTTAGGAACCAAGGAGAAGGACTCCCAAACGTCAAGCATGAAGCCAATTCTTCCGGTGCACAAGTTCAACTCGGATTCGGCCTCCGGGACAGCACCAACTTCAAACGACTATAACTTTTGATCCACAAGGGTGTTTGAGGTCTATGAGTACTGGTTTGAAAGGTCTCGTCGTCCTCTTTCCAACGGATCCGGCCCCACCTCCAAATTCCTTACGAGTCAACGGGAATCTGCAAAACAAGTTCGGCCATCTTTCCAAATCCGAGTCAAACTAGGAATACGAGTCCTACTCGGCCATGGGGGTGTTTTGGACGCCCCAAGCCTGGTTTTGGCCTCCTATTTCTCCTATAAATAGCTAGGGAGTCCCCCAAAATAACTTGGGTTTTGGTTATTTGATAGTTTAGCCTTTTGCTACTATTTGAGTCTTTTAGACGTGCTCAACAGCCGCCTAACAAGCTCCTTGTGTCGGAACCCCAACTTTTCAATACTTCATCTATATTTGCAATTTTAGATTGCTTTTGCCTTGTTCTTCGATTGCTTGCAGGAATTGATCTTCGTGATCAGGTTGATCGTGCCCACGGCAAGGTCAATAACCCTCTGGAGTTGGTTTAGCGATTGCTAAGGCGCATCGTCGTTGTACGTTGTAGTCGGATCGTCAAAGTCGTCTCCTCCCAAATCGAAGGTTATCATTCTCATCGAAAGATCGGGACACCCAGTGTTACATCAAGTGGTATCAGAGCTTCAGTTGATCGGTGAGAATATCAGTGCCTTAGGTTAGTTTTTTATTTCTGTCCTAAATTGAAAACTACTCCACAAAAATTCAACCTTTAGTTTCAATCATATTTTAGTGAGTTTTGTTAGGTTTTGATCCATTAGAGTCCATGTTTGAGTTCTTTGATCTTCCTCTTTCTTCGTCGCTTCAATCTTTCAATTCTGTCGATTTGGTATTTCAAGCATAACTTTCACATACGAACTCAGATTTTTGTGCTCTTGCACTCTATTGAAAGTCGAGGATATAAGCTTCAATTCCTTCCATAGTCAACCAATCAAATTTGGTGATCTTCAAACATTAATCTAGGCGACAAGTTTGTCGCCCTAGAAAAACATCAAGACACCTACCTTTGGGAACCAATTCATCCTTTGTGAACACTTTGATCCTATTTGAGACTAGCTTGTTGATATTGCTTAGGGCTGCTCTACTTGATACATTGCACAATCTTGATTATCATATCATATTATCTTGTGACACCGAGTTAGGGATTCAAAACTTTGTTCATACTAGTGTTGGCGAAAGTCACTAAAAGAAAGAAAAGAGAAAGAGCCAAAAGGCCAAAAAAGGAAAAGAAAAAGAAAATTGTGGCTTCGCACTACATTGAGCAAAACCCTAATTTGTGTTCGTTACTTTTAGGTTGTGCAATTTATTAATTAGTGAGCAATCTTGTGCCCTTTTTACTTTCTCAAAGCAATAAGTTAGCGTCTCTCTACGACTTGTGCAATAGAGCTTTTGGTGCATCACTTATATTTTATAATTCATTCCTTGATTGCACAAGTGCCATTATCTTTGCGTGTGTGTTGCCTTCAAATTCACTTATATCTTTGAGATCGGCAACTAGGGCTTGTGAATTCTAGTTTGGATCATTACTTATCATTACAATAACTAGAATTATCAGATTGCATAGGAAATAAATTTTGCCTATCCAAGCTCCACACCCAACCTCGTACATTTGTTCGGTCCCTTGGCAATCGCTTTATCCAAGCTTCGGAGAACTTTTGACCACGCCAACGGCCGTCAACACTTTGCATGTAAGAACTTGTAAGAGCTTTGGTTATAGGCTTGATTGTTGAGAGAATTGCCACCACCTCCTTGTAGTTGATAGGAACATTATACTTGTTATATTGTTTTCTTTTCTTCTACTAACCATGTTAGGTGATGAGGATTTGATGCATCACTCTCCACGCCAAGAAAGGGAATTGTTGCTAGAATGTTGATGCAAGAAGACCGCCTTCGGTCTATCGAGACCGCTCAGGAGTTGCTAACACTAATCTTGCTACTATTTTGTCTAGACTTGATAAGCTTGCAGTCGCCCGGAACTTCCAAATCCTCCACCTCATCTTCTAAGCAACAAAAATGGCATACTACATGCTCAGTACATGTTGATGATGATTCCCTAGATAAGGTTAAATTCGCCATTCCACCTTTTAATGGTCATTATGATCCCGATGCCTATATTAATTGGGAGATAGCAGAGACAAAGAATTTGGCAAGTATGATTTGTCTCGAAAATGAAAAGATTAGGATTCTTTGCTAGTGTGCTAAATGAATATGCATTAACATGGTGGAAACATATTTGTAGAAAAGAGAGAACCGAGAAAATTGGAAGGCCATGAAAAGACTTATGAGAATTGATTATGTTCACGAATATCATTACGAATTTTTGTATACTAGACTCCAATGCTTGAAACAAGGAAATAAGTGCGTTAAGGAATACTATGAACGATTGCAAAATCATTTGTTGCGTTGTGGTTTAGTTGAAGGTGAAGAAGCAACAGAGCTTAGGTTCATACGTGGACTTAATCAAGAAATTCAGGATGCTCTTATTGATGAAACATATAGTTCTCTTTCAGAATTGGTTGTATGTGCTTGTAGAGTTGAAAATATGCTTGCTGAATCCTTGAAAGAATCATTAGCTTCATTTGAGGCGCCCATTGTTGCACCTTCTTTTGTAACTAACATTTTGCAAAAGTGAGCACCATCGAGAGAATGATGTAGAAGAGCATATGGAGAAAGAACTGATCAGTACTACCCCATGTGTAAGTGAAGAGATAATAGTTGAAGAAACACCTACAAATAAATTGATGAGAACTTACAAGGTAATATAACAGTTTGGACTTTACACATGGAGAAAATAATTTTGAAGAGCTAAAACTATCCACAAATCATGCTATCATAGAGCAACTAATAGTGGAACCAATTGCTGATTTTGCTTTGTTACAAGATGATTTGCTTGCTATTTCTTGTGATAAAGAAGAGTTGTGTGATAATACTTCACTTATATCCATGACACAACTAGCAAATGGACATGTCACTTTTGTTAACACACTAGACACTTATGCTGAAAACAAACATGTCATTCACATCACAAGCGAAAATGATGAGTTGAAATTGATGTCTTCTTTATATACATTAGGCTACATTGAATTTGATGTTCCATGTGATCTGAATTATTTAGAGGAGAGCCTTTTTGTACATTCTGATTTGTCATGGTTATCACGAAACATCTTTTATGTTATTGGCAAAAATAGTGAGAAAGGAGAGTATAAAGCACATCGAGTTTACATTTGTTCATATTTTAAACCTCCGTTTGCAATGCAACAATGTCATCAATTTAATAATTGCCATATCACTAATCATGTCAGACCAAGTACATTTGGTTCCATTCACAAGTCACATGATAGTTTTCAAGAAAGGGAGGATACGGTTGATAGAAATTCTCGATCCATTGATTTCATTGCAAATGTGCATATTGCTTTGTTTCTGTCATTACTAACATTTCACAGGACAATATGATGGAGTCGAGGGCGACTCCACTTCAAGAAAGGGAGGATGATGAGACCATGCTCATCATGGACAGAACTAACACCGCATACATATGGTCATCACCAAGTATTGCTCTGATTATATCAATCGCATGGTTTCATCGACCCCCACCTTGGCCAGGACCATTAAGTTGGCGACACTTCACGGCATCCTCTACTTCGTATACAACTACTATGATGGCTCCATCTGCATGGCTTTATCGACCCCCACCTTGGCCATCCTTCTACATCTTCGTCGGTTCAAGGACCATTGACTCGAGCTCGAGCCCGTCAAATGAATTATCAGATCTAAAGACAAACTTGGGAGAAGATGATGAACTTGAGTCGAGGACGACTCAAATGCAAGAAGGGGAGGATGATGAGGATATCACTACCATGCATACGGCCATGCCTACAAACCCAATTGAAGCCAACAATGTAATACAAGGGCCAATTACTCGAGCTCGCGCACGTCAATTCAATTACCAGGTGAATGCGTTCTTCGGGTTGCATACAAATAATTTAATGAATGGAATGCTATTTAATCCTTGTGATGATTTTATTGTCCTTAGGAACCAAGGAGAAGGACTCCCAAACGTCAAGCATGAAGCCAATTCTTAGGTGCACAAGTTCAACTCGGATTCGGCCTCCGGGACAGCACCAACTTCAAACGACTATAACTTTTGATCCACAAGGGTGTTTGAGGTCTATGAGTACTGGTTTGAAAGGTCTCGTCGTCCTCTTTCCAACGGATCCGGCCCCACCTCCAAATTCCTTACGAGTCAACGGGAATCTGCAAAACAAGTTCGGCCATCTTTCCAAATCCGAGTCAAACTAGGAATACGAGTCCTACTCGGCCATGGGGGTGTTTTGGACGCCCCAAGCCTGGTTTTGGCCTCCTATTTCTCCTATAAATAGCTAGGGAGTCCCCCAAAATAACTTGGGTTTTGGTTATTTGATAGTTTAGCCTTTTGCTACTATTTGAGTCTTTTAGACGTGCTCAACAGCCGCCTAACAAGCTCCTTGTGTCGGAACCCTAACTTTTCAATACTTCATCTATATTTGCAATTTTAGATTGCTTTTGCCTTGTTCTTGCTTGTTCTTCGATTGCTTGCAGGAATTGATCTTCGTGATCAGGTTGATCGTGCCCACGGTAAGGTCAATAACCCTCTGGAGTTGGTTTAGCGATTGCTAAGGCGCATCGTCGTTGTACGTTGTAGTCGGATCGTCAAAGTCGTCTCCTCCCAAATCGAAGGTTATCATTCTCATCGAAAGATCGGGACACCCAGTGTTACATCAACTGTGGTGGCGCTGCTGCGACTGCGGCGTGCGAGGACGATCCGCAGCCAGACGAGGCGAGGATGATCCACGGCGAGGCGAGGACGATCCACGGCGAGGCGAGGACGATCCACGACTGCAGCGGGAACGATCCTCGACGCGCGAAGGATTTCGCAACTGCGCGTCTAGTGGTAATTGATCTATGGTCCTATTCTTGCGAGTAGCTTTCTGGTTGCGCGGTAGAAATTTTTTTAATTTGTGCTAGAGTAGCATACTGCGTTCCTCAACACTTTCTTCTTCAAGAACTTATTGAATCTTCTTACAAGAAGGGCCATGTCTTCATTTGTGAGTGGTCCATTTGATTCTTCTTCATCGCTTGAGCTTTCTTCCACTTCTTGAGCCACTTGACGGCCTTCAAGGCGATGCCCTTCTTCTTGCCGGACTTGAGCTCCTCCACCACTTCCGCTTCCTTTACCATCATCTCATCCATCATTAGCCGGCCAATCACGTCATGAGGAGTGAGGGTGTCGAAGTTTGGCCGGTCGCGGATGAGTTGCACAAGGTTGCGGTTGGTGGGGGTGATCACTCGGAGGATGATCTTGACAATTGCTTTGTCGGTGAGCTCGGTGCTTCCAAGTCCTTTAGCTTGATTTACTAGCACCATCAAGCGATCAAACATCTTGGTGTAACACTCTCCTTCCAATATGAATCGGCTTAATTCTCCAATGATAAGCTCGATCTTGGATTCACGAACACTTGACACACCTTCATGTGTCACCATTAGTCTTTCCCATATATCCTTGGCATTGTCGAGGCCATCGACCCGGTTGAACTCAGAGTCGCTCAAAGCGTTGAACAAGGCATTGACGGCCAAGTCGTTAAAGTGTTGAGCCTTGTCTTCTTCGGAGGTGAGATTGTTGGGATTTGAGGGCTTGAAACCTGTTTCAACAATC
Organism: Rhipidocladum racemiflorum; assembly: GCA_036346355.1. Taxonomy (NCBI): domain Eukaryota; kingdom Viridiplantae; phylum Streptophyta; class Magnoliopsida; order Poales; family Poaceae; genus Rhipidocladum; species Rhipidocladum racemiflorum. Next base: position 3,768,382 of record CM070582.1, read on the forward strand.
TTCCAAATGCAAGGATGAAGTGATCTCAAATGCATCTTCATCTTGTGTTTCCATGCCGCATAGCGAGTGCCATCGAAATGAGGCGCTCGGCCGGACGAGACGGAAACATAAGATGAGGAGTTTGAGACTCCAAAAGAGGAATAATCTAAAGGAATTGCAACCCCTATACCGGAACCCGTGGCCTTGTCTTGGGCATGGGTTTCGGTAACTTTCTCTATTTCCGACATCTTTGATTCTCCAAGCGGTTAAGCCAAAATAAAGGAGATTTGGCTCTGATACCAATTGAAAGGACCAACAATGTCGCCTAGAGGGGGGGTGAATAGGCGGATTAAAAAATCGCAGCGGAATTAAAACTGGCCGAACTGGTCAATCCGGAGTCTCCGGGTATTTGGCTCGGGAGCACGACTAAGAATACTCTAGCAAGCACAATAAACTACAAGAAACAGATAGCAAGAGCAACTTAGATCAAAAGCTAGTATGGATTTGAATTAAAGCTAAGCAAAGAGCTAGATCTAGCTTTACAAAGACAAATCCACACAAGCTCGACTAGGAAGTAAACGTGAAAGAGAGGGACACGAATTTTTCACCGAAGTTCGGATTCTTGAAGGGAATCCTACGTCTCCGTTGAGGTGGCTCGGTCGCACTTGAGCCGGGGTCTCTTTCAACCCGCTTTCCTCCCGGTGTTGCACAAATGCACTCACCGGCTTCACTTCTTGTCTCTTCCCTTTCGGAGGCGAGACACGCCTTCACAAACGACCGGGGCTCACCACACGCGTTGGTAGCTCCCGATGACTCCTAGCCGTCTAGGAGACCTTCAATCTCCAAGAGTAATAACACCACGGAAGTCGCTTGGAGGATGAACTAGTGCTCAACAACTAGAAATGAATGCACCTAGCACTTCTCTTCTTCCTCACCACACCAAAAGAGATCAAACAACAAATCAAATGGTGGGAGGAAGTATGAGCTCTATTGAATGCTTGGAAGAGGTTAGGAATGGCTTGAATGCTGCAATGAATGAGCTCAATCCAGATCCTAGCCGTTGGGGTGGGGTGGAGGCTTTAAATACCCTTTTTGAAAACTAGCCGTTTGACTTATTTGAATTGTCAGGAGACTCAGGACAATTAACCCGAGACTTCCGGGTTGTCCGGACTCTCCGGACAAAATGTCCTGACACTCGGACTCTCCGAATTCGAGATTTGGTCGAGAGTGTTAACCGGAGACTCGGACTAAATGTCCGGATACTCGGATCGAATCCGGATACTCGGACATAATGTCGGACTCTCCGAGTTCTTGGCTCGGTTTGAATTCCAGATTTTGGAAAATGCAAGTGTTTGAGTGCTAGTTTGTATGCAAGTCCTGACCTTGAGCACATGCACATCCTAAAACCGATTTTTCGTCGCATCCTCTTAATAGTACGGCTATCCTTAAGACTCAAAACAATATGAAAATTACAAGTCTTCGTCTTGATGCCGTTTTCTCGAAATTTGAAGTGCTTAGGAGCGTCCAATCTTATTCCGAGCTTGATGTGATCTCGAGATCTGCGTTATTCTTTAGTTGAAACATTAGATCTCTTTAATTGTGTCACCATTAATCACCAAAATAAAATGAGGGGCCTAGATGCACTTTCAATCTCCCCCTTTTTGGTGAATTGATGACAACACAATTAAAGGCAGATAAAATGATATGAAATTGACTTTAGCAACTCAAATAAAAGGTGGAGCTCCCCCTAAATGTGTGCATTAGAAGTATGAGTGGAATCAAATGCAGGCCGACAGGCCCAGCCCAATGGTCCCGGTCCGGCATTCGCTCCCAGAGTCCCAACCTCCCCTAGCCTTTGCTCCAAGCCTCCGGCTTCAATAGCCCGACTGCCAGAGCCCTGACTCCGAGTGTCCTCCAGGCTCCAGTCCGACGCTCCTACAAACCCTAGCCACCGCCTCCAATCCTCCCCACCACCGAACGGCGCCAGCGCTCCGCCTCACCGCCACGGCGCCACCTCTCTGCCCACCCGGCGCGCCGCCTCTACGCCACCTCGCCGCAGCGGTCGTAGGCGTTGTTGAGGACGCTCCACCCAAGTAGCTCGCCCTCCCCCCCACCCCCCCCCGGCGTCCTCCTCGACCCACCGTCGTCGCGGCGCCCGCTTCCTCCCGTCCTCCTCGCCGCCTCTCTTGGTCTGGTTTGGGCTCAGCTTCCCTTCCTCTACCCACTTTCTCAGTTTCTCCTCTACCCAATTGTCTGGTGGTAACCAGCCGAGTAGCCGACGCCATCCCTTTCGAAATTACACTATATGTTCTGGTAATCTAGGTCATATTCACTTATTTTACTGGGAAAAGTTCCTTCTTTAAAAAAAACGTTTAAGTAGTACTAGCATGAGGGACATATGAAGTTTATCAATTAGCTTACCCAATTGTTTGATGGTTTATTATGTTTATGGATTATGTACTCAATACTCTAAATCCTAATATTCTGTGTTAAAACTTGTGTGTTGGCGTTTACATATTATCCGACTAAATATTCGGTTTCGTTTCCGTTTTTGATCCGACTCCGATTACTATCCATTTTATTATTATCCGGTATCGAATCAATATCCGATCCGTTTTCCGTATCCGCATCCAGGTAAAAAAAATATGAGCAAATATGAAAATGTCACTATCTGACCGAATCCGCTCCGTTTTCACCCATATGTACAACTAAGAGCATTACGGGGTAGGGCCCCGTCGTGGCGGCTGGTGTCAAACTGAAGAGCCACAAGTACAAGATTAGCTTCTTTGCAGATGCTCTTCAGCAAAGTAGTAAATAAAGGTGATGGACCCTTGAATCCTGATCATGTTTGGTACCATAACATAACAAGCACACGATGTGCCAAAGATTATAGTAAATCCGCGAATTAGTTCATAATCAAATGCCTAACAGATGCTTTCGAGTTTCTAGCAAGGATGAAAGCAAGAAATCAAACCCCCTGACAACAGTCAGCGCGAATTTGCTTGTGCTGCCTTCTGAAAACCTAGATCATCCACATAGCACGAAATCATCGCTACCATGATTGAGGGTACTGTACAACTAACGTCTAGTCACCTGAGCTGGAACAGAGGCTTTGCTAAGTTGTTCATAGTAATGTTCGTCTGTTACCTCTGAAAGGACAAAACGACTTGACTTTAGTTTTGGCAACGACCAGCCATACCGTCGAGCCCATTTCAAGAAAGTCGGGTTTGCATCTTGAGACCCTCGTTACATCCTCATTAGATGTCTCCTGATTCTGAAACGAAAAGTCAGAACCATTCAGTAATCTCTAACTCATCACCGTAACACTGGTATCACCAACATGCGCAATCCTTTCGTTGATGTTCATACCTGCTTGCTTGGTTATTCCATTTTGAGTGTTCTCTGGAACATCCTTCGCAGCAGAGGATTCTGGAGGATCAGAAGATAACTTTGATCCTTCTGCTGAGGTCGAAGCATCCAGCACCTTGTCTGTCCCAGGTATGCATTGCTGCTCAATCATCATCTGAAGGCACTTCCCTTGCTCCTCAATTCTCAGCTGCAAACTTCGTTGAATCTGCAGTGCAAACAAGGATGGACGAAAGTAAGGGTAAAAGTGAGGAAAGATTCAACGCATTGCAGTCAAGGTCCCAAGAATCAGTTTCGGGGAATATGCAAGGACGTTAGACCGGTAAGCAGGTTCCTGACTGGGATAGAATCAGATTGTTTGGTAGCACAAATTTGAATTCAGAAGCTGTTTATCAGTGAGTTACCACCAGGAACCATAGCTCAAATTTAAATTAGACATTTTTTTGGAAGAACTTTAGATTAAATAGAAATCTGGACAATTTTGAAAATCCCGGTACCCACGGGTAACCAACCAGTTTCCAGTGGAATTTGAAATAATGTACTCAGCTGAACACAACACAAACACAATGCAAGAATGGGAGTGACTATAATTTGTCAAAATCGTGAACAGCATAGGCACCACCACAGAAGACAAGTTCCAAAAACCAAAGTGTTATATCAACAGCACCAACACACACACAAAAAATACCTACACTCAGACACAAACACTACTCTTTTCCTAAGAAAATCTTAAAACCTTAAAACTTGTTCAGCTCCACCACAGGTCATTATTGTCAACCACGTTCTGAAGATAAAAAAGACATTGCTAACCACGACACTGAGAACTCACCATTTTTATGCATCTCATGTACTAAACCTGACCTATTTCTGTCTCAGAGGCATTTCCTAATAATGTAAGGAAGCTAAGAAGACAAAGTCCGACAGCAAGGGAAGCCAGCTGATGAAATTGAAAAAATAAAAGAACCAGATGAAAATTTTACAAAAGATGGGAATCTATGGAGAAAATTACTAATAAACAGCAAAACCCAAATAAGCTTACAAATGTGGGCAAATGTGATATAAAGTCTCATCCAACAAATATTTTTTTCCTAAGAGTTGCACTTCCTTATTTCATGTATCTGCAGAGCACCTTGCATTCTGTGATTAAAATAGTAACAGAAAAGGCAGAAACATTCATAATTTGTCAAGTAAATAAGAAATGGTGAATCGCCCCATAAAAAAAATCGAGGATCAGATATATGGGTAATCAATTTAGCTACTTAAAACTAACAATGTGACAAGCTGCCAGCATCTAGTGCTTAAGTTCTGTCACCCAGTGAACCATCTTATCTTGGTAAATTCTTATAGCAAATCTGCCCAGCAAGAGCCCTCTGTTTTTATAAAAAAAATGTCGTTAAATTTTATTGCCACTGTAGCACATTAGTATACATATATGTACTCCAGAGAATCGGCTAAGTTGCATTTTACTGCATTAACATTTAGCTAAACAGAAAGTTATCGTTTTTTAGGATGATATTACTATTAGTTCAAAACTAAAGGAAATTAAAATTGTAAACAGACTAACAGCAGAATAGTTTTCAACATTCAAAAAAGGAAGTACAAAGTTAGGCATTTCTGATTTCTGAATATAGACAAGATCAAGATGCAAAGCAACAGAAAAAAATAACAATGATAAAACAAAATAATAACTGCATTTAGCTGTTAAGGATATATTATCTCTTATAGTTATAGATAAGTTCCTGTTATAGATAGAGTCCTATTCCTATTCCTTTCCCTCATGTACTCTATATATTGTGGCCTTTGGCCCTCATATTCAATACAAGTCATATTCATAACATGGTATCAGAGCTCTAGGTTTTTCTCCTAGCTTATCCTTCCACTGTTTTAGATCTAATCCGCTGCCCCGGGAGGAGGGACTCCCGGGGCGGCACCTGCACGGCACATCGCCATCTACTGGCGTCCGGCGCCGCCATCGTCCTTCAGCTCCATCGAGGCGCACGCGTCTTCTGCCTCCGCGACCTCGAGGCGGCCGGCGTCAGACGACGATCGAGCCCACCGACGCTCCACTCTCGGTCATCTGTGTCGCCGTTCGGCTCTGGCCCGTGCACCGGACGTCGCCGCCTGGGAGATCGCGCCCCGCCTTGGCCTTCTCGCCGATCTGCGCTGATCCTCGCCGGCGCTTGCCTTGTGGTGCTCGCACGGGGAAGGCGTCTCTCCAGATCTCGACGCCCACCGAGCCGTTTGCTGAGCCATCGCCCTCCGCTGTGACCAGGTCGCCTGCCGTGCCACCGCCGACCGGCACACCGTCCTCGTCGGCTTCTGCGTCTGATCTTCATCAGCCGCCCGTCGCTTTTGCCGGCTACGCCAGATTCTGACGCGCCGTGCGCCCTCTGGCCGGCCTACTTCCGAGCCGGTCACCTCCGGCTTCACCGCGCGTGACTCCAACGCTCCGACCGTTCGTCCTCGGTCAAGTGCTTGCGAAGATTGGACTTGAAACGTCCAGTGGGCAGTGGCCGTTTTCACGGTGAAGATGCTGCATGCACCATGCATGGTCATGCTACTTGTTCCTTTTCTTGTGCAGATGCGTACACCTTTTGGAGCCATGAAATTGTGCGTTGCTAAAGCCGCCGCATCGCCTCGTCATGGACTCATTGTCTTCCGTTGCGTCCATCCAAGTCTCTAGCATCTTGATTCTGTCGTCGCTCGACTCTGCTCTTTTATCAGCTCGACTTATTCTGTCAACTCTTATACCTCGGCTCGGCTTATTTTGTCGGCCTCGTCGGTTCTTCTTCGTCAACTCGTCCCGTCGGCTCTTCTTTGTCGACTCTGCCATACATTCGACTTTTCTTTGTCGATTTGGCTTCTTCGTCGACTTTTCTCCATTGACCCGGTTCTTCTTCGTCGACTCGTCCCGTCGGCTCTTCTTCGTCGACTCTGCCATACATTCGACTTTTCTTCGTCGATTTGGCTTCTTCGTTGATTTTTTTTTTCCATCGACCCGGCTCTTCTTCGTCGGCTTCTGCCATACATTCGACTTTTCTTCGTCGATTTGGTTTCTTCGTTGACTTTTCTTCACCGACTCGGTTCTTCGTTGGCTATCTTCGTCAGCTCGATTCTTCAGGAGTTACATGCTACGACGGCTACTTCAAGACTATGACTTTGGATTTTCCCTTTTTAGTTGATCTCTTCCAAATGCAATGCTATTGCATACGCCTTGCATTTGTGGAGGGGTGTTAAGGATATATTATCTCTTATAGTTATAGATAAGTTCCTGTTATAGATAGAGTCCTATTCCTATTCCTTTCCCTCATGTACTCTATATATTGTGGCCTTTGGCCCTCATATTCAATACAAGTATTTAGCATCACCTCATAATTATACCACTTCTGGTCCAAAATATACGCTGTTTCAGAAAGTTGGTTTTGGATCGCAAATACTTATCGTTTTGATTTTTCAAGGTAACCTTTTTCACCAAATGGCCCTATTGATTGCTTATTAAAGGTGATGTTAAAGAGATGGGTATAAAACTAATAGTATGCCAAAGGCCAAAAGCATTAAGCCATTAACTCATCCCTTGATGCATGTTCATGGATCTCAAATGACAAGTAGTACAACTGGAGGTAGTATTATGTGATTGCTTGCTTATTTTATATTATGCCAAAGTGGAACTAACTACAAACACATCAGATATCAAAGAATTACAAGAGCATCTGCACCCACCCTCCCTCCCTAGCATCAAATAGCAATTGGTTACAATGTTACATACCTCAAGCTGTTCATGAAGCCGCTTTTGAAGTTCCAACTGGAGACGCAATGCTTCAGTGAGATCAAAACTCCTGCAATAGAATACAAAAACTAATGCTGAGAATCCCATAACTAAGTAATTTGCAGATGCCCATACAACTTGGCTAAAACAGTAGGTCATCCCATATTTGCAATCAGAATAGTAGCAAAAATGTAAACAAGAAAGGAGACTGGCAATTGAAACAAAGGACAAGTAAATCTTATTGTGGGAGATGTTGCACTGTTCATCAGATGCAGTTGCATGTCACAGGAAGAAACAATAGACATAAAACAGAAAGAGAAAATCCCACCCAAGAAGAAACCTGTGAAATTAAATAAAAAATATAGATCCAAAATGGAGCAGGAATCTGAATGAGTTTCATGAATATCTATCGGAAATAATGAATCGCTTCTAAGCTACTTTCAGAAAGGAACATAGTTTTATAATGAATAGCAGTGGCCTATCACGTAAACAGATTGCTGCTCAACAAAATACCTTTAATGTTTGATCTACAAACTATTTGTGCTTTTGTTCTTGCAAGCAACACTGTTTTTCATTGTCCTCATTCACTGAACTACATTTGCTGACAATATGTATACATGTTTCCAGATCAGACATTTTAAATAAAATAAAACACGAGTGCATTCAGTTTTCTCGTGACCTGTAACATCAGTATCATCAAGACAAGTTAAATGAGTTTCATGTAGGTTGTAAGCTTACCCTTTCAGGTCTAAAGATGGTATATCCTCTTTTGAGGCCACCTTCTTTTCTGAAGAACCTGGAAATCTCAAATTGATGAACAAGGCACAATATTAAAGGAAACTGCAGCAAGAAATATACAGAACATATAATACATGGGAAGTGGAACATGGCAGACCTTCAGATAATTCTGGTCTGTATCGAGCTGTTCTGTATTTCTGCAAAACAAGTTAACTCAAAATCAAATATAAGAATATATTTTCTGTCATTTCAATAATATCCAGCAACAGAGCCAACTGACAAACCTGGAGATGACTTTTTACATGATAAATGGTCAAATTATCTGCCGCCTTCATTAGCTTCAGTACACCCTTAGGAGTAGCTTCTGCAGGAATTTAAAATAAATGTCAAAATTTATAAGTTAAATCATGGGAAGGAAAAAATGTATTCAAACTATACGCACTTTCACTGCCACCAAGTAGATTGACAGCATCCACAAAGCGCTCATGAAGTTCAGGAGTCCATCTCATGCGTGTCTTTGAGGTATTGGAGCCTGCAGTGAGTGAGGGTGCAGCAACTGCAGAAGGTTCTCCAGATTGAGATGAAACTGTTTGCTGTGTAGCTGATTGGTGAACTGCAACAGATGATTGCGCGGGTGGTCCAACCTATGTTGAAGCACATACAAAGAACCGGTCAATCCCATGTTTAAAACATCTAGAAGGCTAGAATTGAACTCATTTGCAGAAATTATCAAAAATAAATAAATAGCATGGTGCAGTTAGGGATAGCAACAAAAATGTGACCCAGCCAAGATATGCTTGAATTCTAGCTCAGCTGGAAGTTGACTGTGCCAGAAATGAGCTAAGCTTGACACTTATATCAACTCAAAAACCAAAATAGAGATTACCGTAGGCTTAACCAAGTTTGGCTTAGATAAGTTCACAAGTATGTGTACATTATGCTTTTATGAAAATGAGCACCCCTGGCAACCAAGCTTATTCAGCAAACCTGGAGCCTGTTCAAGCTTCTCTCAAGCGAACTCCTGTAATCTGTGCACATATATAATTCAAGCTGAAGCATTCAATGCAACTTGAACAAAATCAGGCCTGGCTGGGCTCATTCGATATAAATTTGTTTCTAGATGCAGCTTAGTCATCATACTTGTTGCTTGGTTATATGCAACCAAGAAAAGCATCAGGTAGCATCTAGTGCATCATTTTATCTCTCAATGCATAATCTAGCACTGTCTAAGGGCCTGTTTGTTTTAGCTTCTGGATTCTGGATTCTAGTCCCAAAAGCTGAATAAAAAACAAACAGCCTGATTCTAGAATCCGATTCTCACAATTCAACTCACCCCTATATACTAGAATCTACAATCCACTTCATATGTGCTTTTGGATTCCAGCTTTTGGAGAATCAGCTTCTCTATAACCACAATCCAGAATCAACTTTTAGAGAATCAAAAGCTGAAACAAACAGGCCCTAAATGTCAAACAACACCATGACAATAAGGATGCCCAGTTCAAAACTTTGATTTTGTCAAACTCTATACTATAGTAGGGACTGGTTCAACCAGGCAAAGTGATATTGTTTGGTTTGCATGTCACTTCTAAGAACAATTTCATCAGCGATAGCCTGTATACATCTTGCACAGGTCACCATATCATGAATGGTTAAGCAGCAGTTATAAGCTGAAAGATTTTAAGACCTCGAGCTATACTAATCTGACATACTATCATACACAATATGCATCAAACAAGACCAATAATGGCATTGTCAAACACATGTTCCAGAAAACAAAAGGATTTTTCAGAAAAATCAATAAACAATGATGATAGACTTATTGCTTCATCAGCAACAAGCTGACAAAGAACACAATACATTCATCAGATGAGCCAACAGTGCAGTTAGGAAATAGTTAACACAAATAAGAAGGAAATAGTTCAGTAGTTAAAGAAGAGCAGTTGTAACTTCTCAAATACACCCAACAAAATGGCAGAACCAACTGGCAAACCTGTGATTGAGTTTCGGTACCAGATGTGTTATCAACAACGTCCTTCCAATCATAATTCATAAAATCGGTCCACCATTCGGTTTGCTTAGCAAGCTCATCTGTAGCCACAATAGATCTGCTTTCAGTCAAATTGTTCCCACCAGGGACATCATCCGAGTATCCAAGCATGCTCTCAACTGGATCAGGGCACCACGTCGGTCCAACGTCTCTTGGAAAATTGGTTAAGGAAGATTCCAAGCCTCCATACTCTGATCCATAATTCAGCATTGAAGAACCTCCGGTACTTGGTGCTTGAGAATTATAAGGATTGGCAGCGGTATATTGCTCTGGGTTCGAAACCGAAGCGAACCTCACGGCCGGGGGCGAACTCAAGGGCCCAACAGATGCAGTACTGGAGTGAAACTGCCCATGTAGAGGAGCAAAAGTAGTTTGATTGTGCGCTTCTGGAAGCCTCGGGAAGCTTTCGTCCAGCGCGGCTGGTACAGCGCGCAGAGGTGACGGCACAGTTACTGGAACTCCAGAATTGTAGTGCTTGTTGGTGGTTATTTTCTCCATTATCAACACGCACAAAGCTCTGCTCCCAGCGACAAATTGATCCTCCGCTCTGGCACTCGCGAGACCTTTCTTGACCTGACCTCTGAAATTTCCTCCTTTCCTAGGGCTGACGCATCTGCAATAAGAGAAAAACGTTGACGCTCTTCGCAACAAAGAAACCTTTGACCACACAAATGCTAAATTTTTTAGATCAAACACCACATGAATGCAATGAAATTCACGAATTTTCAGCAGGGAGCAAACGAAATCCTCATGTCAAGATACCAAGCCCTTCGTCAAAACTCAAACCGGCTCCGCGCAAATCCTCCTACGCAGCCAACTAATTAGAAACTGCACGAATCGAACCGGATGGAAACCCAGCCCAGCCGAACGGAATCCTGATCCTGTTCCTAGCCGAGCGAAGTGGAGACGGAGAGCTCGAATTGGGGCGGATCGAATCGAGCGCAGAGAGAGAAGATGAGATAGGGGTAGGTCTCACCTCCGCACGGCGGCGCCTCGCGAGTTCGGCGGGCGGAGGAGGAGCTCCCGGTGAATCGAATCCTTCGCGTAGAGGGATAGAGAGACGAGATGTGGGGGGTGGAAATGGAGGCGGCCTTTCGCGGGGTGGACCGCCGCGCAAACCAAGGCGACGGCGACACGTGAGGCTGACAGGTGGAACCATCCCAGGTGGGGTGGGACTGCAGTAGCGACGGGGTGGGTGAGCGCCCGTAGACGAGGGGTTCTCCTCCGGTGATGGGAAATTATTCTGTCAACTTGGGCGTGGGAGCGGGTGAGCCGGGTCCAGAGGACGGGGGCGTGGACGGGTGAGCGTGGGAGGGGTGGTGGGGCCATGTGGCAGTGGGTGGGTGTTCCGAGTGGAGGGTGCGGGGCGAGGTTGACGCTGGGTTGGGTTCTGTCTCGGCAGCCACAATTGGCACAATGGCACCGGACGGGGGTGATGGCTGGATACAGTACAATTCTCCACTTTTTTTTCTTTTTTATCTGCCATTCTTCGAGAATTAACGTGTTCTGTGCAAATTCGGGGTGTTAAGAGAGCTCAAATTTCCCACCAAATCATGGAAATGAGATTCTAAACTTTACGCGATTTATGAAATGAGCTATGGATATATTAAGAGTATTTAAGTGGGTCATCTTGTTTACATTTTAGAATAAAATTATAAACTTAAATTACTTTATTTCAGTCTACAAGTTTCAGCTCTGAGGTGGAGTTGGGATCTGGAGTTCTGTCAAACAGGGCCTTAGCTTTGAAAAATGGATTTTAAGTTGTTATTCCCTTGTGGAGAGGGTTGAATGTTTTGTTTGCACAAAACCGGTTGATAGCTATCCAATGTGAGTTTTTCTGAAAAACAAACAAACAAACAACATCCTTTTTAAGTTAGACTACCAATTTTGGGTCCTAAATTGATGAGAGCAACTACACAGCGTTTAGATCGATTCGAATGGTATAGCATCCAACGGTTCATTTTGATTCTGAGTGCTCTTCTCTCGTACTCCTCCCTTTCCTTTCTCTTCCTCACCACCACTGTCTCCCTCCTTCGTCGTCGCTGTCGTCATGTCAGTCGTAGCTCCTCACTTCCCGAGCCTACCCTCGCCTCCCTTGTGGCTGGCAGTAATCTCGCTGCCTTGCCACGCCACCAGCTCCACCTACCCATCGGCCACCCCACCCGACCAAATATTCTGTTGGTCCTCTGATATGGGGTGGCTCGATCTTGCGATGACGAAGATGATAACTTGAACCCGTGAATCCTAACGAACAATAACGCCGACCACCGTCTTGATACAACAATCTGTGACACGTAAATTCACCCAAAAAGATACTTTGATCCTCGCCAACTTGACCATGCGAAAGTAGACATACGCTTCCTCGCAATTACCCTGAAGAAGTTGCAAGAACGATGAGGATAAATTTCATATTGGAACTCCCTATTCTAATGAGGGCAAGCACAAGCCATAAAAATCAAGAGTATTTGTTTAATTTGAAAATTCATGGTTACATTTATAATGGATGGAGTACATATATAGAGGAGAGAAGGGGTGCATGAACAGTACCCCCGATGAATAGTATCTACCATGTGCACTCACTCATCTAATTGAAAACAATTTCTTAAGATTGGAAACAAACCATTATAATTTGGAAACTATCTCTTCTTTTAACAAGTCATGTTGATTTCTTTTATTGTGTTGGACATGGCTGAAATCTCTCATTCCTTATCTATTGCCTCTTTTCTTTGCATGAGGATGGGCAAAATTTCTTTGCCTTCTCTCTTGGTTATTTCCTTTCCTCCTAGAGTGCATACATGGAAGGAGATAGAGCCATGGCTTGGTCCGCACCTTTAAGTGCTATTGTGTGTTTCCCAATGCTAGCAATGTTCATGTCATCTCCTTTTGGTGCCGGTTCTCCTTTGCCTCTCACTGGGCAAACCATGTACCAACATTATATGTGAGCATATCCGCATCATCATCCCCTTCTGCATGAAAAGCCGTCCTCAGCTTTTGCCTTGGCTTCTGATAAGCTAAAAATGTACTAAGAAAAGAAGACAATGTATATGCATGGTATATGTAGATATCATCGGTTTTGATATTTCCTTTTAGCATATGATGGTATGTAACACAACAACATCCATCGGATTCATATATGTATATATCATCAGTTTTGACATTTCCTTTTAGCATATCAAGATCGTCTGCCTATATCGATCGACATTGCATCGAATTTCGATCGGCATCATGCAATTAAACCTACTACAAGCCATACATAAGTTCACGGCACGTAAGTTAATTGCATCTGAACGAAATTTAATCCTACATATTAACTTCCCTAATTATCAAGATTACTAGTTTAATGTAACATCCCAATTTTGTTTTTTTTAATTTATTGTGCATTTGAATTTTGGGGAATTTTCAGGAATTTATTTGGAATTAAGCCTTTTGATTGAATTATTTAAATATTTGAAAATTTTAAATCTATTTTGTTAAAATTATTGTATTTGAGTTCAAAATATTTTTTAGAAATTTTTTTGATATTTTTACTATTTTATTTGGCTTAAACTATTTTTGGGAATTAATTTAAACGGGGAATGTTTTAAAATCCTGTAGCAATATTGGGCCAAAACCCATTGGACCCAACCCAAACCCATGCGAGCCCAAATCCGCAACCACTCAACCCAGTTACGCAAAACCCTAAGGAATCCGACCGTTGAATTCTGATCCTATGGCTGAGATGGGTCGAAATCGTTTTATAACTCAAAGTGATCGTGACCGTTGGATTCTGTTTTCATTTCAGATCTAGCCATGTCATAGAGCATCTTGATCATTCCCCACGCCATGTGTACGACTGTTGGTCGTATTCCTCGTGTGTTCACTAGGACTCCGCCTCCGTGACCGCCATGGACTCCCTCCTCATCCCGTGCAAAGCGCGGACTCCCAGGGTGTAATAGCGTGCACATCATGGTCAATTTCTCATGCCTCATCAAAGCCCTAGATCAATTTCTTGTTTCCCCTTGCCGTTCCACCAGAATCGAAGAAGTTTATCGAGCGTCGCCGCAAGGAGGAAGTCATTGATTCACCGTCGGTGGGAGTCTTCTCGGGACTTTTGACCACACCATTGAGATCGCCTCGAAGAGTGCTAGCTAGTGCGCGTGCTAGTTTCACCGAAAGACTACCAGAAACTGTCAAGTCATTGGACCCAAGGCCGTCGCCGCCTTCGTTGCCACCGCCGTCAATCCAGGTCACCGGAGGAGAAGCAGAGCACGTCACCAGATCCATTTCACAGAGCTCTACTCGCAGGTACTAACTGTGGTCACCACCATTGACCCTAGGGCCATGATCCACCATCGACGACCCTAGGGCCTGAGCCACCACCGACCGAAGTGACCAGGCCCACATCTCACCGCGTGGCGTGGTGACATCATCGTGACATCGGCAAGGCTGACTTGTGGGGCCCACACGTCAGTCTTTAGGCGAGGTTTTTCTTTAGAATTTAATTCAGCCAAAAATTTAAATAGCCATGGGTCCCACTCGTAAGTGTATTGTAGTCGTGTGCACTAAGTCCATGATGGGTCTGATTCGGCCATGGACTTGATTCGCAAAACCCGAACCCACTTTTTAGTGTTTGTAGGGGGTTTTATATTTTCTTTTATTCCGATTAATCAGACTTATGATGTCATAATTAGTAGTTTTATTTAGAAAATTAATTTAGGCAAAATTAGAAATAGCCGTGACGTTAGCATGACATCATATTTCTTATTTTTCAATACAAAAATAATTTAAGAAATTAGATTTATTCTTTTTAGTTTATTTTCAAAATTTGAATAGCTCGTTCTTGCTCATATGAACTCCAATTAAGGTGATTCTAGAGCCTAAAAATTTATAAAATTATGCTTTATTTAATGGTTAATTTCATTTAATTTTGAAATTGATTTTTCTCTCTATTTTTAGTATTTACTTGTTTATTTATTCGTTACACATAGATGTTGAAGTGCCCGATGTGTTCCAGAGTGTAGTGCTAATTCAAGAGCAAGGTTAGAGCAAGAGCTTTTTCAAGGCAAGCTGTGCTTTAACCATGTTGATCCCATGTTTTAAAATTTATATTGATTCAAATTATTGCATGCTAATTCAAATTAAATGTGATTTCAATTAATTTGGGATTAGTTAATCAACCTAATCGTTGTATATCCACCTTGTCTTTTGTATGCCATGTTCATTTGTCACTTAAGTTGATTCAATATTAGTTGGATGTTATTAATTACTTTATTGTGACTAGTATACTTACACATGCAACGTGTTATTGATATCATTTTGAAAATACAAATTTAATATTGATTAATGGAATATGCAATGTGTTTCTAAAATGGTGTGGCATGTGTTGCCATACGATGATTTTGATATGTAGAGGTGTGTTGCTCTTCATGGATGCTGAATTGCTATTAGCATGTGTTGCACAATAATCAACTGGGGTGGGAAATGATTTAGACTAGGGCAAGTGGTAAGAGGATTTGTGCCATAGTGGGCCTGTGTGGCAATGGATTGATGAGTGTAAGTGAAAGTTGTGTGCCAATGTTGAGAGTTTAGAAGTCTTGCCTTGGTCAATTAAGGACTTAACCTTGCAAGCCTTTGAACTGGGCCAAATATACAACCACATGTCTAGAATGGGATAAACCTAGTTAAGTAAGTTACCTATGTCTTAGCATATGATACCTCAGGGTGATAGTCACACACGGGTGTGGTTATGGGGGAGGATGTCTGTGCATATGCTTGAGGTCGATCCAACAATATATCGGTCCTATACTTCGTCTCTATGTGAGGGAAAGGCATAGTGAAGGTAATACTGGAGAGGTTAATGTGTTAGGATAGAAGTTTCTAAAAGGCTTTATCGTAATCTCTTTACTGACACACTAAGTGTGTTGATTGCATGGCAAAAAGGAGATGATCATGTCTTATGGGTAAAGTGTATAACCTCTGCAGAGTGTGTGTCAAACCTATTTGAATAGCCGTGTCTGTGGTATTGGACAATGCTCGGGAATTACAGTCAAGGTTTAGATTTTAAAAAATTAAACATGGGAATGGGAGGCTGTGTGCCTATGGAAATAATGAAAGAATTAGTAAGGCTGTGTGCCAGCAGTGAATCTTGAAAATAAATGAGAAATTTACTTAGTGATAATATTTGATTTACAATCATTTCAATCTATGCATGTTAATCTTTGAAATGTTGCTTTGTGCAAAATAACTACTTCAGCCATTCGTTTCGAATAAGCCATGTATGTAGCTAATAGATTTGCATTCTGTGCATGACTTGTTGAGTGCTTTATGTACTCACCCCCTTTCAACAATCTAAACACCATTTGAGGAGAAGTTTACGCCCGCTCTTGGGTAGGAGTTCCAGGAGGAGTCGAATAATTAGGGTGTGAGCCTTATCAATCGCTTGTGGTAAGTTGATGGGTTATTATGAGTCTTTATTTCCGTTGCAGCTTTCTTTATTTTTTAGTCTTTGCCCTATGTGGCATGCTATTGTAAGTTGATCATAAGATTGACCAAACATGTTATATTAATAGATGAAGTCATTATTTATTATTCCGCTGTGTATGATTATGATACTTCATCTATGTTGAGAACGTGTGCACTAGCATGATCTTGGACTAGTGCTGAATACACAAAGAGTTCATATTTGCACATTTGGGTCCCAACATTTAATCTGATCGTAAATTAGGCATTTAATTTCGGGCAATTAATTTTTCAAAAGGCATGGTTCCTAGCAGATAAGAGACCTACGTAGGGCCAATTAGTAGAAGAATCTTATCAGTATCATAAAATATCTGAAAGGGCCCGACAGGGGCTAAAAGGGTCCACAGATATCACTTTGAATTTTCTCCAGGAAATTCAGTGATTCTTCCCTAACTTTTAGATAAGAAGATCTAACTATAAGCTTTCCTATAGCACAAACAGAGCATAAGAAATCTTCAGGTCTAAGAAAGTCTTTATGCTATGGCTAGCAGAATTATTAATTATTCTTCTCATAATATTCAACTCAGGATAACCCAGTCGATCTACTAGATCTTAAATTTTTTTGGGTTGTCATCGCAACATAACATAAGGTTTTATATGTGCATAGTATAACCCGAAGGGAGTTTTCAACCACACGTTTATTACAGCCATTAATCTTAGTCATGAGTAGGTATTCTGTACCATCCTCTTTCTCCGTCTGCATATGGAAACCATTAAGACCAATGTCTTTAAAACTTAAGTGAGTATAACTGGATTCAGTGTATAATATGGCATTCTTCCAGTGCCAACTATAAGAGCATCGCTTCTGACGATAGTCATAATATTTTCAAAGCACTTAGTGTGGTATAACTATCTTCTAGACAGATTTCTTCCTCCTTCATTCGATAATATTTTGTTCTATATTAAAATTTTGACTTAATAATCAGACAATTATTGCATTAGGAACAAATTGTAGAATATAAAATAAACATAACACAATTAATCAAACATATAGGAAATATGGATTTATTCAATGATGAGAGGAGCCGCCCAGACTGTCCTTGGGTTATTTGAATGCTCGGTCGTCCCCATCGAATTTGGAGGCTAACAACGGATCGCCGATGGCAATCGCAAGGTTAGCACCCAAGCCCAATTGAGACAACAGTGAGACTCTTCGAATAACTCGACAACAATCCCGGTATTCTCTCGGTATGCGACCCGAAGCTTGCCCATGATCGCCCCGCATACCGGTTTCCAATGCCATATCACCTCAATTTGCATAAAGGGGGCAACGGACTCGAAACCCCACAACTAGACACGCAACGCGGAAGCACAACAACCAACCAACTCACGCACGAAGACAAAACCCGACCAAAAGAATACAAACAAAAACCGAAACAACACCACGACAACCACCAAGCAAGGAAGGAACAAACGAGATATGACACGAGTACAATAGTACGCTAAAGATTGCAACGAAGGTGACCAAATATTCGAGTATAGACATGACATAGTTTAAGACTAGCTGTACAACAAAAATGGAAACACGACTACTAAACTAAAACAAAAGTACGACATCTCCGGAAGTGTCCTGCCCTTGAACACTTCCGGGCGTAAGCAGCGTCGCCAGTAGCCTCTACTCGGTGCCCCGCCCGGCCACCGAGAGGCAGTACGGACAGAACTCACATCCGTCCAGATCCTCACCTGAAAACCACGAAGCAGAAGCATGAGTACAAAGGTACTCACAAGACTTACCCATGGTCCATATATGACCGACTCGAAAGAATATGCCTTTGGATGTAGCAAGGAAATAAGCTTATGGCAAAAAGTGTGGAAAAACTTAACTTTGTTGTATAATTACATTCCACTACTCCATTTACAAATTTTATAGCATTTGTGGACAGCACCTATTACTAGAGTGAAATCTGAAACTTTACAATTAAAGTAAAGCAAGTGACATCACAAACAAGTATCACCATCCAAACCGACTAGCATCAAGTTCAAGTTATTACTACGTTGAAATGTTGGATGATACAAGCGTGCTCATATCCGAGAGCGCGGCAATTCGAATCGCTTTCTCAACCCTGCAGGTGTGACACTACGGTATGGTGTGACATTATAAAATGTGAAATTAGAGAATAAAAACCTTACGGTTTGAGGTTTACTCGCATTTTTGGGCTTCCGGGGGAGTTTGGGCCTAGCGGGAGGTATTTGGGCCTTAGGGGGATGAAGTGGGCCGAAGGTGGGGGAAGTTTTGGGCCGTTTGGTGGAACTTTTGGGCAGCAAGGGCTGCTGCCCACACCCCATGCGCCAGCCCCTCCCCACTTGGGCGCCCCACACCCTCCTCCTCAAACCCTAGCCGCCACCCGCACACCCCATGCGTCTCCTCCCCCATCTCCTCTCCCCATTGCGCCACCACCCCCTCCACCACCTCTCCACCACCCTTGCTGCCCTTAGGGGAGTTCTCCACCTCACCACCCCGAAGATCCGTCCATTGGAGCGCTCCGCGATGAGGAGATCCGGTGGATTTGGAGCGAGGAAGGAGATTGCGCGAACCGGGAGGAGATCCATTGGGTTTTCGTTCGTCGGGCGAAGGTATGGCCACGGGGATCCTTGGGGTTGGTCTAGGATCTGTTCTAAGGGTTAATATCATGTTTTTAGATCAATTGGTGGTGCTGTAATTGGGTATATTAGATGAAATCTAGAGTTTGCCACATAATCTGTTTCGGGCAGCATGAGCAGTCGATCTAGGGTTTGGGTTTTCGCCAATTTAGAATCAGAATTTGGTCGTCCGCCTGTTGAAGAAGTTGTAGGTAACTTCAATACCTTTTAGTGGGTATAAAGAACGTCCAATTCCACCTAGCCGTTTGAAAGTTATGCTCATTTTACCGAACGTATTAAAAACTGTGACGTGATTGGAACAGATCACGGTATTCTGTAGATTAAACCACTTTAGAGTCCGAATCAGTCTTTCCATATACTTAGAAAAAGTTAGGAAATTTCCTAAGCTACGCGAGGATGTACTCGTTTAATCGATTCGGAATCTTAGATCCTGAGTTATGCTCGTTGCAAGTCTGCTGTCCCGACG
The DNA here is from genome assembly GCA_036346355.1 of Rhipidocladum racemiflorum. Classification (NCBI taxonomy): domain Eukaryota; kingdom Viridiplantae; phylum Streptophyta; class Magnoliopsida; order Poales; family Poaceae; genus Rhipidocladum; species Rhipidocladum racemiflorum. The sequence continues at coordinate 3,787,846 of CM070582.1, forward strand.
GGACAGAACCTCTGTTTTTGGATTGTGCGAGTAGTTTGCGAAGTCGGGGTAGAAAAGTGTTTGCATTTTGTTTTGTGGGCATGATTTTGAGTGTGTGGTGCCTATGTGCAGGTGGTGTGACCCCGGGGGTGCCCTCTACTTCTCGCCAATCCGTCGCCCGTGGTTGAGGCAAGTGTATTGGAATGGGTAGCGGGTTGTAGTTTGTTAGATTGGTTGAGATTGAAATTGAATATATGATATGTTCACATGCCATGCTTTAATGATTTCCATTGATATGATGAATATGCTTATTATGTTACGATGCCATGTGTTAATGTACAAGTTATTTATGATGTTGGCATGTTTGCATACATGGCATGATACATGGCCCGGGCGGTGAGAAAGTCATAACTAGTCCGGGGAAGGTCGGTGAGAAAGTTATGACTATTCCGGAGAGCCAATGAGTAAGTCCTACATCGTGATTCCATCCACCGCGGTGTATGGAAGCGAGGAGTAGGCACCCTCCATCTTCGGGATGGAAGGGGGGAGACGGTGCACACCGACGGGTGTGTACTCAACCATACCGGTATGAGTTTCCAGGAGACATGTGCATCGCATACATGATGATGATGATAATGATATGTGATCATGAATAAGATGATAGACATGATGTGAGTTGTTGTAGCCATGTAATTGTTCTTTTGTACCATTGCAATATACTTGCTGAGTGTTGAACTCACGCTTGTGCTTTCTTGTTGTTTTAGGTAACATGAAACCGGCATACGGGGAAGGGCATTAGCTACACATCTACACGTAGCTCCACACTTATAGACAATTTATTCATCTTGGTCATGATAATAAGAGTAGTGCCATGCAACTTGGTGCAATGGTTAATTTGTGTGCTTGATTTTCCTCATTTACTTCGTTTGGCTCGTGAGATGGTTGGAATCTTTATTCTAGGCTTATACTGCTGCTAGAACCCTTGTTATTGATGATTTAGATGTCATTGTTTATACTATATCCTGTGATCATATTGTTGTTGCTTCAATTCATGGAAAAACAAAGGAGATGCTGCCGAAATTTTCGGTTTTAGCATTTACTTCTTTGCTGTAATTTATCTTAACTTGTGGTATTTAGATGTTGTTTAGCTTATGTTTGGTAGCATTCAGGCATGCTAGATGCCGGGGTGTTACAGTAGGGGATCATCAATCGCACGACATGTGCCACAAGGAACCTCATGTCAACCCTCCTCCCGTCCATACCTACTCGTTGAGCCATCTTCATGCGGTCCGAGCACCTAGCACCCCCTCGAGCGGCCCAAGCCTCGCTTGGCCCTCGAGGGTCGGCCTAAGCCTCGCCCTCAACCACGTCCAACCGCATGAGGGCATGACCCATCGGGCAGTATGCGACGAAAGAATAGCTTACCGTACCATTATCAGGCATGCGATTAACAAGGTGTGGTCGATCAACATGGCAAACAACGGATCGGTCCTTAACCGACACAGGCGAGACTACACACTTGGGTCTCCACACCCAAATGATCCAACTTTCTCACCCGGTCTCAATTCAACATTTCAACATAGCCATAAGCATTGCGGCCCCACATTTGTGAAGTAATTAATCTCAAGCGATGGAACCATCCATCACTTGGCCCATACCCGACATCTAAGCAAACTAAGCACGGACACATTATAATTACCCATAGACTAGCTCCAAAGGAGGTGTTCAACAAATATCGAAGGGTGTAAATGCAACAAGTAGGATCTAGTACCTTTCTCACAATTAAACTCCTAATGCATAACTTAGCCATCCAATAAACAATTCATTCACAAAAATACCATTACATAAGGTTGAATATGCTTAGGTGCTTGCCTGAGGCTTCTGCTTGAGTATCGATAACAACTTGCTCTTCGGCAACCCCCTCAGTCGCCTCCGCGCCAATCTCCGCGGAATCGCTCTCTACACGAGTACAATGCATAATAAGAAGCATGCAATGCAATGAAATGAAAAACGATTCATTCCCCCTCCGAAACAGACCAAGCAACCCGGATAGTCCGAACCTTTCATCCGGATAGTCCGGGTAGGTCGGATACTCCAGACACTTTGTCCGGACACTCCGGACACCGCACATTTTGCCCAAACGACTCGAGGGATCGAGGGGCTCCCAAGTTCTACGACACCGTGGGGACCCGATCTACAACTTTCCTACAGGTGGCCGAGCCGGAGAAGCTCTGAGCTAGCCCGAAACACGATAGACCGACGCTCACTTTTGTAGCCCGCAACCAAAACTAAATCCGACCCTAGGAGTGACATCACCTCTACACGATCTCTCACCCTATACCCTAACAACACCTAATCCACCCCCAAATCCAACTACACACCCAAAACCCTAACACTTCCCAAGTTTGCCCCAAAACCCCCAATCTACATAACCAAACCCCAAATCTCCCCATGGATGTTCGTAGAACCCAATAACCAACGAATCAACTCCAAGAAGAGGTCTTACCTTCAAGGAGGAGGAAGAAGAAGAAGGGAAAGCCGGGTAGGGGAAGGAGGACGTCGGCTTGGAGAGGAGCTTGAGGACGCCAGAGTGGGGGAGTCGCCGAGGAGGAGCCACGGAAGGACGCCGGAGAGGAGCTCGGGGTAGAGGAGACGCACGGGGAAGTGGAGAGCAAACGGTAGGAGGAGAAATTGAAAAGGTGTGATAATTGCCTAGAGGGGGTGAATAGGCTATTAAAAAATTTCAAAGCAATTTGTTTATTGCAGCGGAACAGTGTCGAATGTTCCGATCTAATATCGGAACTTCCGATGATATCGAAACTTCTGGTATTCAGTCGGAATATCCGATTAGCACTGAGAGAAGAGAGCCAAGCTTGGGACTAGCAATCCAAAGACTTGCTCTAGTCTACTAGCAAGCAAGAGAATGTAATTCAATAAGACTAATAAAGCATCAATAGAAAAGTGATAACACAACAATTTATTTCCCAGAGTTCGGATCCTTGAGGGGATCGTACGTCTCCATTGAGGAGGCTCCCAAAGAGCCGGGTCTTTTCCAACCATTTCCTATCAAACCTCGGTCGCACTTGAAGCTTGGTTTCACTATTGGTTCCTTTCCTTTCGTCGTCCCACAATCGTCGGGAGCTCGTGAGCGATGCCTAGCCGTCTAGGAGTCCTTCAACCTCCAAGAGTAATGAATGCGCTTGATTTTTGATCTTGAAGAGGTTCTCTAATGCTCAAGATGAATTAATGCTTTGCTATTTGCTCCCAACCACACTTAAAGTTTTCCTCACTCACTAGATGATCACTAAGATCAAGAGGAGGGCTCAAGAATGCTCTAGGATGTGCTCAAGGTGCTCAACTCTTCAGCCAAGTGGAGTGTGTAACCTTCCAAAGGGAGAGGAGTGGGGTATTTATAATTTTGGTTCAAAACTAGCCGTTATACCCGCACCCAACCACACATCGGAATATCCGATCCCAACATCGGAACATCCGATGAGTTCAAACCACCAGAACTTGGAAAGTTCCAACGGTCGAAAACTACAAGCATCGGAATGTCCGATATCAACTTCGGAACATCCGATGACACCCAGAAAGAGAACTCAACAAAACTATCTAAGTCCACATCGGAATGTCCGATTAAAATATCGGAACATCCGAACCAAACAGAGAGTTCCCAAACTGGAAAACGGCTACTTCGGAACTTCCGAAACTTGAACTTCGGACAGTCCGAACTCGACAGAGAGCACCCTTTACAAGACAACATATATCGGAACTTCCGATACCCAACATCGGAACTTCCGAACTAAACAGAGAGTACCCTAACCGAGAGCCAACTAGCATCGAAACATCCGATACAAAATATCGGAATATCCGACCCTTACAATACACGACGGACTAAAGCACAACTACCCATCGGAATGTCTGAAGCTTCGGAATATCCGAACTAACTTCGGAACATCCGATAAGAACTTAAAACAAACCTCATTCCAAAGCAAGTGTGAACACTAAAAGCTTCTCAAGAGACTAAACATCATTCATCTGAGCATAAAGACTGTCGGTGTTTCGTGCACCGGCAATACGAATTTATGGTCGGATGGGGTCGCGCGCTCCCTCTCCCCGAATGGTCGACTCAAGGAGTCAGATGATGTATACTGGTTCGGGCCGAATGTCCCTACTCCAGTTCGTTCGGCGTGGGTGTATTGATCTTTGGGTGATGAACAACGGGTGTACAAGCGAGGCGGGGGGTCGGCTGTCCGATCCCCTTGATGTTTTCGCTAGGGAGTTGTGGCTACATAGAAGACTGTTTTTTCCTCGCCCCCCCTCTCGGGCCCTACCTCTCGTTATATAGACGGAGGAGGCAGGTTACACGGGAGTTTGGGAAAAACACGAGGAAAGGGCCTGCGCGTCTCGAAGTCTGGTTTCTGTCTTGTCCGACCGACCCCTGCCCGTCCCGAGGCAGGGTTGGTGGCTCTGTGATGACTAGTCTTGCGTAGTGCTGTCCGGATGGCGTATTGCGTGGTGCTCCTGTCAGCCTCGGTGGCTTTAATGGCGCTTGACTTTGCCTTGGCCTCGGGAGTGGGCGTATCCTTCGCGGTGTGCGAGCGATGGGGCGGGGCTTGACTTCTTGGTGGCTCCTCGGCAGTCTTGGGAAGGAGCCGTCGCCTGCACGGACGCCAGGGACGCTGCGCACAAGGTCTTTGTCGACACCGGCGTGGGCCCCTCTTGGCTCGCTGGTGGAGCTTCTTGGCCGTGAGCTTCAATACTAAGCGGTCGGAGCCCGCCGACCGCCCGAGATAGGAGTCCGCCGACCATCCAGGGTCGGTCTGCATAGGTCGGGTTCGACCTCCGCGCCCAAGTGCCTTCGGCGATCTTGGGCCTTCGCCGTGATGGGTCGGCCCGTTCGTGTTCCGGTGATGGGGTACCCATGGTACGGGTACTCGTCAAGAGCCCGAGCCCCGAGCGGTCGGAGAGCCGGCCAGGGGTTAGCTGCCGAGGTTGGCGGCGCTAGGTCGGCCGCTTGGGAGCCGCGCCACTTAAAGAGCCCGGTGCGGAAGACCGGTGTAGTCTCGAGCCCCCGAGCGGGTCGGAGCCGGTCGGGGTTTAGCCCGATGGTGGTGGCCGGCTGGAGGTCGGCGGTGCTTGGTCAGCGATCGCTTGGAGTCGCCGCTAGCCAAGAAAGAACACAGGTGCTTGGCGCACCCGGTGGGTGTAGCCAGAGCCCCGAGCGGTCGGAGAGCCGGTCGGGGTTTAGCCGATCGGACTCTGGCGAGCCACGCTGTCGTGGGCTTTTAGAGTCGGTTTGAGCGAACGCACGTTTACCTTCGTCGGTTTGAACGTCGTGCTCGCGCGAGCTGCTGTCGGGTAATACCAGTGGAACCATGGCGATATACATAGAGGGGGATCGTTTACAAGCGGACGTAGCACCCGTCGTGGGCGTCAGGCCAGTGGGGCGTTCCATAAAAACCTTTCCTTACTCATCGGGTCGGGCTGCCGGTCGTTCGCCGACCCGAGCCGGGCCGCCGCCACTCATCGATGAGCTCGGCGAGAGTGTGAGGTATGGTCTCGGACGCGGGCCACAGTGATCGGGTAGTCCGCCGACCCATCTAGAGGCCCTCTGGGGGCTCACTGCGACCCGCCCCTCGCTCTATTTTACGTGTTGGGGCGGCTTTCATTCCACCGGCCGATTCGCCTTCGTAACCCTCAAGACGGTGCCGGGCCTCGGCGCGAGCCCGCAGCCGCTGCTTTCCCGAGGCCGGCGCCCAGCCGGGCCGCTTTTCTTACCTTTCTTGGCATGGGGCACCCTGGCCCGTTATAAGCCGACGGGGCTGCGATGCGGCGGGCGTGCGCGAGGCGGCCCCGTCTGTCGAAGCGATTAATGCTTAGTGGGATTTAAATGGGCTGCGACACGTTACCAGAGTAGTGGGCATGGTAGCAGGCTGACGGTTGGCGACTGCGTCGGTCCGCGCGAGGTGGCGTCGGTTGGGCGCGGAGGCGCGTCCGTTCCCGCCAGGCGCCTATAAAGGAAGGAGAGGGCGGCGCGGAGGGAGCAAATCCTCCTGCTTATGTCCTCTGCAAAAAGAAAAGGAGAGAGAACGCAAGGGGAAGAAGAAAAAGCCTCCTGCTCCGTCGCGCCGTCCTCCGCTCTCCTACGCTCATTCGGGGATGTCGCTGACCCCGCACTCGGTCGCGGCGGGTCGCTACCTCGGCTTGGAGAGGAAGGAGCTCCTTCCTCATGACCTCGATCCGGCCAGTCTGTGGCCGGGGACCGAGGTCCTGAATCGAGAGACGGCGAGATAGTCTCATTGCGACCTTCTCTGACGGGGTTTCGGCCTCCCACTCCACCCGCTCGTCAGGGCTCTGCACTTCTACGGGGAAGTTCACCACGAACCGAATGGAGTCCTTCACATCGCGGTCTTCATGACGCTGCGGCGAGGCCTTCGGGGATCGAACCCCACCGGGACTCTGGCGCCACTTCTTCTTCGCGAGGCCGCCGTCAGTGCCGCCGACCTTCTTGGCGCCTGGCGATCCAAGCTAGCGCCCGCCGCAAGTCGCTCTACACCGACGTGAAGTTGCCGACGCCCAACCGGGGTGGCATAGCGAGTGGTTCTATGTCGGAACATTGACAAGCGGTGCCCGGCCTTGGTGGGAATCTGCGACGCGCGCATCCTTGCTGGACACAGGGTCCCGTCACGAGGGCCGGGCGAAGGTGGATGAGATCCTCAGCTCGCGAGACCTGAAGCGGCGGGGTCGGCGGGCAAGAGTGGTCCTCCGTACGTTCATGGAGAGGCGCATTCAACCCCTGAAGGATCGGGCGCGCCCCATGTTCGAGTACACAGGGCCGACCGACCCTGCGAGGTCGTCGGAGTGGGAGCTTCCTGCGTCGGAGGTCCTCGCGCGTGTGGCGCGGTTTCCATCGAGGAGATACTGAGCCGGTAGGCGGCGCGCGCCATTCTCGGCGCAAAATCCGCAGAACTTGGTACGTCTTGTGGCTCTTATTTGCTTTTGCTTTGCTCTGCTCCTTCGCTCCCTTAGCCGAGCGCGTTCTTGCAGGGGCTCGGTGGCCTGATCTCCCGCCCCTTGCTTCCGGGGGAAAAGGAGGCGCGAGCGGCCGAGCGCCTCGCCAGGGAGCAGCGCGACGCCGACCTCCTGGCGAGGAAAGAGGCCACCAGGACGCGGAAGAGGAAAGAGCGCCAGACCGGCCGCAAGACGGCGAGGAGGTCTCTGACGAGACTTCGAGTGATGGCGACGAGGAGTCGTCGTCGAGCGAGGGGGATGCGGTTGTCGGAGACGACTCTGGCGGTGTGGACGCTGGTCCCAGCGGGGCCGCGGCCGTGGTTCCTCGGAAGAGACTGCGGGCGCAGGGTTTATCATGCAGATGCGCAGACCCCTCACGCCTCCTCGCGGGGGTCTGGCAAAAAGGGCACGTCAGGTGCCGGTTGTTCGCTCCTCTCGGTAAGTGATTTTACATGCTCCCAGTTTGGTCCTCTCTGGCGCTTTTTCCTTCGCAATTCCTGATCGGCCGCTGTGTGCAGGGGGCATACCAGCGCTGGGAGAGCGCTGAGTCCTACCCCGGCGGTGAGGAGTCGCACCCTTCCGGTCCCATCCGCGGGGCGTGCGGCGGCGGTCGTTGGGAACGGGGCCTCTTGGATCGCTCCCGTGGCGTGGTCTGTCGAGGGACGCCACGGAGGGGGTGCGCAGTGAGCGCCGCCGACCGCGACAGCAGTGAAGCTCACGGGCGTGCTTCCGTCCTGCCGTTGCTGGTAGGCGGTGCGGTCCCGCCGCCGCTGGGGCGCTGGGCCGCTACCGTCCGCGACATCGACGGAGACGCTCCGCCATCCTTGCCTTTCCCGCGACCGCCGACCGTGGGGTCGGCGCGACGCCGCCGGGAAATATCGATTCGCGGCGTTCGCGACACCGTCGGACGAGTCCCGCCGCTTCGCCGGGGCCACCGCCTGCTTCGGCGGTCCAAGTGTTGCTGGAGGGCGCGCAACCGGCTGCTGCAGACGCTTCGGCAGGCGGGGAAGTCGAGAAAGGGCAGCTGCCGACCGCCGTGCTGACTTGGCCAGGCCCTGACCCGGCCGGAGGGCCCGTGTTCGTTCTGGACGACGAGGCAGAACGCGCGGATTGGAACGCTTTGGAGGAGGAGATGGGGAGGATCCACGCCGACCTCACTCGCGCCGTTGACGCCGCATCCAGGGCAAGGAAGTCCATTGCTCAGGAGTCCCGCTCGGCCAGATCGGTAAGTCTGACGGGGATTTGTCTTTCGTGCATCTCTCGATCGGGAAACGGAGACTGACCGGGCAGGTATTTGCAGCGCTTGACATCCCGGGCGGTGGACAAGTCGATGTTCCTCCGGCACTTGCACAGTCGGGGGAGTGCCATAGGGGAAGAGCTGCTCGACGCCCGGAGGGCGCTTGTTGCCGAGCAAGGAAGGGCCGCCACGGCTGGTCAGCGGCTGGGGGAAGTCGCTGAAGCCTTGCGGGAGGCTCAGCGACTTGTGGAGTCGTTGACCATCGAGGGAGAGAAGGCCAGGTCAGCCCGGGCGGATGCTGAGGCGGCCAAGACTTCTGCGGTCCACGCGGAAGGGTCCGCTCGGGCGGAGGCCACCCTCTTCCGAGAGGAATGCGAGTCGGTCCGTAGGGAGGCCGACCCGGCCAGCGGCGGGATCTTGCTCGGGGGGAGCTCGCGACGGCGAGGGAGCTTGCCGACCGCGCCGCGTCCGATCAGGAAGCGCGTGCCAAGGTCGAGGAGGAACTTCGCGCCAAAGAGGCCTCCGTGGCCGGTGAGTAGTTCAATCCCTTGGGAGCCACTACAACGGGCGTTCTCTGACGCTGTTTTTTGTCCCTGCAGAGCTGCGAAAAAGCCTTAGCGACGCGCTGGAGTCACGAAGGGTGGTGGTGGAGAAACGGGATGCGGCGGTCGAGTCACGTGACTCGGCCCTTATGGACAAGCGGGTGGCGGAGAGGGACGCGGCCGATACGACGGCCGAGCTGACGGTCCTCCACGTGGGCATCCAGGCCGTCTGCGACCGGTTGTTCGGGCTTACTCCGGGCCCCAGCGCCATCCCCGCCATACTTGGATGGATCCCTGAGCGCGTCGAGGCATCGGTGCGGGAAGCGGCGGTGCTTGGCGCTTCCTCGGCCCTGGTCAACACCGTCTCTTATTACGACGGCGTCGACCTTAAGGCGGTTGGGAGCGGCGTTGCTGCTGACCGAGGCGACGAAGAAGTCGACGCGTTCGTGGCCCGGGTTGATCCGTGCGCCCAAGAGATTGCCCGCCGAATCTCGTCGCGAGAAATCCTCCATCGGAAGGGGGGAGAAGATTAGCTTCCCTATTTTTGCTTTTTTTTTTGCAGCGCATGTAATGAACATGATTGCCCTAATCGGGCCCGACGTGTCGGGACGTTTTTAAGTTCTTTTGCCCGTCTACCTCGTGTTTCTTCTGTGGTTTGGACAATCTTACGACCATAGCTGTAGGGCCCGCGGGGGGTGCCCTGAGAGCGTAGGTGTTGCTCCAATTCCGTCCGAAGAGATCACGGGATAAGACGAGCTATCTCGAGCGATAACTTTGTGGAGGAGAGGTGCTTAGGTCGGACCGCCTCCTTCGCGAAGCTTGCGCTCGGTGGGTTAGAGTGCTGACCCGAGTGGAGGTGCTTCGACCGTCCCTAGCGTCTCTTGCTCGGAGGATTTGTTTCCCCCTGCAGAGTGCCACTTCGAAGCCGTAGCCGCGGAGGCATAGGCTGTAGTACTTTTGGGCCGGGGGAAATAGCCATGAGGTAGATAGCTCGGTCGGTCGGAGTACGGCTCAGGTTAGCGACTCGTACGCTTTTTTAACGACGACCGGGGTTGGTCTGTCCTGGCCGATCAAACTATCTTCTGCTCGGGCGACTTCCTTTTTGCGTGAAATGCTACTCGGGAGCCGTAACCGTTAGGGCTTAAGCTGTAGCATTCGGTTCGAGGAGGTTGCCACGAGGGAGATTGTTTGATCGGTCGGCTTGCCGGCCCAAATCGAAAGGCTCCATCCGACCGCCGCTTGGCCCTTCGCTCAAGTAGCCTCCCTTTCGCGCAAAGTGCTACTTCGGAGCCGTAGCCGCGGGGGCGTAGGCTGTAGCATTTTGGGTTTGAAGAGGTTACTATGAGGGGGGTAGCCCGGTCGGAGTGGTTGCCGGTCATCGATCTAGGTCGCTGACCCCTGAGGTCGAGGGAGCAGCCCCCGAGTGGTGCGTGGGAACTGAAGGGGCAGTCGCCACGCACCGCTTGAGTCCGCAGAAAATTTTCGAAAAGGATTTAAGTTTTCTTTGGAGATAAGTGTGGATTAACTCGCCTGGGAGACCGTGCCGCTTTCGGGACTGGCGTTGGGCGCTTCGTCTTCTGCGCCGTTGCGTGACCCCAAGGCGCTTCATCTTCCGCTCCTCCCGCACTGTTTTGGCTATAAAAGGAGAGGCGCCGGTGCGCCCGTTACTTTGGCAAGGGCCACCAGTAAATGAACTTTCTCTGCGCGCCATGGCGGATCGCGGCACTCAGCCCCGCGAGGAAGAGGTTGCCCATCAGGCCTGGCTGCAGGAGGTGGCGGAGGCTGAGGCTGAGGCTGTTCGTGAGGACGTACGGCGAGTTGGCGTCCTTGTCGTGGGCGTTCCCCGACTTCGGGAAGTGAGGGCGTCGCTGCTGCGGGCGGTGGTGGAGCGACGTCGCGCGGAGCTCGGCTGGCGGGGCGCACACCAAGATCGCAACGGGCGGTTCGCTCTTGGCTGGGGCGATGTTCCTCCATGAATAAATAAAGCGCTTCTTTGCTCCCTGTTTCTTTTTTCTTCTTCGAGGATTTGGCGCTTGCAATTTGCCCACATCCGTAGTCTTTTGGGATCGCAACGGATCCGGCGTAGGTTGGAGGCGGTTGCGCCCTTTGCTCTCTTCGACTTCCTCGCGCCTTCTCATCAGCTGGGCTTTTCCTCGCGTTGCGCCAGATTGTGTGTTTGTCGCTGGAACGGGACATCCCGAGCCTCGTCGAGTTGGTCGAGGTCATCCTGCTGCTCCTCGGTCCCCCGTGCGCTGTCGTAGTTCTGCACTCTTGGCGCACCGTACTCAAGGTCGGTTGGGAGGACAGCCTCCGCTCCGAACACCAAGAAGAAAGGTGTGAACCCGGTCGACCGGGTTGGTGTCGTTCATAGACTCCAAAGAACGGGCGGTAGCTCGGCGGCCCACCGTCCCGCGAATTTCTTCAGTCGGCTGAAGATTCGCGGCTTGAGCCCTTGGAGGATCATGCCGTTGGCCCGCTCGGCCTGGCCGTTGGCTCGGGGGTGCGCGACTGCCGCCCAGTCGACTCGGATATGGAAGTCGTCGCAGAACTCGAGGAACTCCTTTCCTGTGAACTGCGTCCCGTTGTCGGTGATGATGGAGTTGGGCACCCCGAAGCGGTAGACAATATCGCGGAAGAAACTTGCTGCCTGCGCCGATGTGATCTTTGCCAATGGCTTTGCTTCGATCCACTTCGTGAACTTGTCTACGGCGACAAGCAAGTGAGTGAAGCCCCCGGGCGCCTTTTTGAAGGGTCCGACCAGGTCGAGCCCCCAAACCGCGAAGGGCCACGTGATGGGGATCGTCTGCAGGGCTTGCGCAGGAAGATGTGTTTGCCTGGCGAAGAATTGGCATCCTTCGCAGGTGCGGACGATTTGGGTCGCATCTGCTACGGCGGTCGGCCAGTAGAAACCTTGTCTGAAGGCTTTTCCTACCAAGGACCGCGGCGCGGCATGGTGCCCGCACACCCCGTCGTGGATGTCCAGCAGAAGGTGCTTCCCTTGGTCGGTCGGAACACACTTCTGAAGGATTCCGGACGGGCTCCTCTTGTAGAGGGCGCCTTCGACCAGGACGAAAGACTTAGCCCGCCGGGCGAGGCGCCGAGCCTCGGTGGTATCGGCGGGGAGCAACCCGTTCGTCAATCGATCGACAAACGGTTGCCTCCAGTCGGTTTCGACGCTCAGGACGCCCAAGTCCGACCCAGGCGGGTGAGCATCTGGCCGAAGGTCAGCGGGAGCGCCCGTCTTCGGGGGGTCGGTGGCGCCCTCAGCACTTGGGTCCAACCGGATTGATGGGCTGCTGAGGTCGGAAACGAAGATTCCAGGGGGAACCGGCCCCTTTCCAGAGGCGAGGTTGGCGAGGGAGTCGGCTTCACCGTTATAGCGTCGGTAGCTATGATGGAGCTCGAAACCCTTGAACTTCTCCTCGAGCTTGCGGACCTCCAGGCAGTAGGCGGCCATCCGAGCGTCACGGGGCTCGGTGGCTTTCATCACTTGGTCGACGACCAGCTTGGAGTCGCCATGGACGTAGAGCCGTCGTGCGCCCAGGTCGGCGGCGATCCGAAGGCCGTTGACGAGGGCTTCGTACTCGGCGACATTGTTGGTAGCGTCGAAGAGTAGACGGATGGCATACCGGAGCTTGTTGCCGAGTGGGGAGATGATGACGACCCCTGCGCCGGCCCCATTCTTGGTGTAAGACCCATCGAAGTACATCGTCCAGTACTCCGGGTCCTCGACCACTGCAGGGACTTGCGCTTCGGTCCACTCGGCGACGAAGTCCGCCAAGACCTGGGACTTGATCGCCGTCCTGGGGACGTACGATATGTCGAGGCCATTGAGCTCGAGAGCCCACTTGGCGATTCTTCCGGTAGCGTCACGGTTGTGGACGACTTCTCCGAGTGGCGAGGAGGTGACCACGGAGATGGAGTGTCGATCGAAATAATGGGCAAGCTTCCTCTTGGTAATGAGCACTGAGTACAGCAACTTCTGTATCTGGGGATATCGGACCTTTGTTTCGGAGAGTACCTCGGCCGAAGTAGACCGGCCTCTGTACCTTGAAAACGCGGCCTTCCTCCGCCCGCTCCACAACAAGTGCTGCGCTGACGACCTGAGTCGTGGCGGCGATGTAGAGGAGCAAAGGCTCTTGCGGCTCCGGGGCGACCAGGACCGGAGGTGAGGTCAGAAAGGCCTTTAGTCGACTAAAGGCTTCCTGAGCCAGCGGTCCAGAAAAGTGGTCGGACTTCTTCATCGGCTTGTAGAGTGGCATCCGCGTTCGCCGAGGCGGATCTGGCGACTTAGTGCCGCGAGGCACCCATCGACCTCTGAACTCCCTTGGATCGTTGATTGGCCCCATCCTTGCGATAAGCGGAGATCTTATCATTGTTGGCTTCGATGCCGCTCGAGACGATGAATCCCGACAACTTGCCCTTGGGGACCCGAAGACGCATTTCTCGGGGTTGAGCTTTATACGAAACCGTCGGAGGTTCGCAAAAGTCTCTTCCAGGTCGGCGATGAGGTCGTCGGCCTTCCTGGTTTTGACAACGATGTCGTCGACGTAGGCTTCGATGTTACGGCCAATTTGGTCTGAAAAGCACGCCTGCATACACCGCTGGTACGTGGCGCCTGCATTTTTCAGACCAAAAGGCATCGTGACGTAACAGTACGAGCCGTACGGGGTGATGAAGGAGGTCGCGAGCTGATCGGACTCCTTCATCGCAATCTAGTGATAGCCTGAGTAGGCATCCAAAAAAGAAAGGGACTCGCACCCGGCGGTGGAGTCCACGACTTGGTCGATGCGAGGTAATGGGAATGGATCTTTTGTACAGGCCTTGTTGAGGCTCGTGTAGTCAACACACATTCTCCATTGCCCCGACTTTTTCTTTACAAGGACGGGATTGGCGAGCCACTCGGGGTGACGCACCTCCCTTACAAAGCCGGCGGCCAAAAGTTTGGCGATCTCTTCCCCAATGGCTCGACGCTTTTCTTCGTCGAAACGGCGCAGGCGCTGGGCGACTGGTCTGGATCCCGGTCGAATGTTCAGGGAGTGCTCGGCGACCTCCTTTGGAACTCCTGGCATGTCCGAGGGTCTCCAAGCGAAGACGTCTCGGTTTGCTTGGAGGAAGTCGACGAGCGCGCCTTCCTATTTGGCAGTGAGGGCGGCCCCGATCCGCACGGTCTTGGCGGGATCTTCGGGATCAACAGCGACCTCCTTCGTGTCCTCCGCGGACTTGAAGGAGCTAGGCCCCGACTTGCTGGAGTCGGGGGCGGATCCGGGGGCCTTCTCCTGGAGCTGGGCGAGCTCGGCGGAGGCGACAACCGCTGAGGCCAGCTCACAGCTGCTTCGCTCGCAGTTGTAGGCGAGCTGGAAGGACGCGGCCACGGTGATGACACCTTGCGGCCCTGGCATCTTTAGCTTGAGATAGGTGTAGTTGGGGACTGCCATGAACTTCGCGTAGCAAGGCCGTCCCAGGATGGCGTGATAGGAGCCGGGAAAGTCCACAACCTCGAAAGTGAGGCTCTCTGTGCGGAAGTTGTCCGGGCTCCCGAAGGTAGCCAGACAGCCGATCTGTCTGAGGGTGGGCTGTTGGCGTCTGACGCCGTGGAAAGGCGCCTTGCTCGGCCGAAGGGCGGAGCGAGGGACTCCCAGGGCATCCAGGGTCTCAACATACATGATGTTGAGACTACTGCCGCCGTCCATGAGCACCTTGGTCAGGCGCTTCGTCCCCACGATGGGGTCGACGACGAGTGGGTAGCGTCCCGGGTGCGGGATGTGGTCGGGGTGGTCGGTCCGATCGAAGGCGATCGGGCACTCCGACCACCTTAAGTAGGTGGGCACGGCGGGGGTAGCCGTGTGAACCTCTCGGTGGGCGAGCTTCAACCGTCGCTTGTCGGCATAGCACTCTGCCCCTCCGAAGATTGTGAGGCAGCCGTCGAGCTGTGGGAACTCGTCGGCTGGCTCATCGCCCTTCGCCCCGGCGTCGGGACCCGGGTCGCGCTTCTTCCCCTTACCCCGCGACGTCGTGGGGTTTCCGGAGAGAAACCGCTTCAAGACTTCGCAGTCCCGATAGTTGTGTTTGACGGGATAGTCGTGGTTCGGGCACGGACTATCCATCAGTTTCTCGAATCGGTCGGGCATCTGCCGAGCCTCTTTGTTTGGCGGTCGGTCGGCGGCAGCGACCATTCGGCCTTCAGCGCCCTGCTTCCTTCCGCTTTCTTTTGTCGTAGGCGGTCGGAGGGGGCGCAGCCCGAGGTCGGCCGCTTTGTGGGCCGTCTTCCTTTCGAAGATGGCCCCACGGCCTCCTCGCCGAGGCGTGATTGGTGGCAATGTCGAGGAGCTCCTTGGTGGTCCGGGGTTTCGCATGACCTAACTTGTGGACCAGGGCCTCGCCGCGTGGTGCCGTAGATGAACGCCCACGACGTCGGCGTCGCGGATGTCGGGAGCTCGTTGCCTTCTTTGGAGAAGCGGCGGATGTAGTCGGAGGGTTTCCGCCGCTTTGCTTGAAGCTCTTGAGTCCCAGGAGTTGCCAGGGCGTTTGTAGGTGCCTGGAAGTTCCCGACGAAAGGTTCATCAGTCGGCCCGGTGCCGATAGTGTCTGCGGGCAGTACTCGAGCCAGGCTCGAGCCGAGTCCGCAAGGTAGATGGGGAGTCTTGGATGACGAAGGAGTCGTCAGTCGCTCCCCATTTCGGCGAGCCGATAGTCTTCTAGCCGACATTTGGGGTTGGTAGCCCCGTGTACTTGGCTATGTTGGTCGAGCCGAATCGGCCAGGGAAGTCGGCTGCGGATGAGGCGGGTGAGCAGCGCGGCGGGGCCGTCAAATCCGGTCGGGATGGTTGCGTCGCCCGCTATCGGCGACTGCGAGGGCGCTTTGCCGCTTTGGTGGCTCTCCTTCGCGCCTCGAGGGTGGTGCGAAGATCATATTTGTCCCCCAGGCAGTGGCGCACCGGGGTGTATGATGCCTGGGGGAGCTCGTGGAGTGGGGCCGCCCTGGCTGGGCTCCGTCGACTCTGTGAGGGGGAGTGGCCCAGGCGGCCCGAAGTGGCGCCCGTCCGTCGGAGCCGGAACTGGGCGTCTTGAACAAGACGTTCCACGATCCGGAGGTTACGGTAGGTGGCCTTGGCCACGGCTCCGTTGGTTGGGCAGCCCTCGGGCGGCATTGCCGCGGACAATATTACGGTTGGCGTGAGGAAGAGCGGAAGGTCGTTCGTTTCCTCACCAATCGCCGATCTACACGGCCTTGGCGGCGCGCCTGAGGCGGAGTGGTGGGTTAGGCCGACGGCGCTCGATTCGGCCTGGAGCTTGTCGAGCTCGGCCTTTCGGGCTTCTAACTCCTCGTATTGCGAAGGTCAGTGAAGCGTTGTAGGTGTCTTGTCGCGTCGTCTTCCGCCGGATTCCTCCCGTCGCGCCGTCGCGGGAGGAGGGTCCCGAGGGTAGCGAAGTGGAGGCGGCTCCGCCGCACCGTCATGTTGCACTCGCGGGAGTACACCTGCGAGGGATACTCTTTGTCGGAGCTAGAGCCGTGGTCGGAGGAGTCCGCCAAACAGTCGTGGAGGGAAGCGGCCAGTAGCCGACCATGGCCACGAAGTTGAGAGCTCGTGGAGGGTGGCTCCGCCGCCGCCGCGATCCGTAAGCGATGTCGCCAGAGCGGCCGCCGTAGCGACAGCGCCGCCCCATGCGGGGGCCTCGAGGCTGAGGTTGCTGAGGACGTCAGCAACTGCATCCAGGCTAGCGGAGGGCGCCCGGTCCCGGACGGCAGCGGGAATGAGGACAAGCTCTCCCGCCGTGGTGACGATGAAATCGAGGGCGCCGAAGCGGATCCAGCCCCTCGACATCGGCGAATCGTGGTGGGAGGAGGCCATTGTCGGGACCCCGAATTTGCAAATCCGGACCCTCTATGTATTCAGCACTAGTCCAGGAACACGCTAGTGCACACAGTCTTAACATCGGTAAATATCACAATCATACCACTCGATACTAAATAAGTACTTTATTTAAATAGTCAAACTGGTTACTCGACCTTATGGTCAAGTTACAAATATATGCCTCGCAAGGCGAAACTTATTCAGAGAAAAATAATAGCAGCGGAAAATCAAATAACCCGTGGCGCCATCCAAGTATACCACAGGCAACCGGATCGGGCTCGCTTCCCTAAGTAGGCGGATCCTCTTGGAGCTCCTCCTCCAAAGCTTGTGCGATCTCCTCTTCAAGCGGTGTTGTATTGTGGCAAGGGTGAGTACTTGGTACTCGGCAAGTCATGCCTGAGAATGCAAGCTAATATACTATATGCATGGCTTGGTACAAAGGAATAGCTCAAGGTATATTTGCGATGCTTGACATTTGACAAGTAGCATAAGTAGATTCGAAAGCAGTAGAAGCAAGTATAGCATAGATAACTTTTCAAGGAATTTAATAAACATCTTTCCCATCCTAATCCACATTTCCATCAACTTCATTATTAATCCAGCCCAACCTTTCAAACCAAAGTTATTTTTGAAAAAATCTAACCCTTGACTGTAATTCCCGAGCGATGTCCAATACCGCGGACACGGCTATTCGAATAGATTCTAAACTCTGCAGAGGTTATGCACTTTACCCACAAGATACAGCCAAACACCACAAAGGCGAGTTCCCGTAACAAAGTCTTTCGGAGACTTCTAACAATACAAGTGGTCCTCCCCGGTTATTGCGCACTAACCCTTCCCTTCGCTAAGGCGAAGTCTAGGCCAATCAACCGTTAGATGGGTACTGGCCTCGGCCAGACGCTCCCCGTACAACTTACACAAAGGGTGTAGTTGACCTCCTGAGGTCCCAGTGCGTTATTAGCAACTTAGTCAACTAGGTCCGTCCCATTCTGGACATGTGGTTGCACGTTAGACCAGTTCAAAGGCTTGCAAGGTTAAGTCCTTAGGGTGACCAGGGCAAGACTACCCGAAGAACCAAATCAACACTCCCAATGCCACAACCTGGCCCACTGATTACTCTTGCCACATGCCCTGGCCGAAAAGCTGTTTATCAAACCCAGTTGATTACCATGCACCACGTGCCATCAACATCACATGATACCTTTCCAAAACAGGTTCAATATATCATTAAGTCAATATTAACATTTGATTATCCAAAATCATGTTATGAGCACGAAAGGTGTCTAAGCAAAGATACTACAACGGTCTAAACCCATGTTGGCGATTTAATAATGTCCAACTAGTAATCCACAACTAGGGTGACAAGGGATCATGGCACATACTTAAATAATCAAGGTGTCATACGACAAATTGGTATTTATCTAACCCCCATGTTTAAACAAAGTATTTTTCTAATTGAACTAGCATGCAATAGTTTAAATCAAAATAGATTTCGAAATAGGATCAACATGGTCAAAGCACAACTTGCCTTCAAAAAGTACTTGTTCTTGGTCTTGAGTTGGATCTGAGTCAATACTTCTCCTTGAATCCTTGGCACTTCAACGTCTACTCGTAAAGCGTGCAAATAGCAAATACACGAATAAACAATAGGCAAAAAGTGTCCAAACATCCAAATAAAATCCATAAACAGAGAGAACATAATTTTATGAGTTTTAGAAACTAGAATCGTCAAATTTGGAGTTAAGGCTTAAAAGTTATGATTATTTAAAGTTTAAATAATCAATTAAATAATTTTTCAGGAAAAACTTTAGTCCAAAAATTAAATAAAATTCATATTTAGGTAGATCTCAATTTTATACAAATTTAGAAATTTGAATCACTCAAATCGGAGTTGAAGCATAAAAGTTATAAAGCGTTTGAAGTTTTGAAATTCAAATCAATTATTAAACCGATTTATTAAATCATTTTCTTTCGGAAAATCATTTATTGCGTCGGCGAGGACACGTGGCAGCACTTTGGATTGGTCTGCTGGCGTCGGTACGTCCATGGACTCGGTCCACGCCGGCTCGGGTCTCACAGTGGACCCGGTCCACGGCTTCACGTGAGGCCGACATGTGGGACCACTCGGGTAGCGTCATCGGCGTCGGCGAGGCTTCGGCCACCGGCGGCGACAGTGGAGTCCCATGGGTAGCGTCATTCTTGGCGTCGGCGCTTGGCTGGACGACCAGCGACATCTTGAGCCCGCCATGGCGTGGCGTGGCGTCATGGTGCGGTTTGGTTGTCCGGCCGACACGGGCCCAGCGTGTCGAGACACGCGCTCACGCGTGGATCTTGGCCGCGACGGTCGATCTCCGCTGCGTGGCTAGATCTCGGCCGTTGATTTGAAAATCAACGGTCGGATTGATCTGGACTCACGCGTTTGGGGTGAACGCGGTTGATCTGGACCGTTGGATCTAGATCGGACGGTCAAGATTGGATCTGGGATTTTGGGCGAAATCTCACCGTGAGATGACGTGGCGCAATCTGGGCCCTTGGATGGAGAATCGACGGTGAGAGATCTTGAAGTCGTCGATGGCCCATGGCGCCGCTGCCGGAGTTGGGGACGACGACCACGGCAACGGCGCCGGGCGTGCTCGGCGATGTGAGAGTCCCTCCCGACGCGGCTTGGCCTCGGTTTGAGATCTGACCTCAGCGGCGGAGGGCAGCGGAGATGGCGGCAATCGGCGAAAAACTACGGCGAACGCGCTACGGCAACTCCGGCGGCGATTGCGGCTAGACGGCGGCGGCTCGAGCGGCGTTGTCTAGGGCTACAGTGCGCACGGAAGTCGGCGTCACGGCACAGGTGGCGGCGCATTAAATAGGGCCCTCGGCGTCCGTGAAACGCACGGAGACCGAGACCTGCTCCGTTGCGGCGGCGGAGTCCGGCGAGGACTCGGACTGGGCTACGTGGCACGTGCACAGCCGTTGGATCGAGATCCAACGGTGCGTGAGTTTGGGTTCGGGTCGGACTCGAGCGAGCTGGCTGGCTCGGTCGGGCTCGGGTCCGGTGACGTGGCTCAATCGTGGCCGTTGGATCTTGATCCAACGATCGCCTGAAGTTTGGGTTGGTACGAGTGGGTTCGACTCAACCACGGCTCGGGTCCGGTTCGGGTCGGACTCGAACTCGAGTCTGACTCGGGCTCGGTCGGATGAACAGTACAAACCCACTCGCATTTTCCAGCGATTTAATATTTAAAATAATTCCCAGTAATTCATTTAATTCATTAAAAATAGCAAAATACTCAGAAAAATTCCAAAAAAATTCTGGAAAATATTTTGGAACATTTTGGACTCAAATAAAATATTTCCAACAAAATTTTTATTTGCAAAATTAAATTCTTTAATTATTTCAAAATGGAATAAATTCAAATAAATTCCAAATAAATCCAAATAAATTCCAGAAAATTCCAAAAATTCACCAAAGTGCCAAATCACACATGAATTTAAGAAAAGCAAAATTTTGGGGTGTTACAGCCATCAAGGAGGAGAATGGGAACCCGAAGATGAGGATGTCGGTGAAGACGCGCGAGAACCCCTACCTGGCGCGCCAACTGTCGGTGTTTCGTGCACCGACAATACGAATTTATGGTCGGATGGGGTCGCGCGCTCCCTCTCCCCGATTGGTCGACTCAAGGAGTCAGATGATGTATACTGGTTCGGGCCGAATGTCCCTACTCCAGTTCGTTCGGCGTGGGTGTATTGATCTTTGGGTGATGAACAACGGGTGTACAAGCGAGGCGAAGTGGTGTCCGATCCCTTGATGTTTTCGCTAGGGAGTTGTGGCTACATAGAAGACTGTTTTCCTCGCCCCCTCTCGGGCCACCTCTCGTTATATAGACGGAGGAGGCGGAGTTACACGGAGTTTGGGAAAAACACGAGGAAAGGGCCTGCGCGTCTCGAAGTCTGGTTTCTGTCTTGTCCGACCGACCCCTGCCCGTCCCGAGGCAGGGTTGGTGGCTCTGTGATGACTAGTCTTGCGTAGTGCTGTCCGGATGGCGTATTGCGTGGTGCTCCTGTCAGCCTCGGTGGCTTTAATGGCGCTTGACTTTGCCTTGGCCTCGGGAGTGGGCGTATCCTTCGCGATGTGCCGAGGCGATGGGGCGAGGCTTGACTTCTTCGGTGGCTCCTCGGCAGTCTTGGGAAGGAGCCGTACGCCTGCACGGACGCCGAGGCAGCTGCGCACAAGGCTGCTGTCTGACACCGGCGTGGGCCCTACTGGCTCACGCGCGGGTGGAGCTTGCTGACCGTGAGCTTCAATACTAGGCGGTCGGAGCCCGCCGACCGCCCGGGATAGGAGTCCGCCGACCGTCCAGGGTCAGTCCTGCATAGGTCGGGGTTCGACCTCCGCGGCCCAAGTGCCTTTCGGCAGTGCTGGGCCTTCGCCGCGGTGGGTCAGCCCGTTCGTGTTTCCGGGCTGATGGGGGTACCCATGGTACGGGTACTCGTCAAAGACCATCTCCAGACCAATTTCAACGCACCCCTTTTAATAGTACGGCATTCCTATGACTCAACAAATTAAAATTACATGCGCAGTTGCTGTTTTTCTTACTCAATTTAGCTTGAGGATGCCTGATGGCCGTAGATGATCTCTACCTAAAACTTTCACCTGTTCATAGACTAGTTGAACACATTACATTCTTTAATCGTTTGCCATTAATCAACCAAAACAATATTAGGGGGCCTAGATGCACTTTCAATCTCCCCCTTTTTGGTGATTGATGACAACTCGATTAAAGACAAATTTATAAAGCATATGAGTAGAAGGAATAAAGGATGAACTCCCCCTCAATATGTGCGTTCAAGATAGATCTTGAGAGCAAATGCACATTCTGAAGGAAAAAGATTTGAGAGAGCTCCCCCTATATCCTTGCAAAGGAGATTATCAAATAAATGTGACAAGATAAGTATGTTCAACAAGTGTACTTAAGCAATAAAAGAAGCATTAACATCCAACAAGTCAACATAAGTCTCCATGCAACAACGATAAAAGGATTTAAGCGTTAAGCGACAATATCCAACAAAGTTTTAAACGAAGAACAACATAAACCAAAAGCACAACCAAGTTCACTTAGACTTGCAGATTCAGGACACAAAGACGATGATATGAAAGAATTTGTCTGCATCTCTCCCCCTTTGGCATCAAGCACCACAAAGGAGGGAGGAGGGGAGGTGAGAGGACTAGTCAGACTCCTCTGTTCCAGGCTCATCTGAACTAGACTCCTCGGCATCGTCCTCAGACTCTGAAGCGTCAGGTGCTGGAGCAAATGGATCCTCGATCTCATCCTCACTCTCCTCATCCTCTGAACACTGCAGATTCAGATGCCTCTGAATGTCCTTGAGCCGCTTGGTATTCTTTTTGTGTGCTGCTGCATTGCTCTTGCAAAGGACGAAGATAGACTTCAATGCACGCAGGATCGGCGAGGAAGATCCACTAGGAGCAGAAACTAAAGGAGTAGCAGATGCGGTGGTCCCTCTGGTGGAAGCCCTGGTAGCTCTCTGAGTGGGGGCCTTTACAGCCCTAACCTGAAGACCAGTGTGCTTGACATCACACTCGAACTGCTGCTATGTCACTTGCTCAATCAGATGCATAATACATGGTGCATAGCCACAGCTCCTTCTAGGCTCCTGACCAATCAGTCGGATCTCATTCCAAATGAAGTCAAACACATCAAAAGGTCGCTGATTGTCTCTCATTCTGCTCAGAAGGTTTCTGGTGTAGGAAAGGATATGAGAGGCATCACCTTCTTTAGGAGCAAGGGTCTTCCGGAAAAGCCTGTTCAGGATAGCAAAGAAAGGCTTCATCCCTTTGGTGTTCCCTTCATCATACTCCGCATCTTCTTCATACAAAAAGTTCAGGTTAGAAGCGACCAAAGAGCTCTCATTGTGTATTTGATCCTTGTCCCTGGAATCTGCCTCTGTAAATTCAAGCAATCTTGCAAACTGAGCATAAGTGGCCTCATACCAAGTGCCTTCAGTCATCCAGTGGAGAGTTGAGACTCGATCCCTGGAGACATACATTGTGGCATAGAATTGGGCAATGATCTCCACATTCCAATCATGCTGAAAGCTCATGATTCTCTTTATGCCAGTTCTTTCACAAATAGCAATAATCTCATTGAAGATAGCGTCGTCTGCCGCTGCCATATACTCCCAGTCAATCTATTGCATCAGAATAACCGGATTCTTCCTTGGCAGGATGACTGACTCATAGAAGTCCTACTGAAAGAAAGTCCAGAAGTAGGAGTTAGTAGAGAACCTGTCTGTCCTCTTAGGATTTTCTTCACGAGCCTTTCTGACTTGTGCTGCTTTTCCCTTATAGTTCACCGGCTTTCTTTGAAGCCTCGGATTCCTTTCATGCTTTCTCAGACGAGGCATGTCTCTGGCTTGAGATCCTGAGGCACCCGCTATTCCCTTGCCTTTCCTAGAGGGTAGTGGTGCTCCACGAGGCACATTCATCGTCTGAGCGGCCTGTGTCGGTTCATTGATTGAAATCCCAGGCTGAGGTCCTCTGGTGACAACTTTCTTAGTTCTTCTCCCGGTTGGTGTCTTTCTTTTTCGAGAGAAAGTGATTTTAGCTGAACCCGCAGGGGGCTGATCACCTTGGCTGGGATCCATCGAAAATATCTGATAGGAAGTGAACTAATTGAGATAGAAGGAATTAGAAAGAATTCTGGTTTTAGAGCTGTATTGTCCTCATCGAAAGTTCCGATTATAGGTCGAAAGTTCCGACTTCACATCGGAAGTTCCGACACAGGATATCGGAAGTTCCGAAAAAACTCGGTACAACCCTAAAACTAGTGATTTTACAATATCGACTGAAGGAATTTGATCAAACTTGAGATAAAGACTAAGGAAGACTGGAACAACAAGTCTACCAAAGGATATTGAGCAAAGGATCCAAGGAATGAGAGATCTCAAAGAAAGATCCTAGGGTTACCTGAGACCATGAAAACCTAGTTTGAAATGAGGTGAACAAACTTCCAATCCGAGATGCAACCTTTCTTGAGGAGGATCGGAGGTTCCGAATAATGAAGACTCCGAAGACGACAAGAGGTGAAAAGGTGGAGAGACGTACGGAGGCTAGAGAATAAAGAAATGAGGTGGAGGGGCCAACCGAACCGTCCTTTTCAAGCGTTTACACACATTTCGGAAGTTCCGAACGGTCAGAATCCCCAGAATATCGGATAGTCCGATATAGATTTCGGAAGATCCGAAAAGTTTAGGTTTCCAGCGAAACTCCAGCTGAGTGAGCTTCGGATATTCTGATACGAAAATTCGGATGTTCCGAAGAAACTGAATTCACAGAATTCAGAAGTTCCGATGCTTGGATCGGACATTCCGATGCGTTTATTTTTCCAGCAGCTTGGGAGGAAAAGATAGGTTTTCAGAGAATGAAAGAATTGAGACCTTGAGCCAGTGAACTCGGAAGTCATCCCACTTGTGATCAGAAGGCATTATAATCAATCAAAGCAATGATCACAAGAGGAATGACTAAAAATGCGACCAACAATAAAGCATTTTCAAAGACAGTTAACTGATTTTGCAATCATTTTATTTTGAAATCAAAATGAGAAGTAACAATCAAATGCGAGCAAGATGTCAAGTCACATTCCGATAGTCTAGGACATTTAGCTCACTTCTTAACTCACAAAAGCGTTTCTCATCTAGAGGTTTGGTGAATATATCAGCCAATTGTTTCTCAGTTCTCACATAGGTAATGTCAATATCTCCTTTTAGTGAGTGATCCCTAAGAAAGTGGTGGCGGATATCTATGTGCTTGGTCCGGGAGTGTTGGACGAGATTGTTGGCTATCTTAATGGCACTCTCATTGTCACATAAGAGTGGCACCCTATCCAGCCTTAGTCCAAAATCCCTCAAAGTTTGCCTCATCCATAGCAATTGTGCACAACAACTTCCCGCGGCAATATATTCGGCTTCGGCGGTGGATAGAGCTACCGAGTTTTGTTTCTTTGAGGACCAAGAGACTAGTGATCTACCTAAGAATTGGCAAGTCCCCGAGGTACTTTTTCTATCCACTTTGCAACCTGCATAATCAGCGTCCGAATATCCAATCAAATCGAATTTTGATCCTTTAGGATACCAAAGCCCTAATTTTGGTGTGTGAACTAGATATCTAAGAATTCTTTTCACGGCTACTAGGTGACACTCTCTCGGAGCGGCTTGAAATCTTGCACACATGCAAACACTAAGCATAATATCTGGCCTAGATGCACAAAGATAAAGCAATGAGCCTATCATGGATCGATATACCTTTTGATCCACAGGATTACCTTCCTCATTTAGACCGAGATGCCCGTTGGTTGCCATGGGAGTGTGAATTGGCTTGGCATTCTCCATATCAAACTTTTTGAGCATATCCTTGATGTATTTTGTTCGACACAAAAATGTTCCTTCCTTGAGTTGTTTGATTTGAAATCCGAGGAAGAATTTTAGCTCACCCATCATTGACATCTCAAACCTCTTTGTCATTAACCTACTAAATTCCTCACAAAAGTTTTTATTAGTAGAACCAAATATAATGTCATCGACATATATTTGGCATACAAATAAATCATCATCAATGTATTTAGTGAAGAGAGTGGGATCGGCTTTACCAATTTCGAAACCCTTTTTAATGAGAAAATCCTTAAGGCATTCATACCATGCTCTAGGTGCTTGCTTAAGCCCGTAGAGTACCTTATGGAGTTTGTATACGTGTGTAGGGTTCTTGTGATCCTCCATCCCTGGCGGTTGCTCGACATAAACTAGTTCGGCGATTGGACCATTGAGGAAAGCACTCTTGACGTCCATTTGATAAAGCTTGAAATCATGGTGAGTAGCAAATGCAACCAAAATACGAATTGACTCTAGTCTAGCAACGGGAGCATAAGTCTCACCAAAATCCAAACCTTCAATTTGAGTGTATCCTTGAGCTACCAACCGAGCTTTATTTCTTGTGACAACTCCGTTTTCATCTTGTTTGTTGCGGAAGACCCATTTGGTTCCGATCACATTTTGATTTGGCCTTTCCACCAACGATCATACTTTGTTTCTAACGAAGTTGTTGAGCTCTTCATGCATTGCCATCACCCAATCCGTATCCTTTAATGCATCTTCTACCTTCAAGGGTTCCAAAGTTGACACGAAAGAGTAAAATTCACAAAAATTTGATACTCTAGAACATGTAGTTACCCCTTTTTGGATGTCACCAAGAATGTTGTCGACGGGGTGGTCTCTTTGGATACTTTGATGCACTCTTGGATGTGGCATTTAAGATGTATATTGAATTAGCTCGACGTCTTCAATTTGATCATCTTCCATGAGTTTGCTTGAGCTCTCTTGAGGTGCTCCTTGTTCTTGAGTTGAGGTGGGTGGCTCCACTCGAGTTGATGAGTTGAATTGATGCTCATTTTCTTGTGGCCTCACTTCACCTATTGCCATTCTTTGATTGCAATGCTAGGCACTTCTTCATTATCTAACACATTCAAGTTAAATTGCTCCACTTGAGAGCCGTTAGATTCATCAAATGTTAAGTCTCTTGATATTTCAACACAACCCATGGTTTTGTTGAAAACTCGATAGGCGTACGCATTTGATCCATACCCAAGCAAGAAGCCTTCATCGATTTTGGGGGCAAATTTGGAGTTCTTTGACTTCTTGTTTAGGATAAAACATTTGCTACCAAAAACTCTAAAATATGAAACATTTGGCTTGTTACCGGTGAGGAGCTCATATGCCGTCTTCTTCAAGATTTTGTGAAGATACAATCTGTTGATCGCGTGACATGCAGTGTTGACTGCTTCCGCCCAAAAATGATCGGATATCTTGTATTCATCAAGCATCGTCCTTGCCATCTCAATCAACGTCCGGTTCTTCCTTTCTACAACACCATTTTGTTAAGGAGAGTATGGAGCGGAGAACTCGTGCTTTATCCCTTCTTCCTCAAGAAATTCTTCAACTTGAGTATTCTTGAACTCGCTTCCATTATCACTTCGAATCTTCTTGATCTTCAATTCGAATTCATTTTGGGCTCTTCTTGCAAACTTCTTGATTATGACTTGCGTCTCACTTTTCTCTTGCAAAAAGAAAACCCACGTGAAGCGTGAAAAATCATCAACAATGACTAAACCGTATTTGTTACCTCCGATGCTTAAATAAGCAACGGGTCCGAAGAGATCCATGTGTAGAAGCTCCAGCGGTCTTGTCGTTGTCATGATGTTCTTCGCGGGATGACGCGCTCCAACTTGCTTTCTGGCTTGACACGTGCTACAAATCCTATTCTTTTCGAACTCAACATTTGTTAGTCCAATGATGTGATCCCCTTTGAGAAGTTTGTCGAGATTTCTCATGCCAACATGGGCTAGTCGGCGATGCCACAACCAACCCATGCTAGACTTCACCATTAAGCATGTTTGAAGTTTAGCGCTATTTGAGTTGAAATCAACCAAATAGAGCTTGCCCTTCAAATATCCTTTAAAGGCAATTGAGGAATCATCTCTTCTAAAGACGGTTACATCCACATTGGTGAATAAGCAATTGTAACCCATCTCGCAAAGTTGTGACACAGATAGCAAATTATAATTCAAGGACTTAACTAGCAAGACGTTTGATATAGAATGATCATTAGAGATCGCAATTTTACCTAATCCCATTACCTCACCTTTACCATTATCACCAAACACAATATTTTCATATTGTGACCCTTTCTCATCAAAAGATGAAAACATTTTCTTCTCTCTGGTCATGTGGTTTGTGCAACCACTATCAAGCACCCAACTTGATCCCCCAGAGGTATAATCCTACAAAAGCACATTAGGTCTTGTTTTTAGGTACCCAAATCTTTTTGGGTCCTTGCATGTTAGTGATTAATACCTTCGGTACCCATACCTTCTTCTTGCTCATTTCATTAGAATTGTGGGCACCGACAAAATGAGCAACCACTTTACCATAGTGATTTCTCTTCAGGACATAAGAAGCATAATGAATTGAATGTAATGTATGATATTGAAGATGCTTATTTGATTCTTGCACGGTCTTGATGACTTGTGTGGTGGTCAATGGTTGTTTGTCATTTCCTTTGATGAACTTAATGCACTCCTTACCCTTTACCACCACACGGTCATTTCCTTTGCATTCATACTTATCATATCCTAGCCCTTCTTTGTTTTTGTTGCCTCGACCATTGATGGTCTTGTATAGGGCATCCTTGGATTGATAAGTCTTTATGCAACCGTATCTTACCAAGGCACTTAGTCTCTCATTTTCGCTCTTTAATACTTGCACAAATTGAGAGTTAATAGTAAAGCATTAATATCAAAATTATAGCAGAGAGCAACCATTGCTAGTGGACAATTGGAGAATTAGGATCATTAAGAGATTCAATTTGCACTTCAAGAGCTTAAAGATTGTTTTCTAGATTTATGACATTCTCTTGAAGTGACTCATTTGAGCCCTTAAGCATTGCGATTGAATTATTAGCCAAATCAAGCTTCTTGGTTAACAATTCAATCATCTCCTTTTCTTTTGCGATGATCTTCTCGAGAGCAAGAGTTTTCTTCTTTTCACAAATTAGCAACTCTTCTTGCTTCTCAAGAGTCTCCTCTTGGCTATCTATTCTTTTCAATAGCTTATGGATATTAGCAATAGCCGATTTGCTCAAATCACAAAATAGAGCATCATCATCATCATTATCATCACTATCTAATTCATTATCGCTACTTGGAGGTTTCGACTTAGTCATTATCTTTCGCCCTTTTGCCATAAGACATGCGGGTGTGTCGTCGTCGATGTCGGTGTCGCTCGTTTCGCCGAAGAGTGACTTTGTTGGAGGAGCGGCTTCAATGGCAACAGTCGCGACTCCCTCATCATCGGTGTTGGAGTCGGAGTCATTTGAATCCCATTCTTCGCCAATGTGAGCTCGCCCAGAGTATTTCTTCTTGTGATCTTTGTTTTTCTTGTTTGGCTCACCCTTCTTGTGTTCATTTGAGGTGGTCTTCTTCTTGGGACAATCGGCAATAAAGTGCCCAACTTCACCACACTCATAGCATGCTCTTTTTGCGTTTCTTCTTCTCCTTGACCTGTCATTGTAATTCTTCTTGTATTTGTTTGACCCGTCATACTTGAGGAACTTCTTGAATTTTCTCACAAATAGTGCCAAGTCCTCTTCATTCTCGCTCTCATCCTCATCATCTTCGCTCGAGCTTGGGTCTTCTTTCTTGCTTGCCTTCAATGCAATTTCCTTTGATCTTGAGCTCGAGCTTTGCTTGGCTAGGTTCTTCACTTCCTTCGCTTCTTCTTCCATAAGTTCATGTGAGAGGATCCTTCCAAGCACATCATTTGGTGTGAACCTCTTGAAATCTTTTCACTCTCGTATAAGTGTTACGAGAGTCGAGTTCCTTGGAGCAAAGGCTCTCAACATCCTCTTTACCACAACATGGTCCGTCATATCCTTGCTTCCAAGCCCTCGGATCTTGTTCACGAGAATCATCAATCGGTCATACATTTGTTGTGGTGTCTCATCATCGTTCATAATAAATCTCCCCAACTTTCCTTCCAAGAGCTCGATTTTAGACTCTCTAACACTTGACGTTCCCTCATGAGCTACTTGGAGAGTGTCCCATATTTCTTTTGCTTCTTCTAAGCCGTCAACTTTGTTGAATTCTTCGGGACTCAATGCTCCAAGCAAAACACTTGCGGCTTGAGCGTTGCGGTGGATGTTTTGCTCTTGCTCCGGCGTGAGCTCCATATCATCTTCCGGCATATCTAAACCTGTGCATAAAGAATATCCGACTAAAGCACAACTACCCATCGGAATGTCTGAAGCTTCGGAATATCCGAACTAACTTCGGAACATCCGATAAGAACTTAAAACAAACCTCATTCCAAAGCAAGTGTGAACACTAAAAGCTTCTCAAGAGACTAAACATCATTCATCTGAGCATAAAGACCATCTCTAGACCAATTTCAACGCACCCCTCTTAATAGTACGACATTCCTATGACTCAACAAATTAAAATTACATGCGCAGTTGCCGTTTTTCTTACTCAATTTAGCTTGAGGATGCTTGATGGCCGTAGATGATCTCTACTTAAAACTTTCACCTGTTCATAGACTAGTTGAACACATTACATTCTTTAATCGTTTGCCATTAATCAACCCAAAAAATATTAGGGGGCCTAGATGCACTTTCAGAAATGACTTGAGGAGCCATGAAAACGGGATTTTATACCCAACCCCCGCCCAGTCCGGACTCTCTGGATGTTTAGTCCGGATACTCCAGGTTGAGGCCTTCGGTCGAGCCAATCCGGATACTCCGGGTTGAGTCCTTCGGTCAAGCTAATCCGGACACTCCGGACCTTTTGCCCGGATACTCCGGATGGCCCAAAATTTCTGCCACAGGATTCGATTTCTCCCGTTGTCGGCGTAAGAGCCAACAGACACCCCCGGATCGGGTGTATATGAAGTTCGAATAGGGGGCTTTTGTGGAGATCGCTCAAAAGATGGAGAAAAGGAAGTAAACGCGAAGCTTGCGAGGGGACACTTGGGTTTACCCAGGTTCGGGCCCTCCTAACGAGTAATAGCCCTAGTCCTATTTTATCTGTTCTTGCTTGTGTTCTTAGGGGGAACTGAGACAATCCCACAGATGGAACGGTTCTTCAAAGGTTGAAGAACTGAACTGAACCGAATCAATCGAACCCCTTCTCCCATGCACCCCGGCTTCCTTTTATACTTGGGCTGGCTGGGGCGCATGGGAGCTTACATCAGTGTACCACACTCATTACACTGCCATACCGCATTTAATGCACCTATCACTATTCTTGCGTCGCAATTAATGCTCTGACATAGCCGACTTCACCCCGGCCTCGGGCCCCGCGTGCCTGCCGGCTCCGCCCGCCTCGCCAGGGGGGATTTCGCCGTGACGTCACCCGTAATAAATGCGTGTGTTGGGAACATGCGCCATCACACTGTGGCTTTCATTACCCCCATTTAATGTGCACGATACGCATTAAATGCTTTTGATCCTCTGTGTGGTGGCACAGACCACTACGTGGCCGAATCGAGCGCCCGGCTGCTGCCTGGACGCCACTGTCCCGGGCGGCCACCATATCGACCGCCGGCGTGGCTCGACGCCACACATCACTGGGCGGCCACCTTGCTGACCGCCAGCGGCGTGGCCTGGATGCCTCCTGTCTGCTGGGCGGCCACCTTGCACCCTTACCGCGGTGAAGTGGGCACCCTGGTGTAGAATACACCGACACCTGTCAAGTTTAAACTAGAGTTAGATGTCGGATCTCGGTGCAAACCTCAGCATGTCGGAGAGGAAAGTTTCTAGTTTGCGACCAAGCGACATACACATCTTAGATCATCTCGAATCTTTAAGTTGCAAGGCTCCAAACTTGGATGAAAAACACACTTGCAGATCGGAGGGTCCAAGCTCCAAACTTGCGGTTGAGCCTTGGACACTTCTAAGGGACGGTTTAGGATACTCTAGGAAGTTACTATTCGAACCCAATTGCAGCTACAAGCTGGCTAGCGTTAAAGTTTGCCGCGCGAGTCGAATTTAAGCCCTGACAAATGATAATCGCTCAACAGGAGCATAGATCAAATGTTCATTCAGGAACTAAGGCTTAAACTGATGAGTAGACTTATAAGGAATACGTGACATCGATTAGCAAAGTGAAGGAATACTTAGGAGACTAATCCGGGTCTCCATGTGAGTGATATACATCCTTCTGGGACTTCTTGAATTTAATAATTTTAAGAGCCATATCGTCATACTTTGTAGCATCCGTATCAACAACAGGTCATACGGTGAAGTATGACATAACATTATTTCCTGGGTCTTCTTGATTTTTTAGTGGATTTTGTGTAAAGGTCTACCACATGCTTTGGGATGCGATAGTTACAAAACTAATGGTTAGTGCATCGATACCTAAAACAGGGTTATTCAGGGTTTGCAACTGTATTTAGTTGGATCTTACTTCTAGAAGCCCCCTGGCCCTTTAACCTTTTTATCCACTAAAAATTGCCTCTCCCTCATCTGATTTGCCATACTTCCAATTATCCCCTTTATTCCTTTGGCCCTTTCTGCAGTCATGGTTATTGCTAGCTTACTGAGCATATGCATATGCTTTGAGCATTGCATAACTCTCCTTGGGAAGTACGTGATGATTCTTCACCAGGAGTTCATCACACTTTTATGCTTCCAGAAAAATACATGTAAGCTCGGAGTACTTTTGGTACTTGGCATGATGATACTATTACAACAGTATCCTCATATTGGGGTGAAAGTTGCATAATATCTTATCGATCATTTTAGCATTAGTAACCTTCTAGTTACGTACTGTTAGTTCAGTGATAAGCTTGTGCATGGCAAAATTATATGCTGTCATAGCCTTTAAATTCCTGAGAGCGCAGGAGGGTCCATTCGTATTGTGCTTCTAGCAGCAGGATGGATCTTTACTAGTTATATATTTTCCTTTATGGAATTCAAAAATACTAGCTGGTCCTCTTCCATCAAAATGTACGACCTTCAGGTCGTATAAAAATGGAGTCACAAGAAGTGCAAGGCCATACACATGATGGCTTAGGGAAGAACAAGGGTACCAGCTTCAGACTGGAAAGAAGCAGCTCTAAAAGTCAAGCTGTCAAATTAGTCTTAGTACTCCCTCCGTCCCAGTATATAAAGCGTAGTTTGACTTTACACAAGGATTAAGATTGCATTGAAATTGAGAAAGGTATGAAAGAAAATGACGTAGATGCCCTCACTTAATTGTCTTGGAAGATGAAAGATATACTTTGTGTGAGTGGTAATGAATAAATGCATGTGGTTGAGAAAGAATAAATAAGGGTATAGAAGGAAAGACATCATTAAATCTACATGCATGCCTTATATTTGGGACAAGACCATTCAAATTATAGGCCTTATAATCTGGGAAGGAGGGAGTATTAATTTCCCAGTTAAGCTAATTATAGCCATTCAGGGCAAGCTTAACTAATACCTTTATGCGATGTTCAACATTTCCTATTTCTATTTATGCAAAATAACTTTTACTACTGGTAAAATCATTATATTGCATACTCACTCTTCAATCAGTAAAGATTGATCTATGTCTATTCAGTAGATAATTATCTAAAATGTCCTAGAATTTTTCTAGCAATTTTCATAGTTTTCTGCTAATTATTTAAGCAATTTTAAGAATTACTAAATAACAGAAAATAAATTTCAACATGAAATTATGCTAGGACAATAAATTTAGAGACACAAGGCTCACAAAATTCTATCTGGAATTTTCTAGAATTTTCCTAGCATTTTCATGATTTTTTGTCGATTACCTAGCAATTTTCAAAATTACTTAACAACAGAAAAATAAACTCCAGCACATATCAACATGAAATAATGCTAAGAAAAATAAAACAAGATCCATAACATGAACAATGTGTCATCATGATTTTCTAGAATTTTCCTGCAATTTTCATAATTTTTTGTTAATTATTTAGCAATTTTCAGAATTACTAAATAGCAGAAAAATTAATTTATCGCATATTAAATATGGAAAAGCTAAAAAAATAAACCCAGGGTATGGAACTTCCAATATTTACTAATACCAATTTTTATTAATTTTACAGAAGTCCACATTCCTTAAAATCTAATTTCTAGGTTTTGACCGCAATTTTCTGGGATTATTTATTTATTTCCTAAATTACATAAAATAGAGTGGCAAAAATGTAATTTTCCAATTTTTTATTTTATTTTTTTCAAAAAAAACAAATGGGCCTCATGGGCTCGTATGGCCCCATGGGCCTAACTGGCCCAATTCGGCCTCCATAAAACCGACGGCTAGGGTTTCCAAACCCTAGCCACCATTGCTCCCTTTGCCGCATGTCTCCTCCGGCGGCTCGACTGCAGGCATCAGTCGGGAAAGGATTCATGGGTGCAGGCCGGCAAGTGGATGCCGACGGCGGGTGGAGTGTGCGGCTACACGGCAGCAGGCCGACGAGTAGAGACCGATAGTGGGCGGAGTATGCAGCAATGCGGCAGCGGGCTGGCGAGCGGACCACCACAAGGCGCATGACTGCTGGTCGATGGCGGTGTACCGTGGATCACGCGGCTGCAGTCCATCGTCGGAGCGAAGGCGATGCGCGTGGTGGCTTGAAACCGAGAAGCCAAAGGTCGGCAGGGGCGATGGGCCACGTGGAGGCTGGCGACGGGCGTGAAACCGGTGCGGTTCGGTTGCTGGCTGATGGCGTGTATTCCACGCGCCTCTACCGCATCGGTTAGCACGCGCGTGGGCGGCGTGTTTGGGCGTCGTTGCTCCGGATTCTCCCCTCGCAACATATACTGGCGCTGTCACATCAGCTTCCACACCGCGCGTCATCTCAGATGGGCGTGCCAGCGGCTTTGGCAGCTCGACCGTCGGGGCCAAGGTTGTACGGGCCGATGGGAGCAGCAACCTACAGGGTCGGGCTCGGCGCACGTGAGGAATGGCGGTGGCCTACAGGGCCAAGCATGGTGCGTGCGATGGGGAACGGCGGTGGCTTCGGGTCCCAGTGCTGTGGGAGCCGGGGAGTCACGGCGCGCGAGGGAGTGGCCGACAGGGCCGCGCGCATGGAGGCGGCCGGTGGAGGTGCAACGCGCGAGGGAGCAGCCGGCGCAGCAGGCCCGGGGGCGGGGCGACTGTGGCGGCTTCAGGCTAGACAGTAGCGGCAACATCACCGATGGCTTCGGCTTTTAGGCCAAAATTTCCTTTCCTTTTTTTTTATTATTATGAACTGTAACATCAAAATTGTGACATGTCAATCTGTAAAAGAAACATCTGTAGGATGTAATTTGCTACTCAATTTCGATTAACTCTTGTAGGGCTTGCGGTAGCGTAGATCATGTGTTGCAGGGTGAGCTCGATGTCGTGTAGATTGACGCAGGCAGACGGTCAGCGATTGGCTACACGTAGAACGATTGCGCGTTCATCCATGCATGCAATTCCATGTTTGTTTGGTGAAATCAATCTCTCGTACGAGCCGCATGCAAAACCACCATAGATCAATCCATAATTAACATCAAGAAAACAAGATTGATCTACTTGTAAATAATATAGAACAACAAACATTCTTTTAGCCTTGTAGAGCTTCGTGCTGATAATGTGTTGTGAAACGTAGTCATTCACCCACATCAATCGGCATCACGCCAATGCAATCAAATGAACAAAAGTAGAAATGCAAGTAGAAGCACACACAATATAAGGGGAAAAACTCTCTCTTTATTAGATTGATTTTTTTGTACAAAGCATGCCTAATATATAGGAGAAAAACCCCTAGAGATCAATTCGAATTCACCCACCAATGGATAAAGTCCTTCCATACAGGTCTGGAGATCAATTTGGATTCACCTCCCAATGGATAAAGTTCTTTCATACAGGGACAGAGATTCTATCCATATCACAACATTCCCAACTCACTTCCCCTATATCCATTCCTTGCACTCTAACAGAAAAAAATTTAAATTATAAAATTTAACTTTGAAAAATTTTAAACATAAAGTTTCAACTCGAAAAAATTCAAATAAAAATTTTCAACTCAAAAAATGTAAAAAAAAAAATTCAAATCAAAATGTTTCAACTCGAAACAAATTTCAAATTAGAAAGTTTCAACTCGAAACAAATTTCAAAATTAGAAAGTTTCAACTTGAAAAAATTTCAAATTAGAAAGCTTCAACTAGAAAAAATTTAAGTAAAAAATTCTCAAATTAGAAAGTTTCAACTCAAAAAATTTCAAATTGAAAAGTTTCAACTCAAAATGTTTTAAATTGAAAAACTTCGAATTAGACAGTTTCAACTCGAAAAATTTCAAATTGAAAAGTTTCAACCCCAAAAACTTTCAGTTCAAAAACTTTTGATTATAAATGTTTCAGTTCAAAAAAGTTTTAGTTCGAAAAGTTTCAATTTAAAATTCACCTCAAAATTTTCAACCAAAATTTTTTTAAATAGGAACATTGAAATTGAAAATTGGAAAATTTCAACTCTAAAAATATTAAATTGAAAATTTTTCAACTTGAACATTTTCAACTTAAAAAAATTTAAATAAAAAATTTGCAACTCTGAAAACTTTCAATTAAAAACATTCTATTTGAAAAGTTTCTATTCAATAAGATTTCGGTTCGAAAAGTTACGGTCAAATAACTTTCAAAATGGTTAAAAAAATAATTGTTTTAAAAAAATTTGAAGAAGAACTTCAAATAGAAAAACTATTTTGAGTTTAAGGGGAAGAAAATAGAAGAGAAGGGGATGTCGTAACGAAAGTGTCTTTGAGAGAAAAAGAAGTGAGAGAAATAATGAGTTGCTGTCACTTATCATAAGAATATAAATAGTGTGTGGCCAAACCGACCCAAGGGCTCCCTTGCACTGATCCATTCCACTAGAGGATAGCCACTTTGTGTCAGAGGCATGGATCGAATCAAAATATTGGTTCAGTGCTTGGACCGCTTGGGCAATAGAAAACTTTTTAACCATCTGACACCAAGTCGATCGAGTTCGCCTCGGATCGAAGAGAGGGAGAGATTTTTTTTTAGCAAACCATATGTCCCACGTGTGAGTTGGAACATGGGAGAAAAGGATGCAAAGCTATCTACCTGCCTACGTGGTCTCTGGCCTCTTGAGCCAGATAAACATTGGGCATGCCCTAAGAAGAGAGAGAAGAGAAGAGGGGGAATGCAAGTACTCCATCCGTTTTACAATGGTTTTATAATGGTTGTAGTTCTAATTATATTCATGCAAAATAAGGAGATGTGAAAAATAACTTGTATACCCTTATTTAATTCATCTCTTTTATGATTAATAAAGGGTAGCTGAACAGATTAGTTAAACATATGGCTGCATTAATAAAGGGTACAAAGGTTATGCTGTCTCTAAAATCGCATTGAAATATGAAAACTATAACTATTTTTATAAAAATTTTGAATACTAAAACTACAACCAATGTTATGAACCATATGAAGATGACTTTTGAGGAGAAAGAAAAGTGGGAAAGAAAGTGCTGCTAGTTACCTTAAGAAGAGGACGCCCTGAAACTCCCATTTCCATTAACGTTTGCTTGCAAGAATAATGTCAAAACTTGACGAGGCTCGTAAACCCAAACCTTCAAACCCCTCCAATGCCGCTTCCCGCCGTCTCTCCCACCCCGCCCCTCCCCTCCGACGACCACCACCGCCTCGCCTCCCTCCTCCGTCGCGGCACGCCGCTCCCCCACCGCCTCCAGCTTCTCGCCATAGCGCTCCGCCTCGGCCTCCACCGCTCATCCCCGCTCCTCTACGCGCGCCTCCTCTCCGGCCTGCCCCACCCCCACCTCCTCCGCCTCCTCTACCTCCTGCCACCGGCCTCTGTCCATCCCTTCAACACCGCCCTCCGCGCCCTCGCGGATGACGCCCTCCCCTCCGCCGCCTTCGCCGCCTTCCGCGCCCTCCTCGGCGCCCCGCTCCGCCCCAACTCCCTCACCTTCTCCTTCCTCCTCAAGGCTGCGCTGGCCTCCAAGAACTCTCCTTTCCTGGTCCCGCAAGTCCACGCGGTCATCGCAAAGTCGCCGTTTGCTCGCGATCCTTCCGTGCTTAATGGGCTGGTTCTGGCGTATGGGAAGGGCAATGCGGGTGTTGAGAGTGTTCGGGACGCGAGCAAGGTGTTCGATGAAATGCCGGAGCGGAGGCTGGTGTGTTCTTGGAGCTGTCTGATTAGCACTTACGCGCAGCACGGTTTGGTGGATGATGCGCTGGGGCTGTTCTTTCGGATGGTAAGGGAGGGTGTGCGGCCAGAGGATGACACGATGGTTGGGGTGGTTTCAGCGTGTGCCAAAGTTCATGGTGCTGACGTGGAGAGGTGGGTGAACATTCTGTTTGAGCTTAGGGGAAGGCCATTTGACAGGATTTTTGTCAATGCGGTGGATACAGTTCTTCTGTATTTGTATGGGAAGCTGGGAAAGGTTGAGGACGGCAGGGCATTGTTTGATGAGATGGTGGGTAACGCAAGAGGGGGTCTAAGTGTTGTTGCGTGGAACTGCATGATTGGGGCATATGTTCAGAATGATCATCCGGTGGAAGCTCTAAGTGTTTTCCATCATATGCATGATCTTGGTTATCCACAACCGAACCATGTTACAGTTGTGAATTTGCTGTCTGCTTGTGCTTCTGTTGGAGACTTGGAACTTGGGAGGTGGGCTTATGAATATATGAGGACCAAAAGGCGGCAAGGTGTCGTCGAATCTAATAGAATTCTTGCTACTGCTTTTATTGACATGTTCTCCAAGTGTGGAAGCCTGGAGGAGGCTCAAAAGGTTTTTGAAGGGGCCAGAGACAAAGATATTGTCTTGTTCAATGCCATGATTATGGGTTTTGCTACAAATGGTCAAGAAGAAAAGGCTTTGATGTTATTCTATGAAGTGGAGAAGTGCAGATTAAAGCATAACGAAGGGACCTTTCTTGCTATATTGTGTGCTTGCACCCATTCAGGTTTGGTGGATGAAGGTCGGAGATTATTTAGATACATGAGTGCAAAGTATTACATTATGCCAAAGATAGAGCACTACACTTGTTACATTGATCTCTTGGCACGGGCTGGACATATTGAGGAAGCTCTGGATGTGGTGAAGACCATGTGTGTTAGGCCTAATGCCATGGTGTGGGGTGCACTTCTTGGTGCTTCCTTAGTTCACTCAAAGGTAGATATTGCTCAAAATGTTGCTGAGAAGCTTGTCAGTATGGATCCTGGAGGCTCAGCTGGATATGTATTGCTATCTAATGCTTATGCATTTGATCACACATGGCCTGGCACTGAAGAAATGCGAGGGTTGATGAAGGTGAGAGGTGTAAGGAAACTACCTGGCATTAGTTGGATTAATATTGGCGGATCGTTGTATGAGTTTCAAGCTGGTTCATCCACAAGTCCTCAATTTAGTGACATGTCTTCTGTTCTAAATTCTTTGTCACAAGAGATGAGATCAACGAGCAGCTAAATACATGGTTATTGCAATAGGTGCAATGGGAGCATTCCCACCAAAATTTACTGATTTCTACTGCTTGAATCTCGCTGAAACGAAATGCAGTTTTC
The DNA here is from genome assembly GCA_036346355.1 of Rhipidocladum racemiflorum. Lineage (NCBI taxonomy): Eukaryota > Viridiplantae > Streptophyta > Magnoliopsida > Poales > Poaceae > Rhipidocladum > Rhipidocladum racemiflorum. The sequence goes on from CM070582.1 coordinate 3,826,601, forward strand.
TGTTGCTTGCTTGAGGATCTGAAATCACTAGACAAGAAAATGTGACTGGAGCATACATTTTAGGGCCTGGTGTTCTTTATCGTTACTTGGCTGAACATAATTAGGTGGAGTTGATTCGGCTTCTGGTTTAATTCTGGTGGGGCTGATTGTGAGCTTTTTATCAGTAGTCATGCATTCATTGTTGTACTGTTCAATAGCTTCATTTCTGGGTCTGGGAAGGAAGGGGTACCAGGTCAGGCAGACAATTCCAAAGGCAGTAAATAGTTTTCTCGAAGGTCAGAAGGACCATTTCTAGCATTTCTATTACAGTTGTTTTTTTGTGATTTTGATGCAGCCAGTCACTACTTTTTTTTTTTATTTTATTTTTTTTTTATTTTTTTTTTTATGTTCCAGGACAGATGAAGGGAACGAGGTTGGCTTGTCATATATGTTACCAGATGAATAGATGGTCATGCCATTGCTAATGAAGATGTGTCAAATGGGCCAGCCCACCTTGCTGTCATGTGACGATAGTTCAATTTGTCAAGCAGGGCAATGATTTTGCTCTACACAGACAAATGGAAAAAGAGGTAGAAAATTATGACGGCACATTACTTCACAGTTACAGCCTACAGGATTAGTGTTGGTTGAGTTATTTCTGTCAGAACATCTCCTTTTTCTGTCACACAAATGTTTTGTATTGTCAGCAAATTGTTTTCTTCATTCATTTTATTGGACAGGATACTTTTGTAACTCAAGCAAATACTCCGTGCATTGCAAGTTTTCCTAGACCAAGCAAATGGTCACATCTTAACGGCATTTTCTTCATTTATTTTATTGGATAGGAGGCTTCTGAATCCAAGAAAATTATTTTTCTTTGTTCATTTTGTAGTAAATATTGCGGTATTATCAAATTTCTCATGACTTTAATTCCAAGCAGAATTAATAACCATATGAAAACATTGTCATAAAAGCATATGCAAATATGCCGCAACATGATACTTGACAATATCATAGCAAATATACTCATAATCAGGTATTTAAACATATGCATGACAATGATCAGTAAAGAGGCATACAACTGGTAATAAGGCTCAAGTTGATTAATTTGTTTGCTCTCAGATGTCAGGCTGCCTTAATTAAAAGAACTCGCCACTAGGGACAAGGTCATAGACTAATTTGTGACAACCTTACTACTGATTTGAAATGAAAATTTTCAATACTTGATATTTATTAAAACCTAATCAATTGAGAACCTTAGACAAATATACTCAAGAAAGCTTACGGGATATACAGCAGGATTATATGACAATAATAGCATACAATCACTAGATAGCTGACAGAAATAGGAAGCAAAAACATACACAGCCACTAAGATAAGCTAACTAGGTATCCAAAGATCATGTATAAACAGAAAGCAATTTGATTTAGAATATATATGTACTCAACTAAAGTAGACGATTGATCTAATCAAGTATATAACAATTGAAAATTGAAATATTGTCACAAATTGTCTCCCTAATACCCAATCTTCATAGAGCAAAGCCACCCCAAACACGCAAGCTCCCAAATACTATAAAGTCTAGCCCCTTTGCATAATATATACGCAATGGAATTATAGGAAGATGATTATACGCACAAAGCATCAACTAAAAAGTCAGTGCCGCCAGCTATGCTCGTCGAATATGATGTTCCAAAAAACAATATCGCCGTTGTAATGTCGCAGAAATCACCAGTGGATGTTTTGGAGATACAAAACCGCAGATCACCAATTGAGGCAATTCAACCAATGATCTCGAGATGTAGCAGAAACTACTCATGATCTCATAATCAACTTCCTAGCCTAGGGGATGCCTTTGCTTAACAGCAGCAACAACCAGCCTCGAAGGACTAGATCCACACAAGAGGCAACACCAATCAAGCAACCGGAACTCGTCATGTGTCTGGTCCTTGTGGATCTAGTCCTTCGAGACTAGATTCACACAAGAGGCAACACCACAGGGTTGGTCTCGAAGGACTTGATCCGGTTGCCAAACTTTACTGTCATGTCCTTGTATCTTTTCATGAGCTCACTAGAGAGTATACCCCCTGAACTCTTCCGAACCGCGACATCGTGGTCTGCTCACATAGGTGAATTCTTTGGTAAATTCTGTAGGATAATTTCCAGCCATAAGGCACTGAATTCTTTAAGAGCTTTTAGCTCAACCTACCATACAAAATAAGCACATCAGCTAATAGGTCTTTTTAGATATGTGCTTCTGATTCTCACATAGCTTAGTTGTCCCATAACCTGTTTCACGCGATCGCCAGTCTTACAAGATCGATTACCACTATTGAAAATGTGGCATCATGGAATGTGACATTATAGATTTCGGCATTATGGTACGACTTTTTATCATGTCTTTGGGCATTTCAGAGATTTTTGGGCCGTTCCAGAGGGTTTGGGCCGTTCCGAGAGGGTTTGGGCCTTCCAGGGAGGACTTGGGCCTAGAAGGTCGAGTTTTGGGCCGGCAGTGGGGGGTTTTTCGGCCCATGAGGGGGGGGAACCAGCAGCCTAACCCCTGGGGGAGCCCCCACCTCCTCCCCCATGCGCCCCCACTCTCCCTCCCACCTCCTAGGGCTGGCCACCCTTCCCCCCTTGCGCCCTCACCTCCATGCGCCCCCACTAGGGTTTCCCCTCCCTAGCCGCCACCCTCCCCTCCCCTCCCCTAGCAGCCCTTCACCTCTCCTTCCCCGGTGTTCGTCGCTCTCTCGCTCGGTGGATCGTCGGCTCGGAGTTCCCCGGCGATCCGCTGCCGTTCCGGTGGGAGGAGCGGCCGGAAGAAAGGGATGTTTTCGTCGTCGTTCGGTTCTTCTTGAGGAGGTAACGAATCGTGGTTTCCTTGGGGTTATTTAGGTGCTGCTAGATGGGGTATTTCATACCTTAGATCCATGTTTAGGTGCTGTAATTAGAGGTAGATTCGTTTAGTAGATCTGTTTCGCGTAGTAGCCTCGGCCAATTCCGGACAGTCGATTTCGGTCGCGGTTTTGTGGTTTTTAGATTCGGAATTTGGTCGGTCGCCTGTTGATAAAGTTGTAGATAATCGAAAAACCTTTCAATGAAGACCAAGAACGCTTAATTCCGTCCAGCCGTTTAAAAGTTATGGCTGTTTTACCAAACGTTGTCAAAACTGTGACGTGATTGGGACAGATAGTGTTGATCTGTAGATTAATAAATTTTAGAGGCCGAATCAGTTTTTCCCAATACTTAGAAAAAGCTAGGAAATTTCCTAAGCTTTGAGAAAATGTATTCGTTTGTCTAATTTGGAGTCGTTAATCCCTAGTTATGGTCTTCCGAAGGCTGCTATCCCGTTGGACAGATTCTCTGTTTTTGGGTATTGGGAGTAGATCGCGAAGTCGGTATAACTAAGTGTTCTTGTGTGGTCTTGTGCGCATGTGGTTGAGTGTATTGAACCTTTGTGCAGGTGGTGTGACCCCAGGAGTGCCGTCGTCGTCTCACCACGCCGTCTCACGAGGGTGAAGGCAAGTGTATTGGGATGGGTTTGGGTATTGGATGATTAATTGACTTGCATAGGTGCAATATGGTTACATGATGTGTTAACTTGCCATGCTTGATATTTGATTATGATATGATGAACATGGTTACATATTGATTATGAAATTGTTGTATTAAATGTTTATGCAAGGTTATACATGTTCATGTCATATGTGCATTCATAATAGCAGAGGCATCCCATTCTGATGCGGGCCTCTGTGTTCACACGTAGTGAACACGAAAGACCTACCTCGTAGTCCCATCCACGGTTGTGTATGGGAGCGAGTCAGTAAGAGTAGGCACCCTCCATCTACGGGATGGAAGGGGAAAGATGGTGCAAGCCGATGGGTGTGCACTCGGCAATACCGGTATGTGCTCCGAGGAGACATGTGCATTGCATTGCATATATGATGATGATAATGAGATGCATACGATGTAATTATGAGATGACTATGATGTTGAATATGATGTTAATGAGATGAATTCAATGTGGATATGACATGCTAATGATGCTGAATATGAGGCGTAGTGATAATGATATTGAGACTGTTTTTCCTTGTTCCATTGCAATATGCTTGCTGAGTGATGAACTCACGCTTGTGTTTTATGATGTTTTTAGGTACCATGAAACCGTCATGCGGGAAAGAGGAATAGCGGCATTTTTTCATGTAGCTTTATTCACCTAGACAACTACACTCTTATTTGTAGTTGTAATGATTATCTTAATGTGCTAAGCTTGGATTAGGCTATCGTATGTGCTTGGTTTTAATGTTCTCCTCATATTCGTTCATGAACATTGGAGTTTACGTTATGGGCTTGAAATGATACTTTATCTCCTGCTAGTGTTGTTTTAGATGTCATCTATTATGCTATTATGACATGATAATGTTATTGTTGCCTCAAACCATGCAAAACACAAAGGAAGTGCTGTCGAAATTTCGGTTAAAGCATTTACACCCTTGCTGTAATTTAATCTTAATTGTGGTATTTAGTTGCTGTTATTGCTATGTTTGATGACATTCAGGGCATACTAGATGTCGGGGTGTTACAGAAAACATCTAACAAGGTATGAGTCCTATTCCCCTTGATGCCGCTTGAATAGGTCCTTTAGACAGTCCCTTGGTAAAAGGACATGCCAAGTTCCTTTTAGACTGGATGTATTCTACATAAATAGCATCCGCCTCTCTTGCATGCCGAGTTGACTTAAGTCGTCTCTTTATATGCCTCAAGAACTTCATGTTGTCCTTTCTACTCTTAACCTTGACTATTACAATTTGGTTATTGATGAGGACATCACTATCATGGATACGGCCATGCCTACAAACCCAATTGAATCCAACAATGTAATTCAAGGACCAATTACTCGAGCTCGCACACGTCAATTCAATTACCAGGTGAATGCGTTCCTTGGGTTGCATACAAATATTTTAATGGATGGAATACTATTTAATCCTTGTGATAATTTTATTGTCCTTAGGAACCAAGGAGAAGGACTCCCAAGCGTCAAGCATGAAGTCAATTCTTTCGGTGCACAAGATCAACTCGGATTCGGCCTCCGAGACAGTTCCAATTTAAAACGACCATAACTTTTGATCCACAAGGGTGTCCGGGGTCCATGAGTGCTGGTTTGAAAGTTTTCGACGTCCTCTTTCCAACGGATCCGACACCATCCCCAAATTCCGTCTGAGTCGACGGGAATCTGCAAAACAATTGGCGTCACTTTTCCAAACCGAGAAGGCTTGGGCTTTGGGCCTTGTAATAGAGTTGTAGTTGGTATCCTACTGCTTTGGACGTGATTCCCACATCCCTAGCTTTCATAAATAGCCAGATATCGGCTCCTTAGGGTTTTGGTTTTTATTTGATTAGTTTAGCGAAGTGCAAACTTCATCATGCGAGTTGTGTTGGACAGCCACCTTGTCAAGATCGTCAATAAGACTCCACCTTGTTTCGCTTCCACTTTCATCCGCAATTTCAGATTGCTTATCCTATTGTTCTTGCATTGTTCTTCAGTTGCTTGCAGGAATTGAACCTCGTGTTCAGGTTGATCGTGCCTACGACAAGATCAATAACCCGCTGGAGTTGGTTTAGCGATTGCTAAGGCGCATCGTCGTCGTACGGTGTAGTCGGATCATCAAAGTCGACTCCAACAAATCGATCGTGTGTTTCTCATCGAAAGATCGGGACACCCATAGTGCCATCAGTTATCATAGTATACTAAGACTACTAGTATCACCTTATCCAGCACAGGAAGGTCAGAAATTAGCTCTTTGATCCATTCTGCCTATAGAACTGTTGAATCGATTGCAACTAATTCAGCCTCCATGGTCGAGTGTGTAATGATAGTCTGTTTAGAAGACTTCCATGACACAGCCCCACCAGCCAAAGTGAATACATATCCACTTGTGGATTTCATCTCATCCGAGTCACTGATCCCGTTAGCATCACTGTATCCTTCTAGGATAGCCGGATGGCCAGAATAATGAATCCCAAAATTCATGGTTCCCTTCAGATAAATAATTATCCTTTCAAGTGCTATCCAATGATAATCTCCTGGATTGGTCATGTATCAAGTCACGTCGCGAAATGTCATCCTTGACTTTTGAAAACTGGTGGACGAATGATTGTCAAGCAATTCTAAAGGTTGTGACAAATTGCTCAATTTAGTTATATGTGCACATGTCATATTTATAACACAAAACTGATATATCTTGGACAAAAAAATCTTAGAAGTCATCCATGTTTCAACTGTGCTACTCTGATTATGTGGCTGCATAAACAAAGATGAACAAGTAGGCAATAGAGATTGTTCTAAACAACAAACACTAGCATTTAAATTTATTTCAAAGTGCTCACAACATGGCTTAAATGATAGTTTATCCAAAACATAAAATTTCAATTCAGCTAGTTTGTCACAAGTAATGCATATTCCATAAACATTAACTTGTTATCTATACCATAATCTGGAATTGAATTGAATTTATAAGTGTATATGTGTGTACTAACTAGTGATTTTAGATATGCAATTTCAGAAAATTTCTCAATCACACTAGATAGCTCTATAGGTTCATCGAACATGAATTAGCATAAAGAATCTTTCATGGATATTTTAGTAAGAACTTCATTATGAGTAATCAATTCCACAATATGTAAATTAAGCATATCAAATTTAGAACATGAGATCTTTAAGTTGACACAAGAATTCTCACTTTAACTCACATTTTCTTGATGTACTACCAATTCCAACACCTTTGCATTTACCTCTAACTTTTCTCATCATATGATGTAGATATTATGGGTAACATAGCTTCATGATCTAACCATGGGACTACAAATGTTCCCACTTCAACCGTGGTTAATTCCTCATCATTCTCCTTAAGTGGTGCAGGTTGGTTATGGTTCATCATTGGTCAACCTGCATAATGTGAGAAACAACACTAGATGTAGAGAGTAAGATGTTAGTTTCATAAATAACCTCACTTTTATTTTCATCTTCTTTTCTTATTTCTTTTGATGTATCTTTCACACTCTTAGTTTTGATGTTGTCAACCTCACATATTTTGGGATCACATAGCTCAATCTTTTCAACACCTTCACTTATTTTGGCTATGTAACTCTCATGAATTGGTGCCCTAAGATTAAACCTAGGTGTACGACACTCTAAAATTTTTCTTTCCTCAATAGCACAATCCACAAGATCAATATGTTACTAAAATACTTATGTTGAAGTGCAACACTGATATTAAAATTTAAACATTTTTTGAAGTATATCTTTTCTTTTAATGTACTAGTAATATCGGCACGTCGCATTGCACATTTCAACTCAACATAATAATCTTGGACTAGTTTGCACCCTTGGGTAATGCTCTCCAAGTGACGAAGTAACTTTTTCTCACAACAACATGGCACAAACTCTCCTCTCATGATCATCTTTAAATCCAATCAAGATGTAATGATGCTTTTTCTAAAAAGTTTTTGCTACCAACTATAAGCATAGTCCTCACACTCAATAGTGGCTCGCATCACCTCTTTAGCTTTGGGAAGCTTATGAAATTTGAACACCTTATTTATTTATTCTTCCCATGTGAGATACTCATCTGGATTTGAAGGACCATGTGGAGGTCCATCCATATTTGTGATGAGTATTTGACTTTATTTGAGCAAGGTGTGCTCAGGTTTGAGTTTGATTTGAATTGGAATTCAAAATAAAGCAATTTGAGTTGTGTTAGCTTCTTGTGGTACTACCAGCCTATGACTGGCGGTAGAACCGATATGATGAATGAGATAGGGTTAATTGTGAGCATTTGTGATGAGTATTGGACAATGCTATGTGGTGGTTTTTCCTTGTCTTTGATGGTTGCAGGACAACGGTGCTAGGTCATGATGAGGCGGAGGGTGATCAGGACTAGGCGAGGCGCGTCAGAGGTCTAGATGGTCGAAGATCGCCAGAAGATGATCAGAGACGGAGTCCAGGCAAGTCAAAGAAGACAAGGAAAGGTGATGATACTAGCTAGATGCCGCGAGGATCGATGAGGGCCGTTGGATCACGGTCTAGCTGATAGGTTAGTGGGTCTAGGTAGTATACTTTGGGAACTATGCAAGAAAACCCATTATGTGTGTGGGTTTTGGGTTGCTCTTACATGGTTGTGTGAGTGGGTTAATCCTAACCCTTGGTGGAGTGCTCAAGGGTTGAGGGACTCATCCAAGGGTGGTAGGTGACCCAAGAGTAGTATAAATAGAGGGGGGAGGGGTGCCCTCTCTCACTTGAAGGTTTGAGTTGCTCCTTTGAGCTTTGCCCACATGAAGTGAGGCTTTGTAAACCTTCCAACCAGAAAATATAAAGATTTTATTTACTATCCTTGTGAATTTAAATTGCGCATTTACATTATGTCTTTACTTTACGCAATTTAAATTCAGCATTTACTTTCCCGCATTTAAATTCCCGCAATTTACTTTCTCGCGGTTTGGATTTGCCTCTCCTCCTTCTAAATGCTGTTGATCAAGGATGTCTAGAGGGTGTTCATTTGGTTTTACATCTCTCTTGCACCCTAGGATAGACTAGAGATCAAGTTTATATCAAGATTGGAAATCTGTTCTGAACTTGTTCTTCGTGTAGAAGTCAGTCTTTGATTTTTAGAAAATATATAAAAAAAATCCTTTTTGAGTGATTCTTATTAGAGAAGGTGCGTGACTCATATATTCATATGTGTAAAAATTTTGGAGTCCACTGGTTGCACCGTTTGGGCGCTATGAGGTGAAAACCGAGCCCCAAACTTTCTGCTCAAAGTTCCTGACTATCTGTGGTTCTTGATTTTTCCTGATTTTTCCACAAGGATTTTTTAGGTGGTTTTTGGTGGAGTGTTTAAAGACTCATTTTCTGATAGGGAGAAAATTATCCAAAAATTTTAGAGCAACATAAATCCACCAAGCATCTGCTCCAAGTGAGGACAATTTCTGAAAATTTTGCTTTTACTTTTCTAAAAGAGACTTGTGATTTGGCTTGATCTCTTTTAGAAAAGAAGTATTTGAATTGATTCCTCTTTGTTTGGACATTTGACAACCAGGATTGTGATTGAAAAATCCTTCACATGTTTCATGGCTCTCATCCATGCAAGCTAGGGGTACACATAGTTGTCTAGTCGTTTCGGTTTTTGCTGGTTTTGCGAATATGAGGAGCACCGATCTGAACAAAAATCTTTGGCTATTTCAGATTTTTGTTGCAAGATCATTTGGAGTACTTTGAGTGGGGAAATTTTTTTTTATTTGGGATCATTTACCCCCCTCTGATCACCATCTCGATCCTTCAGGATCATTATTTTCATAGAATGGAAGTTCTTCTTACTCTGAACTTGCCATGATTAGTAGCAAGCAAAAACAGCATGCGTATGTGGAGTATATGTGGATTCACTCAACCTCACCCTCATGCTTACCAAAGTTCTTATGACTACTTCATGGATTGAAGAATTATGTACTCTAGTGATGGTAGACAATATAAAGGTGATGAGTTAAATGAATTATGTTCTAAGTGACACAATTGATAAAGGTTATTTTGTGGAGTTTGGAGGGTTAGTATAAGTCCTATGCAATTAAAATTTTAGATGTTGTAATTATAAGTGATGACGCAAGCTAGAATTCCAATACCTATTTGCCAACCTTAAGGTATATAAGTGAAGGTTATAGCAACACACACAGAAAATGGAACTTAATGCAACTAAAGGACTGAGCTATAACAAAAGATTCAAATGAAGAATAAAAATCTCATGTTGCACAAGTTATAGAAAGACGCTAGCTTGATTGTAATTGATGTTAATAGACTACTAATTTGCACTTCAAGAATCACACAATATGCAATAGACCACATCACTTGTTTTCTTTATTTTTTTGTTTTCTTTATTGCTCTTTTTTTGTACTTTCTTCTTCTTTCTTTTGCACTGAGGTCAACACATATATCAAGAGCTCACGAGACGTCTACCAATTTGATTTCAAGAATGATATCAAGTGTGCAAAGCCCAAGCAATCTCGTAAGGCTAGTATTTAATTAGGATCAAAGTAGTCACAAAAGGATTGAAGGGGCTCACTAAACAGAGAGCATAACTGATTGGAACTTGATGTAGTGGCTCAAACAAAAAGCAACACAAATAAAAACTTTGGATTAGCAAGTAAGTAGGGCTCTAATGGATCAAGACCTACCAAAATCCACTAAAATTTTCTATTGAATATATGGCAAAGAACAATATTTTTGTGTGGCATTTTCTAGATAGGAATGAAAACAAAAAATAGCTACAAAAGGATAAAATCTTATCGTATCAACCTTCAGCTCTAATACCAGATGATACAGGGGCATTGGATATAACTGGACCCAACCTGATGAATGACACTGCCAACCACCGTCTCTATTACGGCAACCAGCGATACTCGATTCACCCAACCACAAGCTTCAATCCATTTGTATACTCACTCATGTGGAGTAAGCATGTTCAAGCAATCACCAAGGCAATCATAAGAACGATGAAGTCAAGATACTCAGAGAATTTCCAATTCTATGGAGGTGGAATTGTATCTTCACACAAAACCTTAGAACAAGAACATGTATTTTGGAAATCCCAAAGTTGATTACAATGGAGGGGGTGCCCCTCCTTTTATAGAATTCTCGGTTGCTACAGTATGATGGTGTTGTGGCTGAAAATATAGAAATTGGATTTTAATTCTTCAAAATACCATGTCGTTCTTCATCTTCCGTTCACACTTGCAGCTGAAAATATACAAATTGAATTTGAATTCTTCAAAATAACAAGCCATTTTTCCATACTTTGTTCACACTTGAGCTTATTTTTTTCTTCAAAATATCAAAGCCATTTTTCCATTTTCCATCTTTCGTTCACAGTTGGGCTGATTTTTCCTTATCAAGCCATTTTTTCATCTTCCATTTACACTTGGCCTGATTTTTCTTTTCATGTGTTGGTTCTTACTCTTGCTTTTCTTGCTTTTAAAGTTGTAGTAGTTTATTTTCCTGAGCCTTCCAAGCTTCTTCTTTATGAAACCTAATAACAATTAAGCTAGAAGCATTATGTAGTAATCTACTCTCACATACTAAAGAAAAATTGCCTAAGTGACAAAGTCACCCGTTGATATTTGACGCGGTTTAATAATTATGTCAGAACCCTCCCTTGTTGGCATGGAATACCAAGAGGAGTTCATATGTGCATACAGTAATAGTCCCATGATCAGTGGCTAGTAAGCACATATACAACATTGTCATTACATCCATACAAGTTCGTAGTACATTAATAGAAATTTAGTTCTTACAACAGGCTTATTGGCCAAATTAAGAGTTTGCAGCATAAGATAAATTAAGGGGAAAATCATAACTTGATAGTGTGTCTTTTACCCAAAATACCACAGGAAACTAACAAGGGTAAAACCCTAGAAAAACTCATTAGTAAAATCCCCGTAATCTTCATCAAGTTCGGGAACTTTGGTTTCTTCGTTCTCTGAATGTCAACAATAGCAAGGTTGAGTACACGTATGTACTTGCAAGGCTTGTAGTGTATCCCAAATATATAATACATGCAGGCTATGTAATGGAGAAGGCTACTGAGTTTATTTTCATAAAGCGAAATTGAATTGTAAATACCGAGTTTTAGATTGCAAGCGTAAATTGTAAGAACAATTTGATTGGCATATAAATAATAAGTAAGAATAACATAAATATAACAACTCACAACCCTCCATGAATGTGAGCAAAATTTAGTTTATTGCCATTCCTTGGCATCACCATTTCTTGCCAACTCATGGCATAAAATCAAAGACAAAGACTTTTTCGACAAATACTCTCAAATGGACCCATTTTATGAAAATACCAAAAATTCTAACTAGTGTTGGCGCACCAAGTCTCCCATGACCGTGGGCACAACTTTTTGAAAAGTTTTACACTCTGCAGAGGTGCACATCTTTACCCACAAGACATGACCAACATCCTTTTATCACCAGTTCACGCTTCCTTTGGCTTGTGGCCAAGGGATCATGACATGAACCTTTACATTACCTAAACCTAACTTTGCACTAGCCTGGTAATGTCAAACCCTTGCTATAGCGGTGGAAATAAAAATGCACACACTTTCACCATAATCCATTCTCATAATAAACAAGGCAATTCACTCCTACCATAACCATTCCCCCATAGCAAGGCATACACCGTTGCATTGATATGTGTTTTACTCACATCTCCTGTGGACACCCTATGGGCAAACCAACATTGGAATGCACATGCTACTACAACCTTCCAATGTGCAAAGCTAGATGTCAGGGAGCCGTCCAGACCGTCCTCGGGTTATCGAATGTCCCGTCGTCCACATCGGATTTGGAGGTTAGCAACGGATCGCCGATGGCGCTCGCAGGGCTAACACCCAAGTCCAATCAAGACAGCGTCATCTCCATTCGATGAACTCGACAACCGTCCCGGTATTCCCCCAGTATGCGACCCGAACTCGCCCAGGATCGCCCCGCATACCGGTTCCAACACGATATCAACTCAATTTGCATAAAGGGGGCAACGAACTCGAAACCTTCAAACCAACACGCAAGCGGAAAACAAACGGCACAAAGACAAACCCGACAACCACCAAACCACACTTAGCAACAACTCCAAGACTCTAAACCACACCAGAACTAAGAATTTGACCAAGACTCCAAAATTTGGAAAATTTCGGCATGACCACTCTAGATTCTACGGACATCCACTCAGCAGACAAGAAAACATAGTTCAATATATATATCGAAAGTAAAAGCAACATCCACAGCACCACCATAGTATCAGCAGTTAAGGAAAACACACACGGAGCCTGACATCCACATGACCAACCATTGTTCAAATCCAAAAGCCCATCGAATCGCATCTATCTATACAACAAAAGAATCAACCATCGCATTAAACAAAAGCAAAGCAATCCACGGAAGTGTTCTGCCCCTGAACACTCCCGGGCGTAGACGGCATCGCCAAGCCGCTACTCGGTGCCCCGCCCGGTCACCGAGAGGCAGTATGGGCAGAACTCACACCCGCCAACCTGATCCTCACCTGAAAACCACAAAACAGAAGCATGAGTACGAAAGGTACTCGCAAGACTTACCCGTGGGTCCATATATGACCGACTCCAAAGGTTATGCATTTGGATGTAGCAAAGAACCGTGAAGGTAAAAGTGCAGAAAGCTTAACATTTGTTATATTAATTGCCTAACTACTCAATTCACAAGTTAAGCAGTTGTAACAGCGCCTACTTCTAAAATGAAGTTGCAATCATTAATTCACAACAATTAATCTCATCACCAATTTATTTGGGCTCAAGCTCGACGGCGAACCTCGGTTCAAGTTCTTACTACGTGACTGTGCGATGAAAGAGCTTGCTCATATCTGAGAGCGCGGCAATTCGAATCGCTTAATTAACCCTGCAGGGAAGCATTGATCGCACGACACTTACCACAAGGGCCTAGTGTCAACCCCCTCCCAATCATACCCAATCGCTGAAGCATCCTCCTGTGGCCCGAAAACCTAGCACCCCCTCGAGTAGCCCCAAGCCCGGCTTGGCGCTCGAGAGTCGGCCTAAGCCTCGCCCTCAACCACGTCCAACCACAGGAAGTTACGGTCCATCGATTCCGTATGGGAGAAAGAGTGGCTTACCGTACCATAATAGGGCATGCGACCAACCGGGGTGTGCTCAATCAAAGGGCAACCATCGAATCGGTCCTTAATCGACTCGGACGGGAACTACCACATCGGGTCTCCTTACCCAATGTCCCAACCTTCCCGCCCGGTCTCCAATTCATCTTTTCTTTTCCTACCACCCATCCATGCCCACTCTTTTTATCATGGGTAAGGTAACGACCTCAAGCGACGGAACCTTCCGCTACTTGGCCCAAATCCCGACCTCTAAGCAATTCTAAGCAGTGACTCATTTAATACCCATACCAGATCCAACGGAAGTATTCACAAATCCAAGGGACGAATGTGCAGCAAATAGGATCTAACCCTAACCCAATTCAATTCCTAATGCAGACTTATTTCACCAATTAAGCAGTTTATTCACAAAAATACAATTAATACGGGTTCAAGATGCATAGGTGCTTGCCTGATGCTTCTGCCGGAGTCTCAGTGACAACCTGCTCACCGTGATCACCCTCGATTGCGGCCACTTCACCCTCCGCGTGTTCGTTCTCTACACGATTACAATGCATGAATAAGATGCATGCCATGCAATGAAATGAACACAAATGGAAAAACCCCGACGAAACAACGCGACCGGACAGGTTAACGAATCCGGACAGACCAGCCAACCCGGACAGTCCGGGTATTTCATCCGGACTCTCCGGACAATCCGGACTCTCCAGCCCATTCGGTCCGGATACCCGGGCAAGGCGGACACTCCGGACGGTCCAGGCCTTGGAAGACGATGCGCAATACGGGGGTGCTCCCAAGCACTACGGCACCGCGGAGACCCGATCTACGACTTTCCTACACGCGGTCGAGCCGGAGAAGCTCCAAACTAACTCAAACCACGACGAATGGGGCTCATTCCTAACACCACCAACCAAACCTAATCCAAAGCTTAAGAAGAGCCTCACTCACCCCCGATCTCTAACCTGAGCACCCTACATTCCTAAACCAACCCTAATCCAACCACCCTTACAAAACCCTAGCCTTCGCCAAAGTTACCCCAAACCCCAAATCTACAAAGCAAACCTCAAACCCAACCCCAAAGGAACCCTAGAATCCCCAAGGACCCAAGAATCAAGCTCCAAAGGAAGTCTCACCTTCAAGGGGGATGAAGGGAAACCGGGTAGAACGAGGAAATCGTCGGCTTGGAGAGGAGCTCAAGGTCACCGGGATGGAGAAGCCACCGGGGAGGAGCACGAGGGGTCACTGGCCGGTGGGGAGCTCGCCGGAGATGAGGATGGGGTGGAGGGGAGCACGGGAGGGGTGTAGAGCAAGTGGGGAGGAGGAGGGAGTAATGGGGACCACGAAATGGGATTTTTATACAAAACCCCCGCACCATCCGGACACTCCGGACCATCAACCCAGAGACTTTGGGTTGGGGTCCTCGACAGCATTAACCCGGACACTCCGGACATTTAGTCCGGACACTCCGGATGTTTAATCCGGACACTCCGGATGTCCCAGGATTTTTCGAAAGTGGGGTCTTGACACTAGACTAGGCAACTTAATTGGTTAAGGCTACCCTATAATAGCACTTGTGGTTGCACTGATTTTCTTAATTTGAATAACACTACATCCTCAGTCCTTAATCCGACCCTCGCACATCTGGCTATTGACATATCTCGCCCGCATCAAACCATAGTTTTATTTTTTATTTTTTGACCAATGTCTAAAATCATATTTATCACGAACTCCAAATGTTAATATGAATCATGATTTTGGAGCCATGAGGTTTTTACTGAGCTCCAAATGTTCTGTCTGAATTCTTTGTGTGGTAGAGCTTGCTATTTTCATCATAATTCTACTATGCTTGATCTGATCTGATTTTTGGTTAGTATCTTCATGACTCCATTATCTCATCTGATAAAATTTTTGAAATTCAAATGAGTCACAGATTTGGAGGGATCACCTTTTGACTAAGTTTCTTTTGTGTGCTGGAAATTCACTTTTGATTTTCATATGCAACAGATCTTTTCTTATTTATCCCTCTTTTTCTAAAGGTGATTTTGAATTGATTTCTTTTTTGGTGGACTCTCAACAACCAGTAGTACTAAAGAAAAAAATCTCCATAACCATATGAACCACGAATTTATATTCATGGCAATTTTATTAGGGGGATGTGCTGCTGTATTTATGATGATCTATGGTTGCTCTTGATTCTTGAGAGTTCCTTGCCTAGTTTGATTATTTAACTTGGTTCTTGGGACTTGTTGTTGGAGAAAGTATCAATCTTGTCCAAGAGGTGAGAATTTTGAAATTGAGATCATTTACCCCCCTTTGATCGCCATCTTGATCTTTCAATTGGTATTAGGGCCCGGTTTTGCTCTTTTTAGATCTTGACCGGTCTTAAGAGCCATGGTGACAAACAAGTATTCCACCAAGCCTCTGATCTTCTCAGGAATTGACTATCCCTTTTGGAAGTCGAGGATGGAGGCATACATCACTGCCTAGGACTTCCTGATTTGGTAGAAGTTGAAGCTCCCTTATGAGGTTCCTGCCAATGAGAAAAAATACTGCAAATATAGCTAATGTTGAGGCAAAACTAAGGCAAGGAACATTCTCGTACTGGGACTTAGCCGCAGTGAGTATGACCGTTCTCTCACCTATGATTCGCCCATCAGATCTGGGTGACCCTCGATGCTTGTCATGAGGGCACCACTCAGATCAAGATGGTGAGGCAGGACCAGTACAAGTGTGACTACAACAAGTTTGAGCAGCACTCTCGCGTGAGTCTTGTTGAGTGCTTTGCTCACTTTTCTAAGATCCTTAGCAATCTCCGATCAGTTGGTTGCACATTCTCTGACTCGAAGAATGTTAGGCATTTTCTGATGGCACTCAATCTTCATGTTTGGGAGATGAAGGTGATCACCATCAAGGACTCTACTGATTTGTCGACCTTGACTCTTGGTGGGCTCTATTCCCATTTCAAGACTCATGAGATCGACACCGCCTCTTGTAAGATGAAATCTCAGTTGATGGCGTTGATCACTGATCCCATTAGATCTTCTTCTGGATCTTCTCTTGATTTCTCTTCTGGTTAGAGTGTGTTGGCTCTTGTCGCTCGCAAATTTTCCAATATTTACAAGAGAGTGAGGGAGAGGAAGAGGGGTGGCATAGTCACCTGCTTTGAGTGTGGTGGCCCCAACCACATTCGAGCAAACTACCCCAAGCTGAAGAAGGGTAAGAACGACTCCGACAGTTTGAGCAAGAATGACTACACCGAAAAGAACCGCAACAAGAAGACTCTAGCTTGTGAGCTAGTGCATGAGAAGAAGAAGTACCGCAACTTCTCAAAGAACAAGAAGCTCTTCCACCGCATCCTTGCCGCACTCAATGACATCGACCTCTCCGACACGGATACATGGAGCGACGAGGGTGAGGATGATCTATAAGAGAAGAAGGGTGGCGACAACTTATCCGACATGTGCTTCATGGGGAACGCCAATGGCATCAGCGACGATGACCTCTACAGCCACACCGATGAGGTACCCACCTACAAAGAGCTTAATGATGATTTTTGTAAATTAGGCAAATTTCATGCTGGAGCCAAGTCGAGGTGTTTGGAGTTATAGAAGGAGCTTGATAGTCTGTCACACGAGTTAGCTTCGCTTAGATCTTCTCCCTCCTGTGACACTGATTGCACTTTATGTGATGCTTTGCTCGTGAAGCTTGAGAACCTAAGGACATTACATGATAGTGTGCTTTTTGAACTTGATGGTCTTATATCAATAACACGATGCACGGCTTAGCAACTATTGTTGGACTAAATAACCCATGTTGGCAAATTATTAATGACCAACTAATAATCCACAATCTAGGGTGACACAATGAATTAGGGCATACAATAATTAACAAGGTGGCATAATTCAAGTGGGTGTGTAGCTAATCCCAAATTTAATTGAAAGCAGTTTAATTTAAACTAGCATGAAGTAATTTAAATCATCATACATTTCAAAAATAGGATCAATATGATCAAAGCACAACTTGCCTTGGAAAAGGTCATGTTCCTGTTCTTGGGCTTGTTCTTGAGTCAAGACCTCTCCTTTGAAGCCCTCGGGTACTTCAACGTTTACGCAAAACGGATAAATAGACAATAAGTATCCAAAACAGACAGCAACTCAACTCCAAAAATTAAATAAAATTCACCATTAAATAGATCTCAATTTTACAATTTTTTATAAAACTAGAATCACCTCAATCGGAGTTCAAACGCAAAAGTTATAGCGATTAAAAGTTTGAAAATACATCTAAAAGAAAAAAATCCGAATTAATTGAATTATTTTTCTACTGGAAATTCATGATTATGATGTCATCATGATGTCAGTGCCGAATTTCTTTTCTGGCCGAATTATTTTTCTAAAGAAAATTCAAATTATTGCGTCACGCTTGCGTCAGCTGGTGCATGGACTCGGTCCACACCCGACTCGGGTCCACGGTGGACCCGGTCCACACGGCTCTATCTCGCTGACACATGGGCCCCGTGGTTGATGACATCATTGCTGACATCATAGAGCCT
Source organism: Rhipidocladum racemiflorum (assembly GCA_036346355.1). NCBI lineage: Eukaryota > Viridiplantae > Streptophyta > Magnoliopsida > Poales > Poaceae > Rhipidocladum > Rhipidocladum racemiflorum. Next base: position 3,844,835 of record CM070582.1, read on the forward strand.
GGCTCGATTCGGCTGACAGGTGGGACCCACTCATGACGTCACATGACGTCATGGCTGACGTCACCCCGCACGCGACTCAGCGGCTGACATACGGGCTCGATGCTGATGTCATGCTGACATCAGTGGAGACCGGTGCAACTCGGTTGATGCCTCCTCGGCTTCCGCGCACATGTGGCAGCCCCTGGTTGGCTCACGTGTGGTGCGATCCGATCCGTTCATTCGAACCCGACATCCGGGATTCACTCTCAACTCACGTGTTTCAAACCTACATGGCTCGATCTGGCCCGTCCGATTCAAATCGGACGACTGAGATCAAATCTAATCAGCTGTGTTAAAGGGGGAGACGTGGATAGTCTCGGTGCGCTACACGTGGCTCGATCCACGCCATCCAATCCAGATCGAACGGCTACGAATATATCTAACCGAACTACGCGGCTCAATCTAAACCACACATTTTTGATCCGATGGCTACGATCTAATCTAACTCATTCAATAAGATTTGCAACGTGCCTCAATCTAGACCTTTGGATTTAAATCGGATGGCAACGAACCAATCTAGTTCACACGCTATGAGCCCTACGTGGCACAATCTAGGTCGTTCATCCTAGATCTAGCATCTGAATCTAATCGAACCAAATCAGAGAGGCACACTACGTGGACTAACCTGGGCTGTGCGATGAAGATCCGACGGTTGATGGAGTTTGCAAGTCCGGCTGATGGCTCAGGTCAGAGATGGGGAAGACGACCCAAGTGGCGGCATTTCCGTGCACTCCTGGCGAGGTGAGGTATTGCTCCAAACGAATCTTGATGCGCTCTCTCTGAAACTGGTTTCCACGTGGCAGAAGGAGGCTCGACGATTGTGGAACTCGCGAAGAACCAAAGCAGCGGCGCGCGTACTACAGTGAACAATTGACGGCAGGCGGCAACGGATGAGACTTGATGGCCTAGGGCAAAATGCGGAGCACGAAACGGCGCACCCAGTGCGGGGGTCAAACCCTTAAATACCCCCCTCGACGCCTGAGTCCTCCGCGAGATTTGCGGCGCGGACGTTGAGCCGCGGAGTCCAAGTCGCGCCCGGAGATGACGACATGGCTCCATCCCAGGCGTACATGCATCCATGATCGATGGCTCCCACGTGAACCAATCCCAGCCGCGCGATCACGATCGGACGGTCAGGACAAATCGGGTTTAGGGTTTAGGTTAGCGGCGCGGGTTAACGGGTCACGGTTCTCGACCCATTAGGGTTTTTCGATTTTTCATTTTGTTTTTATTATTTAAAATGCCTCCAGTAATTCAATTAATTCAAGAAAAAAATAGCAAAAATGTCAGCAAAATTCTGGAAAATACTTTGAGACATTTTGGACTTAAGTAAAATATTTTCAACAAAACTTTATAAGAAATTTTCCAAAAATTTAAATAATTCAATAAAGGGATTAATTCAAATTAAATCCAAATAAATTCCAGAAAATTCCAAAAATTCCAAATGCACATTAAACTCAATAAAAGCAAAAATTTGAGATGTTACATAACTCCTCACAGAAGCTGCTAAAGTAGGAGTTCTTGAACTCCGTGCCATTGTCACTGTGGATTGCTCTTATGGCACTGGGGAGCTCAATGGACAACCTACAGACCAAACCCCTAAAGTGTGAAAATGACTCATCCTTCGAGGCTATGAAGAATACCTCAAAAAATCATCGACTATGACAAGAATATACCACTTCCCTCCTGCTGACTGCACTCGAGCTGGACCAATAGTGTCCATGTGCAAGAGCTGTCCTGGTGCATCAGTCATCACTAAGATGACTGGGGAATGAGAAGCAGCAACCATTTTGCATCTTGCCATGCTGGCAAGGAGAACACATAATATCTTTGACCATCTTAAGTTTGGGCAAATCACGAATAAGATCATGGCTGCTAACTTGGGTCAAATGATCAAAACCAATGTGACCAAGTCTCCTATGCCAAAAGGAGAGATTACGGGACTCTGAAGCAATAAGGCAAAGGAGAGAGTCTCCTAAAGAAGCAGAAAAATCAGCACGAAAGACTCTTCCAAACCTAAAAATCCTGCAAACCAACTCCCTAGAAGAATCGAGGATCCTACATGCATTACTCTTAAAACTTACCTCGAAATTGTCATCGATAAGCTGAGAGATAAAGAGCAAATTATACTGTAGCTTACTAACTAAGGCAACATCCATAACAATGAAATGATCATTAATGCAAACGGTACCTTTAGCGATAACTCTACCTAACGAAGCCTCCCTAAAGGTGATCGACTCATCACTAGGAACTCAGATTAGGGAAGAAAACCAGTGGGAGTCTTCGGTCATATGGCATGAACAGCCGGAGTCTACGATCCAAACCTCCCCTTCCCTGTCCTACAAACTTAAATCAATGAGAGCGAAAAATACCAGGAGATATCAGTGCAGATATAGGAACCCAATACTGAGCACCTGGGCAGAAGAAGAAATAGTCAAAGGAGTAGAAGAATGAAATCTAGCGCCTCTCTGTGACTCTACTCTCGCAAACTCAGAAACAGCTCCTGTAGGACTCCTGGGAGTATGTGCGCGGTTGGTTCGCTGGGGTGCAAAGGTCGGACCATCCCAGTGCTGCTGCCCAGACCTCCTGCTGGAGGTAGCAGACTCGCACCACTGATATCCACCTCAATGGGAAGAATGAGGAATATCAAGAGGACGGCGGAGGGACTGACTCAGGATAGCTCCGGGGCGAAAACCAGATGTAGAAGCCTGAAAACCAAGCCCTGTACGCTGTCCAAAAACAGGTAACTCTCTAACCTGTCTAGAAGTAATGGGTGCCTTAGGAACACTCAGAGTCTGGGGATGACCCTGAATACCCCTAAGAGCATGAACATGCTCATGCCGAGTATCTTGGCACGTCTGAAGCAGAAATCAACAATATGTCCATCCTTTTGATAGAAGGTGCAAGTATACTTCGCCTTAGAGGCTGAAGTAGCAGGAGAAACATCCTTCTCGCCAGAAATCCCATAGACAATCTCGACTGATCTAAACACTGTGGTTCTCTTCTATGGAGCGCAACCACAATCTCTCCACTATTAGAGGCGCACACAATTGTAGGCGAATGCGCCCGTGCGTGCTCTAAGTGATCAAACCCTAGACCTTGATTGAATCTGCTAATCTTGGACTGGTCTAGAATGAGATTAAACTTCTTCTTGCCTCCAACAAATTTCTCAAGAGTGCTCATAAGATACTGATACTATCGAAAAAGTGAGGCGCATGAAGAGCAGGGGAAAGGAGCAGAAGAGGAAGAGCCATGAGAGGAAGAACAAACAGCTCATGCATATCTCTCCTTATGCACAGCCGCCTCAATCTTGAGGGCCTCACAAGAAATGCAAGGAGCATCTCTAATTTTGCCAACCTGTGCATCTAACTTCTTCTTAAGCTCTACGTCGATTTTATCCACATCATCCTTAACCCCAACACACAGCAAGCAACCATTTATGACTTAACTAGTAAGTCCTTAGCAAGTTGAGCACACTTGATATTCAATGCATCATTGTTAAGTTTTAGTTGCTTACAACCCTCACATGAGCTGACTGGGTCCTTAGAAGCATGCAATTCAAGTTCATCATTTCTAGTAGAAAGCTTTCTAAGGTGACAACTCATGTCATCAATTTTCAGCAAGAAGTTTAGGGCAATTATTACAAGATGCAGTTGTGTGAGCCTGAAGAAAACTAGCATCAACAGGGATAACATCAATAGGAACAGTGCTAGCATTCTTCGACCTAAGGTCCTCAAGCTCAGTAAGCACTCCTTAGGTTCTCCAACTCCACAAGCAAAGCATCATAGAGTGTACAGCTATCAGAGTCTCAGGAGAAACATGATTTAAGTGAAGCTAACTCCCGAAACAAAGTACCTACTTCATTCTCTAACTCAACACATCCAGCTTTAGCTCTAGCATGAAATTTCTCTAACTTGCTGAAAGCATCATTAAGATGGTCATAGGAAGGTACCTCAATGGCGTCTGCTACCATGAGGCACATGCCGAAGAAGCATTATGATCAAGGAAACTTGCCTGGAATGGCGTAAAAATAATCGTCCTCACTTGGTTCTGAAAATGGTCTCCTGTCAAATTTGATCCACTTCGTGAAATTATGAAATATTATACTTCAGATGGTTATCAAATTATTACACATTTTATGTTCCAACATTTTCCTAACTTCAATTAAATTGGTGTAGTTAGATTGCTAATTTTAATTTTAATTTAGGACTCATTAATTGGTCGTATTTCAATTTTAGCATATTTCAGTTGGATGTATTTCAGCTTGCCTTGTTTTAATTTGGTGCATTTTAATTTATGTGCCCTATGAAAAGTTCAGGTTGTGATTTCATTTTAGTATATACATTATTCCCCATTTTTAATAATTATGACAGCTATTAGTTCTATATAAATTCTTATTTAATCATTCTTGTTATTTATTTTCTTTTTGAATTCTTGGATAATACGGTGAGTTGTTATTCGGTTTATTGTGATTCATGATGTTCATAAATATACGTATATATTTTTATTTTTCCTCTTTTCTCCTCTTTTATTTTCTCCTCCTCTATCATTTTTCTTTTCTCTTTTTCTCTTCTTTTTCTTTCCCCTTTTCCCCCTTTTTCTTTTGCCTTTTCTTTTTCCCTTCTTTTCTTTTCTTATTTTTTTCTTTTCCTCTCTTCTCCTCTTTTTCTCCATTAGGCTGACTTTGGTTCTTCCTCTCCTTCCCTTCTTCTCCCTTCCCTTTTTCTTTTCTCCCCCTCCAGATCTACTCCCCCTTCTTCCCTTTCCTCTCCCTGCCAGCCTCTGGCCCGACCACTGCTGCCTCTCCCCTACATCAGCTCTGCACCGACCTCTCCTGGCTTAGCCTACACTAGCTTGCCCTGGCTCGGCCATGTGCTCTCGGTCGTAGCCTTCTGGCCCTCCTCATCGTTCCACGCTGCGCGCATGGCCTCGGATAGCGGAGCCCCTCATCGCCTCTACCCGATGCTAGCTCTGAGGCTGCTATCCCTGGCTTCTTTCAGTGGTTACCCACCTCTTCTCCCTCAACTCAATGCCCACTTAAATTTATTTTGATTTACTACAATTTCTTTGATTTAAGTTGCCAAATCCCAAGGTTGATGATGATTAAAATAGACTGGATGGTAGTATGGCAATATTGTGGTGAGACCTATGGATTTATCACATGTGAGGGGTGTAAGGGGTCCGTGGGCACATGCAGTGCCATCCTTGCAACTGCTACGATCTAAGACCACTAATTCCTCCTACTATCTCTAGCATCTATACTGGTTTTTGCTATTACTGCTCCTATGTTGATGCTATTGGTATGGACGATGGTTTACCTACGATTGTGGCGATGGAATGGGGGAAATGCAGGGTTGTGGTGTGATGGTGCTAGGAATGCTCCTTGATCCTGGTCGTGAGCTTATGGTGGCCAACCTCCTGTCCTCCTGCTCCTTATGGCTTAGTGGCCTCTTGGTGCTCTTGAACATGATGCTTTGTGATCTTGGTAGCCTCTTAGTCTTGGCCTCCTTTGCTCCTAGTGGCTCTCTGGTCTTCTTGGCTTTCTGTGGTCTTGGAGCTTCCTTGCTCCTTGGCTCTCTGGCTCTTGACAGTGGTGTGTGTGTGGAAGAGAAGTTGGACTGGGAAGATGAATATGGAATGGGCTTCGACTGGGATGGCTAGTCTTATCCCTTTTAATAGTGGGACTTTTACCCTTGTTGCTATGGGAGGCTTTACCCTTTTAATATGAGATGTTTGGACACTATTTGGGAAATAGCTAGTGTTACTTGATGAGAACAGGTTTGTTTACGCTTGATGATGATACCCAAAATTAGCGAGAGATGCCGATTTGGCCCCAGATGGATCAGGTATCTCAGTGAGCGATACCCTTGTATACGGGTCTAAAGGCAACTCTAAAAATTTTAATTTATGCATTTCTTTCCTTATGGTATATATATATGTATGATTAATTAACAATTTCAAGGATCAAGGACAAGGATCAATAGAAGTTTTAGTTGTTAGGAAGTTTGAATTATTCTTGTAATCTTTCTTTTTGATGTAATTTTATTTTTTATGTACATTGCAATATGTGATTGTTGTATGCGATGCACGTGTGTAATGTAAATTAGTTATATGTAATCGAGGCTTTGATCAATAAAATTTTATTGATTTGCTTTATTTGTGATTTCCATTTGTTTATTATTATTGCATCTTTAATTTCTTCGAGCATAAGATTTTGGTTTATGAATGTGTGAAGATTCAATTTATGCAATTTATATTCGTTGCAATTTATTTGATGAGATTTACTCTTGAATAACTACGATGGAAAATTCCCGAAATCCAGATCATCTTACCTTAATTTCTCATTCGTGCAGCACTTAGATGGGTGGTTCCTTTCATTATGAAATCTTCATGAATATTCCAAAGTGAAAGTGCATCTAGGCCCCTCATTTTATTTTGGTGATTAATGATGACACAATTAAAGAGATCTAATGTTTTAACTAAGAATAATGCAGATCTTGAGAACACATCAAGCTTGGAATGAGATTGGACGCTCCTACGTACCTTAAAATTCAAGAAAACGGCATCAAGACGAAGACTTGTAATTTCCATTTTATTTTGTCTTAAGAATAGCTGTACTATTAAGAGGATGCGACGGAAAAACGCGTTTAGGATGTGCATGTGCTCAAGGTCAAGTCTCGCATATAAACTAGCACTCAAATACTTGCATTTCCCAAAAACAGTGTTTTCCAACCGAGCCATCCAACCCGGAGTATCCGGACATTTAGTCCGGAGTGTCCGGACTCAGTCCGGAGTATTCGGACAATTTGTTCGGAGCCTCCGGGTTAACCCCTTCGGCCAAAAATCGAATTCCAGTGAGTCCGGAGTATCCGGACATTTTGTTCGGAGAGTCCGGACCATCCGGAGTATCCGGGTTAAATTGTTCGGAGTCTCCGGACAGTTCAAAAAGGGGAATAACGGCTAGTTTTCAAAAGAATTATTTAAAGCCACCACTCCCCTCCAACGGCTAGAATCTCTATTGAGCTCATTCATAGCAGCATTCAAGCCATTCCTAACCCTTTCCAAGCATTCAATAGAGCTCATACTTCCCCCCACCATTTGATTTGTTGTTTGATCTCTTTTGGTGTGGTGGGGAAGAAGAGAAGTGCTAGGTGCATTCAATTCTAGTCCTTGAGCACTAGTTCATCCTCCAAGCGAGTTCCCGTGGCGTTATTACTCTTGGAGGTTGAAGGTCTCCTAGACGGCTAGGAGTCACCGGGAGCGACCGACGCTTGTGGTGCGCCCCGGTCATTTGTGAAGGCAAGTCTCGCCTCCGAAAGGAAAGAGACAAGGAGTGAAGCCGGCGAGTGCATTTGTGCAACACCGGGAGGAAAGCGGGTTGAAAGAGACCCCGGCTCAAGTGCGACCGAGCCACCTCAACGGAGACGTAGGATTCCCTTCAAGAATCCGAACTTCGATGAAAAATCGCATCTCCCACTTTCACTTTTACTTCCTAGCTTAGCTTGTGTGGATTTGTTCTTGTTGAGCTTAGATCTAGCTTGTTACTTCGCTTTAATTCAAATCCGCACTAGCTTTTGATATAGGTTGCTCTTGCTATCTACTTATTGTAGTATCTTGTGCTAGATAGAGTATCGTTAGTTGCGTTCCCGAGCCAGCTAACCCAGAGTATCCGGATAAAATACCGGACACTCCGGACAAGCCGGAGTATCCGGATAAAATACCCGGAGACTCCGGATTGACCTGCTCGGCCAGTTTTTATTCCGCTGCGATTTTTTAATCCGCCTATTCACCCCCCCCCCTCTAGGCGACATCTCTGGTCCTTTCACAAAGGGACTAAAGTTCCCATGTAAAATCTCAAATGAGAATTGGTACATGTATAGTGTCAAATTGCAAAGGTCACTTATGGATTGAAATAGTCTGGTCGTGTGTGGTACAACCGACCGAGTGAACTCCTTTCATAGAAGGGATATGTAGACAATGAGGTATGTCTGTATGTGTTCATAAATAAATCCATTCATGGATTTTGCATCATATCTATAGACGTTGATGATTTGAACATCATCTAAACCACAGAGGATATCCTCGAAGCAAGATCATACCTACCGACAGAATTCAAGATGATATATTTGGCTAAAACCAAACATTGTCTTGGCTTGCATATTGAGCATATGCCTGGTGACATATTCTTCCACCAAACCACCTACAACAATAAAGTATTGGAGATATTTTATCTTTATGAATCTCATCAACTGTGTACTGCAATGATCGTTATGTCACTTGTAGTGGGAAAGATCCATATAGACATAAGGGTGAGAATGAGGATGTACTAGGACCTGAGATCCCATACATAAGTGTTATTGGGGCGCTTCTGTATATTGCATTTTACCAGTCCTGATATTACATTTGTGGTAAGTTATTTGGCAAGATATAGTCCAATTCTATTAAGGGCCTGTTTGTTTCAGCTTTTGATTCTGGATTCTGGTCCCAAAAGCTGAATCAAAAACAAATAGCCTGATTTTAGAATCCGATTCTCACAATCCAACCCACCCCTTTACACTAGAATCCACAATCCACTTCATATGTGCTTTTGGATTCCAGCTTTTGGAGAATCAGCTTCTCAATAACCACAATCCAGAATCAGCTTTTAGAGAATCAAAAGCTAAAACAAACAGGCCCTAAGAGGCAATGGAATAGAATAAAAAACATTCCCATGTACCTATAGGGTACTAGTGATTTTGGACTCTTTTATCCCGTGAACCAAGATACTAAAATCGGTGGATACTTAGATGTTGACTATCTTTTTGATCCCCATGGTGCCATGTCACAAATTGGATATGTCCTTCGAGTAGCAGTACAACCATCTCTTGGAAGTCTATTAAATAGTCAATAGTTGCTAGGTCAACTGACCATCTAGAGATGGTCACACTGTTTGAGACTACTCGTGAGTGCATATGCCTTAGAAGATTGATTCATTGCATGTAAGTGTTATATGGTGTCGAGGTGGATAAAACCCTGTCAGCTATGAGGATGATACTTCTTGCGGTGCACAGACGAGGAATATCTATGTCAAGACATTAATAACAAAGCACATACTCCCTAAGCATTTCTATTACAGGGGCGGAGGACCATGTATGGCAGGGTATGGCACCTGCCATACTTGTCCTGTCACATGCATCCTTAGTACTCTTAGCATATGTTCTGCCAGTAACACAAAATATTTATGAAATTATTTACCCTGATGATTTCGTGTGTGGATTTGGAAAATTATTTTAACAAGGTGTCCAGTAGGTTGAACTCGAATACTTTGCTCCTTATATACTCTTAGTGTATGAATTTTTTTGGCATTACGATATTGTTTAATATTTCATCCTGCCGATTTCGCCGTATCATAATTTTACTCCATCCGCCACTGCAACGAGAATAGGTTGAAGAGGATGTTGATGTTGATATTAGGATGGGAGATGCACACGTCCAAGGAACAATAACGGATAATAAAGGTACATAGAAATAATGATTTCGCTATACCAGAATTTTATCCCGTCCTCCGCTACTGTTCCATTATATGAGTAATAGGAGAATAGAAATACAAAAAATCCAAATGAAGGGAAATCTTGCGGATTTATTAACAAAGGCCTTACCATATTGTGCATTTGTGAAGCATATTTGGGTCATTGGCATGAGAAGTCTCACAGAGCTGTTGCTTCAGGCGGAGACTAAAATCTTCATACGCATTCATCCCCGGGATGAAGCGTTGTGCTATTTTCTCCTTAGTTAAGATTTGTAACAATAGATTTTCTTAATTAAAGGTTTTAACGAGGCAAGATTAAAAATATGAGTTATGTACTTTTTTTCTTACTAATTTTTCCAGCTGGGTTTTTTAGAATGATTTTTTTAATGAGGCATGAGAATGAGGTTGATAAGTGTCCATTGGGGAGTGTTAGTAAATAATTTTTATGTGGACAGTTTCCTAAACACGGCCTATTAAGGGTAAAAGCCCACGCGCCGGGTAAAAGCCCACGGGCAGCTTAGTTTAGTTCATATTAAGGGTAGGCCTTCTCCCCACGTATAAGGGAATTGGAGCTACTCGTTGTACACATACGAATCTTGTATCCATCCTAGTGAATAAAGACAGAGGTTGTCAGAATTACTTCCTGTCTCTTCTAGTTTTGTGTGCTTGATTATCGACAATGAGACCAAAGATGCTAACAATATATGTATCTCATTTATCTCTTTATTCTTTTTGCCAGTGTATATAAGAAATTGCCCTAAAATAATAAGAAATTGCCCTACAATAATAAGAGCGAGACCAAGTTTATATATCATATTTCTTCTTAGCATATAGACCAAGAAGATATTAAAAATAATTAGATTATCCCTAATTATTATTACTAAGTACTATATTCACTGCATTCACGTAGAGATATAACGTAAAGGTTGATCACATTAATTTTACATTGGAATATGAAATACATTCTATATTTATGGATAAGATCATTAAAAAATACGTCGTATAAATTGGATTATAAATTTTTTTGCCTAGCCCAAGATCACAAGTGACTAAAGTGGCTTTGGCATAACAACTAGAGCCAAATGCCCCCTTTGGAATAGATTATGAGATAGCAGATTCTGAAGAATGATTCTCCCAGAATCAGTAGGTGATTTTGTGTATAAATTATGTTTTTAATTGTGGGGAAGCTTTCTATAATATAATTTATACATAAATAAAAAACTATCACTTATTCGACTTTCAAAGAAAGATCGCGTCGAAAAAAAAAGTACACATATTTCTGTTGACGAAAATATTTTTTCGGGGAAAACGAAGAGAGGACCTGGATGTAAAAACCGGGGACTTGTTTGTTATATTTTTGGACCTCACCGCTATCTCGAAAAAGTAGAAAAGGACTCGTTCGCGATTTGTATTTAACGTGAGGATTTTTCCGTAAAGTAACGAACGAGGGACCCAAACGCGATTCAGAAAAGTTTTTCTTGCCCTCACCAAAAATCGAGAAGAACCTTTTTCGTAAATTCATAGGGACCTATCTGCGATTTAAAGGAAAGGAGAGACTTTTCAGAAAATGGGAGGATGCCACGTGGACAGGCTGGGGAGGCTTCAAACCACCCGGAAATATATGGGGTATAATAATAACTAGGCAAGGTTGCGCGCGTTGCCGCGCCATGCGAAATTTGATTCAAGTTTTTTTTCTGGAAAAAGGTAGAAAGGTCTAAGTTTTTTTTTTGTTGTCTTGAGCTTTTTTTTAAAAAAAAATAAGCTAGGTAGGAATTGTCGCTGAATTTGCGTAATAACGGGCCTTTTTGGGGAAAAAATGAATAATATATGTTCCAGAAAATATTAGATTTCGAGTTGACAAAAAAATTATAGATGCCGAGTTTACCCGAAAAATTTTATATTTCGAGTTGCCAAAAAAAATTATAGATGCCGAGTTTAACACCCTATACGTTCACCGGGTAATAATACATGTTTTGGAAAATATTAGAGATCGAGTTGGAAAAAAAATTATAGATGCCGAGTTTAACACCCTATACGTTCACCAGGTAATAATACATGTTTTGGAAAATATTAGAGATCGAGCCGCAAAAAAAAACTTTAGAGATAGAGCTGCACACATATCTCTTTTGACTATTTTTTTTTGGGAAAAACGAACAAAGGACTCGAACGCAATGAACGGGAACATATTCGTATTATTTTTGGACCTAAGCGCTATTCCGAAAAATTTAAAAAAGGCTCGTTCGAAATTTGCATTTAACGAAAGTTTTTTTTCGTAAAATAACGAAGGAGGGACTTAAACGCTATTCAAAAGAAACACGGTTTATTTTGGGAAAAAAGTTTATAGTCTCACAGTTTTGGGCAAAAAAAAATTTAAAAATTTTTAAAGGATTTTTTTATAATTTTATAGAGACCTATCCGTAATTTGAAGGAAGCCAGGGGGCTTGTTTGCAAAATCAGTGGATAGGCGACGTGGCTTCCCTAGCTGCTCGGCAAAACTTCCCAGCGTAATAGAGGTATTATATTTAACGAGAGTTTTTTTTCATAAAATAACGAAGGAGGGACCTAAACGCTATTCGAAATAACACACGGTTTATTTTTGGAAAAAAGTTTTTACTCTCACAGTTTTGGGCAAAAAAATTTAAATTTTTTTAAGGGTTTTTTTGGTAATTTTACAGGGACCTATCGGTAATTTGAAGGAAGCTAGGGGCTTTTTTGCAAAATCGGTGGAGAGGCGACGTGGCTTCCTGCCTGCTCGGCAAAACTTCCCAGCGTATTCCAAAGGGAGCCTTGTTTGGTTGGGTTGAATCTGCGTTTGCCTGCGTCTGCCGCTCCGATCCCTCACAAAGACTACGGCAGCACCACGTCCCAACAACTAGAGATGGCAACGGGTCCGGGTCCCTCCGGGTCCAACCTCCGTGGACCCAGACCCGAGACCCGAAATATGGACCCGGACCTAGACCCGACGGGTACCCGGACCCGATCGGGTACCCAGACCCGAACCCATTATTAAGTATACATGCATGAGGTATTAAAATAAAATGAAAAAAAATTAGCAAGGATGGGGCTTGAACACAAGACCTCTTGATTCAATCACATGGTTCCTTCCATTGAACTATGGTGTGGCTTGGAACAAGGGTGCATGCTAATCTATTTTGAACTAACCTTACCTTCTATCTTAGAATCGGGTCCGGGTCTGGGTACCCACGGGTCCAGCATGAGACCCGGACCCGAACCCGAACCCGGACCCGAACAAACATACCCGTGGGTCCAAATTTAGACCCGGACCCGGACCCATCGGGTCGGGTACCCGCGGGTATCCGGACCCACGGGTATTTTTGCCATCCCTACCAGCAACCGAAAAACCCAACAGATAAAATCCATTCGCCTCCTCCTCCCCGTCCCGTCCAACCATCGCACTGCAAACCCGCATGTAAACCACTCATCGCCACCTCCTTATCATCCTCTGTATCTTCTTCTTGTAGTAAAATTCTTGTTTCTTGATCCTCTGTGAGAAATTCGAAGTTTTTGGAGTGCCCTGCACTCAACTGCTTATTATGTTTCTTGATTTTTGTTGGTTTGATGTTGTCAAGGGACGGGAGTGGTATCAGTAATGGCGGCGACGGCGGCGGGTGGCTGCGGCCGATGGACGCGGAGCAGCTGCGGGAGTGCGGGCACCGGATGGTGGATTTCGTCGCCGACTACTACAAATCAATCGAAGCCTTCCCCGTCCTCAGCCAAGTCCAGGCACGCCACTCCTGACAAATTCTGCAGTGTAACTCGCTCACATGCTACATTATTATACTTCTATAGATGTATTACTCTGTTGCTCTCTTGATGCCCTGCGGCTTTGCTCGTCTTTGGTTTGGTTAAAAAAATGAAGAGAACAGTCAAATTTAGTGTCCTTTTGTCTGTTGAAGATGGATTATGTTATGGACTGTGATTTTTTTTTAAATAATACTTTTTTTAAAAAGAATTGTGGTTTTAATACTTGAAAAATTAAAATTGCAAAATTAATATGTATTCGCCAGACCGTACGGCGAATACCCTATTTTCGCCATATGGTATGACGAAAATACCCTAATTACCCGATTAAAGACGATTAACCGTCGGCTGTTTGGTTAAGGCTATTTTCGCCTTACCATATGGCGAAAATAGGATATTCGCCGTACCATATGGCGAAAATACCCTATTTTCGCCAAACCGTATGGCGAAAATAGGGTTTTCGCCATACCGTACAGCGAAAATAGCCTTGATTCCCGTGTAGCAGATTAACTGCGGATTTAGTGTATCGTCGCCACACGGTTCGGCGAAAATAGGGTATTCGCCGTAGGGTATGGCGAAAATAGGGTATTCGCCGTACGGTCTGGCGATTACATATTAATTTTGCAATTTTGATTTTTCGAGTATTAAAACCGCAATTCCTTTTAGAAAAAGTATTATTTAAAAAAAAATTTTATGGACTGTCATTGCCACTCCACTAAGATTTCTTCTTCCATAGCCATTCATTGAGTAATTTTTCTTTGCAGCCAGGATATCTAAAGGAACTTCTTCCAGATTCAGCTCCAATGCAGCCTGATACTTTGGATGCTCTTTTTGATGGTGATGATTCCTTTCAGTACATTTTCATGTAACATTAGAATTTAGGTTTAGCAAGTGCATTCCATGGGCTAAGCATAAAGAGCCCTTCATGTATTCTGACACATGTTCTAATGCCCAGATATTCGAGAGAAGATAGTACCGGGAGTAACTCATTGGCAAAGTCCAAATTATTTTGCTTACTATCCTTCAAATAGCAGCACTGCTGGATTCCTGGGGGAAATGCTCAGTGCTGCCTTTAACATCGTTGGTTTCAGTTGGATAACCTCTCCTGCTGCGACTGAGCTAGAGGTTATAGTTTTAGACTGGTTTGCAAAAATGCTTAAGCTTCCAAGCCAGTTTCTGACAACTGGTAAGAGTTCAATCATGTATTATGGCCTGGTGCATATTAGTTGAAATATTTGATGATCGCAACATATGTTCTTGTAATTTGGTTCTCGTATAATATTGTAGCACCTCATAATTACTTGACATATACCATGTGGAACTATACCTTGCTTCTCAAGTCAAGGATTTCAATGTTTTAACAGAGGAAGTAGGAGTGAATATAATGCTAATGTTTTGATATTTTCAAATGAAGACAACGAAAGTCTGAAAATGTTGTGAAATTAAGAGGTTTGACTAGCAAACACTTTCTACCGACTGCACTATGTGATACTTTTCTTTATCCAAAAGTTATTAAAATATTTATTTATCCTACATTGCGATTCTTTATTCATTGGAGTACTGTTTTGTATTTCCTTAGTCTTTTCCATGTTGGTTGTTTGGTCTAGTTTTACACAGGAATCCTGAACTTATGTTCCTTGCTCAAGTCACATTTGTGAGTTCCTCTATTGGTTCCCTCTTTGCAGCACTTGGTGGAGGAGTAATACAGGGTACCGCTAGTGAAGCAGTTCTTGTTGCACTATTGGCTGCACGAGATAGAACTTTAAGGAAGCATGGGAATAAAACCCTTGAAAAACTAGTAGTTTATGCATCTGATCAGACACATTCTTCTCTGCAAAAGGCATGTCAGGTATGCAGATAGAACCCAACTGGAGTCTCATTTGTTATGTCAAAGATGAATAGCCTGTTCTCTATAGAAAGATTTATTAGTCTTTTTTATGACAAACAACCTGTCTTATTCTGTTCTTCAGACTTTATGTTATGTCAGAAAAAGGAGAATGAAGTAATTAAATAAGGAGTATATTCTTCTTTTACTATTTTTTTTTATTTCTGTTTTCCTTTGTTCACATACTTCTGTTTATAGATTGCAGGAATTTTGCCAGAGAACTTCAGGGTTGTGAAGGCTGACTGCGACAAGAATTATGCTATTGCACCCGAAGCAATTAGTGAGGCCATTTCGATAGACTTATTGTCTGGTTTGATACCATTTTTCATCTGTGCAACAGTAAGCAATACGACCTGCTTTCTTCATATGCAAATTTTCTAGAGTTAGGCCTTGAAAAACTTATATGCGAGTTTGAGCATTGACATGTCAACATGATTATTATACTATTTTTAATGAACTACTTGAGTTAATACAGAGTTATTGACAATTCACATCCTGATATTAGACCAAAGTTCAATTATCCTATTGGTCATGCAAGTCGTATTGAATAATTTAGTTCTCACTTCTCCGTCTTCATCTGGTTCAAAAATAAGATGTTATTTATTTATCATGGTGCATGTTTAGGAAGTTTTAATCTTATCTAATGTACAAAACTTATATACTTAATTCTTGTTATTAAGATCCTGTGTGTGAGGACCTGGAAATTCAATTAAGCAAACCAAGCCATTAAGCAACTAATTAAGCACACAGTGGGTAATCAAATTGAATAACCAAGGCTGCATTAGTAAACTGGTAAGGACCAAGCTGCTACCTAGTAACTCGGTAAAAGGGGCAAGGGGTAAAAAGGTAAGGGTGTACTGTAGCTTAGGATAAGAGCAAGCAAGATCCCCTTGATCATATATTATTAAATGTTTTTCAATGTTTTCATTAATTACATCACTTCATAAGAAAATTTATATTGCAAACAAAACCTTAAATCGGATGCAGATGGATAGTATGGATTGATGGATGGATTGATTGGGTTGATAATTGGATTTGGTATTGGATTGGTTCATCTAGTGAATGGAATAGTTGGCGTATGTTTATTATGGTGGGTAGAGGGCGCCGATGAGATAGGAATAGCCGACGGGGTCCTCTACCTATGTTATGATATAAGGATGAATAACTAACACTCGGGTAATGAACCGTATTACAGTACCAACCATAGTATGTGAAATCGGTCAGAAAAGTTTGTCCTGGGAAGTAGGGATGAAAACGGTACAGAACGGTCGGTAAATGACCGTTCCGTTTCCGTTTTCACATTTTTTACCAGTAACGGAAACGAAATCGAAAACCCCAAAAACAGATACAGAAACGGATAGTGACGGAAACGAATGCGGAACGGAACGTAGCGGATACGTAAACGAAAGCGGAAAATTCCAAAAGAACATAGTAGATAATTACAATATACATGACCACAAGAACAATGTAGCCCATTCCACCTCCAAGGTGAACACAAGAATAGTGTTATATTCACTGATATCACTAGAAAATTTTTCTCAAGTTTGTCATGTGAAGACACATTATTTGTCTCCCATATCAGATCATCATATCCTCATCTATATAATTATCATTGACATCATATTGCTCCACTAACTACAAAGGTTTAACACCCTAAAATTTGTATATTATTATTCGATGTTCATTTATGATTTTTTAAGATTTATCTTGGATTTTCTTGAGTTTATAAATACTATTTTGCTATTTTTAGATTTATAAAATTAATTTATTTATAAAAAATAAAAACAAAATTTTGCTGGAAATAAGTTTTCTAGGTTCAAAATGTTCCACAGTATTTTTGAGAATTTTTTCGGAATTTTTGAACTCTATTTAATATTTTATATAAAACCATTTGTATTTATGAAATTATTTTAATTCGAAAATAAATATAAACTCTTTTCTCATTTTTGGGCCAAGCCTATTTCCCTTTCCGGTTCATTTTCGTTTTTAGTTTCCGGTTTCACTTGTACGGAGTTTCCGTTTTCGCCGGAATTGGCTCTCCCGTTTCCGACAAAAAATTTCTGTTTCTGTTTCCATACTGGTATTTTCCGTTTCCGTTTCCAAAAAAGGGCTTCCGTTTCCATTTTTCTTCGGAACAGTCTGGAATTTTCCATTCCGTTTTCACCCCTACTGGGAAGGTATTATGATCTCCACGTTGGTTGTGTGGTACTTAACTAGAAGTGTGAAGCTGGATATGCCGGATGTCCCAGTGAAGGACACAGAAATCAGCTACAATTGATCAGGTATATTTAAAGCCTTGGGGAGTATCAGTGCTACTGTAGTAGCATGGTATAACTGGTATGCTGAGGGTAGTGGGGAATAGTCGAGAACACCACTACTTGTTGGTTACCAGGGTTGGAGATCAAATAATGAACTAGTGATAAATATTTTAGGGTCTCACGGGATGAGGTCACTATGGGTAAAGTGGTACGAACCTGCGCAAGGTTAAAATAATGAAGTCATGCTTATCTCCTAATTGGAGGCTATGGAAGCTAAGTCTGCTTCATATACAGGTGTTAGTAGCTGTTTTTAGAAAATTTAAAATAAACAACCCTTATAGAAAACCTACTATCTGTAAAACTGTATTTTAAGGGAAAGTGATCATCAGATGGACTTTGGTTGGATTGAGAGAAATTCTTCTATGGCATTTTGCTAATAATAATTGTTGAGTACTTTTGTAGTCATTCTTGCTAAACCTTCTTTTTTCTAGAAAATGGCTCTGGTGCTCAAGCGTCTGGTTTGGTTTGTAATAAATTATATTGTCTCTAATTATTATTCTGTTACAACACTCTGAACACGGTGTACTAATTGATAAAATATCGGGTATGCTCGATGGTTTGATTAGTTAATATGCCGAGATTCGTGTAATTATCTCAGTGTAACGGCAGTTGTTACTGTCATTCCCTAGGCTAATTGTGCGGGTCACCACACTGTGCAAAATAATGACTACAACTTTTAGGTATGAAACTTGTAGCTTCAAAATATAGGTTGAGTTAGCTATTTTCTGTGTAGTCTTGGATTATTCTGTCTGTAACTAGTTCTTGTACAGCTGCACATGGCCTTCTGAATTAACATATTATACGCCATTTCTTTTTTGAAAATAGGTCTGCATGTGTGTGGTGTTTATGTGGAGTCACCTATCAACATACTAATAATAGAGTGTGTGTAATAAAGTGCCCCACCACAAAAAAAAACAAGTCTGCGGTTATTTTGCACCTAAAAGGTGTTGCTAAAACCCACACAGCGGCAAATATCTAAAAAGAAAAATTCTAAACTCTTTGTTCCCATTTGGATACTGTACTATGAGGATGTTGATTGCTAGGTCTCGTACCCTAGTTGATTTCATGTGGCATGAGATGGGCCATTACTTGGAGTTTATTTTGTCTTTCGCTTCAGTTTACCTTATTTAGTGCTTACGCCCTGCGAGGTTGAATAATTGTAAATTCAACCATGTGGTTTCAACCATTATTTGCTATCAAATTCTGCTACTTTATTATTTATCGCTGTGTATGGATGATATTGCATCAATATTGATACTATGTGCACTAGCGTGATCATAGACTAGTGCAGTATATACAGATGGTCCATATTTACATATTCGGATCCCGACAGATACTTAGCTTTCAATCTCTTCATGAGCACAATTATATTTTCTCTATATTTACTATCTGAAAAAGAATACTGATTTATTTCAGGTAGGAACAACATCTTCATCGGCCGTGGACCCCTTGCCTGAACTAGGACAGATAGCAAAGGTGGCCTGTTTGATTATAACAATAGGATATGGTTAAGGATTAATCTATCAAAATGATGATCTATTGTTGAAATGCTTCAATATGTTGTTAAAATCCTAAGAAAAAATCACATGGTTGATCTGTCTATATTTTTAATATTTTCCATTTTTGTTTTGTTGATAAAAGTATTTTAATAAATTTTATCAATCTTTACCAGCTAGGCATAGAACTGTTGTTTTGCTTCTATTTGGAGGCCTAGTTGTATCCATTGTTTGAGGAACAAGTCTGCAACTTCTGCGGGTTTTTTTTATTTGGTCAAATTCTGCGGTTGTACACAGGGTTGGAGATCTAGCCGGTAACCGGTTAATGGCAGTTCCCAGAAATCTTGGTGGGAACTAGAATATCAAAAACAATCATTTTTTTTGTTAAACTAAATTTAAATTTTGTATTCAGATTTGAAATTCTCAGCCATTTTTAATTCAAATTTGTATTGGAATTTAAGCTAGAAAAAACAGGTTTTTCTAGTTCTCCAGTGTGAACTGGTACTATCCTAGGTTTGGGACCTTTCCCCAATGTCAGTAGTTACCTTAGTACATGACTTGTGCAATTTATATTACTGAATGGAACGTATAAATTTTTAAATGTCTTGCTGTATGTATGTTCTTTTATTGCTTCTGTTTATTTATATTTGTTAGGCCCATGGCATGTGGTTTCACATTGATGCTGCATATGCTGGAAGCGCTTGTATATGCCCAGAGTACAGACATCACCTCGATGGAGTGGAAGAAGCTGATTCATTTAACATGAATGCACACAAATGGTTCCTCACGAACTTCGATTGTTCCTTGCTATGGGTTAAGGTAAGCCATGTGATGTTCCAATTTGCATAATATGTTTTTCCTCATTTTAACAATCGTATTTTCTTTGTTTGCTCCTAAGCATCATACTATGATAATATTTTATTAGTGTTGCTAATGCTCAAATTTACATTATGAATAATAGAACAAAGGTTATCTCATACAAGCATTGTCTACAAATCCAGAGTATCTCAAGAATAAGGTTAAGATTCCTTCCCTTTCATTTTTTTTTTGTTGAGATTTTCAGCGTTGCTGACAGGATTTTGTTTTACATTTTAAAGAAGTGTCTTTGTCTGAATAGTTTTTTTTAGTTCCAAATAAAGTGTGGTTTGTATCATCAAATATACAAGTTTAGCTCCAAAGCCGGATCCAGTGATATGGTAATTAAACAATTAATCCATATCACTTCTAAAGGTGAAAATTAACTTGGCAGGCCCTTAGACTTGTAAAGTATAGTAATACCCGGCCTGTTAATATGAAGGCCCATGTGGAGCAGTGGTGGGATTAGTCCCATATTATTTATATAAAGTGAGTTGTAGGAGTATATAATACCTGTTGGGTCCAAACATAGCATCTCTGGGTTAATCATTTTACATGAATCTAAGACGAAAGTGTAAGTGGGGTACTATGCATGCGTGGGTCGGGGCATGGCATATACGCTGGCACTGGACACGCGGATGTGTACCGAGAGGTGGTTCTGTGCATTTGCCGTGTATATGGTATGCTGCGGATGGCATCAGCCCTTTAAAGGGGGTGAATGTAATACTCAGCCCGTTAATGTGAAGACCCATGTGGCCCATGTGGAGGAGTGGTTGTGGAATTAGTCCTATATTGCTTGTATAAAGGGAGTTGTAGTAGTATAAAATACATGTTGGATTCAAACATAGCACCTTCGCGTTAACCCTTTTATATAAAACGAGGATGAAAGTGTAAGTGTGGTGCTATGCATGCATGGACCGGCCTCACAGTGGGCTAGGCTATGAGCGAAATTTGGACCGGTGCTACATGTGTGTTATTTAGGCCCTGTTTGGAACAACTTCAGCTTTGGCTTCTATCCTTTAGAAACCAGAAGCTGTTCCAAATGGCTAGCTTTTTTGTAGCCAGAAGTTAGAAGTCAGCAACCCATTTGTACTAAAAGAAGCTGAAAGCCAAAAGCTGGTCTGAGGTAGCTTCCTATGGCTTCCGCGGGTTGAGGTTATGATTTTACCACTAGAGTTTGAAGAAAATTACCCCTTTCCACCAAATATAAAATCCCAAACCGCACCTCTCTCACCTTCATTCCTAACCCGCATCCCTCACACCTAAAAGCTATACTAAAAAGCCAGACTGCCAAACACCAAACCTCTTCATCCCAGCCGTTCAACCGTGTAGCCCTTCAGCCATGCAGCCCAGCTAAAAGCTACTTTTCAGAAAAGCTCCAGCCATACCAAACAGGGCCTTAGATCATTTTGGCTTTTTTGTTGGCTAAACATGTTGCGGATGGGAGTGGAATGAAGGTACGAAACTAATGAGGATGGTTCAGATGGATGAACCATTTGGCATTTTAGGAGTAACATGGTGATCCGTAATAGTTTTGTGTGTCCATTCCACTAACAAATCAACACTTACAAGTAATTAAAAGCCAGAATGAACTAAGTGGCATATTTTGCAAGCTTAGAGTGACCTCGAATTTCAAGTTATGAAACCTAAGTTGTACTACTAGTTAGGGTTCCAAACCATAGTTACCAGAAACGCAGTTTGTTCGAGTCGCGGTATGGGATTTAGGTTCGCGGTTTGCCACTTTTTATTCCAATTTTCACTACGAACACGAACCCGGTACCCTAAACCAATTTGGGTTCGATGAATCCGGTTCGCGATTCGCGGTAACTATGTTCCAAACTCTAGTGCCGCCGGGAACCATAAATCTTGTTGGGTACCAGGAGCTAATTTTATCGGTGAGAGTATGCCATTTAGAGTTGTTTCTTTTTTGTTGGTTTGAACTCTACTTTCTAATTTCTATTAAGCATAGGGACTAGGTGCAATTTTCTAAATGGGCTATATCAGTAATGATGTAATATAAAAATATCTCCTGCAGTATTAGTCAAATTGATAGAATGACTAAAGTGTATATTTCCATGAGAATGAAGGGATTGGGTTTAACAAACAATGACAAGAAGGGCCGCATGCCTGCAATTCAATTTAACAAAAGGGAATTCCATTGATTATTCTATAAGAGATTTTGATGAGAAGTCATATTAGTTTTTTTATGTAAAATTATGTTTTGCTCGGTGTCAATGTGTAACAACAATCTTACATTTTCAGGCTTCCCAAGCAAATTCTGTTGTTGATTTCAAAGATTGGCAAATTCCACTGGGGCGCCGTTTTAGGTGAAATCCTTTTGGAAATTTCTATCGACATTTTACAGATGTACTTTTCATCACTTACATATTTACTATTTTTGAATCCTTCTAAAATTGTTTCTAAGGCAAGGAATGCAACAATTTTTATACCAACAGAAAGCAGAGGAACCAAACTTACCCCCCCCCCCCCCTGTTCAGCGTTTCATTGCAATAATCTGAATCAAAAACCAAAGAAACGACTTAATACTTTATTTTCTCAAGTCAATCATCAAATCTTAGATTTTTTACACGATATGTTCTTACTCATCTGTACGTAAACCTTATACTTGTTAATTAATTTCGATCCCCTCTCACATCGCTCAAAATATGCCACAAATTTTCTGGTATAGTTAGTGCTGCTTAGCACAGCTTATCAACATAGCTAACGTCCTGTTGTCCTAAATGCAGCTATTACGACTCATTGCAATGTTGTTCAGGTTATATATGCAATAGTAACTTGTATGACAAATTGTATAGCTTTCTCTTACCCGGGATCCTTTCTTTCAGATCACTTAAGCTATGGATGGTCTTGAGGCTTTACGGCGTGGAAAACCTGCAGAGCTATATCAGAAAGCACATACAGTTGGCTCAACATTTTGAACAACTTGTGATTTCTGATTCAAGATTTGAGGTAAAAGAAAAGAGAAATTAATTATGTCTTAATTTCGAATTTCGAGACTATTAAACTCTTCTAGTCTGAAAGCACATTGTATCTTCTAAAAAAAATCTTATTTATTTCGTTCATTCAGGTGGTGACTCCAAGGATCTTTTCTCTTGTTTGTTTCCGCCTTCTGCACCCAACTTCTGACAAAGACAATGGTCATAAACTGAACTATGATCTAATGGATACCGCCAACTCAAGTGGGAAGATCTTCATATCTCATACGGTGGGTTACTATCAGGGAAACATATCCTGTGCACATGGATAGACTGTGCACATATACAATAATTAAATCTAAGCTATCCAAATTCCATCCAACGGTAGTTTTATCGGGATGGTAATTGCAAAATATACACAGATTTGCAATTACCACCCCGATAAAGCTACCGTTGGATGCGATTTGGATGACTCAGATTTAATTATTGCATATGTGCATAACCCACCCATATGCACAGGATATGCTTCCTACTATCAGATCCTTCCGTGATTTCGATATCTACTTATGAAACATTCTAGTATTCACTGTTTTTTTTTATCAGTTTCTTTCTGGCAAGTTTGTCCTGAGATTTGCCATTGGAGCCCCGCTTACGGAGGAGCGACACGTGGATGCCGCTTGGAAGCTTCTACAAGATGAGGCGACCAAGATCTTAGGAAGTGGGTAGATTATATATACAAGTGTTCATTGATTCAGCTCACTATTCAGGCCTCTGACCCTACCGAGATACCACATTTTTTTAGAGGAAAATATAGATAAGCTGCTACTTCGTACTGCATACATTTTTTTTTTTTTTTTGTGTTAACGCGGTCGATACGAGATATCATGGCCCGTTCAGCTGTGTCACAAAATACAACTGTTTTCAAATTGAACTTGATGTCGAGAGGCTAGCCATTTATTCGTTGTTAGTGTGGTTGAGTGTAACGAGGAGTTCATGCATGATACCTTCTGTGGCCTACGGGTACTATGGGATCTCGAGCTGAAATCCCGAATTTCGACCGAAAAGGAGCGAAAATCGATCGAAAATCGCTGCTGACCTTGAAAATCGGCAATGGGTTAAAAATTTTTGGGAAAATGTTTGAAAAAAAATGGGAAAAAATATTGTAAAATTTGTAAAAGGCCATTAAAGCCCCAATAAAATAGGAAAAAAATATGGAAACACACAAAAAAATTTCGGCATGACATTTCGTAAATATGAAAAAAAAATTGGCATGACCTTTGCTGTATTTAAGATAATTGCAAGTTGTCACATCAATACAGGTGCAAAAATAGGCATTTACATAATAACATACAAATACCAATACCATTGACAAATTAATACCATTCACATATCAATACCATTTGCATAGGCTTACTATTTGAAGTTGTAAAGTAGGCATAGCTTCGTCGTTTTCCATGTTCGACCTACATGAACAGAATGTTAGTAATTTAATCAAGTTGTAATGAAATGAAACATTACCTTCGGAGCTACGGGTAATAATGTTGCGTGTACACTTGGTTGGCCATGTTGTATTCTTCGGTGGACATCAAGGCCAATCATCGTGTAGCGAGCAACTCTGCCTTGTAATCATGCCAGCTTTGCCCCATCCATGCACTTGTCGTTTGCCATTGTTGGTACAGTATGGCATAAAACTCAGGGTCGTGCCACTCATATACCCATTGCGTCGGAGGTTGTGCATAAGCATCAGGGATGGAGTAGTCATAGCTGCCATATGAGCCATAGTGTAGGATCAATGATAACCGACTAGAGGGGGGTGAATAGGAGGTTATAAAAATTTTCGGCTCTAATTATGACAATTTGACAATTAAAACTAGAAAGAAATTAATTTTCAATTAAGGCCTAGAATGTTCTAAGTCACTCTAATGTGCACCAACAAAATTAAGACTACAAGCTAATGAGAAACAATTTAGGAACGCAAAAGAGTGCAAACCACAAGTTGAGGCACGCAATTTATCCCGTGGTGATCGAAGACTTGCTGGTCCCCCCTACTCCACGTTGAGGTAGCTTGACTCACTTCAAGCCGGCTCCTTGTCTCAATTGAGCCTTTCCTCGTATTTCTCGGGGTAGCTCTTCCCCACTCCGGGTAGGCGAGCTCCTTGCCTTCACAACCGACCGAGTCTTCTCACAATCTCCCTTGAGAAGATCACGATCAAACTTCTTCAAGCCGTCTAGGAGGCGGCAACCTCCAAGAGTAACAAACTTGGAATTCACTTGAAGACTTGAATAAAACTTATGGCTCAAATGAATGCTTGAAAACAAATCACTCAAACTCTTTTCTCTTTTCCTCCCAAACTTGAGAATTTAATGCTCTAGAGAGAAAAGAGAGTTGCAAGGGCTTAGAATGAGTAAATGTGGTCACCAACCCTCACAAGAATGCAGGTGGGGGGGTATTTATAACCTCCCCCACGAAATAGAGCCGTTGGGGAGGTTTTCCAGAAAAATCAGCCGAAGTCGGCACTACCGCACTCATAGGGCCGGTAGTGCCACCCCACCTGCCAACGGTTTTTCCCTTTGCATTAAATGCGATGTCAGTAGCCGTTGGCCTGATAAAATAATTCCGGCACTACCGCTCCAAAATGTCGGTAGTGCCGACTTTCACTTTTCGCAAAAATACTTCCTTCTGTAGAATAGGTACCGTAGTTATTAGAGTGGTACTGCCGCTTGAAGTCGGCAGTACCGCTCTCAATACTTCGGTAGTGCCGATATGGTTTTCGGAAAAAGCACAGTCACTGGAAAATGACTACCGCGGTGTGTGGTGCGGTACTGCCGCTTACAGCCGGCAGTACCGCCCTAACACACCGGTAGTGCCGGTCAAGCGGACACAAAAAGCATCTCTCTGTTAAAAAGCTGCCGACGTTATATGCCCGGTACTACCGCAGTGGCCGGCAGTACCGCAGGTATATAGTCGGTAGTGCCGCTTGAAGGCAGAAACTCTGATTTAAAAAGGAATTTTCATGAATGCAACTTTGAGCAAATGTTTTAAAACAATGTTTGAGCCATATATGAGTCATTTTAGACTTCAAGCTACTAAACCAAGTCCCTCTTAATAGTACGGCATCTAAAACTAGGAAATCCGATCTTTTCTCAAAACTCCGAGATCGGTAAAACAAAAAGATAGACATGATGACCTTTCTTTCCGCTGCTTGACCTTGAGCTTATATACCTCTTCACTTGAGTGAATTTCTCTCGTGCTCAAAACGATGAAGACTAACTCCTTCTTGCAATCTCAAAAGGAAATTGTTAGTCCACAAATAGCTGATTGTCATTAATTACCAAAACAAACGCAAATCGGGGGCCTAGATGCTTCACATAGCTCTCTTGCGTCTCGGCGACACTATAGGAACTACATCCATCCTGTGGTGCATCATTTCCCTTCCCTCTAGTAGTCGTCGTCCTTTATGATTGGGGAGCGCCATGGTCTCTGTCCTGTGTTGCATGAGTGAACTGTGACTCCCCTGTAAATTCAATGAGTCGTTGCTTTTTTTATTGGTGCGTGAGAGGGATGGAGGCATTGGCACCAGACTCACCGCCATCTGTGTCTATCTTGGGGTTGCTATCATTGGACTCTTGGTACGGTGGACTCCGACGGTCCAAACTCTTAGTGGAGTCATCACTCCCTACATAATGTAGCTCATGTGCGGCATGCTCCCCTTTTCTTTTGTAGGATGCTCTCCTTTTTACTGTAGCCTTTTCAACATTGGTGCTTTCTCTTCCCTGTGTGAGTGTCCCCGACTGTCCTGTCAGCCCATTCAGGGATGCTTGTAGCCCCAGTATCCTATCTCAACACAGTAAGGGATATCAGGTCTGTCATAAGGTGTGATGGGAGAGGCGTATCACTATCTGTGTCCTCCTCATCAAGTAATGGGTCACCATTGGACCTTCCTTTTTCCATCCACTATCGGATCGAATTTGCATCATCACATAGTCTAAGCTCCATAAGACACTGGAATGGATCGTCTTCATCTGACCACCTTTGATTTTCTGCAGCTTGAATTTGAAGTCAAAGATTGTAGTTAATGTACACCAGCTTATAGAGCTTCTTGTATGACTGGTGGTTGCGGATTTTAGTGTGGATGAACGCAAATGTACTCCAATTGCGCTCACATCCGCTTGAAGATGTACATTGCGACACGAGACGTAGGGCAAACCACTGAAGAATGGGTGTTTCCGAACCAAACATACCCCACCAATGTGCTGTAAGTTAACGAATAGAATAGTAAGTACCACGAGAATACCATTATATTTAAAACAACATAAAGAAAATACCAGTGGGTGTTTTGGCATCATGTGCCATCCTCTCAGCTAGAGCACTGAAGAATGATCCGGCTTTCCTTCTGAAAACCTCAGACTCATGAAGAGCTTGCGCAGTACTTTCGGTATCATCAACCAGCGCTTCAAAGGTATCCCAGATATTTGGCAAGAAGCTGTTGTTCGTGCCATACACATAGACAGTCCGAGGGTTTAAGGCGGCAGCTGCCATACACGAAAGATGCCAGTACAAGTATGTAACATAACTCCAACTGCAATATATTGTGTTTCAGAGAAGAATGTATTACCGACGTTCATATAAGTGTGGTGTGTTAAGTCGTCCATTCTTCGATCTACCACTCGTTGAGTACGCTGTATGTTACGCTAGCACAAATTATAATTTTTCTACCGCATAACTAGAAAGCTATTCGCAATAAGGGGATCATAGATCAGATTACCACTAGACACGCAGTTGCGGAATCCTTCGCGCGTTGATGTAGTGGATCGTCCTCTCCACGCCACAGTCGTCACGTCGATGAAGTGGATCGTCCTCTCCACACCGCAGTCATCGCGTCGATGAAGTGGATCATCCTTCCCTTGCCGCAACCCTCGCGTTGATGAAGTGGATCGTCCTTTCCTCATGCAGCCCTCGCATAGATGAAGCAGTTCGTCCTCTCCATGCCGCAGTTGCAGTAGCATCACCACAACAGTCCACATGTCTGGGGATAGAACACCGTGCAACGAGAGGTGGAGGGTAGGGTTCTGGACGAAAGAACTCTTCTGCACGCCCACCCTTCTCCTCTCCTTATATAGCCACGCGATGAAACCCTAAGCCAGGGCCCATCAACGCGTTAAGCCCACAAGGTCCATTATTTACAGATCCAATTCGAATTAATGTGTCTCAGCCCGTTAAGTGTGTGACCCTGTAGGTTCATGTACATTTGGACATATAATCAGAAAACTCTTCTCCAATCCAATAGTTTGTAGCGGCTCTGAAAGCATCTAGGCCCCCTAATAATTTGTTTAAATTATTTGTTGGGTTTTGGTGCTTGATGATCAACTAAATCAGTCTTATCAGATTTCTTCAGAAAAGAGGATCAAGATTAAGGTTTCATTATTCTTAGTCCTTTAGCTCATAAGTCTTTTCAAGTCTTTTTAGATAAGTCTTTTCGGGTTTCAACTGTACTATAAAGAGGGACTATGCACAAGTTCAATTCTTGGTTCCTAGGATTTCTGTTTAAAATCTATTTGGGGCTTAAGTTAAATCATTTCAGATTCCTTTAATAAACCTTGTTTGAGTTCATATCCTTTTCAAATCAAACTCTAACTGAACTCAAACCGAGCGTTTCCCTTTTACAACGGACCAAGTTTTTGGAGTCTCATTGCGGTTGTGTTTTCCTTGAAAATCTCTCAAGTGCTTTTAAGCTACAACGGACCAAAAGCTTCCATTTACAATGACCACCTTTTGGGTCCGTTGTAAACATTAAACTTACTGGTTTCTGGTGTTCAATCCAATTCCTTTGTTGATGTATAACCAGTAAGCTCTCCTTCTGCGACGGACCAAGTTTTTGGGTCCGTTGTAAACTTGTTCTTAAAACTCTCCCAACGGACCAGCATTTGCTCAAAGCATGTGTCTGACGGACCAACTTTCTTGGTCCGACGTAAATGCCTTTTTCGCTGGTTTGGGTCCGTAGTTCTTTGAGCCTCTTGCATATTTTTGTCAAACCTTGTCAGATACAATCATTTCGTGTTGTCACTTCAGTCTGACATTGGCAAACGGCTACCTGTTGCAAATAACGGCTATTTGCTTCCTGTAGCCTATTTAAACAGTTCAGAGGCTCTTCCAAAATAGAATTTTTGCCATCTCTTGACATCTAGCATCCGAAAGCCAAAATTCCAAAAAGAGATCAAGCTCCATTCTGAAAAACAAAATCCTACACTCTTACAGCTCCCAGTAAAGTCTAGTTTCAGTTGTTTCTAGTGAACCAAGAGACAGGGCTTGTGGATGGTCTATTACTCTTGGAACTAGCTGTTCCTAGACGGCTTGCTGGTGATTTTAGTGCGACCTGTCCAACTGTGTTTGTGGAAGGCCACTATTATTGTGAAGAGGTTTTGACTCACCTCACCAAAGTGGTAAAAAGAGTTACAATAGTGAAAAATCCAAGATCGCCTCGTGAGTTCTTGGAGGAGCAATACTTCCGAGGAAGTGCTCTAACGGGGACGTAGGAGATTTCTCTCTGAACCTCGGTGAAAAATCTCTTGTCTCTGTGTGATAGTTTGTCTTTTCTTGTTCTCACTATTGCTTAAGTTGTTCTTAGTCTGTTGGTGCTTATTACGTGTGTTTGCTTAGATCTTATCTTTAAAGCTGTTTAGTCTGTCTGGTTTAATTTGTTTAAAATTGCCTATTCACCCCCTCTAGG
This sequence comes from Rhipidocladum racemiflorum, assembly GCA_036346355.1. Taxonomy (NCBI): domain Eukaryota; kingdom Viridiplantae; phylum Streptophyta; class Magnoliopsida; order Poales; family Poaceae; genus Rhipidocladum; species Rhipidocladum racemiflorum. The sequence continues at coordinate 3,874,362 of CM070582.1, forward strand.
CCTTACCGATCCTTTCAAGTGGTATCAGAGCAGGTTTTACTGTTCAAGCTTAATCGACTTGGGTAATGGCCGAGGGAAATGGGTCTGCTCTTTGTTAGTGTAGGAAGGGTTCCTGTTTTCGATGGCTCAAATTATGCTTATTGGAAAATTCGCATGAGATGTTATCTTGAGGTCGGCTATGACGTTTGGAGAGTGACAGAAAAACCTTTACCTCCACGCGTCATACGATGAACAGTCCTCTTCCTCGTAACCCACTCCTGGAGAAATTAAAAACATGCAATATGATGCTCGGCTAGAAATGCTATATTCTCTGTCTTAGCATAGAAGTTTTTGATAGAGTGAGTAATTTGTCTCTGCTTATGATATTTGGACCACTCTACAAGAAATTCATGAAGGTACCTCGATGTGAAAGAAGAAAAATATTTTGTTGTTAGAGAAAAGTTTGATCAGTTCAAAATGCTTCCTCAGAAAATGCCAATGATATGTTTTCTAGACTTAATCCTATTGTCAATGAACTTAAAGGTCTTGGTACTAAGGTTGATGATGTGGAAGTTTGCAGGAAAATGATAAGGGTGCTGCCACGTGCTTATCACAGCTTGATAACTTATCTATCAAACAGTGGAGATCTAAAAATTGACACCCTCTTGAGTTACTAGGAAAGATTTACGACACCTAACTTACTTTGGTGAAGAAGATGCACCCAAGAAGAAATCTATTGCTCTCAAAGCCAAGGATAAGGTGGAAGAGTCATCGAGTGAAGAAGATGATGCTTCAAGCTGTAATGAAGACGAAGATGTCGTGAAACCGGCCTTGCTTATGAGATCTGCAAACAAAATCATGAGAAGAGTTAATGCCAGAGACAGAGGGAAGGTATATAATCATTTTTCAAAGAAAAACCCTTTTCGAATATTACCTGCTTTTGAATGCAATGAAAAGGGACACATAGCTGCACGATGTCCAAACAAGAGCAAGAAGAAGGGCAAGGGCAAGGGCAAAAATGAAGAAACCGAAGAAAATGCCTACAATGAGTCACAAAAAGTTTCATCACAGAAAGAAGTTCTCCAAGAAACATTGGAGAAAGGGAAAGAAGGAGGCACATATTGGTGAAGGGGTCTCAGATGAAGAAAGTTCAAGTGATGAATCCTCTTCTTCCTCCTCTCGATGATGAAGATGGTTCAAGGTCTAAGGGGTTGGCTGGGTGGCGTTGGATGAATCTACTCCACCCTCACCTTCTCTGTCTGCTTGTCTTATGGCAAGAGGTGATGAGGACAAGGTAAATGATTCTCCTTCTTATGATGAGCTAGTGGAGATCATTAAAGAGCTTAATGATGCCTTGTGTGCTAAAACTTCTAAGGATAAATCTCTTAAGAAAACTATTGCCGCTTTAAATGATGATAATGACTTGCTTGTCTCTAAGGTCAAGATTCTTGAATCTAAGTATGAAGAAGTGAAAAACAAGTTTTACTGTTTAGAGACTAGTCATAATGAGCTCAATGTTGTTCATGATAATCTCACTCTTACTCATAATGATCTTGTCATCAATCATGATTTACTTACAATTGCTCATGATTTCTTGAATGCAACTCATGTATTACTTATTAAGACTCATGATGACTTGCTTGTCAAACATTGTGAACTAGAAATGAGTAAGGAATTAACTACAAGCAAATCAAAGAATGTTTCCACTCATGATAAATCTATTACCTGTGATTTGACTTGTGATGAAATTCATATTGCTAGCTCTTCTGCATGCTTAATGACAGTCATAGAAATGACTTGTGTACTGAAAGTCTCATGTTGGAAAATCAAGAACTAAGGTCAAAAGTTGCTAAATTTGACAAAGGTCTTGAAAAATGCTTTCTCGGAAGTGTCACTCTTGATAAAATTCTTGGAGAGCAAAAAGTCACCTTGGGCAAAAGAGGCATTGGATATAAAGCAGATAATATGCCCAAAGGATTATTTGCCAAAATCCAAGATAAATTTTGTCAAGAAAAGCACTAAGTGCTGCTCTTGTCATAGATTTGACCACGCTTCAAATGTATGCATGTATGCAAGCACGCTAAAACCAGGGCCAAAAGAAACTGCATGGTTGATGCTCACTACATGTTGTTTAAAGATTTCAGGGGAAAAATGAATGTGAAATTTGTCGGCCCCTCTAATCTTGATAGAAAGCTTAAAGCTGTTTGGGTGCCCAAATCTTTGCTTATTAATCCTTTTGGCCCCAAAATTGTTGAAACTAACATCCATGGACCCAAAAGCATTTGGGTACCTAAAATCAAGAAATGATTCTGTTTATTCAGTGAACTACAAGAGTGGTGGTCATCACTGGGTAATTGATGGATGCACTCAACACATGACCGGCTCATCAAGAATGTTCACCTCAGTTGAAAAAGAAAGTAATTCAAGTCACAAAATTACTTTTGGTGATAATAGTAGAAGAAAGGTAAAGGGAAATGGTAAGATTGCCATCTCTAATGATTATTCAATTGATAATGTGCTTCTTGTTGATTACATGAATTTCAATCTTTTATCGGTTGCTCAGCTGTGTGATCTTGGTTTCCATTGTACCTTTTCTCTTGATGGAGTAACTGTTTTTGACAAAAATGAAAAGCTTATCTTCAGAGGTTTTAGATTTCAAAATCTTTATCTAGTTGATTTCAACTCTAACTCCTCATGCATCTCGACTTGTCTGTTGGCAAAAGCCTCTCTTGGTTGGCTTTGGCATAGACGTCTTGGGCATGTAGGCATGTCTAATTTGAAGAAGCTTTTTAAAAATGAGTTAGTGGTGGGCTTGAAAGATGTAAAATTCGAAAAGGATAGATTGTGCAAAGGTTTGTCAAGCCGGTAAGCAAGTTGCAAATTCTCATCCTACTAAAAATATCTTGTCCACCACTAGACCTCTAGAGCTGCTGCATATGGATGTGTTTGGCCCAACCTCTTATGCCAGTCTAGGTGGTAACTCATACTGTTTAGTCATTGTGGATGACTTCTCTCGGTTCACTTGGGTATTCTTTTTACCTAATAAAAGTGAAGTTGGAAAAATCTTTAAAAATTTTGCAAAAAGGGCTCAAAATGAATTTGATTGCCCCATCAAGAAAATCAGGAGTGACAATGGAACTGAGTTTGTTAATACTAATGTCATTGATTTTTGTGTTGAGCTAGGAATAAAACATGAGCTGTCAGCTACTTATACTCCTCAACAAAATGGTGTAGTAGAAAGAAAAAACAGAACACTTATTGAAATGGCAAGAACCATGTTGGATGAATATGGAACACCGTGACGCTTTTGGGCTGAAGCAATCAACACAGCTTGTCATGCAATCAATAGACTCTATCTACATCGACTACTCAAGAAAACCTCTTACGAGCTGCTGGTTGGAAGAAAACCAAATGTTACTTACTTTCGTGTGTTCGGGTGCAAGGTCTACATCTACAAAAAGAGAACACACCTAGGTAAATTTCAGAAAAGGTGTGACTCAGGTATTATGCTAGGTTATTCTTCCAAATCTAAAGCCTATAGAGTTTTTAATAATTCAACTGGTTTGGTTGAAGAAACCTATGATGTAAAATTCGATGAATCTAATGGCTCACAAGGTGAGCATGAGAATTTAGGCGATGCAGGTGAAGATGCCTTGATGGAAGCAATGAAGAAAATGGAAGTTGGTGAAGTAAAACCTAGAGAAGATAATGATGAGAAACCAACAACTTCCATGATGCCTCAAAATGGATCACTACAAGAAGAAGATGAGAAGAATCAAGAAGGATTAAACTTGATTAAGAGTCATCATACTATTGCCAAAGACCACCCCGTGGATCAAATAATTGGGGATTTCAGTAAGGGTGTTCAAACTCGATCTAGACAAGCTTCCTTTTGTGAACATTACTCTTTTGTTTCTTGTGTTGAACCCAGAACTATAGATGAAGCTTTGGATGATGCTGACTGGATTATTGCCATGGAAGAAGAGCTTAATAGCTTCAAGAGAAATAAAGTATGGGATTTGGTGGAACGTCCAAAAGATCAAAATGTCATAGGAACAAAGTGGGTTTTCAGAAACAAGCAAGATGAAAATGGAATTGTCACTCGAAACAAAGCAAGATTAGTGGCACAAGGTTTTACTCAAGTAGAAGGACTGGATTATGGAGAAACTTATGCTCCTGTTGCTCGACTTGAAGCTATACGGTTCCTTCTAGCTTTTGCATGTCATTTTAATATAACTTTATTTCAAATGGATGTAAAGAGTGCTTTTCTTAATGGAATCATTGAAGAAACTGTTTTTGTTGAGCAACCTCCTGGTTTTGAAGACTTAAAATATCCAAATCATGTATTTAAGTTATCTAAGGCTCTCTATGGTTTAAAACAAGCCCCAAGGGCATGGTATGAGAGACTTAGGAAATTTCTACTAGAAAAGAATTTCAAAATTGGGAAAGTTGACCCAACACTCTTTTAAAAGACTTCAATGGTGCATTAATGATTTGCCAAATCTATGTTGATGATATAATCTTTGGTTGTACTAATCACTCTCTTTGCAAGGAATTCGGTGATTTGATGGCAAAGGAATTCGAGATGTCAATGATAGGGGAACTTACATTCTTCCTTGGATTTCAAATCAAGCAATTAAAAGGGGAACTTTCATATCACAAGAAAAATACATCAAGGATCTCCTTAAACGCTTCAAATTGGATGAATGCAAGCCACTCAAGACACCTATGGCAACAAACACACATCTTGATCAAGATATAGGAGGTAAGTCTGTTGACCAAAAACTCTTTAGATCCATGATTGGATCTTTACTCTACTTGACAGCATCTAGGCCTGATATCATGTTTAGTGTCTGTATGTGTGCTAGATTTCAGTCTGCTCCTAAAGAAGTACATCTTAGTGCCGTAAAAAGAATTTTTAGATATTTAAAGCACACTTCAACTATAGGCTTGTGGTACCCTAAGGGTGCTTCTTTCAATCTAATTGGCTACTCAGATTCTGATTATGCTGGATGCAAAATAGATCGAAAAAGCACCTCTGGAGGTTGTCACCTGCTTGGAAGGTCTTTAGTATCTTGGTGCTCTAAAAAGCAAAACTCTGTAGCACCGCTTCATCGCCGAGGCTGAATATGTGGCTGCCGGTAGTTGTTGTGCTCAGATTTTATTCATCAAACAAACCTTTCTTGATTACGGCATTAAGTTTGAAAATGTACCTCTTCTCTGTGATAATGAAAGTGCAGTGAAAATAGCAAACAATCCGGTCCAGCACTCACGAACTAAGCATATTGAGATCCGACATCACTTCATCAGAGATCATGTTGGCAAAAAGGACATTATGCTTAGTTATGTTAGAACTGATGACCAATTGGTGATATTTTCACCAAACCTTTAGATGAAGCGATTTTCAAGATCGAGAAATGAATTGAATATTATTGATCTTTCAAATGTTGTTTAAAGCTTGACTTCTTATTTGAACTATTTGCCTGTTGATTTACCTTGCAAGTTTTGAGTTTTAACATTAAGGGGAGTCAAGAATGTTTCCCAATACATCTCTTGTCACCTACTTATGTTAACAAAAATAAGTAGTGCTTGATGCAAGTAAATTGTTTTTAAAAATAAAAATTTATTATTTCAACTACTTAAAAAAAAAAAAAAATAGCTAGCCTCTCAAAGACATGAGTTCTCTTTATCAAGCTTGAATTTGTCTATAATCCCGCTTAAAAGAGTGGAACTCATACAAATTAAGAATTCTAAAAGTTCTTCAATTTCCTTTTGCAAGTTCTAACGGACTCGGTGACAAAGGTGGGTTTTCCATCTCTGACAGACCACTCTTGCTCAGAACACATTCACGACAGACTAAAGAAAGTCACCCGTTGTAAATGTCCTTCTTGCAAAACTGGTCCGCGTAAATAGAAAACTTCTTGCTTTCCTCAAATGAGTCCTGTGTGCTCTTGCAATTGCCGATTAAGTGAGGAAGTTGTCTTTTTCAATTGTCAACCAAACTCTTAAAGTCACTCTCACTTCCGCTGCGATTACTATTACTCGAATAGTAACTTTTGGTCCATCTCCTCCCAACACTCCCTTGTCCTCAAAATCCATCTCAGAAAATTACCACTCTCCCCTCTCTACTTCCTCTCCCGAGTAACATTCCTTTCTCCATCGAAGCAAACCCTAACCGGGTGTCGGACGGTGCTCGATTCTTTCGGAGAAGTGTGTTCAGGAAGTGGTAAGCTTTCTCTTCTGTTTTGATCAAATCTTAGTCCTAGAAATCTTTGTCTTAAGGTCTTTCCTCTTATCTCTGTAGACTTAGTCTGTTGCGTCAGTTCTTGCGCCGATCTGAGGTCTGAAAGACAGAGTGAGTCTGTTAGGTGTTTGACGAAATGCCTAGGAGAAAAGACACAGATAAAAGAAGTTTGATGGATAGACTTGGTGAGATAGTGTCAAAGAAGAAACATAAATCCACCCAGTCTTCACAAGGGACAAGACATCTAGAGGATACTCGCACTCGGCTTGGTTACAAAGGTCACAACATCAAAGCCTCCTAGAAAAGATAAGCAACTCAGATTCGATCCAGCTTTATGAGTCCGAATCTGATGATGCTGATTATGAGCCAAGTAGGGATCTCGATTCAAGAAGAGAACCTAAGTCACGAGATTGATATGTTAAGTGGAAATGAGCTAGCTACACTTGGAGGAAAAAGGTGAGGTCAATCGAGGCTAGTAAATGAAAAAGTTGGTTTCCTTTTGATAAACCCCACTAGATGAGAAGTTCATCACACTTCTTGAGAAAAACATCTTTTGGGATATAAGAATAGACATGACAAAAGGGAATGAAGATATACGCCTTGAGCAAACATCAGTTTGTTGATTGGAATCAAATTTGCTCCATAACTAGATCATACCACATACTTGATTGTGTTAGATCTACCCCAGGATTGCCGGAAATGGTGTCGTAACATTTCCTCATGGAATGAAGATAGAATCCTAGAATTCTATTCATCTTTGCTGGTAAACAAAAGAAGACACTATATTCTGTTTTCAATCGATGGAAAAATCGAAAAGTAAGAGCACCACACTTTGAATCATCAATTGGAGCCGCAGGACCTCAAGTTAACGTAACAAGGATTCATGACAAAATGTTTCTGGAAATAGATGGAGACAAATTGGAGATATGCTCGATCTTGACTTTCAGCTCATATTTATAGAGATATCACAGAAGAAAACTTCAATGCAAATCGAGCTAGTTGTTTGTGCGGAGAAGCTAAAACACTTGCTCTTGATCTTAAGGCACACGCTTTTTCCAAAATGCGGATATAAGGAAGGTGTCACTCGGTGTTAGCTTGGTCGCTTCACCTAATCCTCTCCAAGCAACCCATTGATCTCGATAGATTACATTTTTGGAGAAATGGAAGAAGCAATCTATAGAAGAATGGGAGTCCAACGCCTTTTGCTCGCAAATATCCGAATCTTTGCTAGCCCAAGGGATAATCTCACAAAGAAGAAAGTAGTAGATCTTTTACCTGTAAACCAAAGAAATACAGGTTGCTTAAACTACCCACTGAAGTTGCTGCCCAAGTACCCAGAGTACTGCCTGCATCAAATGATCCAAGTGATCATGAGGGAGACAGTGATGACAGCCCAGCTCATGATGGAGATGATCAACCTGTTTCAAGCCATCACAGTTCAGATCATCACAGCATTAGTCATCATACTCCAAGACTCAATACTCCTAGCTATCATAGCCATCCTCCTGTTACTCAGTATTTTGCACCTCCTCAGCCTGAAAACCGTGAGGAAACAGAAATTCTTGGAGGAAGTTCTCAGAAAACTTTGCAACAATCTGATGCACAAGATGAAGCAACTCAGATTTTCCTCAGTTCTCAATCCAATCATGAAACAGATGTTGCACTCAGCCAAGGTGGACATTTCAGTCCTAGTCACATTTCTCCAGTTTCAAGTCATCGCACCCTACCTCCAGCAGAACATTCAGTTATGGGTTTTCCTTCTCAGCATGATGAAAATGCTGAAGGAGATGAACTTGGAGAAATTGATAAGCTAAGAGAGCTTGCTGCTGCATCAAGGTTTGTTCAAGATCAGGAATTCAGACCTGCAGCACATGATCATGAAGCAGGAGGCTCTAGAGTTCCTCAAAAATTTGACTACCCTGCACTTCCATCACTCTGCTCATGAAAATATAGGAGAAAATCCAGATGATAGACAACATCATGCTTGGAATGAGGAACAGCCTGCTTGGTTCAACCTTTTTGAAACAAGATACAATTCAGAATTGAAGGATGTCCAAGAAAAATTTGCTGAAGAACAGAGGTTAGCTGCGTTAAGGCACACTGAGCACATGGCTGCTCTTCAGCAATATCATGATCAAGTTCAGAAAACTCATGAGTTGTTGAGTAAGATATATCAAGAACAGGGCAGATTAAAGGATGAAACTTCAAAGAATTTTGATATGCTAAAGAGCAATCAATGGGATCTGAGGACTTGGCTCACCCAAGTAAACACCAATCAAAACTTGCTCAAAGACAGGCTTTATGACCTCAATACCAAGCTGAATACTCAAGATACCAAGTTTCATCAGTTTGCTGATTTCTCAGAAAGGATGTTTAAGACCAATGATGACACAATTCATGGTGTAGAACACACTCTTCGAGGCTATATTGATCACTTTGATGCTTCAATAACAAATTTGGTATCAAATCAAGAACAGCTTGGTGACATCATCTTTGATCAGACAAATCCAATTCTTGACTCAGTTCATGATCTTCAAGAAAACTTTCAGAACTGGACAGTTGAGTCTCAGCCAGGAGATCCAGATTATCCAAGTTGGCATGATCAAATTATGGTTTCAAAGAAGACAACAATCAGAACAAACTACTCATTTCGGTCTTCTCCAAAGCATAGTGTCGAGTCAAAGAGCTTGACTTTGTTCAAAAGAACTTTCTCCAGGCGCAAGAAGTGATATTCTTTTTGGAGAGTTGATGCCAAAGGGGGAGAAATTAGTCTAGAGAGTAGTAGAAGTAAATGTGTGAACTTGTGTTTGCTTAACTTTGGTCTGTTGAAGTCTGTTGTAGTCTGTTGAAGTCTGTTGAAGTCTGTTGCTTCTTTATGCTTATTTTTTGGAATGTTGCTTCTTCCACTGTTTAGACTACTTGCTTTGAGTTTCTCTTAATCATAATTACTCCATTGTGTGTGCTTAAAATCTTTGAAAAATAGTTCTTGTTAAATTTAAGCACGGTTTTAGGGGGAGCTCATTCCTTTAAATTATACTTTTGTTCTGTCAGACTAACATTCTTTTGCAGAAGAAGGAAAGTTTTTATCTGAAATCAAGAAGGTTGTCATCAATCACCAAAAAGGGGGAGATTGAAAGCATCTAGGCCCCCTAATAATTTGTTTAAATTATTTGTTGGGTTTTGGTGCTTGATGATCAACTAAATCAGTCTTATCAGATTTCTTCAGAAAAGAGGATCAAGATTAAGGTTTCATTATTCTTAGTCCTTTAGCTCATAAGTCTTTTCAAGTCTTTTTAGATAAGTCTTTTCGGGTTTCAACTGTACTATAAAGAGGGACTATGCACAAGTTCAATTCTTGGTTCCTAGGATTTCTGTTTAAAATCTATTTGGGGCTTAAGTTAAATCATTTCAGATTCCTTTAATAAACCTTGTTTGAGTTCATATCCTTTTCAAATCAAACTCTAACTGAACTCAAACCGAGCGTTTCCCTTTTACAACGGACCAAGTTTTTGGGTCTGTTGCAGTTGTGTTTTCCTTGAAAATCTCTCAAGTGCTTTTAAGCTACAACGGACCAAAAAGCTTCCATTTACAAATGCACCACCTTTTGGGTCCGTTGTAAACATTAAACTTCTTGGTTTCTCGTGTTCAATCCAATTCCTTTGTTGATGTATAACCAAGAAGCTCTCCTTCTGCGACGGACCAAGTTTTTGGGTCCGTTGTAAACTTGTTCTTAAAACTCTCCCAACGGACCAGCATTTGCTCAAAGCATGTGTACGACGGACCAACTTTCTTGGTCCGACGTAAATGCCTTTTTCGCTGGTTTGGGTCCGTAGTTCTTTGAGCCTCTTGCATATTTTTGTCAAACCTTGTCAGATACAATCATTTCGTGTTGTCACTTCAGTCTGACATTGGCAAACGGCTACTGTTGCAAATAACGGCTATTTGCTTCTGTAGCCTATTTAAACAGTTCAGAGGCTCTTCCAAAATAGAATTTTTGCCATCTCTTGACATCTAGCATCCGAAAGCCAAAATTCCAAAAAGAGATCAAGCTCCATTACGAAAAACAAAATCCTACACTCTTACGGCTCCCAAGAAAGTCTAGTTTGATTGTTTCTAGTGAACCAAGAGACAGGGCTTGTGGATGGTCTATTACTCTTGGAACTAGCTGTTCCTAGACGGCTTCTTTGGTGATTTTAGTGCGACTGTCCCAACTGTGTTTGTGGAAGGCCACTATTATTGTGAAGAGGTTTTGACTCACCTCACCAAAGTGGTAAAGAGTTACAATAGTGAAAAATCCAAGATCGCCTCTGTGAGTTACTGGAGGAGCAATACTTCTGAGGAAGTGCTCTAACGGGGACGTAGGAGATTTCTCTCTGAACCTCGGTGAAAAATCTCTTGTCTCTGTGTGATAGTTTGTCTTTTTCTTGTTCTCACTATTGCTTAAGTTGTTCTTAGTCTGTTGGTGCTTATTCTGTGTGTTTGCTTAGATCTTATCTTTAAACTGTTTAGTCTGTCTGGTTTAATTTGTTTAAAATTGCCTATTCACCCCCCCCTCTAGGCCTTACCGATCCTTTCAGGCTCCTTGCAGGTCATGCCAATTCCCAAGTGCATATGATCAAATCGGACAGAACCTATCAAAAGTACTCATGTAATAATCCTTTTGCCAAACTATATGAAGATTGAACTCAAGGCAAGAAGCATGTCATCTTTTGACAATTCAATCCATCTCTTGTATCCATGATATGTTAATAAGTTGTGCTTGACTCCTCAATCATAGTATGACATGCACTTCCTTAATCATATCACACGAGTGGCCTAGACATATATCTCGGTTACACTAGAGTGGAAAATTCCATCTTGACTGCTCACTTCCCTCTGTATGTTTCATAGTAAACATGAAAGCAACCTTTATAACTATCCAGTTAGGAAATAATGTTTGGTAACTCCAAGGTAAACTATTACACATGTAGGGAATGTGACAATCTCATGTCTAAGGATCATACATCTACTATGTATGAGCTACACTGATGACACATAAGAATGTAACATTCTCGTAGTGTCCCATTGCGGGTCTATCTAACCCATGTTCTTCAACATGCATTCACAATGTATAGATGATATCTCCATATCCCATGATATATTAAATATGATCATCTATCAATACATGCGCTGATCTATTCATCGTTGTCTTCTACGACGATATCCGATCAGAGATTATAGAATTATATCAATAAGTAAAGAGTTTCATAAGTAAAAGAAAGATAAGTTTGTCTCAAGATGTGTGAGAAGAAACAAAAGAAAGATAAGTTTGTCGGGAATCTTTCATCGCAGTTCGATGCCCAAACGCTAAGCGTTTGAACAAGTACACCGCAAAGGGCAAATGCATAGGATACGATACAACATACTTATTTCATAACCATGCAGAATAGCTTATCAACTAAAGAAGTCAACAATAAGTGGAGCTGCTCAAACCCAACACCAACTCCCACGCAACCAAACCAAAAGCTCCAGCAGAAACAGCAAAGTGGATCACCAGCACGCAGACCACATACTCCCTGTATTAAATATGGGATTCCCGTTGTCCCGTACTCCTCGTACCCACGCGTGGTGCTGGTTGCGCATGTGGCCACACGAGTAGCGACGTAGGGCAACGCATATGTGGCCAGGCGGGTAAGAGCAAGTACACAATAAGGCCATGTCAGCTGTCTTTTAGTTTGTACATGTCAGCTTTGGTCTATGTGGAAAAGTGAGAAAAGATGAGAGAGAATATAGCTGGCTCTTATTTAGGCCCTGTTTGTTTCAACAGAGGATTGTAGAAAGCAGTTTTTAAAAGTTGCAAGGTCAACGGACAGAAAACTTTCAATCTGGATTGTAATAATCTGGAAGCCAGATTGTAGCAATCCCACAATCCACTCTGGAGGAGCTTTCCTCAGCTTTTTTTTTGCAAAAGACCACAATACCCATCCAACTTCAGTGAAAATTACCCACCATTGCCCCCTACTGTTCACACAGACTTTTCAACCTATAATCGAGGGTACTACAAACTTTTGCCAAGCAGAAATAGCAATCCAAACACACTATAATCTGGGTTGCCAAACAGCCATTAGTTTTTCAGCCCTCAGCTTTTAACAATCCAGCTTTTAAAATCCAGATTTTAATTAAAGAATCTTAAAAAAGAGAGGAAAGAATCGGTGTTAGACAAATATAAAACTCTAGAGGGTGAATATGGGATTAAAGAGGGCGAATATGAAACCCTGAGAAAGAATTGGAGGAAGACTAAAAGGACGAATATGGGAAAGAATCGGTGTTTCATGGTTTGCAGTTCGCACTTCTCAGTCTTCCTACTCCCTCTTGATCAAGGTTCAAAATTTCATTTTCGGTTCATATCTTGTCACTCTCCAAAATCCAAAATTTCTATGAAATCTCGTTATTTTGGATGAAATCTAAACGAAATCCGAAAAGCAAAATTCAAATTCGGTTCTTTTTTGACTGAGATTTCCGAGTTCTCTCCGAGATTTACCGAGATCTCGGTGATTTTTAACCGAACAGAAATTGGTCAAAAAATCGTTAAAAATTTAAAATTTTTTGTGGATGATCCTAGCACATCACTAATGTGCCCAAAAAAATTTCAGATGATGATCAAGCCTGAGGAATTTTTAAAAATTCAAATAGTGCTACTGTTTTGATAAAAAGGCTAACCAACAAATTTTAACCGAATGAAAAATGATGCAAACCACGTTAGAAACTTTTAAATTTTTTTGTGAATGGTCCTGACATATCCATAATATTTCCATAAAATTTTTAGATGATGATGAAGTTTGACGAATTTTCAAAAATTCGAACAGTGTTACTGAAGGGTGATTGACAAATTTCAACCGAATGAAAAATGGTTTGAACGGTGTTAAATTTTTTTTTAAATTTTTATGTACAGTCATGATGCATCAATAATGCTTCCATAAAATTTTTAGTTAATGATAAAGCTTGAGAAATTTTTAAAAATTCTGATCTGCTAGAATTAATGTGCATAGGTTAACTGGATAATCTATCGACTGTCCCACATGGAAAACGGCGTGAAGAATCCAATCCGGTAAAAAAAACCAATATTTCTGTGAAATTTACCAATTTCATGCATGTAGCATTTGTATTTTTTCTTCAAATTGTTATAATTTTGCCGAAATTATGAAACTCGAATTTCGGTGAAATTACTAATTTCAGGTAAAAAATTCGGACAGTGTTACTGAATACCCGACTAACAAATTTCACCCGAATGAAAAATGGTTCAAACCATGTTAGAAAATTTTTAAAATTTTTATGGATAGTCATGATGCATCACTAGTGCTTCCATAAAATTTTTAGATAATGATAAACCTTGAGAAATTTTTAAAAATTCTGATCTGTGAGAATTAATGTGCATAGGTTAACTGGATAATCTATGGATTGTCCCACACGAAAAACGACGTAAAGAATCAAATCCGTTAAAAAAAAACCAACATTTTTGTGAAATTTACCAATTTCAGGCATGTAGCATTTGTTTTTTTTTTCTTCAAATTTTTATAATTTTACCAAAACTATGAAACTCAAATTTTGGTGAAATTTATCGATTTCAGGTAAAAATTTCGGACAGTGTTACTGAAGGGTGACCGACAAATTTCAACCAAAATGATTCAAACTATGTTAGAAAATTTTTAGAATTTTTATGGATAGTTTTGACGCATCACTAATACTTCCATAAAATTTTTAGATAATCATAAAATTTGAGAATTTTAAGATAGTAATAAAGCTTGAGAAATTTGTAAAAAACCTGATATTAGAATTAATGTGCATAGCTTATAACTTAAATTTCGGTGAAATTTAGCAATTTCAGGTTGTGTAGCATTTACATTTTCCCCCCAAACTTTCGGGTCCGAAATTACCTGGAACAATCGATCAACAAGAGGAAAAAAAAAATTTAGATAATCATAAAATTTGAGAATTTTTAGATAGTAATAAAGCTTGAGAAATTTGTAAAAAACCTGATATTAGAATTAATGTGCATAGCTTATAACTTAAATTTCGGTGAAATTTAGCAATTTCAGGTTGTGTAGCATTTACATTTTCCCCCCAAACTTTCGGGTCCGAAATTACCTGGAACAATCGATCAACAAGAGGAAAAAAAAATGAGCTGCGCCGTCCGTGGGATTCGAACCCACGACCACACGGTTAAAAGCCATGCGCTCTACCGACTGAGCTAGGACGGCTTGATGTATTGATTGGGTACATACGTATTAGTATTGCAACATGTTCATGCAATTTGCGTTTAGCAGTTGCATTGTCCCACTCGAGGGAGCATTTTCGTCCCGAAGCGTGTATATAAGCGACACCAGAAACATCGCTTCCGTCGCGTTGTGAGTACGGCGTAAAATGGTAACCAAGTTAGCTGCCGGCAAACTCAAATTAACGAATTTCAAACGAAAATTGAACTTCTCAAATTTTACTCAAAAATCCATTTGGTATCTTGATATAACTTGGCCAGCGTATCATCTTACGAGGCAAAACAGCGCACTCATCGTATCACACGTGCAGTACTGCTATGTAAAATTGAATCAACGTGTTGTTTAAACTGAGTTACAAAGTTTAACGTGAAGCAATTGGAGCCGTCCTTTTGCGGCGACAAAACCCAAACGGCCGACCTGCACAAGGTGTGGGAGATCCGCGCGCTCAAGAAGAAGCCCGACGAGCCCGCCGCCCGCCGCCCGCCGCCCGCGCGATCCTCGACCGCGTCGCCAAGCAGGTCGAGCCCATCATGCGCCGCCGCAAGACCGAGTTCTCGTGAGCGTGCTAGCAACCCTAACCCTAGCCGTATCCTCCTTGCGCATCAATCTCTATCCCTCTCAACGATCGATCGGTCGATCCCGTGTTCCGGGGGTGTGATTTTTCCATTGTGGTTGTGGGATCAGGCCCAAGAACCCGATACTTCTGGGGCTCAACGTCGGCGGGGGAGTCGAGGTGAAGCTGCGGCTGCGCCGCGCCGGACGCGACTACGACTTCATCCCTCACGAGGAGGTGCTCGACACCATGCTACATGAACTCTGCCGCATTGTGCGCGGGCCCCACGACGCGCAGTTCTACAAGCTCTGGGACGAGCTTCGCAAGGTCCGCACTCTGATGTTTGTGTGCTTGTGCTGGTGCTAGAAAATTTAATGGTTCAGCCGGAACTGCGGTTTGATGGTATAGTAAGATGCCCGTGCGTTGTAACGGAATTTCAAAAGAGAATAATACATAATTATAATGCAGGATTATAAACCATACAATAAATCAATTTTCTGTAACACACATATCAAGCAAAACATATCTTTGTAAGCTAGTAAATAAATCAAATCATCTATATTGAGTTGTCCTGCAGATTTACAACTGTAGGTTAGCAAAGCAATAGTGACTCATTTACTGGGCCTTGGGCCCCTACTGTTCTGGCCCAAGAACAGCCTGACAAACTCACAATCATCACTAACTCATTCTTATAATAGTTAAGATATGCATTGGCTTACAATGTGGTGCTCGCGTGCACGAGACTATCGAAAGGGGGGAAGTTGTCCATAATCCCTTGCGAGCTGGCACATTTCCCAGTAAGCTTGGTTCAATTGATTCTGAAACAGCATTCAACCCAGGGTTGACTTTTTGGGATGCTGTCCTATATGATCATCAACAGTTGGTATAGATAGAATTGATCTTGTTTAGTACATATGCAGACACAAACCAGCTGACCCACCTTTTGGTCTTTGTAAATGTGTGGGAACATGAATCTACGTGTATAATAGAGGGAGCACATGACTTAACTCTATACCATTTTGACACACTTAACTGAGGAGGATCAATTTGGAGTAAATTAATAGAGTCCAACTGTGGTTGCCAAATAGCAGCACGAAATGTATTTAAATAGGACAGATGCATTTTTGACATCATTCAAAAGAAAGTAGTGGTTGTGGCAGGGTCTTTGTTGCAGGTTTCAAAAAATTGACGAAAATCGCTCGATTTTCGCTCGTATTGACGTGGTCTGGCTTCTTAAACCGCTCAATAAACCGGTCCAATTCAAAAAAAAATTCGAAAAAATTTACGTGATGTAAACCTGTCGAAAATCGGTGGAAAAAATTGACGAAAATCGCTCCGAAAATCGATCGCCAAAAATGTTCAACTAGTCTGTCGATTTTCCACGAAAATCGTCGATTTTTTATTTTATTTTTTTTTAAATTTTGATTTTTGAAACTATACTATTTTTGATGATTTTCGACCGATTTTTGGCTCGATTTTTCAATTTTTGAAAATTGATTTTCGCGTGATTTTCAACAAAACGATAAGTGAAACCCTGCATTTGAGACGTGGCTTACCAGTACAAACATTTATCCCAAAAGATTGCATGATGTAACTTAGGGCTATATTTTCCATGTCTCAAATTGTTTATAACTCAAGCTTGTCCTTAGTTGGATGTGTAGGATTTTGAGGTAGTGAACTGTTAATGCTGTGTTGACATATCCTTATATTTCACCTCCCACAAACACCTTTCCCAGTTTTGTTGTGTCAGATATTTTGTAATGATTACATAGTACTTTAGGAAAAGAAATATCAGAGTTGGAAACAATTTCATGTCTATAAGAAACAGAAAATGTGTTTGTGTTTAATTCCAAATGGCCAAATGGGCTTATCCTGAATTGAATTAACAGCAACGGAAGTATCTAATTTAGTAGTCACTTTATTTATCCTCAGAAATATCACAATTTGTAGCTATCTGCTGACCTCACCAAAGAAATTGCTCAAAAGGAAGTGATTAAACTATCTGTTCAACATTTATAATGTTCCCTATGTTGTTGGTTATACGGAGAACTTCTCACTGTCAACTACTGGATGATATAACAGAATCATTCCCTGGAGTAGCTCCTAATACAAATAACACAAACCTTCTTCAATTTATCCGCCACCACCATCTCTTCGGAAAATTTGGAATACTATACAACACATGTCACGTATTTACAGATGTACACAACATGTTTGCATATTTACAGAAATCTCTACTATTCCTGAAACCTCAAAATTCGTTTACCCTTTACCGAAACCTCAAATTTCGTTTTCGGTGTATTTGAAAATTCAAATTTCGGCAAAGGTTAAAACCGAAACCTGGTATTTCGGGTATGAGGTGGCACCTCATACCCGAATCCTCAAATTTCGGGTATGAGCTGCCACCTCATACCCGAAATACCAGGTTTTGGCTATGAGTTTTTTATTTTTTTATTTTGAAATTTTAGAATTCTATACAATTTGTTACCCATATTTGTTACCCGTATTTACAAATGTAAACAAAATGTTTACGTATTTACGGAAAACCCAGTCATATCCGAAATTTTAAAATTCATTTATTCTTCCCCGAAACTCGAAATTTCGTTTAAGTTGTATTTGAAAACTGAAATTTCGTTTAACTTGTATTTGAAAACTGAAATTTCGTTTAACTTGTATTTGAAAACTGAAAATTCGGGCGAGATCAAAACCGAAATTTGATATTTCAGCAAAGCATTGAAATTTCGGCCAAGCATAGAACCATTACCAAAATATCAAAGTTCGGCCAAGTGTTATACCAAAAATTGAAAGTTCGGCTAAGGCTGGCTAAAGCAAAGTGATTTCGACAGCACTTTGCTTGCTGGCTCTGTTTGCTATTTCGGTAATGGTACTAGGCAATTTCAATGCTTTGTCAAAATTTCAGTTCATTACCGAAACATCAATTTTCGGTAATGACCTCTCCCGAATTTTGATTTTTCAAATACCAGTTAAACAAAATTTCAGTTTTCAAATACAACTTAAACGAAACATGAAATATTGTCTAACATGTATTTGAAAAATCAAATTTCGGTAAGTCTAGTGCAATAACCCTAAGTATAGTCGACAACAACTCATGTTATGAATAGTTCAGCTTATTGAGACAGAATCAACGACATTGCAACGGAGAGCCCTCGTAGTGAACGAAATAACGGCAACAACATAGCATTACAGCAAAGGAAATGCAGAAATAATGGCTTGAAGTTAACATGCCTTAGGTGAACGAAACAACAAGGGGCCTTCTGCTACATTACTGAGTGCGCCGGGGATATTTCCCCTTGCACAACCCATCCGTGCCTGCCGCCCTGGTCCTAGCCGCCCTCTCGCGTTTCCTCTCACGCTCGGCCTCCCGCTCGGCTGCCAGGCGCTGCCGTTCGGCCTCCCTCTCTGCACGCATTTCTTCGGCAACCTTCATGCGCTTCTCCTCCTTCTGCTGCTCACGGCACTGCAGCTCTACCATAGCTCTACGATGCGAGTACTCCCAATTCTGCATCCTCTCCATCTCAGGAGACTGCTCCGCACCGTAGAATCTGATGAACTCGCATAATGGAGGCTGCAGTTGGTGACAACAGATGGTATAACAGTGTTAAGGTTTGGACGGTCTGATGCAACACCAAATGCGAGTACGAACATACCAGGCTTCTCCGCCGCATCCGCATCCGCATCCCCAGCATTGGCTCAGAGTCGTGGTTGCGGCAGCTCCAGTACCTCATACCGTATGTGTATGAGTTGTCTACAGACTGCCGAAAGTGGTAAGGATCCCCGCATAGGCACATGGGGACCTCCGTGCCTTCGGGGATGGATTCGACAACGCTTTGCCTTGGGGGCGAAGGGAACTCCATTGGCACCGGTTGGTTGGGCGGCGAACTTGTGCTTCGTGGTTTGGATTGCTTGCTTCGTGTGATTATTCGGAGTCGACCACTGGGGTTTAAATAGCCAGCTACCAGCCATAGGAGAGAGTCGGCTAAAGTTTATTGCTGGTATGGTGGTAGTGGATGTCTATCACTCCCTCAGCCGGTTTTTGTATTGCAGTGCTGGTGAGGGGCTTTTCCACATAACTGGAGCATGGTTGTGACCCATTATGAAAGCTGTAATGACTGTATGAAAGCTACAATGACTGTCACGCTTTGTGAAAGCTGCACGAGCTGTCGCGCTTAGGAAAAGCTGCATGAGCTGTCGCGCTTAGGAAAAACTGCACTAGCTGTCACGCTTCGCCAAATGTGATGGATGCTTTCATTTATGACACGGCAATGATGTGTCGTGCATACAGTAGGTTGGAAAAGCAGACGCGGATGTGTTGTGTTCTCACATCGTTTGAGAAAGTAAAAGCGACTGATTGGACAACACTCTGCACACCACCAAGCAACAAAGCACCAGCAATCTCGGAGCAAAGCGACAAGGTCAACTAGAATGCTTTCTACAGTTTTGTGGATGACAAAAGCTGAAAGATGTGATACGACATAAGGTTGCAAAAGCTGATATGACAAAAGATGAAATAGTTGACATGACAGCACATTTGGAAAACTGATTTGACAAAAAGCTAGAAAAGATGACAACACGCACGCCTAGCTTTGTCAGAGTGAAATTACAACACGCTGGGTACTAATTTATCAGCTCGAATTGAACACACTGGCAGCAGCTTTGATAGGCCACCTACACAACATGTTGGTTGCTATAAATATGGAGGCACCCAGCATATACATTCCACACTGAGCATTTTCATATCCTCTTCTTCCTCTTGCTCAATACTTCTTCGTCATCCCACTTCGTCTCTTTTGTTAAGGCCATGTCTCAGACCTCAAGCTCAGCGAATCGTAGGGCCCTTGCGCTTGCCAACGCAAGATGGGTCAATTGCCCTAATTGCCACGTAGAAGCTAATGTGTTATACTCTACCACTCCGACAAATAACGGTCGGGTGTTTTATAAGTGCCCCAATTTCTCTGTAAGTCAAAATATATTTCAATTTCTTCAGGTTTTTCGATGATTACTCTCCTGCGCGAGTTGGTAATAATATAACAATGTTTGCACCGTCATGCAGTCTACAGGATGCCAATATTTTTAGTGAGCAGACAACTTGAATACACCGAGAGAGCATCCTACTACGATAGTACCAGAGAGGACCCTGGCCGGGGTAGAGCAGAGGATGGACGTTGAGCAAAAACTTAACATGCTAACGTTTAAGGTGGAGCGTATTTTAGATCACATAAAGTGGTTAGAAAAGATGATGTACGTAGTTATCCTTGTGTTAGTTTTTTCTGCAGTTGTGCACTAGTCCGTGATGTACGCGTCATGCATGTTTAAATCTTTTTCTATGTCGTGCAATGGAACAGTTCAGTTTGCGTGGTCTATTTTATCTCATTTTAATGGATGCTTTCGTTTATGACACGCCTACCCATAGCGCGAGCTATCATATTACTAGGGTAGAGTTAAAGCTGAGTACTTTATTGAGCTTCTTCACAATGCAACTGAAGGGGCTGAGAACACTCGTGGTCAACGGACGGACTAAGTTCTAATTTCATTGAGACTACTGATGTAGTCTTTCGAGTGTAGATGAATAAGCCAAAGAAGAAGTGAAAAAAAATAAAGGTGGTGGCCCCGGCAGTCACTCCTCGTCGATGATTTGGATCTGGCTTGCGGTGTCCTCGGCCTCGTCCTGCGGCGTTGCGGTGGCGATGTCCGCGTCTTGAACCTCCATCAGCCCGGCCACGTGCGCCGCCGCCTCGCGCACTCGCGCGTGTACCTGGGCCTCGTCTCCCTCAATACCGGCGGCAACAACCATCGGATCGAATGAGGCATCGCGGCTAGCGCAAAGAAAGCCAAAGACGAACGTCGCAGTGGTAACCGCGACTTCCTGCCCTTCTCGTGTGGAGTGAGCGGCCAAGGCGGCTGGCAAGCCGTTGAGTGTCTCGGCGACCCGAGTAATGCTATGGGCGTACTGCAGGGCTGATGGTTCGATCGTCTCGCGAAGGGCCACCCCAAGCGGCCGTAGGCATATCGCCATGCGCTGGTAAGCTGGTCCGAGCATGACGGTGAGGTTGTGCAGCATGCGACGTAGCTCCCCCACCGCCTCCTCCTGCGCCGCCTTGGCCTCCTGCGCTATGAGCGTGGCCGCCGTGATCACCCTCTCCTGGGCTAGCAGTGCCTTCGCTTTGTCTTTCTCCTCGCGCAGCGCCATGATCTGTTCGGCCAGTTGCGCTTCGTGCTGGATGGCCGCCGTGAGGAGGGCTGACGAGGCCGCGTGCGCCTCGCCAAGTTCGGCAAGCAGTGTGGCCAGGCGGGAGGTTGAAGCGTTGGGGATGACCGAAGCGGGCTGGGCGAAATCTTTGGCGCCGACGGCGTCCCACGTGGGCGATTTGAGGCGCCAGGTGGAGCACCTTGGGCGGCCACCCTCGAAGGCAACCGAAAGCTGAATGTAGCCGTTAGCGTGAAACCGCATACCTGGCGGCGATGCGATGAGCCTTGGTGCCAATGTGGTCGGCACCACCGGAGTTGGCGTGGGCAGAGCGGATTTCGATGGAGTTGGCACCGACGGGGACGGCACCGAAGGAGTTGTCGTCGGTGGAGCCAGTGCCGAATCCCGGGCAGCGGACGTCATCACCGAAGATGAAGACGCCGCCACTAATGACGCGGCCGCCGGAGTCTGTTCCTCGATGCGAGGCCTTTTCGGGATAGCACCTAAGGCGTCCGGATGGACCGGGTGCTTACGGCCACTCCGATCCTCAGCAGAGCCCGAGTCCATGATTATGAAGGGACTGCAGGCCAGCAGCGTCGCAGGGCCGGTGGAGTCCATCGCAGTAAACATGTTGATGATCCGGAGGCGCTCTGCGAACTCTAGATGGCATAGAGGTTGGACCCTGGTGGGGAAATCCAGACCGCCCAGTATTGGCGGGAGCAGTCCGGGCAGCCATTTGGAGATTGCGGGACCGTCCAAGTTCCCTTCACCTGCCCAAGAAAGGAATACAAGATTGTTGGTTGATGGCGACCACAAAAAAAGATACACACTCATAAGGAGACTGGGAAACTCACGGCCCGGGTGCGTGCGGGTCAAGTCGTTGTCACCGAATCTTGCCATCTTTGGCGAACACGTCGACGAAGGGGGCTGATCCTCCGGCCAACGAAGTACCGGACAACCAGCGCCCCGGTCAGGCCAGCGTCTCGCAGCCAGTTGACGCGGGCCGCCATCGACAGGATGACTGCTGTCTCCTCGACAAGCGAGCCCCAACTCTCGCGGGCATCTGTCGGCGCGATGGGCACTGCGAGAGCATCGATCCCGCTATCGTCGCCGGCATACAACCAGTCGTTCCACCACGCCTTCCACTTTGACTTCGCTTGGAAAGAAATGTAGCGGGCAACCGACCCATCGCGGAGGCAAAAATGGCAACTCCCCACGGCCTCACCATCGGCGAGCCCACGGAGAGTGTAGAAGTACCGGAAGAGAGGAATTACCCCTACGAACATCTCGCAGAGGTGTGCAAAGATAGCGAGGGTGAGGACAGAGTTGGGAGTGAGGTGAAGGTGGCTGATTTCGTAGAAGTGGAGGACAGTGAAGAAGAATTCGGAGAAGGGCGGCACCAAGCCCGCCAGCAATCCCCAGGCGAAGACGAAGATCTCCCTGGGTTCGCACCGCGGTGTGAGGGTTCCATGGCGGAGTTGGAGGGAACCCTCGACTGCGATCCTGGAGAGCGCCGCCACCCTCGCCCTGTCGACAGAGGAACCTGGGAAGGATTGCGCCATTGGAGCAAGACCAAGGGTTTCAGATGTAGGAGTTGAAAGGGCAGAAAGCAACGTCCCCAGGAGCAAGAAAGAGCGTAAAACCGCTGGTCATGGAGTCACGTACATATAGGCTCCTCACACGAGCGATCAGCCTACGTGGCAGCCTGGGGAGCAGGCGGGCCAACAGGCCCCACTCGACGGGAGTCCGGGCCACGTGGCAGCCTGGCAAACAGGCAGGGCAACAGGCCCCACTCGCCGGGCAACCGCCCCACTTGTTGTCATATCACATTTTTCAGCCTTCGGTCATGGCAGCTTTTTCTACATTTTGTCATATGAGTGTTTCCAGCGTGTTGTGTTATCACCCTTGTCAGCCTTTTGGCATATCACCATTGTCAGTCTTTTGTCATATCAGCATTTGGAGCTATTTGTCGTTGTTGTTTATTTCTAATACGTTCATTTGTCATACCACCCTTTTCAGCCTTTTGTCATATCATCATATTTAGCTTTGTGGCATTTCAGCTAACAGACGAAAGGATGCAAGGTGGCGCCCAAGTGGGCGTTCATGCCCCACTCGTCGGGCGACTGGCCCGCGTGGCGCCCAGGCCAGCAGGAGGGCGTTCAGGCCGCACTTGTCGGATGACCGGCCCATGTGGCGCACTGGCGAGCAGGAGGGCTGTCATGCCCCACCCGCCAGGCAAGCAACCCACTTGTTGTCATTTCACATTTTTCAACCTTTTGAATTGGCATCTTTTCTGCATTTAGTCCTATCAGTGTTTTAAGCATGTTGTCATGTCACCCTTCTCAGCCTTTTGGCATATCACCATTGTCAGCCTTTTGTCATGTCAGTATTTCGAGCTATTTGTCATTGTTGTTTATTTTTAATATGTTCATTCGTCGTATCACCTTTTTCAGCCTTTTGTCGTATCGTCATATTCAGCTTTGTGGGATATCGGCTAGCATACAAAAGGACGCAAGGTTGAATGATTGTTGTCGGTGAATATGGTAGTCCATACACGGGAAAAAAAAACTGCTCCATTCAACCGAAAAATATAACCTAGAATAACTTGGTAAACATAACATAAAGCTTCATTATAGTACAAACTGCATTACAGTACAACACATAACACATAACAGCATTAGAACTTTCCCGAATCATCACTATCGATGTCAATGCCCTCATCTTCGAAGAACTGCCAACGGTCACGTTTGCCGTCATCATCGCTATGGTAGTTAGACGGAACAACTAAATTAGGGTCTACAGCTTCGAGGTTTCCTTCTACGGCGCGCTGAAGGAACCGATCATAAGCTACAGGGTAATCTTCTTGTTCAGGCTGTTCTCCTTCTGTTTCCGGTAATTCACGTAACGTTAGGCTATTGAGTTCCTACCCAAGGTCCATCATCTGCTCTACCCTGGGCAGCGTCCTGTCTGGTATTGTAGTAGTAGGATGCTCCCTTGATGTATGCAGGCGGTCAGCCCACTGAAAATATTAGCATCTGGTAGGCTACACAACAGTGCGAGCATGGTTATATCAAACTCGAGCAGGAGAATAATCATCAAAACATGAAGAAATCGAATTACATTTAGACGTACAGAGAAATTAGAACATCTATAAAACACACGTCCGTTTGACTCGATAGATAATCTAAACAGCATGGTAAATTCAAGTGTATTTATATGCAAAACTGTAGGCCATTCTAATCTAGTAGTGCAGGCTGGTTCAGCATATGGTTCTGACCTGATTGCCATTTGATTTCCTGCATTCATTTTCGCTCCAGTATGATCATCTATAGCACACAATAAAGGTCTTTAACTTAATGACATTTGCATCTGTGAAAGTATGAAGACTAATGTTCTATTTTACTAGTTAGTATGATTGATCTCAATTGAACACTGACAGCGATTTCATGTGGTTCTCACAGGATTACACTTTCGGGCAGGCATCTGCTGCATTGTCAATATAAATTGCCTTATCAGCAGCGGTTCTGTCTGCTAACACTGCATGTCAGGTCTGTCAAGTTGCAGAAAAAAAAAATCTGGCTCATGGTATTTACCATCTAAACCATCCTTTTTGGAACATCTATATAGAGCAGCAAAACAGTGACCTTAATCTTGCACGGTTGCACCTCGATCGAACGCGGTATGGCGAATTCGTCACAAGGTTTGCTTGGGACTAGGGCTGTAAACGGGCCGAATTCGAGCGGGCCTGGGGCTGTCAGGCTCGAGCTCGGTAAGGCTCGAGCCGAGCTCGAGTTGGGGTCCGAGCCTAGATCCAGGCTCGAGCTCGGCTCGGTCCAAGCTCGAGTAGGTTCGAGCTCGGCTCGAGTAAGCTCGGTAAGCTGATAAGCTCGAATAAGCTCGGTAAGCTCGAGTAAATTCGGTTAATCTGGTAGGCTCGGTAACAAGCTCGAGTAAGTTCGGCTCGAGTAAGCTCGATAACAAGCTCGAGAAAGTTCGTTTCACGGAAGCTCGATCCAAACTCGAGTAGGCTCGTGAGCTATTCGAGCTCGGCTCGGTGAAGCTCGCGAGCTTGAAGGCAGGCTCGAGCTCGGTTCGTTCCAGGCTCGAGCCGAGCTCGAATCGAGCCCGAAACGAATCGAGCTCAAACAGTTTGCGAGCCTCGAGCTTTTTTTACAGCCCTACTTGGGACCAATGGCTTACCGTGCATTGCGTGGTCAAGGTCATGGTCATCAATCAATCTATCTATCAGTCTATCTATTATATTGTTGAAGTAAAGCCAAAAGAAGCTATAACATTCACTTTAAGGGCAAGAAAATGTCATTAATTGGAGGAAAACAAGAAAAAGATCAAATCGTTGATCTTGATGGCTCAGATTAGAACGGTTTAGATTAAAAGAAAGTGTATGTATAAAATACAGTAAAAATCACTAAAATTTGAAATAAAAATAAAAAGAAAGTTAGCAATTTGATTTCTATACTAACTTCAAAGTAAACTGAAATTTGGAATTAAAATTAAATAAAATTAGTAGTTGAATTTGTATACGAAGTTCAACCTAGAACTGAAATTCAGAACAAAAATAAAACTTAATTAGTAGTTTGATTTCCATGTGGACACCAAAGTAAAATAGTAAATAGCATGAACTCGAAATAAAAAAGAAATGAAAAATACCAATTGAATTTGTATGCGATTTTAACGTAAAATTATATAAAAGCACTATGTCATGTGCAATTCATTGGTACGTAAAATTATATAAAGAAGGATAGTGTCGACGATCTGTTTCGCCGGCAATGAGATTTGTGATTCTAGGGGATTTGTGCGGGATCTGAGCTTGATGGTAACACAGGATGCGGGGGCGATCTGTTTTAGACAGGTTCGGGCTCTCTCGGAGGAGATAATACCCTAGTCCTGTGTTCTTGGATATATCGTGTGTGTTCTCTCTTTTTCTTGTTTCTCCCTCCTCCCCTTATATACTGGGGGGAGAATACATGATAGATGGGCGCCACCGGGCCCTGAACATGGTGGCCTGGACGACATGTCCCTTGTCCTTATCCGCCTTCACGCTCTACGTCCTGGAGAGGTGGTTATGCTTTCTCCGACCCACGCCTGCCGCCTTGTCGAGTTCCAAAGATCCGCGAGTTCTGGCAATGGTCGATCGCATGCTTTGTTCCTGGCGGGTTGTTAGGGCGGGACGCGAAGCTTCCTTGAAGGATCAGGAGTTGTCTTGGGGAGCAAGTCGAAGGTCTCCCCTGGGCCCGTCGTGGTGCTTCTGGGCTTTGGGCTTTCTATTCCGCCTGTCAGGCCCAGTCGGGTGTAGGCCCCTCTTGCGGGACCCCTGTCTCTGACATCCCACAGATAGACTAGCGCTGGAAGATGCTCGACAAATCAACCCTACGTGCATGAATTATACATATTCTTTTGTCGAAACTATGCGTTCACCGAATAATAATATTAGAGATCGAGTTGGAGAAAACAAATCTAGAGATTAGAGATCGAGCTGAAAAAATAAGTTTAGAGATAGAGCTGTACATCTATTTCTGCTGGCAAAAGCATTTTTTTGGGAAAAACGGATAAAGGACCTGGACGTAAGAAACGGGGACATGCTTGTTATGTTTTTGGACCTAATCGCTAGCCTAGAAAATTAGAAAAGGGCTTGTTCGCAATTTGTATTTAACGGGAGTTTTTTTCGGTAAAAAACCGAACGAGGGACCTGAACACGATCCGGAAATGTTTTTCTTTCCCTCACAAAAAATTGCGAAGGATCTTTCTGTAACTCGTAGGGACCTATCCGTGATTTGAAGGAAACGGAAGGACTTTTTCGCAAAACATTGGGAAGTGACACGTGGAGTGGTCAATTGGCCTCCATTCTATTAAACATAATAGATGTAATATGTACGACCACGGAGTACTTGCAATCTCACGGGCCCGTGGAATCTTCTACCCTTCTGGACGCTGTTGCCTCTCATCTCCAACCAAGGTTCAAAATTTCACCGAAATTCGGTGAAATTTTGGCGAAATATCAAACCTCAAAACCCCCCAAATTTTATAATCCCAGCGAAATTAAGAAAACCCTAAAAAAATTCAAAGTGCTACAGTAACCTATAATCTCGTCGAGATCTCGGTGAATTTGATCGAAAGCTCGGCAAATTTGACCGAGATTTGACTAAAACTTGACCGGATTGGACTTTTCGCGTTGTTTCTCATGTGGGACAGTCGGTAGATCATAATTCTGGCGAAATTGAAAAAACCCTAAAAAATCAAAGTGTGACGATGCGTAAAATCTTGGCAAATTTGACCGAGATTTGACTAAAACTTGACCGGATTTGACCGGATTCAAATTTTGGTTTTTGTATTTCGTTCAGATTTCTTCCGAAATAACGAGATGTCGTTGAAATTTTGGATTTCAGTAGATGACGAGATTTAATCCTAAAACGAAATTTGAATCCAGCACTTGCCTACCTAACTGGCTATCTTAGCTATTCTCTCTTCAACCTTCTTCGAGTAACAACAAACAGGTAATGCATGAACCACATACGGCCTAAAAGATTTCATCACGTCAATAAATATTGTCGGATAAGCAAAGATACCGGTCTCTTAATTTTTTGATAGTGAAGTTTATATGAATGTTTCTCTTAAAAAGTTTATAGGATTCAATTATTAATATAAAGGAAAAGAAATATATCTATATTGCTTATTTGGAGGGTTCAACAACCTTCCTTGCGTAACGAGTAATCGATGGACCATGGACCCGATTCCTATGCATTTTTTAAGGGACTGCAACTTAAGCAGTTGCATGCGAGCCGTTGGATCAAAAAACGACGGTTCAAATCGATCCGAAGTATTGTAGCAAAAATACTGTGGCAAAATTGGTAATGTAGTAGTTACTGTAGTAAATAGATTTGAACGATCTGCACCGTTCGCTTGCTCGATCGGACGACCCATATTTGTGGGAACTGTTTAAGTTGCAGTCCCCACATGGATCGCCAAGGATCCGGCTCCATGGACCATCGTATGGCCTAATAGATTTCATCACGCCAATCAATATTGCCGGATAAGCAAAGCTATATATTGGTCTTTTAATCTTCTGATATTGAAGTTTATATTATTCTTTCTCTTAAAAGAAAGTTTATAGAATTCAATTATCAATACCAAGGAAAATAAATAAATATACATTGTTTATTTGGAGGGTTCAACAACTGTAAAGATTGATTCACACATTCACTCATGTCCTTATTGAGTACAAAATATATTTTCAATCAACAGCCATAGATGTTATATGTGTATAGCAGATGCATCCCTATTTTAAAATATAAACACATGTATCTCTGTGTCTAGAGGTGCAATTGCGTGCGCAATTAAGCTAGAAATTACACATCCTAAAACTATGATGCTCCCTCTGTTGTTTTTACTTGACGTACTGATGTCAAATTTTTAGAAGTTTGACCACTAATAGGTTCAAGACTATCTAGATTAGCTATATGAAAATTACATCCTTAAATTCATTGTTAAAAACGCTTAAATAGTACTCCCTCCGGTCACAAATAGTTATCGTTTTGGATGTCGATATGGTCTCCAGAACACAGCTTTGACCATTCCATTATAATATATTTATGAAACCTAAAGAAAGAGAGATTTAATTATTTACCACAAAGTTGGTGTGCAATTGATGATTTGCCCCACCATTTCTCACTGACATGTGGCCTCAAATGTCAAGTGAGATATGGCGTGGTAAATCATCAATTGCACACCGACTTTGTGGCAAATAATTAATGATACCAATCTTAACTAATAAAGGTAGAGTTTACTCCTGCCTATATGGATCGCCCAACCCCGTCCATAAGGCGGCCTGCTTCCAGCCCATTTCTCACGCACAAGGCCTCGCAGCTCCTCTCCACGATCTTCTTCGCCGGTTTCAGCCAGAGCCCGATCTCTCGCTTCGCACAATCTCCACGCGCCCACCTCGCCTTCCCGAGTGCACTCGCCAGCCCACGCCGCCTCATCCCGATCGCCGCCGCCACACCATCTCTCGCCCAGCCGCAATCTCTTCAAACTGTCGCGGCGAGGAGTCGCTTTGAAGTCAAACACGTCCTCTCCTCCATGCCGCCGCTGCCGCACCACCACCGCCACCTTGTCCTTCTCCTCGCCGTCGCAACAATCGGCGCTGACCGCCTCGGTGGCGAAGCGGGCTGCGGCAGCGTCCGGCAGGCAGCGGCCCGCTTCCGGCCGGACCGGCTCACGGTGCTCTGGCGGCTACTCGGAGCGGCGGCTCCCGCTCCTCCGCTCTCTGCACGTTTACATTGCTGCTACTCTGGCATTTATTTGTATCTCCAGTTGATTCTCTATGCCTCGATGGTCTAGAATGGGAAGATAGAGCCAAACATCCATTTGATGTAAGATTTGAGGTGTGTACGGTCTTCTCGGCCTTGCTTTTATCAGTATTTATAATTCTTTTCTTATTGCTTACTGGTTTCTTTATACAGTTTGTTTCTGAAGAAAGTCAGGATGATCCTCTAATCCTATTTCTGAAGGACGTTGAAAAATGTGTGGAAATAATTACTCTTATCATGATCTACAGAATAAGATTGATACTTTCCCAGTTGGTGTTTTTATTATTTGGTCTCAGACCCAGATGGACACTCGGAAAGACAAGGTACTGCTTGTAAAGATCGTCTGTACCCAACTCTTCTATTTTTTTCATTCATTCTGATGTAGTTAACAAACTAACTGTTTTACATACAGTTAAACAACGGGTCTCCATTTCTTTCAAAGTTCCCATACAGCCAAGTGGCAATACTTGACATTGCGTTCCAGGTGTGTGTTTTAGTTTTGCAGAAAGTACCTTGCAAATTGAAGTTTGCTTACATTAGGGCATGTCTTGTTCTTCTACTACTGTAATCCTTTATATTTAGATTTTTACAAGCACCAATAATGCTAATCCTCTGCCAACTAGATTAGTAAAGAGAAAGCTTCTGCACTTCGACAAAAGTAACAGACCAGCATATTATGGGACTGGGAGGAAGAAAAGGTCAACGCTTAATCTGTATGCCATCAATAATTTCTTAATATTTTCCAATCTACAACCATATCATGCTATGTTGTATCATTATTTGCAGTGCTGTTGTTGGGCCAACATGTCCACTTAAGATGGATCCTGATCTTGACTATCATTATTTGTAAGGTTGATATTCTTTCTTCTTTATTGTCCTTCCTTTCTGGCAAGAAGTGCTTATGTTATGTTAGCTGCACAGGAGGATCCTGGTGAGAGCCTTTCTGACTGTGAGAAGGACAATGATGATATTATGGAGGAACAATCCAAGATTACATACAAAGAGAGTGAAGATAACTTCGCTGTGCCTGATGGTTACCTCTCAGATAATGAGGTATGGTATTGAATAAGTGAATTCTCTTTTGACATTTTATGGTAGAAGTTACAGTTGTCATTGGTCTTTTTGTGTAAGTTTATATCCAAGAAAGCACCTACCAGCTTACATTAACAAGAGGGAAAGACAAGCAAAGTAACTTGCCATTGTGAAAACTTTTTTGCAGTAAAGGTGGGAGCTCTCTAATTTTGGGAGAATTAGAGGTTGATTTGTGTATAGAGAATGGGATTTTTGGGTTCAGTTAGGTGGGAGGTGGTCGAGGGTTTTGAAGGATACCAGACATCTCTGCAAAAAAAAATCAAACATTTTTAGGTGTTTCATGGCTAATCAGGCATATCCGAACTGTCAAAGAAAATACCAACGAGGAAGATTTTGGCAGATTTGATTTGCACAACCATTTAATCAGACTATCTATTAGCTTTGTGGCTCACATGATGCCTTTGTTATCTCTGTTTGATAGCTTTTGCATTCTTTTGTTGGATAGTCTAGATAAATACAAGAACGGTGGCCTCATCGTCTCACTGTGCTCGCCAGAGCAATAGAGGTATCACAGTACAGTGTAATTTTCATGCCATTTATATTCTTTACCTCCAATTTAGCGCCTTTATGTGTACTTTTTGTGCTTTTATCTTACTTTCAGCTTTCTCTATATATCGCATCACAAGGCAATATCGGATCTGTATCATGCTTCTCAGTAGCACAGGTGCTATCAAACATTCTTTTGTTGTGTGTTTGATCCTTTCTCAGAACAAACTGAACCATCATGTTTACTCCAGGGAAAGCGGTGGACCGGACACTTCCTGCCGACACTGATTGATAAGCAAACCAGTGGTGGCATGGTTCCTTGAAGGTTGGCCAAAGCGTGAGAAGGAAGTTTCGTCATTCTTGCCAATTGTTTATCTTGCTGATGCTATTTTCATTTCAAAATATATGGCAATTTGTTCAACATGAAATATTATTTACTGTGCTGGATTAAGGAATTAGCACCCATAATAGGATTTTGTGATGCCATAGTTGCCCAAGTTCGAGGATGTTTAATTGAAATTCAATTGAACCGTTCTACATGAATCCTACTATATTTCTTCATGCATACACATGCTTTCCCCTTATGCAGGATAATTTCTTCATGCATACACTACATATGTAGATATATGTTCTACTTGATACTTGTAAAAAGAATTTTAATATTGATAGTATGATTCAGGTAATATGTGATGATATATATTACCCTCTTTTGATATTCCGTTGCAACGCACGGATACTCTACTAGTAAAATTATAATATTATTAAAGTGCTTTTGGAGACAAATCTATACATCTGATTTTTATGTATCCAATTTAAATATTTAAAAATATATTAACAGTCAAAGTTTCAAAAGTTTAATTGCACTTATGTCCAAAACGACAACTATTTGTTTTTGTTTTTTTTTTGAAAGAAATGGCAGGAGCTCTGCCTTTCATTCAAAGAGGGGAAGAAAGCGAGAAAATACAAACATTTCAGGTGCAGCATAGCCGGTGATACAAAAACAAGAATACGGCAGAAGAGGGGGCTGGTAGGGCACTACAAGGTAAAACAAAATACCAAGCGAAACTCACACCAAAAACGGCCCCCAAGTGGTCACCGGCGCTAAGATCTCTGAAAAGCCAACTTTTGATTGCATACGTCCTGACAGATTCGACTGATGACATCGCGGCAAATGATAGCGATTATTGAAAGTTCTTCCGTTTCTTTCCTTCCACTGCGTGACAGAAATCACTGGTTTGCGTCGCTGTGTCAAGGTATATTCCCGTACAGCATGGCACAACTGCGTGACAGAAATCACTGGTTGCATCAACGAAAGATGAAATTGCAAGGGGGGCAAGACCTGCTTCCAGACTTGTCTTGCAAAAGGGCACAACAACAACAACAATTGTGTGGATGATTCAGGTTCAGAACCACAAAGAGGGCAGAAGTCGCTATGGGGCCAGTCCCAGATGGCCAATCTGTCGACGGTGAGTATTCTATTCTAGAGAAAGAGCCAAGTAAAGAACTTGCACTTGTTTTCTACATTTGCTTTCTAGATTAGGTTGTAGTTGCGATCTGAGACTGACTGGAGGAACTAAGCCCTGTAGGCAGATTTCGCAGAACACTCCCCTATGGTCGTCCACTTCCAAGCGATTTCATCTTGGGAATTATGCTGCAAGGTCACCTGTCATATCGCCTACCACAAAAGGAAGAAATACTACAATTGTGCTTGGGAAGAAACCCTACCTAGCGGTCTGAGCCAGCCACCTATTGTTAGTTCCTCATGCACCGTTCTACATGAACTTTGGACCAGCTTGAAATACCCTGGTGTGAGGTCCTTTGGAGACGCCCATTGATCGTGAGAAGTCTAGAATTTCGTTGTACAACCATTTCCAAGCATGATTGCTGTGCTTGCATTAAAGAAACATATGTCTATCTCGTCGCAAGGCAAGTTCATGCCAACCCATGGCCTTTGAACTTCTTTCCACTCGTACCATAACCATCGCAAAGTCTTCAACTTCCAATCTTCCTAGATTCTTTGGCCTGCAGACCTTATCCCAATTAGCTAAGTAGTGCCTGTCCGAACAAGACTCATCACTCCTCCAAATGAAATTTCTTCATAACCTATCTAGCTTTTTTATCGCCCATCCTACAAGAGGGAGGACATTGATGTGATAAATGGCCAACGCTATAAGGACCGAATCCGCTAGAATTAAGCGTGCAACCCTAGAAAGCATTTTCCCCTTCCAACCTACTAGCCTGGCTCTTGCTCTGTCGATGATGGGCTGCATATCAATCCTCTTTATCCTAGTTGGACGTAGTGGCAAACCTAGATACCTACATGGGAAAGCCTTCAATTGAGCCGGGAATCCCTCGAGGATGGATGACAAGCCTAACCCCTTGCACCTGATCGGGAAGATCCCACTCTTCTGGATGTTAGTTTGAAGTCATGTGGCTCCCCCAAAAATGTTGAGCGTGACATTGATGACCTGCAGCTCCCACACGGTTGGGTTTGCGAAGATGGCCACATCATCAGCATAAAGTGAGATGCGACTTTGGCAATGAGACGCTGAAGAGTCGATGGCCAAGATGAAAAGCATTGGTGAAAGCGGGTGTCGGCGTTTCGAGCACCGGCAATATGAATTTTTGGTTGGTGGGGGGTCGCGCGTTCCCTCTCCCCGAATGGTCGACTCAAGGAGCCAAAGATGTATACCGGTTCGGGCCGAATATCCCTACTCCAGTTCGTGTGGGGGGTGTATTCCGCCTGTGGGAGCGAGTAGGAACGTGGTGTTACAAGCTAGGGAGTGTTCTTTTAGTTCGTCCGACCGGTCTCTCGTCCGGTCGGTCGGGAACTTTACCTTTCTATTCTGTTCTCTTGCGGTGTGTTGCGTCGGTCCCTCCCTCGGGGCCCTACCTTCCCTTATAAAGATGGGAGCGGCAGGTTACATGGGAGTTTGGAGTGGAAAAAAGAAAGGGGGGGGTCGTATCCCTTGGAGTCTGGCCTCCTGTCTTGTTGTCTTGGAGTCTAGCCTCCTGTCTCGTCGCCTGCCAGGCCCCCCGCTTCCTTGCGAGGCGGGTTGATAGGCTCGGCTGGGAGGGTTGGTAGCCAGTCCAGTCGGGGAGGTGACGTATTGCTTCGTTCTCCCGCCCGGCGTCTGCGTCATCGCGTTTGACCCTTGGGGCTGCCTCGGGAGAGAGCGTCCCTCCCTGCAAACTGTAAGGGTGACGGGACGGCGCTTGACCTTTTGGTTGGTCTTCTGACATCCTCGAAAAAAGGAGCCGCCTGCTTCGGGGCGGACGTCAGAGATCGTCTCCCTTGCCGGGCTTCTTTGGGTGGTAGCCGCGCCACAAGCGATCGGCGTCCGACCGGCGGCGCCCTTGGTTGGGTCGAGTCGGGCGTCCCCGGCCATGCGAGGTCGGGTCACGCCGGGCGTTCGACCTCGAGGGTTGGAAGCGTCCGAGTGCTCCGGCCGAGTCGGAGCACCCCAGGCTCGGCCCAAGTCGGGGCCAGATCCCCTTCGTGGCCCATGTGCTCTGGGCTCTTAAGAGGCAGCCCGCTTGCTGTTCCGGGCTGCTAGGGATACCCATGGTACGTGTACTCGTCAGCGGGTCTCCCTATCTTAGCCCTCTTCTATGTCTTAGCGACTGACCTGGATTTCCGTTTAGGAGGATCCTGGAAGAGGACGAGGTGAGCGTCATTGAGATCCCAGTCTCTCTAGCGCTGGCCAAACCCCATCTTCTCCAAGAGCTCTAAAAGGTATTCTCAGTTGACCGAATCGAAATCCTTGGAGATGTCCAGCTTAATGAAGAAAGCTGGGAATGGCTTCTTATGAAGCTCTCTAGTTATGTTGCGGATGTAGAGGAAATTATCATGTATTGATCTTCGCTTAATGAAGGCTGTCTGGCTGACGGAAACGGTGTCATTGAGGAAAGGTGCCAACCTGTTGGCCAGAAGTTTGGAGAAAATTTTAACCACGCCTTGGATGAGGCTTATCAGCTTGTAATCAGTGATACGTACTGCATCCTGCTTCTTGGTCAAAAGCACTATGGTTGCCGAGTTTAGGAAGTGAAGGTTTCGGCCATCAAGGTTATAAAGCTGGGTTATTGCTGCGAAGAGGTTAGGTTGAATGATCTGCCAGTGTACCTTAAAGAACAACAGGCTGATGAACCCGTCTAGGCCCGACACCTTTTTGGAAGGCAAGGAGAACACGACGTTCCTAATTTCGTCAAGTTGGAAAGGCTCCTCGAGGATTCCCAAGTTTGCTAGCTGCATGTCCAAAGAAGTCCAATCCAACGAGTGAGATCTCATGTTAGTCACACCTAGATGGTGATGAAAGAAACGAAAGAGTTCGTCATGTTTTTCCTCTTTGTTCTGGAGCAGTCCCCTATCTGTTTGGATGCATTGGATGTGATTTTTCTACCTGCGCACATTGACTTTCATGTGGAAGAACTTGGTGCTTGCATCCCTCTCTCAAAATCGAGGCTGATTGCCTCTGAACCCTTTGGATAGCCGCCAATCCGAAACACGAGCTTCACCTAGTTTGGAATGACGGCTGTAGCGAGAGCTGTCTATTTTCCTGCGCCTTGTCTAGCTAGAAAATAAGTACAGTAGCCACAATGAATTGGAGCCATATATCCCTGATCTAACGCCTGCTCCAGGTCCTTAGAGATATGTCCGTCATGGCCAATTTGATATGTAGCCTAAGCAATACATCATTGGTGTGGATCGGTTTATCCCAGGCTGTCAGGATGACCTGGGTAAACTTTGGCATTTTGACCTAGAAAGCTTCGAATCTAAAACCCTTGAAACTTTGGACCTTAGCACATCCATTAAGGCGTAGAGGGCAATGTTCAGAGGTTATAGAAGCTAAAGCTTGCAGTCAACAGTCTGGAAAGAGCATGTCCCACGCGTTTGTAGCGAAGAACCTATCGATCCTAGTCATGGTCGGGTTGTCCCTGTCACTAGCCCAAATAAATTTTCTCCCATTCAACCTAATTTCCTTGAGCTCAACGTCATCTAGGAGTTTTTGAAAAGCACCCATTAATCTCCTGTCAAGATTGCTATTACTTTTGTCTACCGCTTTGTAGATCATGTTGAAATCTCCTAGAATGAGCCATTTGTCATAGATGTGAATCTGTAGGTCCTGGATTTCCCTGAGGAAAGCCAATTTGTCGCTGTGAAGTTGGGGCCCATAAATCCCCATGTAGGACCAGACCACACCATCGTGTGTAAGTTTAAGCTCTATTGGTTTTGGTGATTGGTATTAGATTAATACTTCATCTTGTTTAATGACAAACCTCATCTTTAATGAGACTAATATGTTTATTGAGCTTATTGTTAATAGTCTCATATTTGGATGCAAAATGGAAAACCCAAGGTATGTGTGCACATTCATTCTATTATCCATTGCATACTTTAGATTCAAGTTAAAGAATAAATTTCTTCATCGCTTAAACCACCAAAATGTGCATTATGTTTCCCAATTCATATATTACATGGATGCACATCTTTAGGGGGAGTTCAAGCTTTAACTTGGTGTTTCATTAATATTGATCCATTCCTCACTTCATATATAAATGATCAATACATTGAAACATATCCTTGAGTATATATTCTAAATGCCTAGTTCTAGTATACTCATAGTAATATAGGATGAACTCCAATACAATCAATTTAAATGTGAATAATATTTCAAAGTCTATAATATGCATGCACATATACTTGTGGGGTTTATTCTATAGTTGATGGCTAAGAGTGATGATCATATCCATACATTCTATATATTCTGGATCATTACTTTTCATCAACATGAGTATATGAAAACTTGTGTAGTTAATATATACTCACATCAATTTAAATGAGAATTTAAATTGAGTTCGTTTGTCTTATTAATCATTAGAAAACACTTCATCATGTGTTGATGGTGTCTTTGATTAATAAAGGACAAATGGATGGTTCTTAAGTATGATGAAGC
Source organism: Rhipidocladum racemiflorum (assembly GCA_036346355.1). Lineage (NCBI taxonomy): Eukaryota > Viridiplantae > Streptophyta > Magnoliopsida > Poales > Poaceae > Rhipidocladum > Rhipidocladum racemiflorum. Next base: position 3,911,451 of record CM070582.1, read on the forward strand.
ATTTGTTGCGTCAGTATACTTAAGGTACATCTAAATTCATTGAATTGATTTAGGTTGTGCTCAATCGATATGAGTGGCATCCATTATGTGTTAATGGAATGCAAGAGATGATTGAGACAACCATGTTGGTTGGACTAACCATTTTCAATGAGTTTGAAACAGGATTTAGTCCAAAGAGGCCAAAGTGGAAAGTAAGTATCTTTTCCCAACCTAATAATATTTTGCTATTTTATTTCTAAATAATAACAAATTGATTTTTGTTTTGTCAGAATTAACAAAAATAATAAAGGCCCAATACACCAACTCTCCTAAGGAGAAGCAGATAAGAAGAAGCTGATAGAGTTAGCTTCCGGGCCGAGAAAAAGAAAAAAAGAAAGTCAGTAATGTAAATTATTAACATTACGGAATGCAATGCGAAATTTTATCCAGTCCGTGCCATCATGTTTAATCCGAGTTTAGCGGTTCCGCCTGATCAACTTATTCTAGTCGATTGCTCGATTAAGACAGGCGCTGGGGCTCGAGCTTTTGACGGTTAGAAATTCGCGATCGGCGAATCTCGGTTAGATGCAGTGCTGCAATTGCAGTCCCGAGTGGTTAGTGCTTTGTACCCGTTCCGTTGTGCTTGTGGGTGTAAACCGCCGAGGCTTTGTGCTCATCGCGGCTTGTTATTTCCGTGCACTCTATATTGGCACGACCAGGGTTAGGCACCACACCAGTCGGGTAATGACCACTCGGGGCTAGCATTACACAGAACTTCAGAAAATAAGACGGACCACCATTTTACTTAATGTGTAAGAGTGGGATACATAACTCATGCGTAGAAGCGACGGAGTTGTTCGGCGTTCCAAGTATTCGCCAGAACCTCGCCGTCTTCTCGTCTGAGTCGATAAGCACCTGGCCGGATTGTCTTCTGCACAATGTACGGACCTTCCCAAATTGGAGAGAGCTTGTGCTCGCTTTTAGTTCCTCCTCAGGACCAGATCTCCTTCTAAAAGGTTCTAATTGACGGCGTTGCGGGAGTGGTAGCGCCAAGTCCCTGGAGGTACTTAGCCGACGAGAGGCGGCAACGTTCCGAGCCTCCTCGAGTTGATCAAGCTCCACCATTCGGCTTCCCTCGGACTCGGCCGTTGTAATTCCGAACCCTCGGGGATTCGAACGGCTCGGTCGGCAGAACCGCCTCGCGCCATAGACCAGGAAAAGGGGTTTGGCGGTCGCTTCGGTGGGAGTGGTTCTGAGTCCCAGAGTACCGACGGTAGCTCCTTCACCCATCGAGCAGCGTATGGTTTGAGGCGGTCGAAGATCCGGGCCTTGAGGCCTTGGAGGACCAGACCGTTAGCTCGCTCAACCTGCCCATTGCTTCGTGGGTGAGCCACCGAGGCGAAGCAGATCTTGATCCCGACGCCTTCGCACCATTCTTGGAATTCTTCACTCCTGAATTGGGTGCCGTTGTCCGTGATGATCCGGTTGGGCACTCCGAATCTGACCACAATATCCTGGAAGAACTCCTTGGCCTTAACTGCAGTGATAGTGACGACTGGCTTGGCTTCGATCCACTTGGTGAACTTGTCAATGGCCACGAAGAGGTAAGCGAAACCGCCTTGAGCCTTCTTGAGCGGGCCCACTAAGTCGAGCCCCCAGATTGCGAAAGGCCAAGAAATGGGTATAGTCTGTAGCTCCTGTGCCGGCAAGTGTGTCTGTCTTGCATAGAATTGGCAGCCCTCGCAGGTTCGAACTATCTCCTTGGCATCCGTTACCGCCGTTGGCCAGAAGAAACCCTGTCGGTAGGCTTTCCCAACCAAGGCGCTTGATGCCGCGTGATGGCCACACATCCCCGAATGGATTTCTTGGAGCAGCTCTCTTCCCACTTGTTCCGAAATGCACCGCCTGAGGACACCCGAGGCACTTTTTTAAGAGCTCGTCGCCCACCACCACGTAGGATTTGGCTTGTCGGGAGACGCGCCTCTGCCAGAGTGGTGGCTTCCGGAGTTTGTCCTTCAGGAGGTAATCAAGGTGCAGGGTAGTCGATCTGGATCGATGAGCAGGACCCGCTTCAGGACCCTCGCTTGGCTTTTGCCGCTTTGTAACGGTTGGCTCGTGAAGATCCTGTACGAAGATATCACTTGGGACATCTGCCCGAGTGGCTCCCATCTTAGCCAGCTCGTCTGCTGCCTCATTATTGCGGCGGAGGACATGAACCAGCTCCAGACCGTCAAACTTGCCTTCCAATTCTCGGACTTCTTTGGCGGTATGCCGCCATGTTCGATCCACGCACGCGACCAGTCCTTACGTACTTGATTCACCACCAATCGAGTCGCCTCGAACCGCCGGCCGTCGGATTCGAGTGATGTGGCGTCTGAAGCCCATGGATGAGGGTCTCGTACTCCGCGGCATTGTTTGAGGCTGGGAAGTGAATCCGAAGGACATACTTCAACCTGTCGCCCTTAGGCGAGATAAGGAGGATTCCCGCCCCTGCTCCCCCAAGCATGAGAGATCCGTCGAAGTGCATGACCCAATATTCTGGCTCTTCTTCCGTGCAGGAGTGCAGGATTCGGTCCACTCGGCCGTGAAGTCAGCCAAAGCACAGGACTTGACGGCGGTGGCGCGGCTTGAACGAGATGTCGAAAGCTCCAAGCTCGGCTGCCCACTTTGAAATTCTTCCGAGCTTCCCGACACGGAGGACCTCTCCCACGGGAAAGAAGTGACTACCGAAATCGAATGTCCTTGGAAATAATGCTTGACTTAGTAGCGAGATCAAAATGGCGCATACAGCAGCCTTCGGATTTGAGGATATCTTGTCTTGGATTCGCCAGATTTCGCTAACAAAATAAACTGGGCGCCACGCCGTAGCGGTGTCCAGATTCCTCCCGCTCCACAACTATCACGGCACTTACTACATGAGATGTTGCCGCTATGTAGAGCAGAAGAGGTTCACCTGGCACCGGCGAGACTAAGACTGGGGGAGTGGAGAGGAACACCTTGAGTTCTTCAAGGCCTCTTTGTGCCTCTGCCGTCCAATCAAAGCGATCTTGCTTCTTAAGGAGCTTGAAGAAAGGCATTCCCCGGACTCCCAACCGTGAGATAAACCTGCCAAGCGCTACCATGCATCCGGTGAGCTTTTGGACCTCCTTTTGGCTGGTAGGCGGGGCCATTTTCATGATGGCTCCAATTTTCTCCTGGTTCGGCTCGATCCCACGATGGGAGACGATGAACCCGAGTAGTTTCCCGGAAGAAACTCCGAAAACACATTTCTCGGGGTTTAGCCTCATCTGGAACGCCCTTAGACTTACGAACGTCTCGGCCAGGTCGGAGATAAGGCTATCTTGTGTCTGCGTTTTAACTACCACATCATCCACATAAGCTTCCACATTGCGCCCGAGCTGATGGTGAAAACACCGCACGGCTACCGGGTACGCTATACCGGCATTCTTGAGCCCGAACGGCATGGTGATATAGCAATATGCTCCGAATGGAGTGATAAACGAAGTCTTCTCGCAGTCTTCCTCTCGAAGCCGAATTTGATGATAGCCTGAATAGGCGTCCAGAAAGCTGAGTAGCCGAGATCCGGCAGTGGAGTCTACCACCTGATCAATACGAGGGAGACCAAAGGGATCTTTCGGACAAGCCTTGTTGAGGTCGGTGTAATCAACACACATGCGCCGACTTTTATTCTTCTTACGGGCGAGTACAGGGTTCGCCAACCATCGGGATGATACACTTCTTTGATGAAGCCTGCGGCTAGCAGCTTTGTGATCTCCTCTCTGATGGCTTCTCGACGATCTTGAGCGAACCGTCGTAACCTTTGCTTGACGGGCCTGGCGGATTGGTTTACATTCAGTGCGTGCTCGATCACCTCCTGAGGAACACCCGGCATGTCGGACGGCTTCCAGTGCAAAGACGCCTTGGTTTGCCCGCGAAAGGTGACGAGCGCGTCTTCCTATTCATCCTCGAGCCTTGTCCCGATCGAGGCGGCTCGCCGGATCGGACGGGTCGAGGAGAATCCTTTTGGTGCCTTCCTCGGGGCCGATCCCGGAGTTCTGCGGCTTGCGGGTAGGGATACTGCCTTCCGGCTTGTCGAAATCCGCCTCTTGACGAATCCTTTCCCGACCCGCCAGCGCCTCCAGAGACTCGGCCATTTCGCAGCTCTCCCTGTCGCAAGAGAAAGACTGCTTAACATCGCCGCGTAGAGTGATAATACCACTCGGACCCGGCATTTTCAGCATCAGATACGCGTAGTGGGGCACCGCCATGAACTTGGCTACCGGGTCTCCCCAAGATGGCGTGATACGCCGCGAAGTCCGCCACCTCGAAGCTAAGGCTCGATCCGGTAGTTGTCCCTTGCGCCGAACGTGACTGGTAGAGTGATTTGTCCAAGTGGTATCGCCGACGTTCCGGGTATCACTCCATGAAAAGGCGACGACCCGCGTTTGAGGTCAGACCGCGGGATCCCCATATCATCGAGTGTCTTCACGAAGAGGACGTTGAGCCCACTCCCACCGTCAATCAACACCCTTTTGAGCTTGATGCCGCGGACAACCGGCGCCAAGACCAGCGGGTATCTGCCGGGGAATGGGACGCGATCTGGGTGATCCGTGCGGTCGTAAGTTATTGCGACCTCGGACCACCGGACATATCGGGGGGTCTCCGGCTTCATCGCACAGATGTCCCGGCGGTGAGATTTAGCTTCAGCTTGGACTCAAAAGCGGCCGAACCCCCAAATATGTAGTTAAGCTCGAGGTCGACTTCCTGATAGTCTTCCTCAGCTTCAGGGAGAGGCGGTTTGCCGGCGGCGTGACCACTCGGACCTTGTCCAGCCTGCCTCTTGCTCTCGCGGGCGAACCTCTTTAGGGTGAAGCAGTCCTTGGCGGCATGCCTCCCCTTCGGATGGAAAGGGCAGGGTGAGTTCATAACCTTATCATATCCATCCTCTTTGAGAGCGCGAGGATGAGTTGGTGCAGCGACTGCCACCACACTACTACAGAATGACACATTACTATCGCTTCATCTGTGTCGGTTCTAAACTTTTGAGTAAAAAACCGATTGTGATAAGTATATTCCATTTGGAAATGTTGGTAACAGGTTATCACAATCGGTTCTGAGAGGGAACCGATTGTGATACGATAATAATCCCAATCGGTTCTAGATAAGAACCGATTGTGATAATCATTGTTTTATCACAATCGGTTTTTATATAGAACCGATTGTAATGAGTAGGTATTATCACAATCGGTTTGAGGAAGAAACCGATTGTGATGAGCATTGGGGTTATCACAATCAGTTCTTTTCGAGAACCGATTGCAATGAGATGGTATTATCATAATCGGTTTTGGGAAGAAACCGATTGTGATGAGCACAGGGTTATCACAATCATTTCTTTTCGAACCGATTGTGAGATCCTCACATTTCCCCTTCAGGGAACAAGAAAAACAAACTCCAACACGGACCGCTCTGCTAGAATCCCAACACAGACCTCATCTACCCTTCATTCATGCTTTAATATTTGTGCAACTTGTTTTTTCTGACGATGAATAGTACCGCTCTGCTATAATCCCAACTCGCGGTTCAACTCTCGGACAATTTATATCGACACATGTAGTGATGCAAAATATATATAACATTAGTCTTCCACAGATTGTACTTTCATTACAATATATATCACCACATCCATTGTTTATAATTATTAAACATATATTACAGCTAATATATTACATTTACCGGCCCGAAGTCACCGAGTCACCCGAGTCGCGAGTCGGTATCACCGAGACTACGCGGACTAGTGATGGTTCATCCTCGATGATGAACCCGATCTAGACGCAGGCGCCGGTCCCTATGGTGATCGGCGCTGAAGTACTCCACCTCCTCCTCCTCCTCCTCCTCCTTCTTCTCCTCCTCGTCCTCCTCGTCGCCGTCGCGTCCTCCTCCTCCTCCTCCTCGCTGCCGTCGTCCTCCTCCTCCTCCTCGTAAATGCCGTCGCCTTGATCGCCATCTTCGCGGGCGCTTCTGCTGGCTTTGGAGGCGCTCGGATGGGGTGAGGCGCCAGGAGGGATGGGAGACAGTGGGCGCCGGCGCCACGCCGGAGTGAGGCGCCGGAGGCCGAGGGCGGCCGCCGGGCGGTGGCGGTGAGGGCGCTGGAGGAACGTCACGGTGACTCCACGGATTCCTCGGACCTTGCCGGAGAAGGAGGCGCCGCCATTGCCGCGGTCGACGAAAGGATCAAGTTAGACCTTGCGAGAGAAGAAAGGGGCTATATGAAAGAGATCGTAAAAGGAGCTATATGGAGTCACCGTACGTTCCTTGCAGAGAAGTTAGACCTTGCAGAGAAGAAAGGAACGCGATCAAACCTTGGAAGAGTACCCCCGATATCGATGAAAGGAGTTATATGAAAGGAGCTATATGTTTGAACGGTCAAATTGGCGGGGAAGACGAGGGTGCGATAATATCCGTGTCGGTTTATATCGAGAACCATCGTGATGACCTATGTTATTGCGATCGGTTCTTTTTTAGAACCGATCTGAGATACATTATACGTGTCGGTTCTATAAAGAAACCGACAAAGATGTTGAGGATCCAAATTATCACGATCGGTTTTACATATAAGCGACGGTGATAAATAAATAATCACAAACGGTTCTTGTATAGAACCGATTGTGATGAGGTTCGCTAGGTTTATATATGTACCATCTGGACTCGGGATGAACTTATTAACTCTCGTCGAGTTGGTTCGCTAGGCGATTTCTCTATTTTCTGCCTAGCTTACTTGTGGCTTTATTCAAAAGGTGGGCCCCATTCCTTGAATCCCTTCAATTTTGTATTAACATACATTATTCGATTTTGATTTGGTGTCATTAGCAGAGTGTATGGTTGAGAAACGAGGGTGTAGGAGATCGGTCGTTGAAGGTTAAAGTTAATTGAAACCCTAGCTAGCTTGATCAGAGCTAGATTTCCCCTCGTTGTGGCTTTCCTCGAAAGGTGATCGGCATTAATTCTTATAAATCCCTTCAATATTTGCGGTAGGACTTAAATTAGTTTTTTATTTGGTCAATGTGTACATTACATGTCATAATTGTGTCAATATAATTAATATGATCAATGATAGAGTACGTAGTTAATTAGGGCTGCGTAACCTATCGTCTCCGTTTGAGGGTGCTTGTTTATAAGTATGCTAAAATGGCATATTTATAAATAAGCGATCTCGAATTGTCCACGCTTTTGGACAGTTTGAGGATATGTGGCTCGGGCAAGTTCCTAATTAATTGTTGTACAAACTCTAGAGAAAGTTTCGGCAAAGATCTCCTGGCCGTGTTCTCCGAATACACATCCTCTTGACATGTTGTCGATACGTGTATTTGGAGAACAGCGAGAAGATGCCAAATTTTCTCTAAAGTTTGTACAACATCTTAGGAACGTGCTCGAACCACATATCCTCGAATGGGATTAGGACCTAACCTACTTAGAGATTAGGAGTCATCGTTGAGTACGTGCACGTACTTAGTCGGTCTCTGAGATATACGTTTCTTTATATAAGATCATTCAACAAAAAACTTTGTTTTCGGGTTCAACCCTTCTTTTATTTCATTGATTAGGGCATTATTAATTTATTGTTTGCGGTTTACTTGTAGATGGACCGTGAAGAATGGATGTATCACAAAAGCCGTGTGAGTGCTGAATTTGAGAGGGAGTTAAGGAGTTCATAAAAATTGCAGTAAGAAGATATGGTTATGAGGGGTGTAAAGTTCATATATTGTCCTTGTATTGATTGCACCAATCTCGGAGATTTAACAACTCAGCTCAAATTGAAGGGCATTTGATTCGACGTGGCCGTGAGGAATTACACGTGTTGGATCCATCATGGGGAGATAGGTAGTACCTGCATTGCTCATAGCGAAGACATCTTTGGAAGCCGATCACGAGTTGGAGCGTGATATGTTCGATGACGATAATTTAGATCAAATGTTGCGGGATGTGGAGGAAATTACACGGAAAGAGAGTTCGAAAAATTTAAAAGCTTGATGGATGACGATGCCAAACCATTGTTTTCAAGTTGCAAAGGGAATACACCAAGTTGGGTTCGGTTCTTGCATTGTTTGAACTGAAGGCAAAACACCGTTGGACAGATACAAGTTTCAATGCACTTTTAATACTTCTATCGGATATGCTTCCAGAGGGAAACGAGTTGCCAACAAGTATTTATGAAGCGAAGAAGCTATTATGTCCCATGGGAATGGAAATAGAAAGGATACATGCATGTCCAAATGATTGCATACTATACCGCAACGTCCATAAGGAACTGCGCATTTGTCCTGTTTGTGGTGTACCCCGATACAAACAAAATGAGAAGCGTAATGACAAGAAGCGTAAGAACCTAATTGACGACGGTGAAGATGTGACAAAAGGGCACCGACCAAGGTGTTATGGTATTTGCCCATCATTCCCGTTTAGAGCGGTTATTTGCAAATCCTAAAGAGGCAAAATTGTTGCGTTGGCATTATGAATCCCGAAAGGAAGATGGCAAGTTGAGACATCCCGCTGATTCGGCTCAATGGAGAAACATTAATTGGCAACATGAGGAGTTTGGTGCCGAGATGAGGAACATAAGATTTGGATTGAGTACGGATGGTATGAATCCGTTTGGTAATATGAGCAGTCGACACAAGATTTCTGGCCGCTTTTGTTGTGTATCTACAATTTGCCTCCTTGGTTATGCATGAAGCGGAAGTATATCATGATGTCGTTGCTAATCTCAGGTCCCAAACAGCCGGGTAATGATATTGATGTGTACCTATCACCACTAATTGAGGATTTGGTAAAATTGTGGAATGTGGGGGTTGAGGTGTGGGATGCATACAAAAGAGAGAACTTCATCCTACGGGCTATGATATTTTGCACCATAAATGATTTTCCACCTTTGGTAATTTGGCGGGCTATAGCACGAAGGGAGCCAAAGCTTGTCCAATTTGTGAAGAGGACAACGATAGCTTGTGGTCTGCCGATTCGAGGAAAACGGTGTACATGGGTCACCGTGAGGTTTCTACCCCGAAGTCATCGATATCGTAAGATGGATGACAAATTTGATGGAAAGAGGGAAGTTCGTGCAGCCCCGCAGCCTATGACTGGAAGGCAAGTATATTCACGTGAAGAGGATATCGATGTGCAGAATGGTAAGAGCCAGAATCTGTTCGTCCTAGGACCATTTGGAAAAAGAGGTCGATATTTTGGGACTTACCATATTGGAAGGAGTTAGATGTCCGTCAATGTATTGATGTCATGCACGTTGAGAAAAATGTTTGTGATAATTTGGTAGGCATCCTGCTGAACATACCTGGGAAGACCAAGGATGGTTTGAATGCTCGCCGTGATATGACCTACATGGGGATCAGGCCCAAGCTTGCAGTGATGGAGGAGGATGGAAAAGGGCCGTACATCCCCGCTGCATGCTACACCTTATCCAAGAAAGAGAAAGAAGACCTCTGCAAGTGTCTCCACGATATTAAAGTTCCATCGGGCTACTCCGCAAAACATTAACAAGCTTGTGTCTATGGATGATTTGAAGAAGATCGGTATGAAGTCCCACGACTGACATGTCTTGATGACCCAAATGCTCCCTGTTGCAATCAGAAATATCCTACCATATGACGTCAGGTTGGCAATCACGAAGCTATGCTATTTCTTCAATGCGATTTCATGCAAGGTTATTGATCCCGATATACTAGACAACTTACAGAGTGAGGTGGTGCAGACTCTTTGTCAGCTTGAGATGCATTTCCCCCCGTCGTTCTTCGACGTCATGGTCCACCTCGTTGTTCACCTTGTTAGAGAGATTAAGATTTGTGGACCCGCATTCTTGCGTTACATGTATCCGTTCGAGAGGTACATGGGTATATTAAAGTCATACGTGAGGAATAGGTCAAGCCTCGAGGGTAGTATTATTGAAGGTTATGGGACTGAAGAGGTTATTGAGTTCTGCGTGGACTACCTAGGTAAAAGACAACCGATTGGTGTTCCTATATCTCGTCATGAGGGCAGACTTGGTGGCAAAGGAACCATTGGGTCAAATCTAATGAGCCCACAATTTGATATGTACTGTAAAGCGCATTTCACAGTCTTGCAACACAATGTGAAGTTCATCCATACATCCAACAAAGACAAGTTGATATTACGGAAGAGAATCCACTTATGGATGAGCTTTCCATCACACGAGAACACAACGATCGATTCCTCACATGGTTCAAAGAAAAGGTGAAGGTCTCCGTTAGTACCGAGGATGTCAAATGGTTGGTCGACGGACCAAGATTTAATATCTGAGACATGGCAAGGTTACGATATTAATGGCTACACATTTTATAATGAAAGTCAAGATGCAAAGAGTACAAGCAAAACAAAGTGGTGTGAGCATAGATGCTTTGTCCGATGATCACTCAATTAGAGGATCGCCAATCGCAATGAATCACATTACTACGGGATGATCGAAGAAATATGGGAGCTCGACTACGGAATATACCAAGTTCCATTGTTCCGATGTAAGTGGGTGAGACTTCCTCACGGAGTTAAGGTCGACAAGACAGGTTTTACAATTGTTGATCTGAATAGATCGGCCTACAGAGATGAACCGCTCGTCCCTCGCAAAGCAAGCAACTCAAGTTTTCTACGTGCGTGATCCGGCCAATCCGAGGTTGCACGTCGTACTTCATGGCAAGAGGAGGATTGTTGGAGTTGAAAATGTCGTAGATGAAGAAGAGTACAACCAATTTGATGAAACACCTCCGATTGCAGATGGGGCATGTCTTAGCGGTGACGACGGCACACATGGAACACATTACATGCGTGTAGATCATCAAGAAGGGTTGTATTTTAAATAAATTAAGTTGTAAGAATTCCCTGTATTAATGTAGCATTTTGTGGAATATATATGTCAAATGGATCTTATAGTATAGCAAATTTGATAAAGATTTGAATTATTCGACTCTTTTGAATGAAGACTACTGTTTAAAAAAAATAGAAATTGGATCATAGTCATCACAATCGGTTCGTTTAGGAAACCGACACGTATAGTATAATTGCGATCGGTTCTTCTATAGAACCGACACGTATACTCCAAATATTGCGATCGGTTTTTATATAGAACCTATAATGTATACTCAACATATTGCGATCGGTTTTTCTATAGAACCGACACAGATACTCCACATATTGCGATCGGTCTCTTTGGTTAACCGACCGTGATAAAACCCAGAGCATTTTCATTTCGGCGCGCATACTCAGTTCATTTCGGCGCGCACTGATTTCGTTTCAATTCATTCCACAACCCTAGCTCGACCACCTCCCCCACCGGCGCCTCCCCCTCCGCCTCCTCCCCCCCGGCGCCTCCCCCATCGGCGGGTACCCCGTGGGCGCCTCCCCCTCCGGCTCCTCCCCCCTGGCGCCTCCCCCTCCGGCTCCTCCCCCCCGGCGCCTCCCCCATCGGCGGGTACCCCGTGGGCGCCTCCCCCTCCGGCTCCTCGATCCCACACCCTAGCTCGACCACCTCCCCACCGGCGCCTCCTCCGGGTCCTCCCCGGCGCCTCCCTCCGGCGATTCCCCTGGCGCCTCCCCCTCCGGCGATTCCCTGGCGCCTCCTCCGGCTCCTCCCCGGCGCCTCCCCCTCCGGGCGATTCCCCGGCGCCTCCTCCGGCTCCTCCCTGGCGCCTCCTCCGGCTCCTCCCCCAATCGGGCGCTGGCCCCCATCGGCTCCTCCCCATTGCCGACTCGGTTCGGCCAGACCGTAAGATGCATTTCTGACTGGGGCTGTAATTGGTTGTAAATAGCTCGATGATGATTGCTTTTGAATGAGGCTTGATTAACTGATCATTAAAGGAACTTGCTAGACCTAGAACAACACCGCTCTTAGTGACAATTTGGTGCCACTTGCTCTTAATGCATTGTTCTAGGTCGAGCTTGATCTTGTGCTTATTCCTTTATGCTCTTAGCTGACAATTTGGTGGCATTTGCTCTTAATGCATTGTGGTAGGGTTAGATTAGTGCTATATTCATCCTGTGCTATGTTGTACTTGTTGTTTTCTATGCTAGAGCAGTGCTGTTCTAGGGTTGTAATCCTGAAATTTTTAGATGTAATAGCCGGTGATATATTGGCCATCTAGAAGTTGGACGGCTAATTAATTTAGCAACCCTTCTATAGCAATCTGAGAGCAATCCATCATTGCAATTTGAAACTTGTAACACATGCTATATTATCGCACTTTATTATCGAGTTTAGTTGCGTAACCTATGCGTCTCCCGTTCGAGGGTGCTTGTTTATAAGTATGCTAAAATGGCATATTTATAAATAAGCGATCTCAATTGTCCACGTTTTGATTAGTTGAGGATATGTGGCTCGGGCAAGTTCCTAAGTTGTTGTACAAACTCTAGAGAAGTTTTGGCAGCATCTCCCTGGTGTTCTTCGAATACACACCCTCTTGACCTGTTGTCGAGACGTGTATTTGGAGAACAGCGGGGAGATGCTGCCGAAATTTTCTCTAGAGTTGTACAACAGCTTAGGAACTTGCTCGAACCACATATCCTCGAATGGGATTAGGACCTAACCTAATTAGAGATTAGGAGTCATCGTTGGTACGTACGTACTTAGTCGGTCTACAAATAGACATGTGAATTGTTTTCTATTATTTGAAATTTGAATTGCTTCCTCTCATGAAGTTTAGGTTTGACATATACGTACTTACTTCGAAATGTCGCAAAGAGAGAGCACCGGCTCAACGCCAGAGAGAGAAGAAGGTCCTGCTACCCCATCGAGGAAGGTTAGAAAGGCCAGAGGACCGAATAAAGGAGCCACAGGGAGAACGCCGCAAGTGCTCCGCTTCAATGCCAGGGGGGTTTGCACGGGTCTGGCCTGTTTAAGGGGCGCTTACTCCTCTTTTCTCGGCCAATTGGTGAGGGAGCGAGTGCCGATCACAATTAAGGACTGGAGGAAGGAAGTGTTTACGAGCGTAAGAACCGACTGTGGGACGAAGTTAAGGGAAAATGGATTATACCAGAGGAAGATGAAATCAATGCGAGACGGTACGCCTTGAAGAGAATGGGTGTGGCTTTGAGGCATTTCAGGGTGACCATGCATGCCAAGTACGTGTTGAAAGACCGTACTCCCTTCCAAAGTTATCCATTTGTTACACCCGAGGTTTGGGAGGAGTTTGCAAGGATGAGGAATACGCCCGAGGCGGAGGAGCTGAGAGAGAAGAATATCGCTATACAGAGGCGTAACACACACGCGCACCACCTCGGTTCCGGTGGGTATGTAGGGAAGAAGGCAGAGTGGGTGCGACTAGCAGAGGAGTGTGCAACCTCTGGGACAACGATGCCTTACTCCCACATATGCGAGGAGCGGGCACGCGACTGGGTATTAGCGAGGACGAAGAAAACCTCTGACGGTCAGATTGTCATTCCAAACCCCGCGACCGCACAGATCGTCACGACCATCGTAAGATATCTAACATAGTACATTGCATATTATATTCCCATTGTATTTTAGTAATAATTTATACTTGCGACCTGCAGGAGGAGGTAAGCCTGCAGAAAGAGCAAGGAGCATTTGAAATCTAAGGGTCAAGGGACATCCTGTGTTCGGCAATCGGGAAGCCAGATCATATTGGGCGGTTGCTTGCCGCAGGTGCGGGTATACGAAGAGGTCCTTCTTTGTAGAGGAGAGCGCTTCGGTGCCAGGGCAAGATCATGGGAAGCACGTGAGGCGCGGATTAGGCGCAGATGAAGGAGGAGTTGAAGGAGGAGTTAAAGGCCGAGATGATGGCCGAGATGATGGCGATGTTCTCCCTAATCGATTCCTCAACCATCGCCTATGCTACGCCTCTAGCAAATGCGCTTCCAATAAGGAACTGTGCATTCCACACCTCAAGGTAATAACTGCTTTGAGACCAAAAGGTACATGAGTAAGCTTAACACAGATTATGATGAAGATGTCGATCACTTCTTGCGTGGTCCTCGCCAAGTGCCTGGCTAGTCCCGATCGACGACGGAATACAGATTGAGGCTGCGCGGGGTTGCATTTCCAAGCAAGGAGGATGACACGGTGCATGGTATACCTTTGGGGATGGGCTACATGAGGGTGCAGGTGGACTATGTCCACGATGTTTACATGTCTCATGCCCTCGAGTTCCCCTAACGAAGATATCACCACTCTTGGGCAAGCACGGATGTCGTTCATCAAGTGGCCCGCGACGGTGTCGTAGTGCAAGCACCTCCTGCCGCTACTGCTGGTACTATCAAGCATTACTGCCATCTGCTGGTACTATCGCTTGCCATCTGCTACATCGGTACTATCGCTGCTATCGCTATCGCATAGCTTGTTACTACTATCGCTATCGCTAGTATCGGTATCGCGCATCGTGTCGCTTGCTCTATGCATCGATGGTACTATCGCTGCCGCTTCCTGGTACTACTCCTGCCGCTGCTCTGCTCCTCCTCCTACTGCCGCTTCCTGCTCCTCGCTCCTCCTACTACTGCTGCTCTGCTGCACATGCTCCTGCCTCGCTACACAACTCGCACCTACGCTGCAAATGCACCTCCTGCACCTACGCTGCATTGCACCTCCTCGCACCTACGCCGCAGCCTACAAATGCCGAGTGCGCAGGTGGGGCGCAAAAGGACTTCTACCACGATGACGAAAGATACAAAGCAGAGTTCGAGAGAGTCCTTCCGTGAAGAAGGCAAAGTTGTCGAGGGCACAGAACACCTCGATGATCACAAGCGGTACATACATGGAAAGCCCTTTCTCCCAAGCCACGAATTGAATTCTTTGGGCTTGTTCACTCGCCACCTACATGGATGGTACATCGATAGGTCACATGAGGACGAGCCTCGCCACGATTTCATAGTGAAGTATCGAGCGCCAATTCCACCGCAACGAGGATGGGACCTTCCTGCCGCTTTTGAGGATCTCAGACTTTATGTACAGCTTGAAAGCCGTCGATATTTCTACCATACGATCCTCGGGCGCTGTGAGTCTCGCACCATACTCAATCGATGACTATTTATTGATTTTGTATTATATTTTTAACAATTGACATGAATTGCAGGATCATGAGGCAATGAAGCGTGACGGGTCGACACTGCCGGGTTTGTCGACCCGAGATGGTGTCTGCGACCATGGCTAAGTATCAATCGGAGTTCCTTGCAGGATACATCAAGGTGCATTGCATGAGGAGGCAAAAAGGACTTCATTCTCTTCCCATACCACCAGGAGTATGTACTACTATACAATTCAATTACATGTACACACTTCAACCTTGCATTAACTTATTCTCTTGCATTGTGTACCGCTTAATAAGCAACCATTGGGTTCTACTTGTGGTTGTTCCGAGTCAAAACAAGGTCTACACGTTGAACTCGCTCGAAAATAGACCGATGGAATATGCGATCGAGCCTGCTTTTGCGTAAGTAAGTACATTCCTCTAACCTAACACTTTACATATTGAACTACGTTACGTATTTTTAACCTCAATGGCATCTCTCCAATGTATAGGGCTTTCATGTCTTACGTTGCTGAACGTGGCCGACACAATGATAAACAAGGCACCAAACTCGAGTGGAAGCGCTTCAAGGTACAAGTGTCTATCATAGGATTTTTTCTCGACACCTATTTTTAATTCGTCTCCTAATTTAAGTTTCTTTGTTCACGTGTCATCAACAAGGGTGCGATGATCTATGCGGCTTTTACGTGATGCATCACATCCTGATTTTGGTTGGTCGCTCACATCTTTTCCTAAGGTATAGAGCAGATTATTTGCACTACTGTCTATGTGATATTTGTTTACAAGCATAATACTATCGGCATGTTTTAGTTCCAATTTAAGACTTAAATATATTAGTGCACTACTATCTATTTTGCAGGACATTGATATCAACCTAAGAGCCTAACCAACGCCGATCTCAAGAAATTACGAGACCATTTATGCAGTGGTCTTTGGGCGAAGTTATAACGGATGATGGTAGATATAGAGACCATTCAAGCAAATACTAGTCCATAAAGTGTAAACAAAATTTATCTCGAATGTGAATGTGATGCATTACAGATTGTAAACAATATTAATTTTAATGCAATGTGTGTAGATTGTGATGTATATGTTACGTGATATTGTGGATTGTGATGAATGTGTCATATTGTCAATGCGAGGCCATTTTCGGACGATGGACAGTAACATCATCACAATCGGTTATTTGTTGGAACCGATTGGGATAGGTACAGTATCACAATCGGTTCTTACTGGAACCGATTGGGATATGTATGATATCTGTCGGTTCTTCCGGAACCGATTGGGATATGTACAGTATCACAATCGGTTTGCATAAAAAAACCGATTGTGATAATGTAATAATTTGAATCGGTTCTAAAAAAGAACCGATTGTGATATTATTATTATCCCCATCGGTTCTACAACTGAACCGATTGTGATAATGTAATCATTTGTATCGGTTCTAGATAAGAACCGATTGTGATATTATACTTATCGCAATCGGTTCTAAGAGAAAACCGATTGTGATAAGTGTAATATCACAGTCGGTTCGTAAAAAGAACCGATAAAGGATAATGTATTATTAGTGTCGGTTAAAAACCGACTGTGATATATCTACCTTATCACTGTCGTTGGACTTTGTATCGCCACCAAAACCGACGGTGATGGCCGAAAAAAACCGATAGTAATGTGCCATTCTGTAGTAGTGCCAGCTCTTCGCCCTTGCGCTTCTTTTCTTTCCGCCGAGGGGGTTCAGACTGATTCTTCCCCTCATCGCGCCGTTCCGCCAGAGCCTCGGAGGCTGAAGCGTAACGGTCCGCTAGGGCGAACAGCTCCCGGACCGATGTGGGTAGCTTCCGGGACATCTTCTTGATGAGGTTGGGATCGCTGACTCCTTTCTGGAAGGCAGCTATCACAATCGCATCTGTGACGTCCCGAACGGTGCTTTTCTTGTTCATGAAGCGCTTGACGAACTCCCGGAGGGATTCGTTCCTCCTTTGGTGTAGCTGGTATAGGTCCCAAGGGGTGCCTGGGCGCTCGTAAGTGCCTTGGAAATTTGAGATGAACTGCTCACACAGATCTCCCCAGGAATCTATAGAGTTCGCTGGAAGTCCGGTGAGCCATGCTTGGGCCAGGGCGAGAGGGTAACCGGCAAGTAGTTTGCCATTACTGATCCTCTGCTGCCCCCGATCGCTGTGAGCGTATACTTGTAGCCAAGCCTCCGGGTCCCTCTCACCGTCGAACCTAGTGATGCCTTTAGGATTAAATCCATCAGGCCAAACCACTCGGCGTAGGTGAGGGGTAAACGCACGAACCCCTTCGATGACCCCGCGATACCCCCCGGGAGGTGATCGACGCGGAGGGGATCGCGCTTGGCGTACTTCGCGGCCTCGCGGAAGGATGCCGTAGCGCTCATATTCGTCGGCTTGACGGCGTTGTTCCTCCCTTTCTCGGTCGCGGCGCCTGGCGTCGAGGTCTGAACGGAGGTCGTGGCTGATCTTTGTGTCGCAAGTCGTCTCCGCGGGGTAGAACATGATGGGTCTGGCGCGCTTCCCGACCTGTCAGGCTGCTGGCTGTCGGGGTCCTCGCCGGACCACGTGACAGCGCCTTCGTCTTCTGGTCGGTTTGGGCATGCCGGATACCGCCGTCACCATGGCCTTTACTTGGGCCATGATCGGGCAATCGGATCATCCGCCTCAAAGATAGGGGTCGTGGTATCCAGGAGTGTCTTGGAGGCGACGATATTCTGTGGGTACGAAACACCTGGTCCCCATCTTGGCTTGCAGAATGTCTTCATTGACAGCCGGCGCGGTCTCGAGAGTACGCGTAGCGTCAAGCTCAGTCACTCGGCCTCCTTCCAAATCGGCGGCGACTGAGGTGTCGAAGCGCTGCTGCGAATCTGCCCGCGAGCCTTCGATTGCACAGACTCTACGGAAATTCCAGCAGCTCTCTAGGCTTTCTTCTGACTCGGCCGCTGAGGTGGGTGAGTCTGGAGAAGATAAACCTAGGCGCTCGGGGGTGCCGAGTGGCTTGGCGGTGAGAACCCCCACCCTTCATGCCTCGGCGTCCTCGAGCCCGACTCCGCGGCTGGAACGGGTCTTCGGATCCCCACTCGGTACTTTAGGGTACGAGACAGGGGGACCTTCCGATCGGCGCGGAGGTCGTGACGATGGATCACCGAAAACCTCACCGTTGTGGCGCGTTCCATAGAGAGAAAGGCTTCCGAGGTCGTTGGAGATGAAGGTCAGGCTTCCGAAACGGAAGACCTGGCCCGGGAAGAAGACTGTGGAGACTTCGCTCGTCGCAGCCATCAAGCTTGACGAAGATCTTGACACAAGCCCCCTACCTGGCGCGCCAACTGTCGACGATCTGTTTCGCCGGCAATGAGATTTGTGATTCTAGGGGATTTGTGCGGGATCTGAGCTTGATGGTAACACAGATCTTGAGGCGATCTGTTTTAGATAGGTTCGGGCTCTCTCGGAGGAGATAATACCCTAGTCCTGTGTTCTTGGATATATCGTGTGTGTTCTCTCTTTTTCTTGTTTCTCCCTCCTCCCCTTATATACTGGGGGGAGAATACATGATAGATGGGCGCCACCGGGCCCTGAACATGGTGGCCTGGACGACATGTCCCTTGTCCTTATCCGCCTTCACGCTCTACGTCCTGGAGAGGTGGTTATGCTTTCTCCGACCCACGCCGCCGCCTTGTCGTTCCAGATCCGCAGGTTCCGGGCAAAGGTCGATCGCATGCTTTGTTCTGGCGGGTTGTTAGGGCGGGGCGAAGCTTCCTTGAAGGATCAGGAGTTGTCTTGGGAGCAAGTCGAAGGTCTCCCTGGGCCCGTCGTGGTGCTTCGGGCTTTGGGCTTTCTATTCCGCCTGTCAGGCCCAGTCGGGTGTAGGCCCCTCTTGCGGGACCCCTGTCTCTGACATCCCACAGATAGACTAGCGCTGGAAGATGCTCGACAAATCAACCCTACGTGCATGAATTATACATATTCTTTTGTCGAAACTATGCGTTCACCGAATAATAATATTAGAGATCGAGTTGGAGAAAACAAATCTAGAGATTAGAGATCGAGCTGAAAAAATAAGTTTAGAGATAGAGCTGTACATCTATTTCTGCTGGCAAAAGCATTTTTTTGGGAAAAACGGATAAAGGACCTGGACGTAAGAAACGGGGACATGCTTGTTATGTTTTTGGACCTAATCGCTAGCCTAGAAAATTAGAAAAGGGCTTGTTCGCAATTTGTATTTAACGGGAGTTTTTTTCGGTAAAAAACCGAACGAGGGACCTGAACACGATCCGGAAATGTTTTTCTTTCCCTCACAAAAAATTGCGAAGGATCTTTCTGTAACTCGTAGGGACCTATCCGTGATTTGAAGGAAACGGAAGGACTTTTTCGCAAAACATTGGGAAGTGACACGTGGAGTGGTCAATTGGCCTCCATTCTATTCGCTTATAATAGATGTAATATGTACGACCACGGAGTACTTGCAATCTCACGGGGCCCGTGGAATCTTCTACCCTTCTGGACGCTGTTGCCTCTCATCTCCAACCAAGGTTCAAAATTTCACCGAAATTCGGTGAAATTTTGGCGAAATATCAAACCTCAAAACCCCCCAAATTTTATAATCCCAGCGAAATTAAGAAAACCCTAAAAAAATTCAAAGTGCTACAGTAACCTATAATCTCGTCGAGATCTCGGTGAATTTGATCGAAAGCTCGGCAAATTTGACCGAGATTTGACTAAAACTTGACCGGATTGGACTTTTCGCGTTGTTTCTCATGTGGGACAGTCGGTAGATCATAATTCTGGCGAAATTGAAAAAACCCTAAAAAATCAAAGTGTGACGATGCGTAAAATCTTGGCAAATTTGACCGAGATTTGACTAAAACTTGACCGGATTTGACCGGATTCAAATTTTGGTTTTTGTATTTCGTTCAGATTTCTTCCGAAATAACGAGATGTCGTTGAAATTTTGGATTTCAGTAGATGACGAGATTTAATCCTAAAACGAAATTTGAATCCAGCACTTGCCTACCTAACTGGCTATCTTAGCTATTCTCTCTTCAACCTTCTTCGAGTAACAACAAACAGGTAATGCATGAACCACATACGGCCTAAAAGATTTCATCACGTCAATAAATATTGTCGGATAAGCAAAGATACCGGTCTCTTAATTTTTTGATAGTGAAGTTTATATGAATGTTTCTCTTAAAAAGTTTATAGGATTCAATTATTAATATAAAGGAAAAGAAATATATCTATATTGCTTATTTGGAGGGTTCAACAACCTTCCTTGCGTAACGAGTAATCGATGGACCATGGACCCGATTCCTATGCATTTTTTAAGGGACTGCAACTTAAGCAGTTGCATGCGAGCCGTTGGATCAAAAAACGACGGTTCAAATCGATCCGAAGTATTGTAGCAAAAATACTGTGGCAAAATTGGTAATGTAGTAGTTACTGTAGTAAATAGATTTGAACGATCTGGACCGTTCGCTTGCTCGATCGGACGACCCATATTTGTGGGAACTGTTTAAGTTGCAGTCCCCACATGGATCGCCAAGGATCCGGCTCCATGGACCATCGTATGGCCTAATAGATTTCATCACGCCAATCAATATTGCCGGATAAGCAAAGCTATATATTGGTCTTTTAATCTTCTGATATTGAAGTTTATATTATTCTTTCTCTTAAAAGAAAGTTTATAGAATTCAATTATCAATACCAAGGAAAATAAATAAATATACATTGTTTATTTGGAGGGTTCAACAACTGTAAAGATTGATTCACACATTCACTCATGTCCTTATTGAGTACAAAATATATTTTCAATCAACAGCCATAGATGTTATATGTGTATAGCAGATGCATCCCTATTTTAAAATATAAACACATGTATCTCTGTGTCTAGAGGTGCAATTGCGTGCGCAATTAAGCTAGAAATTACACATCCTAAAACTATGATGCTCCCTCTGTTGTTTTTTACTTGACGTACTGATGTCAAATTTTTAGAAGTTTGACCACTAATAGGTTCAAGACTATCTAGATTAGCTATATGAAAATTACATCCTTAAATTCATTGTTAAAAACGCTTAAATAGTACTCCCTCCGGTCACAAATAGTTATCGTTTTGGATGTCGATATGGTCTCCAGAACACAGCTTTGACCATTCCATTATAATATATTTATGAAACCTAAAGAAAGAGAGATTTAATTATTTACCACAAAGTTGGTGTGCAATTGATGATTTGCCCCACCATTTCTCACTGACATGTGGCCTCAAATGTCAGTGAGATATGGCGTGGTAAATCATCAATTGCACACCGACTTTGTGGCAAATAATTAATGATACCAATCTTAACTAATAAAAGGTAGAGTTTACCCTGCCTATATGGATCGTCCAACCCCGTCCATAAGGCGGCCTGCTTCCAGCCCATTTCTCACGCACAAGGCCCCGCAGCGCTCCTCTCCACGATCTTCTTCGCCGGTTTCAGCCAGAGCCCGATCTCCTCGCCCCGCACAATCTCCACGCGCCCACCTCGCCTTCCCCGAGTGCACTCGTCAGCCCACGCCGCCTCATCCCGATCGCCGCCGCCGCCACACCATCTCCTCGCCCAGCCGCAATCTCTTCAAACTGTCGCGGCGAGGAGTCGTTTGAAGTCAAACACGTCCTCTCCTCCATGCCGTCGTCGTCGCACCACCACCGCCACCTTGTCCTTCTCCTCGCCGTCGCAACAATCGGCGCTGCACCGCCTCCGGTGGCGGGAAGCGGGCTGCGACGCGGCGTCCGGCAGACGCGGCCCGCTCGGCCGGACCGGCTCACGGTGCTCCTGAGCGGCTACTCGAGCGGCGGCTCCCGCTCCTCCGCTCTCAGACGTTTACATTGCTGCTACTCTGGCATTTATTTGTATCTCCAGTTGATTCTCTATGCCTCGATGGTCTAGAATGGGAAGATAGAGCCAAACATCCATTTGATGTAAGATTTGAGGTGTGTACGGTCTTCTCGGCCTTGCTTTTATCAGTATTTATAATTCTTTTCTTATTGCTTACTGGTTTCTTTATACAGTTTGTTTCTGAAGAAAGTCAGGATGATCCTCTAATCCTATTTCTGAAGGACGTTGAAAAATGTGTGGAAATAATTACTCTTATCATGATCTACAGAATAAGATTGATACTTTCCCAGTTGGTGTTTTTATTATTTGGTCTCAGACCCAGATGGACACTCGGAAAGACAAGGTACTGCTTGTAAAGATCGTCTGTACCCAACTCTTCTATTTTTTTCATTCATTCTGATGTAGTTAACAAACTAACTGTTTTACATACAGTTAAACAACGGGTCTCCATTTCTTTCAAAGTTCCCATACAGCCAAGTGGCAATACTTGACATTGCGTTCAGTGTGTGTTTTAGTTTTGCAGAAAGTACCTTGCAAATTGAAGTTTGCTTACATTAGGGCATGTCTTGTTCTTCTACTACTGTAATCCTTTATATTTAGATTTTTACAAGCACCAATAATGCTAATCCTCTGCCAACTAGATTAGTAAAGAGAAAGCTTCTGCACTTCGACAAAAGTAATGCATCAAAGCATATTATGGGACTGGGAGGAAGAAAAGGTCAACGCTTAATCTGTATGCCATCAATAATTTCTTAATATTTTCCAATCTACAACCATATCATGCTATGTTGTATCATTATTTGCAGTGCTGTTGTTGGGCCAACATGTCCACTTAAGATGGATCCTGATCTTGACTATCATTATTTGTAAGGTTGATATTCTTTCTTCTTTATTGTCCTTCCTTTCTGGCAAGAAGTGCTTATGTTATGTTAGCTGCACAGGAGGATCCTGGTGAGAGCCTTTCTGACTGTGAGAAGGACAATGATGATATTATGGAGGAACAATCCAAGATTACATACAAAGAGAGTGAAGATAACCCATTGTGCCTGATGGTTACCTCTCGGATAATGAGGTATGGTATTGAATAAGTGAATTCTCTTTTGACATTTTATGGTAGAAGTTACAGTTGTCATTGGTCTTTTGTGTAAGTTTATATCCAAGAAAGCACCTACCAGCTTACATTAACAAGAGGGAAAGACAAGCAAAGTAACTTGCCATTGTGAAAACTTTTTTGCAGTAAAGGTGGGAGCTCTCTAATTTTGGGAGAATTAGAGGTTGATTTGTGTATAGAGAATGGGATTTTTGGGTTCAGTTAGGTGGGAGGTGGTCGAGGGTTTTGAAGGATACCAGACATCTCTGCAAAAAAAAATCAAACATTTTTAGGTGTTTCATGGCTAATCAGGCATATCCGAACTGTCAAAGAAAATACCAACGAGGAAGATTTTGGCAGATTTGATTTGCACAACCATTTAATCAGACTATCTATTAGCTTTGTGGCTCACATGATGCCTTTGTTATCTCTGTTTGATAGCTTTTGCATTCTTTTGTTGGATAGTCTAGATAAATACAAGAACGGTGGCCTCATCGTCTCACTTGTGCTCGCCAGAGCAATAGAGGTATCACAAAGATGTTGTAATTTTCATGCCATTTATATTCTTTACCTCCAATTTAGCGCCTTTATGTGTACTTTTTGTGCTTTTATCTTACTTTCAGCTTTCTCTATATATCGCATCACAAGGCAATATCGGATCTGTATCATGCTTCTCAGTAGCACAGGTGCTATCAAACATTCTTTTGTTGTGTGTTTGATCCTTTCTCAGAACAAACTGAACCATCATGTTTACTCCAGGGAAAGCGGTGGACCGGACACTTCCTGCCGACACTGATTGATAAGCAGACCAGTGGTGGCATGGTTCCTTGAAGGTTGGCCAAAGCGTGAGAAGGAAGTTTCGTCATTCTTGCCAATTGTTTATCTTGCTGATGCTATTTTCATTTCAAAATATATGGCAATTTGTTCAACATGAAATATTATTTACTGTGCTGGATTAAGGAATTAGCACCCATAATAGGATTTTGTGATGCCATAGTTGCCCAAGTTCGAGGATGTTTAATTGAAATTCAATTGAACCGTTCTACATGAATCCTACTATATTTCTTCATGCATACACATGCTTTCCCCTTATGCAGGATAATTTCTTCATGCATACACTACATATGTAGATATATGTTCTACTTGATACTTGTAAAAAGAATTTTAATATTGATAGTATGATTCAGGTAATATGTGATGATATATATTACCCTCTTTTGATATTCCGTTGCAACGCACGGATACTCTACTAGTAAAATTATAATATTATTAAAGTGCTTTTGGAGACAAATCTATACATCTGATTTTTATGTATCCAATTTAAATATTTAAAAATATATTAACAGTCAAAGTTTCAAAAGTTTAATTGCACTTATGTCCAAAACGACAACTATTTGTTTTTGTTTTTTTTTTGAAAGAAATGGCAGGAGCTCTGCCTTTCATTCAAAGAGGGGAAGAAAGCGAGAAAATACAAACATTTCAGGTGCAGCATAGCCGGTGATACAAAAACAAGAATACGGCAGAAGAGGGGGCTGGTAGGGCACTACAAGGTAAAACAAAATACCAAGCGAAACTCACACCAAAAACGGCCCCCAAGTGGTCACCGGCGCTAAGATCTCTGAAAAGCCAACTTTTGATTGCATACGTCCTGACAGATTCGACTGATGACATCGCGGCAAATGATAGCGATTATTGAAAGTTCTTCCGTTTCTTTCCTTCCACTGCGTGACAGAAATCACTGGTTTGCGTCGCTGTGTCAAGGTATATTCCCGTACAGCATGGCACAACTGCGTGACAGAAATCACTGGTTGCATCAACGAAAGATGAAATTGCAAGGGGGGCAAGACCTGCTTCCAGACTTGTCTTGCAAAAGGGCACAACAACAACAACAATTGTGTGGATGATTCAGGTTCAGAACCACAAAGAGGGCAGAAGTCGCTATGGGGCCAGTCCCAGATGGCCAATCTGTCGACGGTGAGTATTCTATTCTAGAGAAAGAGCCAAGTAAAGAACTTGCACTTGTTTTCTACATTTGCTTTCTAGATTAGGTTGTAGTTGCGATCTGAGACTGACTGGAGGAACTAAGCCCTGTAGGCAGATTTCGCAGAAAACTAACCTAAGGTCGTCCACTTCCAAGCGATTTCATCTTGGGAATTATGCTGCAAGGTCACCTGTCATATCGCCTACCACAAAAGGAAGAAATACTACAATTGTGCTTGGGAAGAAACCCTACCTAGCGGTCTGAGCCAGCCACCTATTGTTAGTTCCTCATGCACCGTTCTACATGAACTTTGGACCAGCTTGAAATACCCTGGTGTGAGGTCCTTTGGAGACGCCCATTGATCGTGAGAAGTCTAGAATTTCGTTGTACAACCATTTCCAAGCATGATTGCTGTGCTTGCATTAAAGAAACATATGTCTATCTCGTCGCAAGGCAAGTTCATGCCAACCCATGGCCTTTGAACTTCTTTCCACTGCATTACCATAACCATCGCAAAGTCTTCAACTTCCAATCTTCCTAGATTCTTTGGCCTGCAGACCTTATCCCAATTAGCTAAGTAGTGCCTGTCCGAACAAGACTCATCACTCCTCCAAATGAAATTTCTTCATAACCTATCTAGCTTTTTTATCGCCCATCCTACAAGAGGGAGGACATTGATGTGATAAATGGCCAACGCTATAAGGACCGAATCCGCTAGAATTAAGCGTGCAACCCTAGAAAGCATTTTCCCCTTCCAACCTACTAGCCTGGCTCTTGCTCTGTCGATGATGGGCTGCATATCAATCCTCTTTATCCTAGTTGGACGTAGTGGCAAACCTAGATACCTACATGGGAAAGCCTTCAATTGAGCCGGGAATCCCTCGAGGATGGATGACAAGCCTAACCCCTTGCACCTGATCGGGAAGATCCCACTCTTATGGATGTTAGTTTGAAGTCATGTGGCTCCCCCAAAAATGTTGAGCGTGACATTGATGACCTGCAGCTCCCACACGGTTGGGTTTGCGAAGATGGCCACATCATCAGCATAAAGTGAGATGCGACTTTGGCAATGAGATGCTGAAGAGTCGATGGCCAAGATGAAAAGCATTGGTGAAAGCGGGTGTCGGCGTTTCGAGCACCGGCAATATGAATTTTTGGTTGGTGGGGGGTCGCGCGTTCCCTCTCCCCGAATGGTCGACTCAAGGAGCCAAAGATGTATACTGGTTCGGGCCAAATATCCCTACTCCAGTTCGTGTGGGGGGTGTATTCCGCCTGTGGGAGCGAGTAGGAACGTGGTGTTACAAGCTAGGGAGTGTTCTTTTAGTTCGTCCGACCGGTCTCTCGTCCGGTCGGTCGGGAACTTTACCTTTCTATTCTGTTCTCTTGCGGTGTGTTGTGTCGGTCCCTCCCTCGGGGCCCTACCTTCCCTTATAAAGATGGGAGCGGCAGATTACATGGGAGTTTGGAGTGGAAAAAAGAAAGGGGGGGTCGTATCCCTTGGAGTCTGGCCTCCTGTCTTGTTGTCTTGGAGTCTAGCCTCCTGTCTCGTCGCCTGCCAGGCCCCCCGCTTCCTTGCGAGGCGGGTTGATAGGCTCGGCTGGGAGGGTTGGTAGCCAGTCCAGTCGGGGAGGTGACGTATTGCTTCGTTCTCCCGCCCGGCTTCTGCGTCATCGCGTTTGACCCTTGGGGCTGCCTCGGGAGAGAGCGTCCCTCCCTGCAAACTGTAAGGGTGACGGGTCGGCGCTTGACCTTTCGGTTGGTCTTCTGACATCCTCGAAAAAAGGAGCCGCCTGCTTCGGGGCGGACATCAGAGATCGTCTCCCTTGCCGGGCTTGCTGGGTAGCTGGCCAGCGCCAGCGGGGCAGTCGGCGTCCCGACCGCTGGCGAAGGCGCCCTTGGTTGGGTCGGAGTCGGGGGCGTCCCCGGCCAAGCGAGGTCGGGTCACGCCGGGCGTTCTGACCCTGAGGGGTTGGAAACGTCCGAGTGCTCCGGCTCGAGGAGTCGGAGCACCCCAGGCTCGGCCCAAGTCGGGGCCAGATCCCCTTCGTGGCCCATGTGCTCTGGGCTCTTAAGAGGCAGCCCGCTTGCTGTTCCGGGCTGCTAGGGATACCCATGGTACGTGTACTCGTCAGCGGGTCTCCCTATCTTAGCCCTCTTCTATGTCTTAGCGACTGACCTGGATTTTCGTTTAGGAGGATCCTGGAAGAGGACGAGGTGAGCGTCATTGAGATCCCAGTCTCTCTAGCGCTGGCCAAACCCCATCTTCTCCAAGAGCTCTAAAAGGTATTCTTAGTTGACCGAATCGAAATCCTTGGAGATGTCCAGCTTAATGAAGAAAGCTGGGAATGCCTTCTTATGAAGCTCTCTAGTTATGTTGCGGATGTAGAGGAAATTATCATGTATTGATCTTCGCTTAATGAAGGCTGTCTGGCTGACGGAAACGGTGTCATTGAGGAAAGGTGCCAACCTGTTGGCCAGAAGTTTGGAGAAAATTTTACCCACGCCTTGGATGAGGCTTATCAGCTTGTAATCAGTGATACGTATTGCATCCTGCTTCTTGGTCAAAAGCACTATGGTTGCCGAGTTTAGGAAGTGAAGGTTTCGGCCATCAAGGTTATAAAGCTGGGTTATTGCTGCGAAGAGGTTAGGTTGAATGATCTGCCAGTGTACCTTAAAGAACAACAGGCTGATGAACCCGTCTAGGCCCGACACCTTTTTGGAAGGCAAGGAGAACACGACGTTCCTAATTTCGTCAAGTTGGAAAGGCTCCTCGAGGATTCCCAAGTTTGCTAGCTGCATGTCCAAAGAAGTCCAATCCAACGAGTGAGATCTCATGTTAGTCACACCTAGATGGCGATGAAAGAAACGAAAGAGTTCGTCATGTTTTTCCTCTTTGTTCTGGAGCAGTCCCCTATCTGTTTGGATGCATTGGATGTGATTTTTCTACCTGCGCACATTGACTTTCATGTGGAAGAACTTGGTGCTTGCATCCCTCTCTCAAAATCGAGAGCGCTGCTGCATACGAACCCTTTGGATAGCCGCCAATCCGAGAAACCTGAGCTTCAGCCTAGTTTGGAATGACAGCTCTGGTAGCGAGAGCTGTCTATTTTCCTGCGCCTTGTCTAGCTAGAAAATAAGTACAGTAGCCACAATGAATTGGAGCCATATATCCCTGATCTAACGCCTGCTCCAGGTCCTTAGAGATATGTCCGTCATGGCCAATTTGATATGTAGCCTAAGCAATACATCATTGGTGTGGATCGGTTTATCCCAGGCTGTCAGGATGACCTGGGTAAACTTTGGCATTTTGACCTAGAAAGCTTCGAATCTAAAACCCTTGAAACTTTGGACCTTAGCACATCCATTAAGGCGTAGAGGGCAATGTTCAGAGGTTATAGAAGCTAAAGCTTGCAGTCAACAGTTTGGAAAGAGCATGTCCCACGCGTTTGTAGCGAAGAACCTATCGATCCTAGTCATGGTCGGGTTGTCCCTGTCACTAGCCCAAATAAATTTTCTCCCATTCAACCTAATTTCCTTGAGCTCAACGTCATCTAGGAGTTTTTGAAAAGCACCCATTAATCTCCTGTCAAGATTGCTATTACTTTTGTCTACCGCTTTGTAGATCATGTTGAAATCTCCTAGAATGAGCCATTTGTCATAGATGTGAATCTGTAGGTCCTGGATTTCCCTGAGGAAAGCCAATTTGTCGCTGTGAAGTTGGGGCCCATAAATCCCCATGTAGGACCAGACCACACCATCGTGTGTAAGTTTAAGCTCTATTGGTTTTGGTGATTGGTATTAGATTAATACTTCATCTTGTTTAATGACAAACCTCATCTTTAATGAGACTAATATGTTTATTGAGCTTATTGTTAATAGTCTCATATTTGGATGCAAAATGGAAAACCCAAGGTATGTGTGCACATTCATTCTATTATCCATTGCATACTTTAGATTCAAGTTAAAGAATAAATTTCTTCATCGCTTAAACCACCAAAATGTGCATTATGTTTCCCAATTCATATATTACATGGATGCACATATTTAGGGGGAGTTCAAGCTTTAACTTGGTGTTTCATTAATATTGATCCATTCCTCACTTCATATATAAATGATCAATACATTGAAACATATCCTTGAGTATATATTCTAAATGCCTAGTTCTAGTATACTCATAGTAATATAGGATGAACTCCAATACAATCAATTTAAATGTGAATAATATTTCAAAGTCTATAATATGCATGCACATATACTTGTGGGGTTTATTCTATAGTTGATGGCTAAGAGTGATGATCATATCCATACATTCTATATATTATGGATCATTACTTTTCATCAACATGAGTATATGAAAACTTGTGTAGTTAATATATACTCACATCAATTTAAATGAGAATTTAAATTGAGTTCGTTTGTCTTATTAATCATTAGAAAACACTTCATCATGTGTTGATGGTGTCTTTGATTAATAAAGGACAAATGGATGGTTCTTAAGTATGATGAAGCATTTGTTGCGTCAGTATACTTAAGGTACATCTAAATTCATTGAATTGATTTAGGTTGTGCTCAATCGATATGAGTGGCATCCATTATGTGTTAATGGAATGCAAGAGATGATTGAGACAACCATGTTGGTTGGACTAACCATTTTCAATGAGTTTGAAACAGGATTTAGTCCAAAGAGGCCAAAGTGGAAAGTAAGTATCTTTTCCCAACCTAATAATATTTTGCTATTTTATTTCTAAATAATAACAAATTGATTTTTGTTTTGTCAGAATTAACAAAAATAATAAAGGCCCAATACACCAACTCTCCTAAGGAGAAGCAGATAAGAAGAAGCTGATAGAGTTAGCTTCCGGGCACAAGAATAAATAAATAAAATGAAAGAAGATATGAAGATCTTCAATGAAGAAAAAAAAATAAAGATTCAGGGTGTAAGTAAATCTTCCCTGAGCTTTATTTTTGTTCAATTGAAGAAGATATCGGCGGATTTAAAAGGAAAACAAGTTGAAATTATAACTTCAAATCCATCGGTCGATGAGCTAATCGCGGGGACAAGGGACCAGTTGAAGATTATCGACGAGTATGTTCCCTGTTGTGCTGAATACTCTCAAGTCAGCACTCCGAGGAACAGTTGTCTTCCAGATCAATACCCTTTTTATGAAATTGAGGCACTTCTACAAGGATGCCATTGATCAGGAAAAGCTCGCACCTAACTTGCAATTCTCAACAAAAGAGGAGATGAACAGAATATGCGCAAAATCGAAATATGTCGTGGATATGTATATGGACAGTGTAAAGCTCATCTATAAATGAATAAAAAGCTTCTTTTGTGTCAATCTCATTTGTGTTGAAATTGTATTGTTACTTGTCTGCTTGTAAGTTCAATTTTCTTAAGTGCATCATTACTATCCCCCAACTGTTTATTTACTTATCAACATCGTGATTGGAAGACAATCAGTTCTTTATGGAGAACCGACCAAGTTTATGTTTGCTTTATACTTAGTATTAATTAAAATCAGGTTGGAGATGAGGTCAGTCTAATAAGTTTCAACATAGTAAGTACTGGCTTACATGAAAAATCTCTATTAGAAGTCGTCTCACAACCCGACTAGAAACCTTGTATTTTGCTTAGGGAGTTAGGTTGGATAAAACTTTCATGATTTCTTAGAATGAAAGCAAGATAAGAAATAGTTTGAATATAACATAGTAAAGTTGTAATGTATTAAATGTGAACTTAATACTCAAATGTAAAGATTTATACATAGAACCTGCAAAGATGTTGGATATTCCAAGTATTCGAAAGGATTTGGCCATCTTCCATAGCAAGCCGAACAAAACCAGGTCGGGTGACTAATACAACTGTAAAGGGTCATTTCCATTTGGAAGATAACTTATTCAAGTTAGACTGGTTTTGTATGCATCTTAAAATCAAGTCTCCCACATTTAGTGTTCGTGGTTGAACTCTTTTGTTATAGTATCTTCTTAGACTATCTCCAGCAATTTCCCTTCATTCCATTCCCTTCCCTATTCCCTTCCCCACTTTCATTTCCTTTATTTCCTATCATCTCCAACAGCATCCCTTCGAAGGGATTTCTCTCTGGGATTGGAGAGAGAATCCCTTTCTATAGGGATTCACTGTACAAATCCCTTCTGAAGGGAATCGTGAAGGGAATCCGCTGGAGCACTTGGGATCTGTTCGCGAAGGGATTTGGAGGGGACGGGAACCCGCTGGAGATAGTCTTAAGCCTTGTAGGTAGGCTGCCGACCTGACTAGTGCTTGATCTCGCTTTTCTTCAAGGAGATTAATATCATCTTCGTATTGGCTGTTTTGATCAACCTATTTAAAAGAAGTAGTTCGTGTAGAACCGACATGAATTTCACTAAGCAGAATTGCTTTTGCTCCGTAGAGTAGTGAGAAAGGTGTTTCTCCTGTAGCTCGACTGATCGTCGTGCGAATGGCCCAGAGCACTGAGTAGAGGTCATCCACCCAAGCCCCTAAGTGTGTTCTTAAATGATCGACCACTCGTTTCTTCATGCCTTACATGATTTGGCCACTTGCACGTTCTACTGCTCCGTTGCTTTGTGGATGAGCAACAGAAGTGTAATAAATCTTTGTGAATATTTCATCACAATATTCTTGAAACAGACTACTAATAAATTATGATCCACTATCAGCAATTAGTCTACTAGGAACTCCAAACCTAGTGACTATATTCTTCACAAAGAATTTCTTTGCTGCTTGTGTGTAATTGAAACTATGGGCTCGGCTTCTATCCATTTTGTGAATAATAACAACAAATAAGAATTATATCCATTAGTTGCTTTAGGTAATGGACCTACTATATCAATCCCCCATGTCAAAAATGGTCATGACAATGGTAGGGTTTGTAATTGATTAGCATGTTGATGCACTTGCCGAGCATGAACTTGTCATTACTCACAAGTCTTTACAAAGTTCATAGCATCTTGTAAAGTGGTAGGCTAATATAATCCTTGTCGGAATGCTTTCTCAACCAGCGTTCTATATGAAACGTGTGCTCTACATAAGCCCCCATGTATCTCATAAAGTAATATTATCACCTATTCTTGGGATATACATTTCATTAAAACTCCATGAGTTCCCTTTCTATAAAGAGTATCATCGAGTAATTTGTACATTTGCACCTTTCAAATCAATTTGTCTTTTTCATATATATCCTCAGGTAGTGTCACATGTTCTAGATATGTTTTAAATGGTTTAGCCCAATCTGAATGTTGCTCGAGGACTCCAACCTTATTTTTGGTTTGGGACTCTTCTATGGATGTATCTATAGAAGGTTTAGATAAATGTTCAAGAAATACACCTGTTGGAACAGGTGATCGTGAGGAGCCCAGTTTGGATAATTGGTCCGCTACAAGATTATCTTTTTGTGGAATGCATTGGACATCGAAGTCAATGAAATATTTTTTTAAAATTTTCTCTCTTCATTCAGGTAGTGAGATATTACCTCATCGGATGTCCTGTATTCCTTACTAACTTGGTTTACGACTAATTACAAATCACCTTTCGCTAAAAGCCGACAAACTCCAAAGAATTCGACTGCTCGAAGCCCAGCTAGAAAACTTTTATGCTCCACTACATTATTGGTAGTAGAGAATTGCATCTGGATTACGTATTGTCACTAATCACCTTGCCGTGTGACCAGCACTATACCAACTTCCGAACCTCTTAGTTCCTTAGAACCATCAAAGTATAAAGTCTAATGGTAGGCATCAGTGGAATTCTGTCTATAGAAGGCTCATTGTTAGTCCATTCAATGATAAAATATGCCAGCATTTGTAACTTGATTGTTGACCGGGAAAGGAAATGGATGTCAAAAGATCCAAGTTCGACTGCCCACTTAGCAATCTGATCAATTGCTTCCTGGTTATGGAGAATATTACCCAAAGCAAAAGATGAGGGTACTGTAATCCGATGTGTTGAAAATAATGTCTTAATTTTCTTGAAGCCATTAATAGGGAATAAATTAGTTTTTGAACCCGAGGGTATCTCTCATTTGGTCCATGTAGAACTTCACTTACGTAGTATACAAGTTTTTGAACCTTATCTCGTTCGACGATCAGGATAGCACTAATCACATTATTTGTAATTGCTAGATAAAGGAACAATGGTTCCTCTGGATTAGGCGATACCAATGTTGGTGGACTTGATAAATAATTTTTAATATCTTTAATGGTCTTTTCTGATTCATCCGACCAGTGAAATTTATCATGTTTTTTATTACCTTAAAGAAAAGTAATCCACGTTCTTCCGATCTAGATATAAAGTGACTGAGAGCAACCATCCGACCAGTTAATTCTTATACTTCCTTCACTAAAGAAGTAGATTTTAAGCATTCAATGGCACGAATCTTCTCAGGATTAGTTTCAATTCCGCATGAACAAACAAGGAATCCTAGCAATTGTTGGAAATATGCCCTAGAGGCAATCATAGAGATGATTATATTTCCTTTTATCATCTTGTTCCTTGAATAATATGATCATTATTTATTAGCAAGTATGTGACTTGTTAGTGAAACTCTATAATGAATCTGTGATTATTATTCTAAAGTGATCTCTAGTCGATAATCATATGAGGACACATATGTATAGACTAGTATATGTATTGGTTGATGACCATGTTTCACGGGTCATGGATATGGAGATATCAAACAAATAATATGGACTCATGTTAGAGAACATGGAGTTGGATCAACCCACCTTGAGACACTGCGAGAACGTTGTATTCTTTTGTCATCAGTTGGTCTCATATACAATATGTATGTTGTGTCCTTATAGTTTCTGTTAACTCTTAACCGCAAGTAGTATAGCCATACATTTCCGGAATCCGATCACTCGAGGGGCCTAGAGATATCATCCCCTTTGTATGGAGGGGCAAATCCCATCTTGACTGATCATGCCTTGCAGCATACTTTGTGATAAACCCAAAAGCCACATTTATAACTACCCAGTTACGGAGTAGCGTTTGGCAATCCCTAAGTAAGTCATTACACATCTCAAGCATATGCGTCAATATTAGGTCTAAGGACACAGCATACACATTGTATATGAGACCAATTGATGATAAAAAGAATACAACGTTCTTGCAGTGTCTCAAGGTGGGTCGATCAAACTCCATGTTCTCTAACATGAGTCTATATTGTTGGTTTGATATCTCCATATCCATGACCCGTGAAATATGGTTATCAACCAATACATATAATAGTCTATACATATGTGTCCTCATAAATTTAATGAGTGAAAGCCTATCCAAAATGGTGTTGTATGCAAACTCAAAATCAACAATTTCAAATGAAATTAACTTAGTTCTAAAATTACAAGCATGTCCAAAAGTGACAGGTAACACAATCTGTCCTATTGGAGTTACTGAGGGATCGGAAAAAATTCCAAAGAAAGGATTTGTCATTGGTCGGATTTTAGAATGAGGAATTTGCATTTCATAAGGATATTAATAAAAAGTAAGTCCAAAGAATTTCCTCCATCAACTAAAATTCTCCCTACTTTGCAGTTGCTGATTGTAGGGGATACGACCAAAGGAAGTTTATGAGAAGTAGACGTACCTTTTGGACAATCGTTCTTGCTGAATGTGATCATGACATCTAACCATTTTAGAAATTATAATTTTCCTAGTCGGGAATCAATGTTATTGACTTTTCTGTAGGCAAACTTGAACTGCCGTTTTGAGGTATATGATGATGATCCACCGAAGATCATGTTGACATGATGATCTGGTTTTTAATAACCCATATCTTTGCCTCTATATGCATCTTTAATACTTCGTCCTTTTGGTAAGATCGGCACAAGGCCCTTTCTAGAGTAGAATTCATCCATGCGCTTTTACCATGTTCGGCAATTGCGCAAGTTATGTCCCAGAAACGCCTGTAACCTCTCTTTGAGTGGCCTTTTTAACCTTTTTTCTCATTTTTACCTTTATGGCCATCAGGTGTGAAAGACTTTTTTTTGGTTTACTACCTTCAGAAATCTTCAAACCTAGTAGAGGTGGTGTATGGCCCTTGCCGACCATACAGCTCCATTCAACCGTCTCATGTGCATCAGAATACCGATCTGTCATATCGAAGAGTTCTGATATGGTAGATGGCGGGTGAATGTTAGGATCCTTTGTAAAACGCTTGTAGCGTACAACCTACTTAAATGCATAAATTATGGAATCATCAGATACATTTGGAATTGTATTACGAACCTCTACAAACCTTTTAATAAACTAACATAAATTCTCGTTAGAGGTTTGGTGAAGACGATGCGGGTCGTCGTCTTTACCCGATTTTGCATAACAACTTTTAAAGTTATTAAGTATGATAGGACACTAATTTTTCCAACTAAAAATGGATCGTTCTGATTGGTTAAATAACCAAGTTCTTGCAGACCTTTTAAGAACAGTAGGAAGATAATTTTTCATTACCTTCTCATCGCCTCCAGCAGCTTGGATGCGGTGGTATACATTTGGAGGAATTCTGATATATTTTGAGATCCATCGTAACTTTCCAAATGACCTCGCTTGAATTTTTTAGGCCAAGTGACGTTCCTGAGCCTTGGTGAAAAGGCTTTGCATCCTGTATACAATCTCAAATTTGTTCATACGTTAGGTACTTGTTTAGTGTAATCAGGAGAACGAGGTCGTCGCCGACCATAATTAATGTTTTCACCTGTGCCAAGCCTGTCAAAAGCACTTCTCCTATATGGATCATTTCTCGATTAGTGGTAGGAGTTCTGTTTACATTGATCAGACTAGGAATGATTCACACATCTCACATAAGGAGATACGCTCTGAACTTTTGCAGCAGCTTCTTGCAGGTCAGCAGCTAAAGATCTTATAAGTGACACGTTATCTCCATCCATGGGTTGTTTAAAATTGCATTAGTGATAATGCAAATTTTATCCACAGGAATTTCCTCTTGTGAATTAGTCGGAATCGAATTTAGATCCCTTAACGGTGCCCTGGGAACCTACGATGAGGTTGGAAGGGTATGTCGGGGATGACTTCTCGAAGGACCTGGCCTTCATGAGGTCCCTGGTTGGTCATTATGGTAAAGGCATCTCGCCTCTTCCACATCTTTTTGTTTGACAATCTTGAGGTTCTCACGTTGCTTCTGCACAGCTTTTTCTTGAACTTCATGTTGTTCACGTTCCACTCACTGTACATATGTTTCTTCTGTGACCGTGCAAACACAGATTCCAGAATTGACGAAGGGGGTGAGTACTTCCTTATTAGATGATGATGGGGTGTAGTCAAGTTCAAGTATTCTGGGAAAATCTTTTGAAGATGAACTTTCTTGGATTTTATCACCATCCTGATGAATTCGAACATTGTCGACTTCCATATGACATAATTCATAGACATTTGCCTCTGAGAATGGGGCAGGTATGGAGTCGTTCTATCTTCTTGATTTTGCCTTAGGAAGTGGCGCTGCTGATGCAGCCTCATCCAGTTTGAATGAGGTTGCCAATTTTGACAATTCTGCCTCAATGACATACTTAGAGTAGAAGTCACACTTACATTCTTCTTCCTCTATGAAGTTATCGGTGGTGAGGTGCATGTAGTTGGCGAGATAGAATGATTTCTCTTCATCCATGGCTTCTGGTGAAAACGCATTGCCTTCTTCAATCTTCTTTTTGATGGAGGCCCTCCCTGTAGCGCCAACTGTCTATGTTCAAGACCCAGGGGTCCCCTAAATTGAGCTTACGAATATGATTTTGGTTGCCTTTGTCAAAAAAAGAGGGATTGAAGAGAGTAGGAAATGGAATTGTTTCTTTATTAGATCACAAAATACAGATTAATCAACAGTTGCACATTGTTTACAAGTATCACACACACACTATCTAAATCGTTGCTGGAGTATCATATTTATAGCATCGAAGGGATGGCAATTATCATCTTCGGAGAGGTGTCTTCCTGCCAAAAGGTGTCTTTTTGACAAAATGTGTCTCTTTGTGTGAAAAGGTGCCTCTTCGCTGAAGAGGCGTCTCTGTCTGTACCTATTAGAAGAAGCATCTTTTGCAAGTTATCCTTGCGCAGAGATAACTTCCTTCCCGGCCTTATCTAAGTCGGGGTGAAAACTATTCTATATCCGACTTGAATGAGGTCGGAGTAATAGAATGTATTGTTACGAACCAATATATGTATAACTGGTTGGTGATAGTCCCACGTGTCTATATTTTAAATTTGGTTGGAAATTGTAATCAGGTGTTGGGTTTTAGGTCGAGTCTTTATTTATGGGCCCTTTTTTATTTATGAGCACATAGGCCTGTGCTTTATATTTTAAGGGCATATTAATCGTCGTCAATAAGTCACCTTGACTTTTTTTTGAAAGATTGGTAAGAGCTCGCCTTTCATTCAAGGAGAAAAATAACAAAAGGTTTTACAACATGCCGTGAATGATTTGTGGCGCAAAGTTACATAGACTGGATAACGAAACAACAAACAAAACAGAAATCGTGAGGAATAAAACCTTCGAACTATAACTTGGCCAGCTTACTTAGAAAAGCCACCTTGACTTGACAAGCACAACAATATTGCTCAGCAAAATTAGTGGGAATCTTCTCCCAATTCAAAACTTCTGTTCCAAAACTGCAAAAATCCATTACAAAGGACAAACTCAAATTACAACCACAGGTACACGGCAATGGCAGTCATATGGTTCTGTATTAGTAGCAGCTTGTGCAAGGAAATTCTGCAGAAATCTGGGGCTAGGAGGTGACATCTGCTCTAGTTCCCCTCGTGCTATGATTAAACCATTAGATCACAGTGCACAACATAATGCAATCTTGTTACTACGGCACCTTGGGCAGTTCGTGCGTTAAACGTTCGATCTTCTTGGAGGCATTGATGATTCGCTCGTTCTTGAGCTGAACACTGACCTCGGAAACTGCGAATCGCTCATCATATCCTACAGATTTGCAGCAAATGTTCATGTCAATTTTTTTGAGAAGTTGTGTTGATCTGTTGGTGATGAGTGCTTAGGGGAGCAAGAAAGCTTACGGCGTTTGACCGTGATGCGTTGCTGTGAAGCGTCGAGCTGTGCATTCCGCCGCCACCTCCCCTGATGGCGCCGCAGAACTGCATGTTGTCCTCGCCGAGGGCGCGCAGCCGATTGAGCTCCGGGAGCACGGAGGTGCCGAGGTCCGGCCGGTCCTTACGCCGTAGCTCGCAGCACCGGATTGCCATCTCAGCGAGGCACTGCGCCTCCTCGACGGGCCAATCAGGCACAGCGGGGTCGAGAATGTCCGCAAGCATGCCGCGCTCCAGAGCGCGACCGACGTGGTGCGTCAGCCCCATCGGCGGCTTGGCCGTGATGATCTGCAGCAGCATGACACCGAGGGAGTAGATGTCGGACTTGACTCCAAGCATGCCCGTTTGCTGGTACTCCGGGTCGATGTAGCAGAAGGTGCCAGCGGTCGACGTCATGCGGTACTGCGTCACGTTGTCGGCGACAGAGGGCGGCACCAGCCGCGCCAGCCCGACATCGCTGATCTTGCTCACGTAGTTGCGGTCGAGCAGGATGTTCCCAGGCTTGAGGTCGCGGTGCACCAGCGGCTCGGGCTTTGTTTGGTGTAGGAACAACAAGCCTGTGGCAATCTCGGCGGCGATGCGGAACCGGTGCTGCCAGGGTATCACTGGCCCACCGCCGCGCAGGAAGAGGCAGTCGTCGAGGCTGCCGCTCGCCATGTACTCGTACACGAGGCAACCATACTCGGGGCAGGCGCCGAGGAGGAGCACCATGTTTGGGTGCCGGATGCAGCTGAGCACCTCGACCTCCTGCTGGAACTGGGACCTGCCCTGGGCGGCGTCGGGGCGGAGAACCTTGATGGCGACCGGTGTGTGGTCGAGGTAGCCCTTGTACACGGGGCCGTAGCCGCCCTCGCCGACCTTGCGTGCGTCGGAGAAGTGCTCGGTGGCATGCTCGATCTCCTCGATGCTATACCGGCGATAACGGACCTCGTGCGACATGCCGCTTCGGCTCTTGCGCTCCTCAGCCTCCTTGAGGAGCTTCTTCTCCGCTTTGATCCGCTTCTGCACCTCCAGCTCGGTGATCCGTTGCGCCGCCTCAGCCGCCTCCATGGCAGCCTTTGCCTTCGCCTTCTCCCGCTCAATCATCGCCAGAGCTGAGTCCTCGGTCAGCCGCGCATCCTGCATCTTCTGCTCCTCCTCTGTCTTCCACCGCTGCAGCTCCATCGCCTGCATGCGTGCATGGCAACAAGATCACGCAAATGCACTCGACGCCCTGAGCTGATCCAAGGATCGAACTCGCGACCTAACCGCATCATAACTGGCTCTCGACCAAACAAGCTATGGCTTGTCCTCGTGAATGGGGTTTAATTACCTTCTGTTTAGCGTTGAGTGCCTCCTTGCATGCCGTGCTGTACATGTCCATGGTCTGCTTGAGCTCCAGTCGCAACCGTTTCATCTCGGCCTCGACGTCGTCCATGCCAATGGAGGAGAAGGAGGAGGTGCTGCTCTGCGAGAAGGAGGTGTGGTCGTTGGCGCCGAAGGAGTCGCCGCCCCACTTGTTGGGCGTGCGCGACACCTCGAAGCTGTGGTTGTAGCTCTCCGTGGACCCGCTCGACATTCGCGGCGGGACCTGTTGGTGGTCGATGCTCCGGCGGCCGGAGCTGATGAACGAGATGTCTGCCGAGTCCGGCATGGAGAGGTGGCTGAGGTCGGCGTACGACTTCCTCGTCGGGCCCATGGACCCGCGAGCGAACGGCGACCGGATGTAGTTGTCCACTCTCGGCGTCTCGGCGTGTTCGTGCCCCCTCGACGACGACGACCACCTCTGCGACGCCGGCGCCGGCTCGGGCGGCTTGGCTGCCGCGGCGAGGCTCTGGATCTGCGACAGGAGCGGGGACACGCGTGGCGCCTGGCGAATGGAGTTGCGCACCGACGAGACCTTGCCCTTGTTGATCACGTACACGGTGCAGAAGTCCGGCGCGCCCTTGGAGATGGTCGTCGGGATGTCTGCCTTGAATCTTCTGGCCGAAAAATGATGCCGCGGTTAGGCGCGTACGCGCGACCGAATGGTAGGATTGAAACCAATGCGGTGCGTACGTACCTGACAAAGCCGCCCCTGGCGGTCGCGCCGACGACGAGCTTCTCGATGGCGGCGTGCGCTGAGAACTCGATGATGGATTTGGCGACGTCGTGGTCGTCCAGCACCACGTCCTTGCATTGGATCTGCACGCCGCCGCCACAAGAACACACACAGCGCGTTAGACACGACCATTTTATGTTTGCACGTGCATGCACACGCACACGTACGTCTTTGCAGGCGCAGAAGCAGCGGAACGGGCGGAAGAGGTCCTTCATGTGCGGGTCCGTCGGCTGCTTGAACCCGGCCGCATCCTCCACTCCACCTGATCCATGCACCAATGCAATGATCAATGATCGATGCACACACTCAGAAACCACCAGTGATCGATGCACACACGTAGGATCGTATGTACGTAGCTTGTAACTACCTAGCAATCTCTGTTGGTTTTAGCCTCAATCAGCAACACACGTACGACGGTAAAAAAAATTAAGCACAAGCACGAAAACTCATGAACATAAGTATTTTCGTGGTATGGCACAGCTAGCTCATTTTTTTCCCTCCTGCTCATCTTACTTAAGAACCTCAGGATTACCTGAGAATTTGTACCCAAACCTACAGCTCTAATAATCAGAACAATATTCAACAAATCGAATCGAAAAAGAGTTCTTTTCCTTGTTTAATTTGGATCGGACTCCTCTTCCAAAATTAAATCAAACAATCTCGACCAGTGCTTCAATGGAGCAGTGCTCTCGAGAGGAAACTAACGGGGAAACCTGGATCGATCAATGGTGCACCGACATACACGTGTGGAGGGAGTACTTGCCTGAGGTGCCCTTGGTGTTGACGTGGACGAGGACGATGGTCTGACCCTTGTGGAGGACGAGGGTGTCGATGGTCCACTTGAGGGCGTTTTGGCTGTTCTTATCCTTGTCGATGCACACCGCCACCAGCGGGTAGCTCGACGTGTCCGCCGCATCCTTGCCGTCCTGGTACCTCCCCATCGACGATCTCTTCCTCTCTCTCTACCTTCTCTCTCCTCCTGACGATTTGAGTCCAAATGATGTGGTTGTCTGTTTTGTCATCGTTGTCTCAAGGGGAGGGAGAGGCAGCTCCTCTTCTACACCTGTTCCTTGTCATCTATTATTGGCTACCTGCTGTCTGAATTGAGCCATGAGTTCGACACCTTGGCTGTTTCAGCGGGTGGCCACTGGATCTCTTCACCCCTGTTTTAGCCTGCAAGACGGGTGAGGAGGATACGTACGAAAATTGAAGTGGCGTTTCACAGAGGCGGGCGGGGGATTTGTGTCGTTGTAAGGTGGGGCTATGGTTCGATGGTTTCTTCTTCACTGGTTCACGGCCTTCTCCAACCTGATGAGCCTGCCTGTCCGTGCTCGCCAGAAAAAAAGACGGCAGGCCACGCAGTAACCTCGCTGTGCAGTGCAGTACACACAGCGACGAGCAGTGCGATGGCGCCGCCGCACGTCGCCGTGGTCGCCTTCCCCTTCACCTCCCACGCCGCCCGCCACCCCGCCCTCCTCGCCGCAGTCAACCTCCAACACCTTTGAAAAAATATAAGCACGGCTCAAAAACCCAAAACGTGTAAATAGCCTTTCGAAGTTTCGACCACAACCGTCGGATCACGGTGAAGAAGCATCGCTTGACGAGGAGGAAACGGAGAAAAAAGAAAATTGAACTGATAGATGACGCAGGCGCAGCAGGCGAACGACAAACCAAACGAACGCAAGAAAGCACACCGACATCTCGAGCTCTCGCCGCCGCCGCCGCTACTCACCGTAGCCAGAGAAACATATCGAGGAGATTAATGATCGAGGAGGAGATTAAGGATATGGCGAAGAAGATTAATGATCTTTGTGGTTACGTGCACATTGAAATATTTTGGTTGTAGATTTAGGGACAGGTGTGCTATTTGTATCTCATTTCATGCCCAAAACATACAAATCAGTTGTCCAAGTTCTGACTTCTGAGCAATTTTTATCAATTTACAATTCTAACTTCGATGTGCTAGTGCAATTCCGCTTTGTTGCATCAAGGTTATCTGAACTAACAATTCTTGCTGTGTTCCAGGCATCAAGGAGTCTGATACTGGATCTTGTATCAGATAAACAGATGATGCAAGAGAGGAGGAACCATTCCAGGTAAACTACCATGGTGCTCACCAAACCTTTTTTACTTTCAGGCACTGGAATGCATACGAATAGTAGTTATATTGTGCTCTTACGCTTTCTCAGTGCCTTTTCTAATAATAAGTTTTTTTTTCTGTTATGAAGGTTGCTAGATGCACGAAGATCATATCATCAGTCCTAATACCGATGACGC
The DNA here is from genome assembly GCA_036346355.1 of Rhipidocladum racemiflorum. Lineage (NCBI taxonomy): Eukaryota > Viridiplantae > Streptophyta > Magnoliopsida > Poales > Poaceae > Rhipidocladum > Rhipidocladum racemiflorum. Next base: position 3,953,863 of record CM070582.1, read on the forward strand.
CAAGTATGTCATAAATGTAACACAAATCGCAAAGGTGATATTGAGGAAGGAACGCGTGTTGGGTAGGTTTCTTGTATTCCTTTGGTTGTTTTTCCAAAAGCTTATTGTGTCTTATTGTACTTTCTGCTGACACTTTCAGTCGATACATGGTTCTAAGAGCAAAATGATTTTAAACCATAGCATATTAACTTGATAACGATACTAGTTTTAAGGGTAAAACTGCAGCACTGATATATAGCAAATGAGATGGTGCTATTTGCTAAGAAGCATTTTAAGATAATATGTTTTAAATTGAACTGTGGTTATTAATATGATTCAACACAAGGATTTTACACAAGGTAAAGAAGCAACCATTATTATAGTTAACCTTGCAGCAGCCATCATATGTTTTAAGTTCTACACAATGTTACTTGGACACCTGTGTCCAAAAAAATTTACCGACTTGGACGCCTCTCTTGTGTCGAATTCCAAGTAGAATTTCCGTGTCCTTTTTTTTTCAGAATTGGACACCCGAATCCGAGTCTGATTCCAACTCCCGTGTCCAAGTAACACTGGTTTTACAGCTTGAGAAATGAGAACATATGCCTGTGTGTACAGTATGTTTAAAATATGGCAATATTCCATAAGGCCACTAGAGTTTGTGTGATTTTGTGGTCTGACAAGGGAGTAGTTTTTAGGATATATCGGATGTCAAGGGAGTTATGTTTAAGCATCAAGTTAGCCGTACAACAGTACAACTTATCCAAACATTCTTCTATGTCATATAGAAAGATGAAACTTTACTGTTAGTTTTGGATGTGGCGAAGTTGATAGGAGACTTAAAATGTGTTTATGTACACAGGATATCAGTATTTGGTTGTGTAAAACATCTTATTGTGCTTTACATATTATGTGTTCGTGGTAGTATAATGTTGTTATTGAATCGATCGAGTATTATACCATCAATTGAGTTGTGTTGATTCTCATCCTGTGTGTTGTCAGAGTTGATCGAAACAAGTAGTACCAGATTCAGCCCGGTTCGTTCCAGCTTCTAAACAACTTCTGCTTAAAAAAAAGCGGATTATTTACCGAACGGGAAGATTTTGGACAGCTTCTCTGAGAATCAAAAGTTGTCTTCTGAACAGAATCAGAATCTGGTTGAAATCTGATTCTCATTTATTCTTGCTGATTTTTACCAACTCGGTCCGAAACCTAGAAGTCGTAGCTATCTCGGTTTAATTCTCCTATAACCAGAAGCAGCTTCTCCTATAATCTAGAAGCTGAAACAAACTTCTAGAAGATGCGTGAGGTTGTTGAGCTTCCTATGCTTCACCCAGAAAAGTTTGTCAAGCTCGGTCCGATCAAACATCAGTACTTGAGTTTTTTTCCCCTAGAAAAAAGGCAAATATACCTTAATTCGTCGTCGAAGGAGACGACTCAACGATGTCACCATTTTTACTCGCCTTCGTTTGAGACGGTGCACTACCAACCAGGGTATACGTAACGAGTGCTCCGAGGGCTGAGGAGTTGAGCCAAACATACGGTAATAGCTCGATGGGCAATTCTTCAGAAAAAGAAGCGTCATATACAAATATATGTCTATTTTTCTTGAAAAATCCTTACCAAAATTCCACGTTTCAAAATTAACTCTGCAGCCTAGACTCCCGACTTCTCTTCCCCTAGGCATACGATCGAATTTCCCGTTCCAGTTCCGGTAGCAACACCCGAAGCTAGCGATTTTGATCCAGCGTGAACGATTGCGACAAAAGCGACTGACCTGCAGCTCGTCACCACTGCATCACTGTTTAGAGTTTTTGCCCATTTTTTCCGTTAGTCCTTTTTTTTTTTCAAAATCAGCTTTCATCCAAACAAATCATAGTGCAAATCTACCTTCCTTGTCGACCGTAGAAGAATCTGTGGGAGGCGACACATCATCTGTTACGACACGTCATCTGGTACGCTACGAGAGCGCGGCGATCCACCTACTACAGTAGGAAAGCATAGTAGGTGCTTTCCACCGCTTCCGTGGTTGAAAAGGGACTAGATTTGCAATATGGTTTGAGAGTGTTAAAGTTGAAAAAAAAAAGGTCAGAAGGTGAAGAAAAATTAGCCGAAGATTCCACTCTCCCATCTTCCCACATGCCTTTCCTTCCCGTCGCATTCCCGGGGAAGTGCAGCCCGGCCGAGACGTCACGCAAAGGCCGCCCCGGGCGTTTCGCGGTGGCTGCCCCTGAGCGCGTGCGTCCGGCGGCTCCCGCGCCTCCCGCATGTCTCGGTGCTTAATTTCCCAGCCCTTTCTGTCCGTCGCTCTCCCTGCAGATCTCGATCCAAGGAAACATGATACTGTTAGGAAACCGAATTCGTATGCTATATGGACTCTTTTTTATCTCTAAGCAGAACCGCTATATATAGGAGGCAGGGGGTCACCCCATTGTACACAAGCATACAGAATAATAAAGCAGACCCGTTCCTCCTCATATTGTGTCTCTCGCCCTCTCTTTCTGTTCTCCAGTTTAGATCTATTAGGCAACCCCGGACTATTCGATAGCGAGGTTGTCTAACACGTTATCAGCACGAAGCTCTGCCGGAGATTAGATTGAAAAGGTGAGAAACGGGGATTATTTCTAATCGCTCGTTGAATCTATACTATAATCTACGTGGCATGAAGCTACGTTTTGCATGGTATGAATCTACTGTACATGAAGCTACAGTACACCCAAATTTTACGGCTGAAGCCGCCTGGCGCACGAAGCGCTAGCCACCGGCCGCATTGCCGAGCCCGCTGGACCGTGACTCGCAGTCGCAGTACCATCACGGTTGCTCCATGTCGGCAGGTGCCGCGGGCACAGCCAGTCTCGAAGTCCCCGGCTGCACCAACCTTGAAGAAGACGCGTGAACCGACCACGAAGTGTCGCCCTTGCTTCGGCTCAAGAACGCCGCCGAAGCACCGTGCTGGCCCACCAAAGCGTCGCGCCAACTTGCTGGCCTCACGCGCCGAAGTTGCAGCCCGGGCTGGCCACCGGCCGTCGCACGTGCACGCCCGAGCTCGAAGCCCGCCGGCCCACGCGCTGCAATTCGTCGGCCGCCGCCGCCTTGACCAGCCCCGCCTCCTTGCCGGCTCGGCCGCACCCACTCCGGCCCGAAGCCGCTGCCCAAACGCGCCATCGCCGGTCGGTCTCCCCGCCTTGAAGCCGTCGTAGCCGGGCTGCCTGCCGCGTTCGGCGTCCGAACTGACGTCGCTGCCACGCCTGAGCATGAAGCTCAGACCGGCACACCGCCGCACCGGCTGCGACGCCGTGAACTCCCACCGGGCCTTGCCAGCCACCCTGCCTGGCCTCGCCGGCGCTTCAATCGCCGTCACCCGCGCGCGCATGGCCCGCACGAGGCCTCCGCACTGGCTGCCGCTCCGACCGGTCCTCTCCTTTTTCGTGATGGACATGTAGTCCAGGAGGACCAGGACATGAAGTCCCATTGAGAATAAACAAAAGAGCAGAACAACTTTGGAAAGGACTTGAAGTCCTACGAACTGCCGCCGGTTGTTGCCGCTGCCGCGTGGGGCCACCGAACTGCCGCCATGTCAGGCCGTCGGGCTGTCGCCGGACTGCTGCCGCATCGCCGCGCCGCGTCGGGCCGCCATTGGCTGCCGGGCGATCTTTGCCGCTGCTAGCCTCATTGCCCCCGCTGGCTTGGCGCCGTTCTTTGCTACTCGCGGACCGCCGGTCCTGGCCGCCTCCGCCCGTTGGCATCCTGTCGTTCGGCGTAGGCCGGCCGACCAGCGACCGCCCGGCTCCCTGCCGCTCGACTTCGGCCTTGCGGCGGCTGACTGCGGCGCCGCTAAACCACCGCGATTCGTCGGCTATTTTTTTTTCGGCTACCCGGCACTGCGCCCCGTAGACGCCGCCCGGAATGCGCCCTGCTGCCCCACTGGCGCGTCGCCTTTTTTTTTTCCCTTGGACACGAAGTCCATTGCATACTGGATGTCTGGACATGAAGTCCTTTTGGGACATGGAATCCACGTTCCAAGGACAGGAAGTCCAGAATTCCTTCCTTGCTTTGAAGTCAAATGGGCGTGAGCCAATTCAAAACCGAATTGAAGTGCATTTGGGGCACGGGGAAAGGATGAAATTACCTTTTTACCCTCATGTTTTTTCCCAGAAAATTCTAGAAACTCAGAAAATTATAAGAAAATTATGAAAAATAGCTAGAAATTTTCAGAAAAATTTTGGATCTGGTTTTGATTTTCTAGCATTATCTTGCAGTATTTATGAATAATTTATGAATATTTGCATGTATTTTTGCAATAATTGCCTGTTTAGAATACCGAAAATTCATAAGAATTTATTTTCGCATTTATGAATTTATGAATTGTGCAATTATTGTTTATTCTGAATTTATGAATTGTGCAATTATTGTTTATTCTGAATTTATGAATTGTGCAATTATTATGTTCCATACATTATATTTATTGCTTTAATATAATTCTTTGGAAATTCAAGCACGCCAAGACGAAGCGTGCCACCGCGCCAAGAAGGCTGACGTGCATGGAACTGAATGCGCCGCGCGCATGAAGCCGTGCTAAACCGATCGCACGAAGCCGATCGCGCACATAAAGCAGATCGCACGAAGTCGATCATGCATATGAATCCGATCGCTTGCACGAAACCGATCACATACATGCACGAAGCTGTATTTACGAATCATGCATTTATGAATTCCGTACTTATGAATCTTATACTTATGAATTTTGCATTTATCTTTGTATATATCAATCTTGAAATTATTGCTTTCTTTTAGTTTGCTGGAAACTCATGAGAATTCAATTATGCATTTTATTGAATCTAGCAGCCACTTCCTATTAGATTGCACGCAGTAATCTAATGGAAGAACCTTATGAATGTGCAAAGGTGTGGCATTATCTAACGTGAGTTTTTGAAGAACTGACCTGAATTGTCAGAATTATCTCACATAGACATCAGATTGCATAATGAATAGTAAGCTCTCGAAGAGCATACTTTTTCTAATGAATAGAATTGCAATTTATTCTTTATTCCAGTATTCTTTATTTACAAGCAATTTTTGAATTACTTAGCCACTGTCTGATTAGAATTATTTTTCTTTTCATCTAGAAATCGTGTAGCGCCCAATGGAGGAAATATGCATTGTTGATAGTGGCACAACAAATACCATCTTAAGAGAGTCGAAATACTTCCAGACGATCACGAAGAACGCTGGAAGGATTACGACTATCATAGGAAGCGATACGCATATAATAGGCTCAGGAAGAGCCACAATTATATTGCCAATGGGTACAACTTTGGTAATTGAAGAAGCCCTCTTGTACCCTGAATCAACTCGCACTCTCTTAAGTTTCAAGGATATCCGCGCCAATGGGTTTCACGTAGAAACCAATGAAGAAAATGGCAAAGAGCATTTGTGCATTGTGAAGCACGCGGAATATGAAAAAATGGTACTAGAAAAATATCCCTCATATGAATCTGGGTTGTACTACACGAAAATCAATGCACACGCAGTGTATACTTCTTTGAAGACTGTCTTTAGAAGCTCTGAATTATTTTCTTTATGGCATTGTAGATTAGGTCATCCTGGTCTTAGATTGATGAGAAATATAGTTAACAACTCACAAGGTCATAGCATTAATGTTAAAAATTTCCTGAATCATGAAGATTTTGTGTGCCATGCATGTGCCACCGGGAAATTAATAACTAGACCATCTGTTATGAAAGTGCAACATGAAATCCCTGCATTTCTGGAACGCATTCAGGGGGATATTTGCGGCCCGATTCAGCCATTGTCAGGGCCGTTTCGATACTTTATGGTGTTCATTGATGCTTCCTCGAAATGGTCGCATACATGTTTGCTGTCAACAAGGAATCATGCATTCGCAAAATTGATCTCGCAGATCATCAGAATTAAGAATGCTTTTCCTGATCATCGCGTGAAGTCCATTCGATTGGACAATGCCGGCGAATTTACTTCCAAGGCATTTGATGATTATTGTACAAAGAACGGGAATAATCGTTGAGCACTCGTACCGCACGTCCATACGCAAAATGGGCTAGTGAAGCACTAATAAAGAGGATTAAGTTTATTGCCGGACCGCTCTTGCAGAGTTGTAACTTGCCCAACAATTGTTGGGGACACGCGATCTGCACGCAGCAAAGACTCATCAATTATAGACCATCGGCCTACAACATCCATTCACCAATGCAATTAGTGCAAGGGGTCATCCGAAGATTTCCCATCTTAGAAAATTTGGTTGTATGGTATATGTACCTATACCACCCCACAATGACTACAATGGGCCCTCTCCGCAAGTGCAGGATATCGTTGGTTATGAGAGTGCATCCATAATCAGGTATTTGGAACCCATGATCGAGACTTGCATTTGACCCGTTTATTGATTGCATCTTTGATGAGGACCGTTTCCGTCATTAGGGAGAGAATCAACCATTGGATGAAAAATGCCGGAAATAGTATGGCATTCCTTTGGGATCCCCGCATGACCTCGCACTAATGAAGCAAATCAAGAAGTCGAGAAGATAATTGATTTGCGAGAATTTAGCAAATGAACTTGCTGATCATTTTGTGATCTCAAGAGCGTGGTTAAGTCGCATGTACCAGCAAGAAATGCACCAGAGAGGGTGGAAATACCAAAGAAAGCAGAAGGTATCCCTCATCTGCTCAGAGGCCTCAAAGAAAAAGAACAGGAAATCGGCTTCTCAAACCCAAAGTACCCGGAGACGCCTGGGGAAAATCGGGCAAGAGGACTTACCACACCAATCACAAAAGTGCCCCAAAGCAAGAAGGGGAGCCAGTTGAGACCTGGCACTGGAAAGAAGCCTGTGGAAAAGGCAATTCCAGATCTGAACCTTCCATTGGAAGAAGCCGCCGGAAATAATGTGTGCGCACACATTGTGAAGAAAAAGCGAAGGAACTTGCTCCTGGAATGGGAAATAGCAATGAAGAGCAAGTAGAAGTGCATGAAGCACACCATGACGAAATGGCCATAAATTTTGTAATATCAGGAGAATCAATGAATAGAGCAACAGCCAATGTCGATGCATACTTTGCAAAGAAGATTGCCACGATCATTAATTATGATCCCGAGCCCGCATCTCTCGCAGAGTGCAAGAAAAGGCTCGATTGGGAAGATTGGAAGAAGGCAATCACCGCAGAGTTAGTCTCTCTGAACAAAAGAGAGGTGTTTGGGCCTGTGCATGACGCCTCCCCATATAAACCCGTGAGGTCACAAATGGGTTTTTGTTCGCAAGAGAAACGAAAACAATGAAGTTGTAAGGTACAAGGCAAGGCTTGTCGCTCAAGGTTTCACACAACGTCCTGGGGTTGATTATGAAGAAACCTATTCTCCGGTCATGGGCGGAATTACCTTTAGATACTTGATCTCAATGGCAGTCAACTTGAAGTTGAAAATGAAGCTAATGGATGTTGTCACAAAGATATTTGTATGGAAACTTGGATTCGGAGATTTATATGAAAGTACCGGAAGGTATCCCTATCCCGAACCAAGATAGAGCAAACAGAAACCTATACAGTGTGAAATTGGAGAAATCACTGTATGGGCTAAAACAGTCGGGAAGAATGTGGTACAATCGCTTGAGTGACTTTCTTTGCAAGAAAGGCTACACGAACAGCGAAGATTGTCCATGTGTGTTTATACAACGATCCTCGAATGGATTTTGTATAATCTCCGTCTATGTAGATGACTTGAACATCATTGGGACGGATGAAGAAATTGAAGAAGCATGCACATACTTGAAGTCTGAATTTGAAATGAAAGACTTGGGTAAAACCAACTTTTGTTTAGGCTTGCAGCTTGAACATGTCCAAGGCGGAATCTTGGTACACCAATCTTCCTACACGCAGAAAGTGTTGGAGAAATTTGGTTTTGAAAAGGCATACCCCGCAAAGACCCCAATAGTCGGAAGGTCACTCCAAGCAAACCTAGACCCGTACAGGCCTAAAGAAGAGGGGGAGGAAGTCCTAGGAGCGGAATTCCCATACTTGAGTGCAATTGGAGCGCTTATGTTCCTTGCGAATAGCACTAGGCCGGACATTGCGTTCGCCGTGAATTTGCTAGCGCGGTACAGTGCAGAACCCACCAAAAGGCATTGGAAAGGGGTTAAGGACATCTTCCGTTACCTTCAAGGAAGCAAAGACCTTGGCTTGTTTTACAGAAGAAACAATGAATTGAATTTGGTTGACTATGCCGATGCTGGGTACCTATCAGACCCGCATACTGGCAAGTCACAAACTGGGTATGTTTTCCTTTGCGGTGGAACAGCAATTTCGTGGAAGTCATCTAAGCAGACTCTTGTCTCAACGTCGACAAACCACTCAGAAATAATTGCCTTGTATGAAGCCTCTCGAGAATGTGCATGGCTTCGAAGAATGGTTCATCACATCCAGAAGTCATGTGGTTTGAACATGGAACAAACCCCCACCATTATCTATGAAGATAATGCAGCTTGTGTTGCTCAAGTGCAAATGGGATATGTGAAGAGTAACCTCACAAAGCATATTAACCCCAAGTTCTTTTATGCTCATGAATTGCACAAGATGAACGAGATAAAGATACTGCATACTAAGTCGTGTGAAAATCTCGTAGATTTATTCACTAAGTCACTTCCGGCATCTTCCTTTGAAAGATGTGTTAGAGGAATCGGGATGATGAGGCTTAGAGAAGTGCAGATTTCAGGGGGAGAATTTTTACATACTCCTACATAAATCTCAAACATGAAGTTTGAGTACCCAACGTGAGTCTTGAAGATTAACATTGAAGTTTGGGTGGATTGTACTCTTTTCCTTAAGTAAGTTTTTCATTGAAGTTTTCTTACATAAGGTTTTTGATGAGGCAATCCGTGTAACACAGCAAGCGTGTGCTATGTACTCTTTCTCCAATTATTTTTCCCACTGGGTTTTTATGGAGTTTTAATGAGGCATATGCATCTCGCAGTGAAGAGTCCAAGGGGGAGTGTTAGGAAACCGAATTCGTATCCTATATGGACTCTTCCTTATCTCTAAGCAGAACCGCTATATATAGGAGGCAGGGGGTCACCCCATTGTACACAAGCATACAGAATAATAAAGCAGACCCGTTCCTCCTCATATTGTGTCTCTCGCCCTCTCTTTCTGTTCTCCAGTTTAGATCTATTAGGCAACCCCGGACTATTCGATAGCGAGGTTGTCTAACAGATCCGTCCACCTCCGTTTCTTTACTCTCGCAAGCTGCGACAGTGCGGGGAACGCGCCTTCCTCGCGCACCATGGAATGGATACCGGCGGACCGGGTCATCAGGCCTTTGCAAGTTGCAATAGATGGAGCTCTCCGCTTGCCGGGGCGAATGTAGGTGGGGGCGTCGGATATGCACGGGTAGTTTTAAAAGTTTTAAAAATACTAGGGTATTATCTTTTTTTAGTAGATTAAATTTGTTGATTAAATCGATTTCGATTTTGGTGGTTTGGGATCTGTAAGATCTTGAAACTATTTGTATTGTGTTTCTAGCAAAGTTTTAAATATACGTGTTGGATTTATGATATTACAAAATAAATATACAAGATTATAGGGTTATATGTGTGAAGTGTGCACCCATATTGAAAATTTTCTACCTGGATTGCTGTTTGCTTGGGCCTCTTGTGAATTCACCTCGTAGCTGTTGCATGCGATGATATAGCTCCCTCTCTACCTTCTTCGACTGTTCACTATATTTGGATCTTATTTTTTTTTTTACAAAATTAGCCTCCATGTAAAATAATTTGCCAAACTAGCTCCTTAGTCCACTCCTACCACGGCTGGGTAACGTGGAAGGCAACCTTCCGCGCTATCCGTGCACTACAATGGCTCCCGCGCTCGAAGCCACGTGCTAGCGTGCCTAGCCGGCCGGTCCCGCCACACACCAGTGCCCCCGCACGCTTGGCCCCACGCAAGCATGCTCGACCCCACCACGCGCCAGCCCGCCCTGCCCCACTCCCGCGCTCCTGCCCGCTCACTCGCTTTGCTGCCGCGCTTGGGTAGCACGGGAGCTTCTTTTCGAGCTACTACACCGCGGAAGGTTGCTTCTATATTACCCTAGCATGATAAGACTAGGGTAATATGCTATTTTGGTAAATTATTTTATACGGAGACTACTTTTTATAAAAAAAAAGGAAAAAAAAATAGAGGCTCAACTCAACTTCTTATGTCTAGTTCATTTCAGCTTTCTGAATTATGGATTTTGGATTATGGGAGAAATTGTTTTTGATTGTGGGAGAATCGGACCGGGGCTATAACTTCTAGGTTCTGGGTACAGTCAAAGTCAGCGGCTGAGTTTGCCTAGCCTCGCCTGCTATTTTTTTTAGTAGGCGAGCGAGTTAGCGAAGAGGCTTAGGGATAAGAGAGTGTCGGTGCGTACGTAGCCTTCATTCTACTACGCTACACAGGTGCGGGAGTCTCTTTCGTGTAAAGAGTTGTGGGATTGGTGGTGGCCAACCGTCCAACAAGGGATTCCAAACACCACCGCGAGAAACACCGATCGCTTGTTTCAACCTGGAAGTCGTCGCTTTTTTTTAAGCCCCTAAAATTTGTTTTGGGCAAATGTAGTCATGTTTCATTTGAATTTGTGAAACCAGCTCATTTAGTGAGCTTGAAAGGCGCTGCAGTCGACACGAGCCACTTGTTGTACCGGGGAACTTGCAGAGCTCCAGGAACTTGCCAGCTTTGAACGGCAGGTTTTGCGTTTGGCTAGCGTGAAAAGAATCGACCGTAGGTACCGCGCTTCCCTAGCGTTTCGAATTCAAACTTTTTTTAACAAAAAAAGGAAAAAATGATAATCACGATATTTCGTCGATAATCGCCCGATATGGCTCAATGATCGTGATATTTGCTTCGAAAATCAGCCGACCAAACGAACTTTTATGTCGGTCGATTTTTTTAGCGATTTTCGCTCGATATATCTAGATAATCGCTCGATATGACTCGATAATCACAATATTTGCGTTGTATAAATTTTTTTGAACTTAATTGGTTTGTCGATCGGTATATAATATCGTACTGGTTCGATAAGACCGATTGACTGATTTACGACAATATTTTGAACCCTGGTTGATCCCAACGCACGGTCCAAATGTTTTCCTTGGAGGGGTGGAGCCTTTAAAGTCCCCCAGACCCAAGGATTCAAATTTCGTTTTCAGACTCCATCTCGGGCCTGACCGAAATCCGAAATTTCGACGAGATTCGGAAATTTCGGACAAAATCCGGACGAAATTCAAAAACCAAAATTCAAATCCGGTTTTTTTTAACCGAGAAATCCGAAATTTCGCTAAAACAAGACGAAATTTCGTCCAAAAAACCAAAATCTCGGCGAAATTTTTTAGGGTTTTTTCAACTTTCAATTTTTTAGTGTTTTTTCAACTTCGCAGAAATTATGATCTACCGACTGTCCCACATACGAAATGACGTGAAGAACCCAATCCGGTCAAAATCCGGTCAACTTTTATATAAATTTCGGTCCGTTTAACCGAAATTTCGGTCCAAATCACCGAAATTTCGGCGAGATTTTAATGTACTGTAGCACTTCAAAATTTTTTTAGGGTTTTTTAATTTTACGGGGATTATGAAACTCGGAGGGGCCTGAAATCCGAAATTTCACCGAAATTCCGCCGAAATCCGGCGAGATTTTGAACCCTGCTCAGACCCGACCTGAATCACAAACAACAATTGTGCGTTATTTCCATGGGACGCAGTCCAACGGACGGACCGGCCAGCACGCTGCCTGCCTGCTCGCTCGTTTCCAATAGTTCTCATCATCTGGTCCAAAATTCAATCAAACCGACCGCCGGTACACCGCGCAATAAATCGCCTGCCGTTGATCGTTGCAAAACAAGGACCATGCGTCTCTGGCTAAGTAGAGGTGGGCATCGTGTCATGTCGGGCCGGTTCGGTACAGGTTTATCGTGCTTCGTGTCTGAATCGTGCCGGGCCTTGACGGCCCATCGTGCCTACCGTACCGGCCCGGCTCGCCTTCGGCAAGCCCAGGCACAGCTCATTTGCGCTTCGTGCCGTGCTAGCCCAGGCCCGGCCCATTTACACTATTGGAACGAGAGGAAAGGAGACAGAGACACACATTGCTCAATCTCTTTCAGTTCTCTCTCGCCCGTTGCTCCCTCTCGCAGCTCTCTCTCTCTCTCTCTCTCTCTCTCTCGTCCATCTCTCTCAATATCTCTCGCCCGTTGCTCCCTCTCTCTCGACCGTCCCTCTCAATCTCTCTCTTTCCTGTTACCTCCCCCTCTCTCGCTCATTGGCCGACGAGAGAACGAAAGATGGTTATCTGTAGAAAGCCCAACAGTACTTTTTCTCTAGAAAAAAACCATCACTCATAACCTCGATAATATTATAAATCTAGTAAAATAAAACTATTGTAGATAAGTGACATAATATAGACATCAACAACAATGAAGTTGTGACAGTAGATCTGTGCATGTGTCTCACTTGGTAGTGCCCGGTAGTGCGGTAGTGCCTCGATCTCAGTCCCAGACGGCCCATGCTATAGTGTCATGCCCGGCCAAGACGGCCCACCCGTCTTGATGCAAGGTTTTGAACCGGGCTGGACCACCGTGCTTTAGACCGATCCAAAAAGACCCACTCCAAGTGTCCACCTCTACTCCAGAGGCATGGCACCTAAATTTTTTGAGAAAGCTACACAAACACGTCTATAATATGTTAAATTTGTTGATCCTTATAAAACAAGTATCCATACGCAGGGGATATAAGGGTGCCTAGGCACCCTAAAAAAATTTAAGAAAGCTACACTATTACTTTTTTTTAATATGCTAAATTTATTGATTGAATTTGTTCAAATTTCGGTGGGTTAGGATTTTTAAGCCCTTAGAATTAATTTATTGTACTTTTAGAAAATTTTATATACAAGTATGGATCTATAATATTATAAAATCATTGTACAAGACTGTATAATTGTATTTTCATAGAAATTTCTGTAGTTACACGTGTGCCTGGAAATTTTGTATTTGATACAATATATGAATGGTATTCACAAAACGATACAATACTTTTGCATATTTACAGAAAGCACAGTGATAACCGGAGTTTGATATCTTGTTTTTGAATACCCGGAATTTCAAAAGTTGATTTTCGCATATTTAGATTTTGAAAATCTGAGTATACCATACCCGGTTTAAGGCATACATGGTTTCTGAAAATCTGGGTATATAAGCCGTAGCCAGATTTTAAAAATCCGGGTATGGGACACTGTCAAATGACTCAACGAGAGGAATTGTCATCACAAAGTGCCTATAGTCCATACCCGGTTTTTCAAAAACCAGGTATGGCATACCTAGATTTTCAAAATCCAACTACGCGAACATCGATTTTTCAAATTCCGGGTATGGCGAAATCGGATTCTGAAATTCCAGATATTCAAAAACAAGATATCAAAATCCGGTTATTACTGTGTTTTCTATAAATACACAAAAGTATTGTATCGTTTCATGGATACGAGTTATATATTGTATCAAATACAAACGAATTTCCGTTTGCCTAGCTCGTACAAATTTCTGGTTAGATGGGGTGCATCAGGGTTCACAAAACCGACGAAAATCGCTCGAAAATCGCGGTTTTCGACCGTATCGAGCCGGTTCGAAATCCTAAACCGGTCGGTAAACCGATTCAATTAAAAAAATAATTCAAAAAAATCAAAAAATTTGAAAAAATTTATGCGATGTAAACCGATCGAAAACCGGTGAAAACCGAGCGATTTTTCGAAAAAACCGACGAAAATCGCTCCAAAAACCGATAGCCTAAAACGTTCACCTCGTCGATCGGTTTTTCGAGAAAACCGACCGGTTTTTCGAGAAAACCGATGGGTTTTCGAGAAAACCGAATGGTTTTCGTTTTTTTAAAATTTGTTTTGAATGTTTTTTGTTCAAATGCTCGGTTTTGAAACTTTTCGGTTTCTAACGATTTTCGAGCGGTTTTTGGCTCGATATTTTCGAATTTCTAATTTCGGTTTTCCATCGGTTTTTTCGGTTTCGGTTTTGTTAACCCTGGGGTGCATGCTGTCGTTTACCACGATCACTATCGATTGAGAGGTCGCAGAGGATCAAATGGATCCAGGAAAACCAACAAAACACTGTTCGATGGAAGGTCCATGCTTGCTACTAATTAAAAACCTGCGAGAGGTTGTAAACGGAGAGGAAGGTGATGGATGACCAATTTGACCGGTGAGGTCAGTCGCCCTGGCGGCGGTGAATTCCGTTTCCTGCAGGCTGCACGCTTGCCGCGGTGACCGCCCGCCAGTTGGATGCTTCCCGGAGGCCGCCGGAGCAGAGCACGTAACTGAGAAGAAGAACACCCCGGCGGTCTAGTCAAACGGGGCGACCCAACCACTGGTTGACAAAGTCCATGTCGTCACATCCCATCCCATCCCCCCCGGATCCTCTGCATCTCGTCGACGCCATCGCGTGGCCGGAGAGATGAGTGTCCTTGCCGCAGAAGATCCCGCTACCGTCATCCTTAGCCTCACTGCTCACCCCTGCAAATACCACCCCTTCGCGGGCGCTGTCCTTCCTGCCTCGCCTGAGTCGCCTCTCTCTTCCTCTCGCCGCCGCCGCAAGATTCAAGAAGCGCTCAAGCCGCAAGAAGCAAGCAGCGCGCCATGCGTTCGTCGGAGCCTTCGAGCTCGTTCTCCAGCGAGAACGCGTCGGCGGCGGGCGCGCCGTCGCAGCTGGCCGTCAGCAACGGCGTCCTGCTCGCCGCCGTCATCTTCCTCTTCATGGTCGTCGTCTTCGTCTTCCTCCTCTACCTCTACGCCAAGCGCTTCCTTGGCGCCAACCCGCTCCTGGCGCCGTCCACTCCCTCCTCGCGGTTCCTCTTCGTCGCCGCCTCCCCGTTCCCGCGCCGCGGGCTCCCGGCCTCCGTTCTCCAGTCTCTTCCTGTCACGGTCTACGGCGGTGGCGGCTCTCCCGACGCCAAGGGCGAGGCGCTCGACTGCGCGGTGTGCCTCTCGGAGGTGACCGACGGCGAGAAGGTGCGGATGCTGCCCAAGTGCGGCCACGGGTTCCACGTGGAGTGCATCGACATGTGGTTCCGCTCGCACGACACCTGCCCGCTCTGCCGCGCGCCCGTCGGCGCCGACGCCGGCGAGCTCACCGCAGAGGGGCTGCCGCGCGTGCCGCGCGAGGAGCCCGCCATGGAGTTCCCGATGTTCCCGACCAACGTCCTCTTCTGGGGCACCCACGACGACGTCGCCAACGCCGGCCTCGCTATTCCTTCGGCGCGCGCACCTCACAAGGCCGCCGCGGACGCCTCGACGAGCTCCTCGGGCTCCGGGCGCAGGAAGGAGAATCTGGTGATCAACATCCCGATGCGGTCAGTGGCGGTGGACGCGGTGGTGACGTCATCGTCTCCGGCGACGCCGGTGACGGCGAGCAAGATGCCGGGAGGTGCCGACGACATGAGGTCGCCGGTGTCCGCGCGGCTGCGGTCGCTGAGGCGACTTCTGAGCAGGGGCAAGCAGGCCGTCGTGGGGGCATCATTCAGCCCGCGTGGGGGCGACATCGAGCAGGGGTTCGCCGGAGCTGATCTTGCACGGCAGCCGAAGACGCCAAAGACGCCTCCGGCGGCGAACTGATTCAGATTCCAGAGCTCCGAGATGCATTGGCTCGCCTTGCCGATCACCGGAGCGTATACATGCGTTCATTCTTTCTTTCATTTGTATTTTCTGCTCCTTTGGAAAAGAATTTTGGCAAAAAAGATTCTGATGTAAACAAAAGAAGAGGATTTTGCTGTTCATTGGTTCTTGGTGTTGGGGGATAAATGATGACCGTTCATAACTTCATATGTTCATATTCAACTATTCAAGGGATTGTTCTTGGCTTTTCCCCCTTAATGGTATATGTGTCTCGGTTAAATTCTGCTTCTTCAGCACATTGTCTTTGAAATCTACAAATAAAAGTCACTGCTGTCACTGACTAATTGCCATCAGGATTAGGATATTAGAAGTGAATTTGCTTTAGCAGCTGGAACCAAAAAAAAGTCATTCTTGAACACACCAGCAACAGAGAAGGAGGAGCAAGAAGGTGCCAAATGCATTTGGGATCTTTAAGTACTACGTCAACTGTGGATTGACCAGAATATCAAGTGTGTAAGGGTCAATCTCTGCGCTTTTTAGGCAGAGAGTTGGTTTGTGCCGATGAAAACTTCTTTCTGTAGGCCCACCTAGCTGTCTGAAAAAACCCAAGGCATTGGCTCTGTGTCCGCATCGCCGGTTCAGTAGCTTCAAGCGGAGCAGAGTAAGTAACTTACGCGGAACTTAGCGGTAACAATTGAAACTTAACGAAATCACGTGAAATTCCACGAAACGTGTGTGAGATTTCAGGGTGACTAGTGAAACATAATGAAATTATGCAAAACTTTAGAAAACCTCTGTGAGACTTGAGGGCAGGGTTCACAAAACCGTCGAAAACCCGGTGCCGAGCCGGTTCGAAACCCTAAACCGGTTGGTAAACCCGTTCAATAAAAAAAATAAAAAATTTGGAAAAAATTTTGCGATGTAAACCGGTCGAAAATCGATGAAAACTGAGCAGTTTTTCGAGAAAACCGACGAAAACTACTCGAAAAATCGATCGCTCAAAAGGCTCATCTTGCCGACCGGTTTTTCGAGAAAACCGATCAGTTTTCAAAATTTTTTTTTTGAATTTTTTTGTTCAAACGCTAGGTTTCAAAACACTTCGGTTTTTGACAATTTTCGACCAATTTTCACGAAAAACCGGTGCCGAGCAGAGTTCGATTTTCAACCTCAAAACGATTTTGTAAACCCTGCTTGAGAGTAACTAGTGAAACCGTTTTCGGGTAACTAGTGAAATCGGTTTCAACAAGTCAGTTACCCCAAAAATTAGCTACAAATGATGCCTGCTAGTGTCGATGCCCCCAACTTCATTAGCATTTTTTTTAGTCAGAACCAGGGTTCACAAAACCGATAAAAACCGTTTGAAAATCACAGTTTTCGACCGTATCGAACCAGTTCAAAATCCTAAATCGGTCAGTAAACCAATTTAATTCAAAAAATTTGAAAAAATTTATGCGATAAAAACCGGTCAAAAACTGATGAAAACTGAGCGATTTTTTCGAGAAAACCGATGAAAATCGCTTAAAAAACCGACCGCCCAAAAGGTTCGAGTTGCTGATCGGTTTTTCGAGAAAATCGACCGGTTTTCGTTTTTTTTAATTTGTTTTGAATTTTTTGTTCAAACGTTCGGTTTCGAAACTCTTCGGTTTTTGACGATTTTCGCTCGATTTTCGTAGTAAACCGGTACCGCCAAGATCTCGATTTTCAGTTCGAAAACGGTTTGGTGAACCCTGCTCCGAACAATTGAAACATGCTGCAAATAGTGGAAGGAAACCGTCAGTGGGTCGGGCCTCGCGATGGCTCTTGCCTCTTGCGATCAGAACTTTTTCAGAAAACCCCTCATTCTTTTTGGGAACTGCGTTTAAGTCCTGCTAGATTCGGTCGGATATTGTTATTTCCATATCCTAAACCATATTCTTTTTATAAGATTCAGAATCGGATTCATATAGTGTCGCATACGAATACGGCACGGATAATATCGATCACGGATTCGAATCGAATATACATCGGAATCGATACGGTACTGGATAATTTTTGTTGGATAACGTGCGAAAACAGATACCACATAAAGCACACATATAGAACTGATTAACCAACCGTATGAGTTTAACATGCAACAAGATTACCGCAGTCTAACAAAATTGCAAAAGTATATTCAATTTAAACAATGCACATGCAAAAAGATATGAAACATATGATGATAAGTAAATAATATTACAGGACGATGAGTAAATAATATTACGATAACATGATCATGACTTCACGTCCTCATGAAAAAAGACAATAAGACAAGTCGATAATATTTAGATTACATCACACAGACATACAGTCTAAAGACTCAACAATGACACAATCTTATATAAGAGTTTGACAACCGAAGTAGCTAAGGTAGGCTGGCAACATCTAAAGAAGACAACAAGTTTATGACCATGGCTACTTGTTCTCGACAAGCACTCAGTCATTATCAGCTGTAACCATAGTCTCATCCTACAAAATAATAACCTTAATAGGTAAGAATAAGAGTGTATGGCATGCTTAACATTAATAAAAAAAATATTGTTTTGCTATTTTATACTATGATGAAGCAAAATACAAACCAAACCAACTTAAACAACAAGCTTAAATGAAACACTATTTTATCATGTGACCAATACTAGAATAGAGTCGGAGGCTATGTTTGTACAATGGAAAGATACAGAAATAAGTGACTGTTTTACACTAATGAGTTTCATGCCCAGTCAATTACATGACTATGCATATGCACATCAACAAATTAATTAACTAGCAGAAATAAAGAGACGAGAACAATCCCTCTGAACTGAAATCAACTACTTATTTTCCTCTTTCCAACAACTATATAAACGCTATAGGAGAATAAACAAACCTTTGAAGACATGTCTATAGGTGAATCACATGCTTTGGTCTTAAATTCCATGTCCAACTCATCAATAAGGGTTGCGATCTTCTTCTTAGAACCTGAAATTAAGCAGTGATAGATGCTATTAGTAAAGGAAAAAAAAGAAGAAAATTGTGAGAAGAGAGAGGAAGCACAGTTGAGATCAACAAATGCTTCCTGAAGAGCTTAATTTCTCAAGATACATGTTGGATCCATTTCAATACGTTGATACACGAAGATACCAGAGTAAAATAGGATATTGCGTATCTTTTT
The DNA here is from genome assembly GCA_036346355.1 of Rhipidocladum racemiflorum. Lineage (NCBI taxonomy): Eukaryota > Viridiplantae > Streptophyta > Magnoliopsida > Poales > Poaceae > Rhipidocladum > Rhipidocladum racemiflorum. The sequence continues at coordinate 3,972,669 of CM070582.1, forward strand.
TTATAGACTGACCACTGGGGAATGAACATTGCTCATTGTCACATGTTGGGTGTAGGCCTGGACCCAGGAAGGCAACAGTTTAGTATTGTCCTAGATGATTCAAGATGCACACAATTTCCATGTCAAAGATCAAATTCTTTTACAGCCTTTTACCCTGTGGGGGGTGTACATATTGACATTGTGCTATATGCATTTGATGAATTAAGATGGTTCCTGACTCCCGAGCTCCTACTGATGCCAAGGTAAATCCAATGTTGATGAAGGATCGTTACTTCCATGCGCATCGTTCTGAATCAGCTCTATATGTGTGGATTGTGGAATTTTTCTTAAATCGGCGAAAATAAAGTCCCCAACACACAAATCTTCTCCTGGATTGCCAGAGCAAAATTTTTCTGTTGCACAATTCTCGATCAAGAAAGGAAACAAAAATGAAGGGAATGTTACTCCAGTTCTGACATAAATACCAAATCAGCACAGGTATAAATGCCACCGATCTAACAGTGAATTAAATAAATGCACCCGTGGTGTAGTGATTTAACATGGTTGCCATGAGTTCATTGCACATGGGGAGAAGAGCATGCTGACTGAAGTCAATTTTTGTTTCTTTATGTAATCGTAATCGTAACCATAGAATACGACCCTAATCAAAATGCATACATTAGGTTCATATGCTATTGGGATGGTAAGAAGATATGTATTTTACAGACCAGAGAGGCTATCTAAACCGTAAAGTAAAGACCCATGATCGAAGTACCAATCGCTCACTGTCATGACCCTTCTCCATTTGATTCAATAAGGGGGAATTAGCCTCCTTCTCGAATGGCTACCCTTGACAAAGGGTGGCGTTGGTATCATAATCTACATATAGCGGGTATAGTTTAGTGGTAAAAGTGTGATTAAGCATATTTATTGAACAATTTAGGCAAAAGCTTCTGCTAATTCCGTTTTCAAAAGGGCACATTGCTAACATTTTTGTCAGCCCTACGTAAAGAGCACGGTCAGATTAAAATTATCTTGCAGAGAAATGCATTTACCTCTCACAATTGTAGGCAAGGGAAGATTGCTAAACGCCTTTTTTCTCCATCTGTACTCCTGCTGCTTCCAGTTGTCAGAGCATCATCCATCTGCAAGTACAAGAATTGTTCACATCGGAACCATGAGAGTAACAAGAAATAGCGGATTTGCACTTTGTTTACAGTTTATACTTCAGAAGGCAGGGAGTTGGAAATAATTATATTACAGGTTGAAACAACTGGATAATCTTAAGGGGTCATAACTGTTGGAAATGTACGCAATATTTTAATTCCAAATTGTGTCAGAAGACAAATATCATAGATAAATAGTGATGCATACAGTAAATCTAACAGCAAGCTACATATTGTACTTCCAAACATATATACTTCAAGAAACAGAGTATGATCAAGTTGAACGATCACTAACGACTTATAGTTGGGCTTGATGAAGAATAGAACGATGCGCAGAAGAGGTCGTGGAAGAAGTCGAAGTCGAAGAAGCAACGCAAGAGCGGTCGCGCAGATGCGTTGCCCATAAACCTTATTTCCGACCCGTGCAAGTGAACTCTGCTGCAATGGCTCGGAGATACCGCTCATCCTCCTTCACGGTGCACGCTGAGGAGTCAGGCCGGTGAGGTTCAACAGCTCAATACAACAGTACAGCTTTTGCAGAGAAGAGCAGGAAGAATGGAGGAATTCAGCGTGTCAAGTCTAGACGTCTCCAGGTGTTTTTATACAGCTTTTGCAAAGAGGAGCAGGAAGAATGGAGGAATTCAGCGTGTCAAGTCTGGATGTCTCCAGATGTTTTTATACACGCGCATCAGTAACTGACAGAGTAATGTGATAGTTACTAATAACTGACTGCGTAATTTCGGTAGTTACTAGTAACTGACTGCATAATATCGGCAGTTACTAGAATATTTAATTCGTATTTAAACAGAATGAATAGAGGAATAATTGCAAGATTCAGCAAAATAAAAGCTGAATTCAAAGTGCCAGGAGACACACTACGACGAATTTTCATGCAGATTTTCACGCGAAAATACGCGAATACACGCGCGCGTGTGTTCAGCCACTGTCCACCCTATGCCATTCTCATGCCAAGTGTCACATTAATCAAGAGGTGTCAAGGGCTCCACCTTTTAAGTTGCCTTTCCTCCACTTGGCTAGGCAATATGGTACTAAACCTTACATACTTTAAAATTAAAGGAAATGGGTCACCCATGAGCCAATTTCTAACAATAACAGGAAGCTATAATGGGCAAAGCTCTTTTGTCATTTAAGCACTAGATTTAGGAGGTAAAATGAATCACAGAACTGCACTCTTGCAAGTGAAATGCCAAAAAATTGGTTATCTAAACACTCAAAAGTATTGCTTGCTGTAGTAGTGTAGTGCTTGGTAAGTATGGAGAGTACAAATTTAGGCTTGAATTAAGTTCATCAACTAATCACAGATCGGTCAGAAATTAAGACTGGAATCAAACATTCTTTTCCCTAACCCATAGCTGATGCAAAAGTAACAGCTCAAAATAAATGACAGGAGGCCTGTGAGAATGCTGCAGCACAAAGACATGTGTCAGACTAGTGAAGGAAAAAAAAAGGCCCAAAAGCTTCATATGCAAAATACGATTTTTTTTATTTAATATTTATTTTTAAAAAAATTTCGAATATAATCAACGAAATAAAAAAAATTGTGAAGTTGGGTGCCCGTCGCCCGTATATGGGGCGATCGCCCCATATACGGGCGATAGGGGGGCATGGTAAATGCTAGTTAACGCTGCCTTGGGATTGGGTACCTATTGCCTGAGCTATGGGCTATCTCCCGGTAAAGGGGCGATATGTGTGTTTATAAGCCCCAGCGCCGCTGCTGGTCGCTCATTTCGCCCAGGCGAAGAGTAGCCGAAGCTAGTGAGAGCCAGAGGAGAAGAGGAAATAAAAGAAAAGAGAGGAGAGAAAAAAAGAGAGAGAGGAGAAGAGGAAAGAAAAAAAAAAAGAGGAGAGAAATTTGGAAAGAAATCATAGTCATCGTTTTTGGGAAGGTAAGTTCAAAAATTTTATATTTAGAAATATAGTATAGAAATTTAATGTAGTAGGAATCGTCTAGTATTTAGAAATATTAGGATTGCGTAGTATTTAGTATTTTAAAAATGTATAAATTTAATGTATTAAATGTTTTAAGCCACAAAAAAATGTGTTATACTTTAACAAATGTTCTACTCCATATGGAAAAATGTTCTACGCCATAAAAAATGTGTTCTACTTTAACAAATGTTCTACTTCATATGGAAAAATGTTCTACTCCATATGGAAAAACATTCTACGCCACAAAAAATGTGTTCTACTTTAAAAAATGTTCTACTTCATATGGAAAAATGTTCTACTCCATATGGAAAAATTTTCTACGCCACAAAAAATGTGATCCACTTTAACAATTGTTGTACTTCATATGGAAAAATGTTCTACTCCATATGGAAAATTTTTCTATGCCACAAAAAATGTGTTCGACTTTAACAATTGTTGTACTTCATATGGAAAAATGTTCTACTCCATATGGACAAATGTTCTACGCAACAAAAAAATGTGTTCTACTTTAAAAAATGCTCTACTTCATATGGAAAAATGTTCTACTCCATATGAAAAAATGTTCTACGCCACAAAAAAATATGTTGTACTTTAAAAAATGTTCTACTTCATATGGAAAAATGTTCTATTCCATATAAAAAAAAGTTCTACTCCATATGAAAAAATGTTCTACTCCACAAAAAAAATATTCTACTCCATTTGTACTAGTGAAACATTTTACTCCATATGTAAAAATGTTCTATACCACGAAAAATGTGTTCTACTTTAAAAAATGTTCTCCATATGGAAAAACGTTCTACTCTATATGGAAAAACGTTCTACTCCACATAGAAAAATGTGTTCTACTTTAAAAAATGTTCTACTCTATATGGAAAAATGTTATACGCCATATGGAAAAATGTTCTACGCCACAAAAACTGTGTTCTACTTCATATGGAAAAATGTTCTACTCCATATGGACAAATGTTCTACGCCACAAAAAAATGTATTCTACTTTAAAAAATGTTCTACTTCATATGGAAAAATGTTCTACTCCATATAGAAAAAAGTTCTCATTGCACTATTCTTATTATTATGACTCCAAATGAGTAAACTGTCTAAATGTGTGAAGCTACGTGTAGAAGTGTAGCTAAACCCCGTTCCCGCCTGCCGGTTTCATGGTACCTAAAAACAACATGAAACAACAAGCGTGAGTTCATCACTCAGCGAAGTGTATTGCAATGGAATAGAATAACAACATTATTCAATAGCATCAACATCACATACCACAACACATCATCATAAGCATCTCATAGTTCATCTTCATGAACATCTCATAATCATCCTCATTCATGCAATGCAATGCAATGCATATGTCTCCTTAAAGCATATACCGGTATTGCCGAGTGCACACCCGTCGGCGTGCACCCTCTTCCCCCTTCCATCCCGTAGATGGATGTGACATTACGGGTTGGTGTGACGTTATAAAATATGAAATCGGAGGTTGAAACTATACGGTATGAGGTTTATTTGCGTTTCCGGGCCGATTATGGGAGTTTGGGCCTAAGGGAAAGGGTCGTGGGCTTTGGTGGAAAGGTGTTTGGATCCAAGTGGGAGTGGGAGACCTGGTTGGGCGCCTCCCCCTGCCCTTTGGTGCGCCCCAAACCTGCCCTAGCCACCCCCACTTCCTCCTCTTTCCCCAAACCAGCCGCCACCCTCCCCCTTGTGCGCCGCCCTCCTCCTCCCTCCTCCCCATTGCACCACCACCCCTCTCCTCTCCTCTCCACCTTCCTTTCTGCCCTAGGGGAGTTCTCCACCTCATCACCCCGCTGATCCGTCCATTGGAGCGCTCCGCGACGAGGAGATCCAGTGGATTTGGAGCGAGGAAGGAGATCGCGTGAACCGGGAGGAGATTCGTCGGTTCATCGTTCGTGGGGCTAAGGTATGGCTAGGGGAATCCTTGGGGTTGGTTTAGGGGCTATGATAGAGGGTAATTGGATGCTTTTAGATCAAGTGGTGGTGCTGTAATTGGGTAGATTAGATGAAAACTAGAGTTTGCCACGTTCTTTGCTTCGGGCAGATTGTGCAGTCGACCTAGGGTTTGAATTTTTCGCGACCTTAGTGTCGGAATTTGGTCGTCCTCCTGTTGAGGAAGTTGTAGGTAACTTCAATACCTTTCAGTGGACATAAAGAACGTCCAATTCCGCCCAGCCGTTTGAAAGTTATGCTTGATTTACCGAACATGTTCAAATCTGTGACGTAGCTGGGACAAAACGTAGAGTTTTGTAGATTAGACAACTTTAGAGTCCGAATCAGCTTTTCCATATACTTAGAAAAAGTTAGGAAATTTCCTAAGCCACGCGAGGATGTACTCATTTAATCGATTCGGAGTCTTAGATCCAAAGTTATGATAGTTTGAAGTCTGCTATCCCGGACAGATTCTCTGTTTTTCGTTTTCGGGAGTAGTTTTGTGGGCACGTTGTGATTGTGTGGCATCTATGTGCAGGTGGTGTGACCCCGGGAGTGCCCTCCTCATCCCGCCAATCCGTCGCCCGAGGTTAAGGCAAGTGTATTGGGATGGGTAGCATGTGGTTTATTTGATTGTCTTGACTAGATGCAATTGTTTCCATGTTATGCTATCTTGCCATGCTTAGTATTTGCCATGATATGATGAAAAAGAATATGTTAAGATGCTATGCAATAGTTTATGGTTAATGATTATGGCATATGTTGCATACATGGCATGAAACTTGGCCCGGTCGGTGAGAACGTCATAACTATTCCGGTAAGGTCAGTGAGAAAGTTATGACTAATCCGGAGCGCCATAGATGTAAGACCTACCTCGTGATTCCACCCACGCGGTGAGTGGAAGCGAGGAGTAGGCACCCTCCATCTACGGGATGGAAGGGGGACGTGGGTGCACGCCGACGGGTGTGCACTCGGCAATACCGGTATTTGCATCGAGGAGACATGTGCATTGCATTGCATTGTATACATGATGATGATGATGATGAAATGATTTCAATGAGGTTGAGATATGAACATGATGTTGCATATGAAGTATGACTTAATCATGATGTTAAGTTTGTTATGTAGTGATGATAATCTTGAATTGTTCTGTTTGACCCATTGCAATATACTTGCTGAGTGATGAACTCACGCTTGTGTTTTATGTTATTTTAGGTACCATGACACCGGCATGTGGGAAGGGGCAATAGCTACACATCTTCACGTAGTTCCAGTCACATTTACCAATTTGAGTCATGATCATAATAAGTGCCATGAACTTGGTGTATGGAATAATTTTAGTGTGCTTGTGATCCTTATTTGCTTAGCCATAGATTATGGAGTGGTTGGATTTGGTTTTATTGGTTTATATTGATGCTTTATCCATTTATATTGCTGCTTTAGATGTCTTATGTTATGATATATCTTGCCATGTTATTGCTATTGTTTCAATTCATGTTAAAACAAAGGAGATGCTGCCGAAATTTCGGTTTTTAGCATTGATGTCTTTGCTGTAATTTATCTTTATTTATGGTATTTAGGTGATGTTTAGTCTATGTTTGGTAGCATTCGGGCATACTAGATGCCGGGGTGTTACAATGGAGGGTGCCTACTCCTCGCTTCCATTCACAACTGTGGATAGAATCACGAGGTAGGTCTTATTCAATGGCACTCTGGATTAGTCATAATTTTCTCACCGACCTTATCGGACTAGCTATGACTTTATCACCGACCTGACTAGTTCTCATGCCATGTATGCAAATATGTTATAAACATAAACAAGTTGCACATGAACTCAACTAATCATTGCATAGCCTCATAATAAACCATTTTCATCATGTCGCAAGCAAGAGTCAATCATGGCATCATATCATAAAACATGTGTAAACCATCTCATTATCAAACATTACGGCTCCCTAAGCCGCAACCACTACAATACACTTGCCTTCAACCGCGGGCGACGGATTGGTGAGAGGATGAGGGCACTCCCGGGGTCACACCACCAGCACATACATGTTTTCCACTCAATATCATACCACCCAAGCAAGTACAAAACTCAGAACACAACGATTCTACCCGAAACCCCGAAAACCTGAAAGACAGACCAATCTGTCCGTTGGGACAGCAGGCTTCCAACAATCATAACTTAAGTTCTAAGACTCCAAATTAAGTAAACGAGTACATTTTCTCGAATCTTAGGAAATTTCCTAGCTTTTTCTAAGTATTGGGAAAAACTGATTCGGCCTCTAAAATTGATTAATCTACAGATCAACACGATCTGTCCCAATCACGTCACGGTTTTGAACACATTTGGTAAAACAGCCATAACTTTCAAACGGTTGATCAGAATTACACGTTCTTGGTGTCCACTGAAATGTATTGAAATTATCTACAACTTTCTCAACAGACGGCTGACCAAAAAAACGTCTCTAAAATTACGAAAACTCATACCCTAGGTCGGACGTCCAATCTGCCCGAGACAAAACGTGGGACAACATAGCAAACTCCCTAATCTCATCTAGAGGCAGCACCTAAACATCAAATTTAACCCTAATCTTCCCCATCTAACCAGCACCCAAACTCTATGAATAAATTCCCCAACGCATACCTCTTCTTGGCGAGCCACCCGATCGACGAACGCCTCCTCCTCGCGATCCAATCTTCCCTACGCTCGCCGGAATCGCCGGTTCCCCGTGGATGGATGGCTCCCGGACAGCGAGATGGAGGGATACGAAGGGTGGTGCTAGGGCCTACTAGAGGTGGGGAGGAGTGGGAGGGGTGGCGGATGGGGGAGAGGGAGGGGCGCAAGGGGGTGGCGGCTAGGAGGTGGAAGGGAGGGGGAGAATGTGGGGCGGCTAGGGTTGGGGGCGCATGGGGGCAGGTTTGCTGCCCCCCTTCCTCTCCCACGTGGGCCAAGGTCCTCAATTTATGGCTCAAATAGACCCCCAAGGCCCAAACACCTCCGAAAGAGCCCAAACACCCGGAAACGGCCCGAAAACGCGATATAAAGTCGTACCGGAATGCCGAAATCTATAATGTCACAATCCGCAGTCACACGTAGAACCACTGGAACATATAAAATTACCTATTGCACATGAACATAGAAGTAATGGAACAAGTAAAGTTTCCTAATGGTATATGAACTAGAACTACTAGAACATGTAATACTACCTACGGGAACATACACGTATAATCAATGGAACATGAAAACTTGCCTACAGGAACATGACCGTATAACCACATGAACATGTATAACTTGGAATAAACCTAGAGAACTTTGAGCCTCAGGTACTTTAATTTGTTAATCACTCACTGAACTAAATTTGCAGGCAAGACCAAAATGAGGACCAGAATTCACAGTTGTTTCGTGTATCAGATGTGTGTCAGATGTGTGTCATATGTCTTACAGGTGTCTCATCAGTGTCTCACAGGTGGTTGATGGCAGACACAAGGTTTCCTGCTAGATTGATGTGTCTCACAGGTGTCTCAAGTGTCTCATGTGTGTATCACTTGTGTGTCATGTGTCTCATGAGTGCCTCATCAGTGGTTGACTTTAAACACACACTGCCGCAAATACTCACCACGTTTTTAGCCTCTGCACGTGTCATGCTTTGGCGGTATGTGTCTAAATGGGCAATGCCACGTGTTAACTAGGCCTAACTATTGAGTCATGGGTTCTCTCTTTATTTCTATTCCTTTTTGTGCTAATTTTTTTTCGTTTTTCTTTGTCTTCGTCAACGAGCAGCTGCTCTATTCCAAATCTTTGGATGAGGTAGAGATGAGAGAGAGTTCAGAGAAGACTAGCCGACTGAATTGGGTACAAGTCTACTTGATAAAGCAGCTCCTTATTGGAGAAGACAAAGGAAAAGGAAAAAAATTAGCCACATTGAAGGCTCCTCTTTCCCGATTGAAGCTCCTGCTACCCTGTCTAATCGCCGCTGTCTCAGAGCTTCTGTCCCTAGCTTCACTCCCAACTTGTCCTTTTGATGTTCTACTGAAAACAGGAATGAAATGCTATTTTATCATTCCAGTCGACGGAATGGCATTTCATTCCTGTTTTCATCCCGATTGAAGCTCCTGCTACCCTGTCTAATCGCCGCTGTCTCTGTGGAGGAAGAGGAAGTGGGGGTGGTCGCCGAAGGCTGGTGGCGGCGGGGGAGGTGCGGGCGGGGAGGGGATGGTCGAAGGCAGCAGCTGATAACCGAACTGAAACAATTCGGTTCAGTTAATTCGGTAATTAGGCCAACCGAATTTTAGCCAGCCAACAGATATTTACTAAGTAGTAAACAGAATATGTACTAAGTGTTGGAAATTGGCCCATGGGTGGCCCACTTCCTTAATTCCATAGCATGCATGATTTAGTACCATATTGCCTAGCCAAGTGGAGGAAGGGCAATTTAAAAGGTGGAGTCTTTGCCACCTCTTAATTAATGTGACACTTGGCATGAGGATGGCATAGGGTGAATACTGGCTAAACACACACACACACACGCACGCGCGCGCGTATTCGCGTATTTTCGCGTGAAAATTCGTGTGTCTCCTGGCACTTTGAATTCACCTTTTATTTTGTTGAATCTTGCTATTATCTCTCTGTTCATTCTGTTTAAATGCGATTTAAACATTCTAGTAATCACGACATTATACGATCGATTAGTAATGCTCTTGACATTACGCAGTCAGTTACTAGTCACATTACTCTGTCAGTTACTGGTGTGAGTGTATATAAACACCTGGAGACGTCCAGGCTTGATACACTAAATATCTCCTCCATTTTTCCTTCTCCTCTCTGAACTCTGTACTGGTGTGTTGTGCTGTTGAACCACGCCGGCCTTCCTCCTCGGCGTGCACCGTGAAGGAAGGTGAGCGGTATCTTCGAGCCATTGCCGCAGAGTTTACCTGCACGGGGCGACAATAAGGTTTCTGGGCAGCGCATCTGCGCGACCGCTCCTGCGCTGCTTCATCGACTTCGACTTCTTCCACAACCTCTTCTGCGCATCGTTCTGTCTTCATCAAGCCTAACTGTAAGTCGGTTAGTGAACGTTCGATTTGATCATACTCTATTTCTTGAGTTCATATGTTTGGAAGTACAATGTGTAGCCTGCTGTTAGATTTACTGTGTGCATCACTGTTTATCAGTAGTATTTGCCTCAACATAAAATCTGGAATAAAAATATTGCGCATATTTCCAACAATCCGGAAACCTTATTTGCGATATTTTTGTGATTCAGCAATGGCTAATCCATCGGATGCTATGAAACCTGAGAGATTTTCTGGTGCAAATTTCCGTAGATGGCAGACAAGGCCCAAGTTTTGGCTCATGTCATTGGGGCTGTGGTGGGTGATCCACCCGCAGTATCCATTTACGGTTGAGCAGTACATGCAGTTTGATAGTGCAAACAACACTGCACTAGGCTGCCTTCTAACATTTTGGCAGATCAGCTCTACGATGTGTATATGAACTACACATCTGCCATTGAGTTGTGGGATGCACTTGACCAGAAGTATGCAGAGGCTGAGGCCGGTCGCTGGTTGTACATTCTTCGATTTTAGCATGGATGGCGCTAAATCGATTGTTGCACAAGCACACGACCTCCAGCTACTGGTTGGCGAGATTGCGCACTTGGGTTGTGCATTGCCTCCTAAGTTTGTGGCAGCGGGCATTGTTGCCAAACTTCCCCCATCTTGGCGGGATTTTGCCACTAGCTTAAAGCACAAGAGGGAAGAGATTTCTGTTGAGGATCTCATTGCAACCCTTGATGTGGAAGAAAAGGCAAGAGCAAAAGATGCACCAAGCATAACTAATCAGAATAATGCCAATATCGTCGAGAAGAAATCATATGGCAAGAACTTCAAAGTTCCTAAACCAAACAAGACAACTAGCTTCAAAAAGAAGAAAATTGAGAAAAAGGACATGAAGAACATCACCTGTTTCGTGTGCGGAAAGGACGGTCATATGGCAAAAGACTGTCGCTATCGCAAAAACAGGACAAATGAACAAGGCAAGAAAAATGCCAACGTGACCATAGGCGAGGCCTCGACTTCAGGAGGGTATGGTAATTCTCCTGTTGTTTTTTCAGCATGTCAAACCACTGATTGGTGGGTTGATACTGGTGCTAATGTTCACGTGTGTTCTGATGTTTCCTTGTTTTCTTCTTACCAGGCAGCCGGGGCTTCCTCCGTCCTAATGGGGAACGGGTCGCATGCTTCTGTTCTTGGTGTTGGCATGGTAGATCTGAAGCTTACTTCAGGGAAGATTGTCCACTTGAAGAACGTGCAGCATGCACCAACAATAAAAAAGAACCTTGTTAGTGGTTCTCTTTTATGCAGGGATGGTTATAAGCTAGTATTTGAGTCAAATAAAGTTGTATTGTCTAAGTTTGGGAACTTTGTTGGTAAAGGCTATGAGAGCGGAGGCTTGTTCCGCTTAAGTACTCTAGAGTCTTGCTATAATATGAATATTGCAAGTGGTTTGAATAAATGTGATGCCGATATTTGGTATTCTCGATTCTGTCATATTGGTTTTGATAGCATTGCTCGAATGTCCAGATTAGAGTTAATTCCAAAATGTGATATTGTCAAAGGATCAAAGTGTCAATCTTGTGTGCAAGCAAAATAGCCTAGAAAACCCTTTAAAGGATTACAGGAAGAAAAGAACTTGGCACCATTAGATCTTGTCCATTCTGACCTATGTGAAATGAATGGATTGTTGACAAAAGGAGGCAAAAGAGACTTTCTAACTCTTATAGATGATGCAACACGTTATTGTTATGTGTATTTGCTGAAAACAAAGGATGAAGTTTTAAACTACTTCAAAACCTATAAGGCCGAGGTTGAGAACCAACTAGAAAAGAAAATTAAAAGACTAAGGTCTGATCGTGGAGGAGAGTATATCTCTCATGAATTCTCCCAGTTCTGTTCTGAGCATAGTATTATCCATGAAGTTACACCACCATATTCTCCCCAATCAAATGGGGTAACTGAGAGGAAAAATCGAACAATCACAGACTTGGTGAATGCCATGTTAGAGAGTGCCGGTATGCCTAAGATGGGGTGGGGGGAAGCTATATTGACAGCAACTTTTGTCTTAAATATTGTAATCACTAAAAAGTGTAAGATTACTCCATATGATGGATGGAAGGGGAGAAAGCCCAATGTCAATTTTCTGCGAACATGGGGGTGTTTGGCAAAAGTTAATATACCATTGCAGAAAAAGAGAAAGCTTGGACCTAAAATAGTCGATTGCATTTTTCTGGGATATGCACATAATAGTACGGCCTATAGATTTTTAGTAGTAAAATCAGAAACTCCTAAGATTGTTGCTAACACAATAATGGAATCCAGAGATGCTTCATTCTTTGAGGATGTTTATCCTATGAGACCAGCAGGTAGTACCTCACAAACTGAAAATATTAATGTTGAACCTACCACTATTTTTGAACCAATGAGTGATACACTACCAGTAGAAGATATTAACGAGGAGGATAACAATTTAGTCGCAGAGGCTCCTCGTAGGAGCAAGAGACAAAGGGTTGAGAAAACCTTTGGCGATGACTTCATTGTATACCTCGTAGATGATGTGCCAAAAACTCTTTCAGAGGCTTATGCATTACCTGATGCTGAGTATTAGAAAGAGGCAGTCCGTAGCGAGATGGGTTCCATCATGGCTAATGGGACTTGGGAGATCACTGATCGTCCTACTGGGTGCAAACCTGTTGGATGCAAGTGGGTTTTCAAAACGAAAATGAGGCCTGATGGTACTGTTGATAAGTACAAGGCAAAACTTGTAGCCAAGGGTTATACCCAGAAAGAAGGAGAGGATTATTTTGATACTTATTCTCCTGTTGCCAGATTAACCACCATTAGAGTGCTCATTGCTTTAGCTGCTTCCCATGGTCTACACGTCCATCAAATGGATGTAAAGACAGCTTTCCTTAATGGAGAGTTGGAGGAAGAAATCTATATGGAGCAACCAGATGGTTATGTGATTACTGGACAGGAAAATAAAGTGTGCAAATTATTAAAATCCTTATATGGACTAAAGCAAGCACCTAAGCAATGGCACGAAAAGTTTGATAAAACTTTGACATCTGCTGGTTTTGCTGTTAATGAGGCAGATAAGTGTGTATATTATCATTATGGTGGGGGTCAAGGTGTGATTTTGTGTTTGTATGTTGATGACATACTTATATTTGGGACTAACACTTCTGTAATTGACGAGGTCAAAACTTTCTTGTCTCAATGCTTTGATTTGAAAGACCTGGGTGAGGCAGATGTTATTTTGAATATTAAATTGATCAAGAATGAGGATGGAATCATTTTGCATCAATCCCATTGTGCTGAGAAAATTTTAAGCCTGTATGGCTTTGAGAATTGCAAAATTTCCCCAACACCATATGATCCGAGTGTTAAACTTCGAAAAAATCAAGGGTTAGGGAAAGATCAATTGAGATATTCACAAATTATTGGGTCTCTTATGTATCTAGCTGGTGCCACAAGACCTGATATCTCATTTGCTATGAGCAAATTAAGCCGGTTTACATCTAACCCGGGAGATGATCATTGGGAGGCACTTGAAAGAGTGTTGCGCTACTTGAGAGGCACAACATCTTACGAAATTCACTATACTGGATATCCATCTGTATTAGAAGGATATAGTGATTCCAATTGGATCTCTGATGCGGATGAGATCAAAGCTACAAGTGGTTGTGTTTTTACCTTAGCTGGTGCTACAGTTTCATGGTGATACAGCCACTGTTGAGGCTGAATGGCTTAGAGAGCTTTTGTTGGACTTGCCATTGGTTGAGAAACCAGTACCGCCGATCCTAATGTACTGCGATAACCAAACAATGTTGATTAAGGTTATGAATACTAAGGATAACATGAAGTCCTCTAGACATGTGAAGCGCAGGCTTAAATCTGTTAGAAAATTGAGAAACTCCGGAGTAATTGCTGTGAATTATGTTCGCACTGAGAAAAATCTGGCAGATCCTTTTACAAAAGGACTTGCAAGGAAAACGATTTCCGTTGCGTCTATGGACATGGGTATGAGGCCCATTTGAGTTACAACACAATGGTAACCCATACCTTACTGATAGGAGATCCCGTGAATTAGGTAATGGGAAAAACAAGTTGATGTTGTAACAAGAGAGTACATATTATTAAATTATACCTGTGTCCTAATAGACAAAGTACTCTAGACTGTATGGAAAGTTGGCTTAAAGCCTTAATGTATTCTAGTGTCAAAATGAGAGAAAAAGGTATTGGCCTACAAATAAAATTTTGTTAGTGTAACACCCCAAATTTTTGTTTTCATGAATTTAAATGTTATTTTGCACTTTTGTGAATTTTTGGAATTTTCTGGAATTTTTTTGGATTTAATTTGAATTTATTCCCTTTTGAAATAATTAAATAATTTAATTCTACAAATAAAATTTTGCTGGAAATATTTTATTTGAGTCCCAAATGCCCTAAAATATTTTCTAGAATTTTTCTGGAATTTTTCTAAGTATTTTACTATTTTTCTTGAATTAAATGAATTCCTGGAAATTATTTTTGAATTTTAAATCGTTGGAAAAAGACGAGTTGGTTTGTACTGTTCCTCCGACCGAGTCCGAGTCAGACTCGACTCCGCGTCCGACCCGGACCACGGTCGAGCAAAACCAGGCCGGAACCAACCCTAAATCGCGCGACCGTTGGATCATGATCCAACGGCCCGCATTGAGCCACGTCATCCGAGCCCAGGCCGGATCGGATCCGACTGCACCCGGGCGAATCCCGGCCGTTGGATGGGACACGTGTCGGCAGCCGGATCATGCCGCGTCACCCTCAGATGCGGTGAGATCCGATTGGATCTGGACTGTTGATTTGAATGGGCGGCTCAGATCGTGCCACGTAGCCTAGCCGCCGCACTGTGCGCGTGTGAGCGCGCCACTGACATGCGGGGCCCGCATGTCAGCGGCTGTGGCGTACGCCGAGCGCACCGTAGACCCCGCCGGGTCCGTGGACCGGGTCCATGGACCGGGACACGTGGCAGCACCCGGGTGGTGCCACGTGGAATGGTGACGTCATGCTGACGTCATCATGGGGTTCGGCCGGTGCTGACGTCAGCAGGGCGACGTGGACCAATGTGGTGATGACACATGTCGGTGCTGACGCAATAATTATTTTTCCAAAAAAGAAAATGATTTATTAATCGGTTTATTGATTTTAAAAATAGATTCAAACTTCAAATGCTTATAACTTTTGCAATTCAACTCCGATTTGGGTGATTCAAATTTCTAAATTTTTATAAAATTGAGATCTACCTAATGGTGAATTTTATTTAATTTTTGGACCAAAGTTTTTCTCTGTAACATTATTTAATTGATTATTTAAACTTTAATCGCTTGTAACTTTTGCGTTTTAACTCCGATTTTGCCGATTCAAATTCCTAAAAATTCATAAAATTATACTCTCTATATTTATGGACTTTATTTGTATGTTAGAATACCTTTTGTGTACTATTTTATTTATTGGTTGCTATTTGCACGTGCTACGAGTAGACGTTGAAGTACCCGAGGGCTTCGAAGGTGAAGTGTTGACCCAGGTGCCAGCCCAAGACCAAGAACAAGTACTCTTTGAAGGCAAGTTGTGATTTGACCATGTTGATCCCATTTTGAAATTATTTTGAGTTAATTTATTGCATGCTAGTTTAACTAGAAGATGCTTTAATTAATTTTTTGGAAATTAGTTAAACGCCAACTTTGCACTATGACACCTTGATTATTATTTATGTGCCATGACCTCTTGTCACCCTAGTTGTGGATTATTAGTTGGGCATTATTAAATTGCCAACATGGGTAATTAGACCGATGTAGTGTGCTTAGCCTTGCCACGTAGCATGTTTTTGACAATTACATGATAACATTGACTTAATGAGATATGAAACCTGTTTTGAGAAGTGTCATGTGTTATTGATGATGGTATTGATGGCACGTGGTGCGTGGTAAACAACTGGGGGTTTGATAAATAGTTTTCGACCGGGCTATGTGGCAAGAATGATCGGGTGGGCCTGTTGTGGCACCGGGAACGTTGATTTGGTTCTTCGGGTAGTCTTGCCCTGGTCACCCTAAGGACTTAACCTTGCAAGCCTTTGAACTGAGTCAAACGTGCAACCACATGTCTGTAATGGGACGGACCTAGTTGATTAAATTGCTAATAACGTACCTGTGGAACCTCGGCGTGTCAATTATACCTTTTGTGTAGTTGTACAGGGGAGCGTACCGGGGCTGCGGCCAGGTACCCATCTAACGGTTGATTGGCCTAAACTTCGCCTTCGCTAAGGGAAGGGTTAGTGCACAATAACCGAGGAGGCCCACTTGTGCTGTTAGATGTTTTCGAAAGACTTTGTTACGGACACTCACCTTTGTGGTGTTTGGTTGTATCTTGTGGGTAAAGTGCATAACCTCTGCAGAGTGTAAAATCTATTCGAATAGCCGTGTCCACGGCATTGGACATTGCTCGGGAATTACAGTCAACGGTTAGACTTTCTTGAAAATAACTTAGACTTGAAAGGTTTGGTTTGGTTTAATAATGACGTTGATGGAAATGTGGATTAGGAATGGGAAAGATGTTTATTTAACTCCTGGAAAAGTTATTGATCTTATACTTGTTTTTACTGCTTTCGAATCTACTTATGTTACTTGTCAAATGCTGTTTTACTGCAATTATACCATGAGCTACTCCTTTGTACTAAGCCATGCATGTAGTATATTAGTTTGCATTCTGTGCATGACTTGCTGAGTACCAAGTACTCACCCTTGCCACAAAACAACATCAGTTGAAGAAGAGTCGACGCCAGCTTTGAAGGAAGAGTACCAGGAGGAGCCGTCTAATTAGGGAGCGAGCCCAGTCAGTTGCCTGTGGTATACTAGATGGCGCCACGACGTTATCTTATTTTCCGTTGCTGTTATTTTTTTTAATAAGTCTTCGCCCTGCGTGGCGTATATTTGTAACTTGACTTTAAGGTCGAGCAACCAGCTTGGTTAACTAATTAAAGTACCTAGTTATTTCGTTGAGTATGATTGTGATATTTACCAATGTGAGACTGTGTGCACTAGCGTGTTCCTGGACTAGTGCTGAATACACAGAGGGTCCGGATTTGCAAATTCGGGTCCCGACAGTTAGTGAACGTTTGATTTGATCATACTCTGTTTCTTGAGTTCATATGTTTGGAAGTACAATGTGTAGCCTGCTGTTAGATTTACTGTGTGCATCACTGTTTATCAGTAGTATTTGCCTCAACATAAAATCTGGAATAAAAATATTGCGCATATTTCCAACACTAAGTACATATTAACCGAAGCAGGATATGTTCTAAGTAGCAAACATAATTAACCGAAGCAGCTATTTAGCACCAAACAGAATATGCACTAAGTAGCAGCAAACAGAACATTTAGCAATTGCACAAATCCTGTTATCCGTCTACAAACAAGCACAAATCCTTGCATAGTTGCATAGCATCGAGTCGATCTACAGGATTCCAGAATTAGCTAGCAGCAAGAATCTGATTCTGTTCTCAACTTTAGAAGAATATATAATCAGGAACAAGAAATTCATGGCTATGTCTTTATTCTACACAACACATTGTTTGGTTGAAAAGAATAGATGGATGGAGAATGGAGAGATGTTGTTTCCTCAGGTGGACTACCGTGACGGGGAAGGTTGTGCCGAGCGAGGACCAGAGGTGGCCGGGGGAAGAGGCACCAAAGGGAGCCGGGAGGAGGCGTCGGGTGTCGGCCATCGCCAGTCGGGAGAGCTCGAGGAGGGCAGGCGGCGCCGCGGCTTGCGAGGGAGAAGACACCGAGGGAGGCTGTGTCGAGGGAGCAGGGAGGAGGGCCAGGAGGCGTCATCGTCGGGGACTCGGGGGGAGCTCGAGGAGTCGAGGGAAGCGGCATCGACGGGCGGCGGAGGAGCCTCAGCCGTCGAAGCCCGGAGCCGGGATGCTCGATCTAGGTTTGCGTCGCCGAATGGCTCGATGCGATGATGCCTCGCGCGGTCGCGCCCTAACCCTCGATCTACCGCCGAGTGCCTTATAGGGATGGCAGTAGGGATGGCAGAGTGCAAAATAAGTTTTGTAGCTCGCAAGCAGCTGCCCTCTAGATCTTTATGAAAAGGAAGAAAAAAAAACTAGAGACTTTCTCGAAAAAAAAACGATGGGGTGCCTACCCGCAACAGAATGTTCTACTTTAATGCCAAAATGTTCCACTAGTATAGCAAACAGAATTAACTGAAACAGCTATTTAGCACCAAACAGAATATGTACTAAGTAGCAGCAAACAGAATATTTAGCACAATTGCACAAATCCTATTATCCATCTACAAACAAGCACAATTTGCACAAATCTTGTTCTCCATCTACAACCAAGCACAACTCTGATTCTGTTCTCTACTTTAGAATTAAGAATATATAATCAGGAACAAGAAATTCATGGCTATGTCTCTATTCTAGAAATGTATCATCGTTAAACATGGTGTCACATTTCTCACTGCACCAACGCTGAATGCATTTCCGGTGCGCATACTGCAAGGGAGAAGCTAAGAGTTTAATCTGGTGTGGTTCACCTGTATAATCAACTGAAATACACCCTGCTATGGGATGGTAGACCCTGATATTCGACGATACACATGTTTAATCACATGCCATGTTTTACACTGTTTTGCGTGAAGTTTCATACTTCTAATTTCCAGGTTTCATTGGGCCAGCAGATCCTTAGGTTGTCCACGGCCCACCCGTGTCACACTTTGTATCCGCCTAACCCCCGAGCACACGCGACTAGTCGATGGTCGACTACTTTTTTACGCTTTCTTCTCTTCTGAGCAATCCCCGCTCCTCATCCTCAATCCCTCTCTCTTCTCTTCTGAACCCGCCGTTGGTCGAGCTTCCCCGCCTCGCCTCGCCCCCCACCGCCGCGTCGAGCCCCCACCACAACAGTTAAGAGCACAACAGTTGAGAGCAGCAGCTATAACCGGAGAGATAAAGGGTAACAGGGCCGTAAAAAATAACATGAAACATGACAAGTAACATAACAATCAAAAGTAACATGAACCATCAAAAGTAACATGAAACATGGCAAGTAACATGAACAATCAAAAGTAACATGAACCATAAAAAGTAACATAAACATGACTAGTCGTGGGAAGGGGAGAAGGGAAGAACAGGAAGAACACACAGTTGTGGTTTTTTTTTTGGTTTATTCAACGTATCATTTCTTGAAAGTTTCAACTTCATATGAGTTATTTTGCGTAAGACTGAGTAAGACTTGGAATCCCGGAAATACAGAATATGGTAGATTTTAACGCAGTGTCCTCCAATACAGATTTTAACGCAGGAACCCGAATAATGAAGAGTGCATCTCTTCATAGTGTGTTTTGGACGTTTCAATATCTGTATTTCCGCGCTTCACAATATGTATTAGCACTTACGATATTCAATATTTTGACTCTTCATAATGTGTTTATCCTGATAGGGTCCTGGAAATACATATCTTGGGAGATTTGAACGTAGAATGTCCACTAAGACAGACTATGAGGTGTGTAAATACAGACTGGCAGATATGAACCCAAGACTTCCACCAACGCAGATTATGAAGTGTGGGAATACAGATTTTGGTAGGAAGGAATACGGATTGTGAGGAGTAAAAACGCAGATTTTGGTATGTAGCAACCGGGATTATGAAGTGGAAGCACATATCCATAAAAAGAGATTTTGAAGTGGAAAAATACAGATTATGGTAGACTCGAACACGGAGTTTTAATCCCGAAAATACAGAATGTGGTAGACTGGAACACAGTGTACTCCAATACATATTGTGAATAGTATAAATACAGATTGTGGACCCCATTTTGTCCTTCAAAAGAAGTTATAGTGAGTGGAATGAATAGTTGAAATACAGATTATGGTAGTTATGAACGCATGTCTTCCTCCAATGCATATTACGAAGGATGGAAATACAGATTACGGTAAGCAGGAACCCGACTACTGAAGAGTGAAAATACAGATTATGGTAATAAGTAGGAACCCGGATTTTGAAGAGTGGAAATAAAAATCATGGTACATTAGAACATATATTTGGAATCCTGGAAATACAGAATGCGGTAGATTTTAATGCAGTGTCCTCCAATACAGATTAAACAATGGGAAGGTCCCCATGCATATACAAACCGATTGTAATAAAATTATATCTGTGGGTTTTTAAGATGATTTTCAAGAAGTCATCCTAGAGTGGTTCTTGAGTGTTTTTGAGGATCTTTATCTTGTGCTCTCTCATGGTACATGCATATGGGTCTTTTAACCATGTTTTCACCCATATGCACATGATGATTTGATCCTATCTGATGAGTTGGAGTTTCTAGGTTTGTAGGCTTCCACTTTCATCTTGAGTTTGAGGCTGGGGTTGCAAAGTAGTAGGGTCAAATTCAATTGGCGCCTATTCACCTCCCCCCTCCCTCTAGGTCGCCGTGGTCGGGCTTTCAAATAACTATGAGTGTGAATTGTGAACTATGTTTGAACAACACTATGTCAATCAGCTTCACTTGAACATATGGTCAAACTCGATAATTTTAGATAACTTAGCGTTAATTCGAGATATCTGCTATAAGGGGGATGGCGAAATATAGATATTTAAACATCCAAAATGCATTGAGTCAATTCGTCATGATACGGCCTCCGAATCCAGCGTTCGGTGTCTATCCGTCATGATACGGCCTCCGAAACATGAACGTAGAACAACTGGAACATGTAAAATTGCAAACTAGAACTTTACAGTAAAACTACCGGAACATGAAAATAGAACTATTGGAACATGAGGTTGATTGCTGCTGTTTCAATATTTGTTCCCTCTAGCACCTCCCTAACATCCACTAACATGAGGTCGATTAGAGTGCAATGCTTTTAACAAGTGGAATAGATTATAACTTACCTCCCGGAACATGACTTAGAACTATACAAACATGGAAATTGCCTACTAGAACATTAACATAAAATTACAGGAACATTACTCGGTCCCGTAGTCATTCTATGTAATATTAGTTCTATCGTTCTACGTGATGTTGGTTTTGTCCCATGCGAAATGCATTCTAGAACGTACAAGTGTAAATTGCTGGGTGCTGCTAGTACATGCGCGGCGGCAACAACGGTCGAGATGCTGACTATTTTGGCCCTATCGCAAGCGCGAAGCTGATCACATGGTGCAATATTTATTTGTCACGGTGCTGTACCATCCAATCCATTGCGGACGGTATAGCGGCATTTAGTTGCTCCCTAAATGTAAAATTCAATTTTAGGCCCTCTTCTATTCTCCGTTCAGTTCAGTTCAGTTCGGTTCGGTTGGGATGAAATTTGTTATTTTTGTACAAATCATATAAAGAATTACCTTGTAGTAATTTTTGCGGGACTTTGTATGGTTTTTCTCAAAGAACTTAGAAATAGTTTTTAGGAATTTTTTCAGATTTTTTGAGACTCTTTTCAACGGTTCTAAACTTTTTCCCAACCGAACGGAAACTGGACAGAACGGAGAATCAAAGGGACACAAAGAGAATAAATAAAATTCAAATAACCAATCCGTTGCCTATGGCTTCACTTTTCAAATTTGGGCCTATGGCTGGGTGGGCTTCAGCCCTGGACGTGGAGAACGTAATACCTGTACCTTACATACATCCTACCGCTTCGACTCCTGACCTTTGGTTTCTTCTGTTTCTTTTGCTCTGCGTGTCTACACTCAACACTACAACAGCACCCTACTTTCTAGTTTACACTCAACACTACAAGACACAACATCACAAGCCGTCAAGCCGTCGATCGCCGTCGCGGGTAGGAGGCGAAGGTTGAAGAGGTGTGTTGGGTTCCATGCCTCTTTGTTTTGGTGTGTTGGTCGAGCTAGGTCAAACGGACTCGGTTGGTTGCACCAGCCGTTTTTTTATTCCTGTGTTTCATGAGCTCACCATAAAACCTTCAAATTTTGTTTATATGTTTTTATGAAGGTGCGTTCATTTTGTGAAATCGTCGAAAACTTTCCCAACATTCTGAAGAAAAAAGTTTGTATTAGTTTTATTGATACATGACAGGCCAAAAGGACATATTACGACAGTAACCATACTTCATGGTGATAATTGAGCAGCAGTGTGGTAAATTATATCATTAGTTGTGTACATGTTTTTGGTGACTTTACTGAGTGTTATACATCCTGTCTTTTATACAAGACCATGGTTACTTGGAGTATATGCTTTCTGGAGCAATAGCTCTGGACCAGTTGCTAGTGAATGTGCCGTTACCCGTCTTTGTGGATGATTTATCTTTCACTATAATGAAGTTTGATTCTCTCTGTCTCTGTCTCGGATTTGTAATATGAGTTTTATCCGTGGTTACTCTTCATAATCCGGGTTCCTACTAACAATAATCTGTATTTCCACTCGCCATAACTTCTTTGGAAGACAAAATGGGGTCCACAATCTGTATTTATACTATTCACAATATGTATTGGATTACACTACGTTCCTATCTACCACATTCTGTATTTCCGGGATTACAACTCTGTGTTCGAGTCTACCATAATATGTATTTTTCCACCTCAAAATCTCTTTTCATGGATCTGTGTTTCCACTTCATAATCCCGGTTCCTACATACCTGATGAGACCATGCTCATCATGGACAGAACTAACACTGCATACATATGGTCATCACCAAGTATTGCTACAGTTATATCAACTGCATGGTTTCATCAACCCCCACCTTGGCCAGGACCATTAAGTTGGCGATACTTCACAGCATCCTCTACTTCGTATACAACTACTACGATGGCTCCATCTGCATGGCTTTATCGACCCCCATCTTGGCCATCCTTCTACATCTTCGTCGGTTCAAGGACCATTGACTCGAGCTCGAGCCCGTCAAATGAATTATCAGATCTAAAGACAAACTTGGGAGAAGATGATGAACTTGAGTCGAGGACGACTCAAATGCAAGAAGGGGAGGATGATGAGCACATCACTACCATGCATACGGCCATGTCTACAAACCCAATTGAAGCCAACAATGTAATACAAGGGCCAATTACTCGAGCTCGCGCACGTCAATTCAATTACCAGGTGAATGCGTTCTTCGGGTTGCATACAAATAATTTAATGAATGGAATGCTATTTAATCCTTGTGATGATTTTATTGTCCTTAGGAACCAAGGAGAAGGACTCCCAAACGTCAAGCATGAAGCCAATTCTTCCGGTGCACAAGTTCAACTCGGATTCGGCCTCCGGGACAGCACCAACTTCAAACGACCATAACTTTTGATCCACAAGGGTGTTTGAGGTCTATGAGTACTAGTTTGAAAGGTTTCGATGTCCTCTTTCCAACGGATCTGGCCCCACCTCTAAATTCCTTACGAGTCAACGGGAATCTGCAAAACAAGTTCAACTCGGATTCGGCCTCCGGGACAGCACCAACTTCAAATGACCATAACTTTTGATCCACAAGGGTGTTTGAGGTCTATGAGTACTGGTTTGAAAGGTCTCGTTGTCCTCTTTCCAATGGATCCGGCCCCACCTCCAAATTCCTTACGAGTCAACGGGAATCTGCAAAACAAGTTCGGCTATCTTTCCAAATCCGAGTCAAACTAGGAATAGGAGTCCTACTCGGCCATGGGGGTGTTTTGGACGCCCCAAGCCTGGTTTTGGCCTCCTATTTCTCCTATAAATAGCTAGGGAGTCCCCCAAAATAACTTGGGTTTTGGTTATTTGATAGTTTAGCCTTTTGCTACTATTTGAGTCTTTTAGACGTGCTCAACGGCCGCCTAACAAGCTCCTTGTATCGGAACCCCAACTTTTCAATACTTCATCTATATTTGCAATTTTAGATTGCTTTTGCCTTGTTCTTGCTTGTTCTTCGATTGCTTGCAGGAATTGATCTTCGTGATCAGGTTGATCGTGCCCACGGCAAGGTCAATAACCCTCTGGAGTTGGTTTAGCGATTGCTAAGGCGCATCGTCGTTGTACGTTGTAGTCGGATCGTCAAAGTCATCTCCTCCCAAATCGAAGGATATCATTCTCATCGAAAGATCGGGACACCCAGTGTCACATCAAGTGGTATCGAGCTTGAGTTGATCGGTGAGAATATCGATTGCCTTAGGTTAGTTTTTGATTTCTGTCCTAAATTGAAAATTACTCCACAAAAATTCAACCTTTAGTTTCAATCTGTTATTTTAGTGAGTTTTGTTAGGTTTTGATCCATTAGAGTCCATGTTTTAGTTCTTGATCTTTCCTTTCCTTCGGCGTAGCTTCAATTCTTCAATTCTGTCGGTTTGGTATTTCAAGCATAACTTTCACATACGAACTCTGATTTTTGTGTTCTTGCACTCTATTGAAAGCTGAGGATATAAGCTTCAATTCCTTCCATAGTCAACCAATCAAATTCTGTGATCTTCAAACATTAATCTAGGCGACAAGTTTGCTGCCCTAGAAAAACATCACTACACCTACCTTTGGGAACCAATTCATCCTTTGTGAACACTTTGATCCTATTTGAGACTAGCTTGTTGATATTGCTTAGGGCTGCTCTACTTGATACATTGCACAAACTTCAGTTATCATATCATATTATCTTGTGACACCAAGTTAGGGATTCCAAAACTTTGTTCATACTAGTTGTGAGACCCCGGATCAGCTATCCAGAATCTCCTGTGTATTTCCGTACTAGTCCCAGATCAGTAGCTAGTACACACAGTCACAGTGATACTTCATTGCCAACAAAACGAAACTGTAATATAAATATTCAAGTACGGGCCACATGGCCACTTATTACAATACTTGGTTCAACGACCGGACACACAAAACAGCGGAAGCAAAAAGAAAGCAACGAGCGAACGCCACAACGCCACAGGCGACGACTAGGAACGCAACTAGTCCTCCTGGCAATCCTCCTCGAAGAACTCCTCCTCCTCTTCGGCATCTTGATAAATCTCTGATGATTACAATGTTGGTGTAGCATGTGAGTACAAAAGTACTCAGCAAGTCGGGAAACTATGATCATGAGGGGCTTTCCAAAGGAAGCTTAATAGGGTTTATTTGCATAAAGCCACATTTGATTAAATCATACTTAAGTAATAAAGTTCATAAAGCATATTTTACAATTCTTTTTAATAACTGAATTATTTATTACTGTAGTGAGGTTCTATCCACCTTCACTAACATAAAGGCTCTATCCGCCAACAGTTTAAAGGATCAAAGTTAATCATGTGACTCCATCCGTCAAATGCAAAACAGGTTCTATCCACAGGTTGGCTCTTTCCGCCAAACAACATTCGAGAGTTCTAACCACTCCCGAACCCCAAAACAAAACACTTTTCGGTTTTAAAAACAAAACCAAAGTCTACCAATATGAAAGCATTCTTTGCTTTGCCTTTGACCGTAGGCACGGCTATTCGAATAGTTTTATACTCTGCAGAGGTGTACAACTTTACCCACAAGACATGATCGTCTCTTGATGCCATGCAATTAATACACTTCCTTTGGTGTGTCGGCAGAGAGATCATGACTAGGCCTTTACAATGTATACGCCTAACCCGACCCACCCGCTGAGGTTTCACCGCTGTTAGGGTTCTACCCACCCAGTACAGAAGCCCCCCTTACGCCGTGTGAGAAAAACAGTCTTGCCTCTAGCCGGCACTCACATGCCACCATTTGGTGAGTCAAAGTTAGGTTTCTACAAATTAGTTAGCCAGGTCGTACCATTATAGACATGTGGTAGTACGGTTATGCTCAGAATGGACAGTCATAAGCGTCGGTCCTTAATTGACTTGGGGCGGTACTTGCACATTGGAAACTAGTGCGCAAAGTGCACCCACCCGACATTCCACTCCGCCCAAGTCCAAATCCTTTTTCATTTTATTTTTATTTTATAAAAACAGTGCCAAAATCTTTATAATATCTTCCAAATCATACTTTAAACCATAATTTTGAATAATCCCACCCATGGGTCATTTTCATCAATTTCGGCCCAAAGCAACTCTACCGTACTATTCAACAAAGGTTACCATATACGATAATCATGGCGTAGCTAAAGTCCTAGGGTTACAAATGGACATGGACATCAATATTCAAGGAGTTGATCACAATTCGGAATAGCTAAGGTGTTATATTTGACATATTTCATTAAACATAGCCATGCAACTTTATAAACAATTTAAATCATTTTGCAAACATAGGAGCAAAGTGCATCAAGGAGACTTGCCTTCAGTTGCGGCGGCGGTGTCGAACTCGGAAGGCTCGACGGCGAAATCGGCGGTCGCGGCGGGATCGTCGACTACACGCAAAACGAGGCAACAAATAAATAACAGAAAATAAATAAAATCCAAAAATTATAAAATTAGTACTGGCAGGAAGGTACTGATTTATGATGAATTTAGAAATTTGAATGAGCTCAAACGGAGTTCGGATGAGAAAGTTATGAGCTTCCGAAGTTTGAATTTCGAATAAATCGAAAACCGAGAATATTCCGGGAATATTCCCCTCGGGTTTGACTGGGTCAAAGTTGACTGAGTCCACTGATTTGACTGTCCTTTGACTAGCTTTGACTAAGCCTTTGCCCTATGGCAAGTGGGACCACCCTGTCATACTAATGGGGCTTCAACATGCTTGGACCAACACCATGGCCACCATGGATGGCAAATGGAGCTTGAGGTGGGGGTGGAGGAGGGGCTCGCCGGAGGGGGCGGCGGGTCACCGGCGAGGTGGTGGTGGCCGGCGGCGGATCGGCGAGGCGGCGGGCGGCCGGGCGGCAGCGGTGGGCGGCGCGGCATGGCCGGCCGGGCATGGGCATGGCCATGGGCAAAGCCCCATTACAGAGAGCACCCAAGAATACAGAGGACCACCAAAATTTTCTAAACCTTGATTTTTCCACCAAATTTGCATCAAAATGACCCAAATAAAATCCTAGAATCACTAGAGGACACCCTAAGGGATCTAGAGGAGCCATGAATTGAATCAAAACTCACCGGAGTTGACGAATTTGATGAAAAACCCGAGATCGGCCGAAGCGAAGAAACCGCGAAATTCGTCGCCCACGGTCGAGGGAACCTAAAATCCATGGATGAGTTAGAATCTAGACTCCCTCACGAACTCAATGAAACAAGCGGAATAGAAATTGAACCACCGAGGAGGGAGATATGAAGAAAAAGGCGACGAACACGAAGAACGGCGGGAGTTCGTCGGTTTTTCTTGATCCTCCGGATGCACGGCAACAAGAGGCAAAGGAAGGATGTAATGTCTGGAAAGAGGACTCTCCCACGAAGATAATAGAGGCGGAATCGCGGGAAACGGACTAGAAACGGATGATTAATTGCCATAAACGCCGATTTCAGTTTCTTGGGAACTGCGCGCAATCCGGCGAGGTGGGAGCGGAAAGGACACCGGGGATGGAAAGGTATCGCCGCCACGGTTCCAACGGATCCGGCCTTGATGATTTTGGACCATTATGGAAGAATTTATGGGAGTTTGAATCCATGGAGGAGAGAAGAGAAGGTTCTGTTCTTTCCATCCAACATGAACACACGTACAGCACCAAGGTTGAAGAAAGGGAACTGTTCACTTACCACGTGGCGGCCTGTGGTTGGCTAGCTTATACGCGAAAGTTCCGCCTTAGAGAAAAATAAGGAAAAATGGCCTAAAAATTCTGGAAAAATTCCTAGAGCCATTTTAAATTATTTGGAACCCAATGGAAGTGGTTTGGTTGAATTCGGATAATTTTTGTGGAATTGGATATTCAGGCGCGGATCGCAGGCATTAAACAAAAGCCGCGCGAGATAAAATAGGAACGGATGTCCAAAAATCCGGGGAACGATTCCTAAAATCATTTCGGAATATCTGGAACGTTTTAGAAGTGGTTGGGAGATTTTTGGAGCGTTTTTGGACTCGGGTGAATTTTCGGGTACCGGCGGAAACTGGAAAAGTCGATTTTCCGCCCGGAAGGAAATTAATTCCCAATTTCGAAGGGGATGGGATGCCAGGTTATTATAAACACCGATGAAACTCCAACTTTTGAATTTACTTTATTTAAATTAGATTTTTCCAGAAAACCAAAACGAGGATGTTACAAACCTACCCCCCTTAGAGAGAATCTCGTCCCCGAGATTCGGACGGAGAAAGAAAAAGGTTAGGAAACTCTGCTCGAAGATCTTCTTCACGCTCCCAAGTAGCTTCCTTTTCCGAATGGTTGCTCCACTGAACCTTGCAGAACTTGATCACTCGGCTTCGCGTCCGACGCTCGGCTTCATCCAAAACCTTGATGGGATACTCCGGGTAAGACAAGTCTTCTTTGAGTTCCACGTCTTCCAACGGCAATTGATGTTCCGGCACTCGGAGACACTTCTTCAACTGAGACACATGAAAGACATCATGTACCCCTGACAACTGTGGCGGTAATTCCAATTTATAAGCAACTTCGCCTTTTCGGGCAACCACCTTGAATGGCCCGATATAGCGGGGTGCTAATTTTCCACTGACGCGGAATCGTTTCATTCCTTTCATCGGGGATACCTTCAAATACACATGGTCTCCAGGTACAAAGCTTAATTCCCTTCGACGATTGTCCGCATAACTTTTCTGCAGGATCGAAATTTGTCTTCGATTTGCCGGATCATCGACTTGTTCTTCGGCTTCTTTCAGAACATCGGGTCCGATGATTTGTCCTCCTTCGGTCTCTTTCCAATATAAGGGTGTTCGGCACTTTCTTCCATACAAAGCTTCAAAAGGCGCCATCTTCAGACTGGCTTGATAGCTGTTGTTATAGGAAAACTCTGCATAAGGCAAATTCTGATCCCACGAACCTTTATATGTTAGAGCGCAAGCTCTCAACATATCCTCTAAGATTTGATTGACCCTTTCGGTCTGACCATCCGTTTGGGGATGATACGCAGTACTGAAATTAAGATTCGTGCCCAATACCTCATGCAATTGCTGCCAGAATCTCGAGGTGAACTGGGAACCTCGGTCTGACACAATCTTCTTTGGCACACCGTGCAAACACACAATCTTAGCCATATACAACTCGGCAAGCTTATCTCCAGTATAAGTTGTCTTTACCGGGATAAAGTGGGCCACTTTAGTCAATCGATCCACAATAACCCAGATGGAATCATAACCGGATTTAGTTTTGGGTAATCCAGTTATAAAATCCATCCCAATTTCTTCCCATTTCCATAGAGGCACTTGCAAAGGCTGCAATAGACCGCTGGTCTCTGATGCTCCGCTTTAACCAACTGGCACACATCACAACGTGCCACGAAGTCTGCGACTTCTTTCTTCATATTGGACCACCAATATTTCTCTTTCAACTCAGCATACATTTTAGTGCCCCCTGGGTGAATAGCGTAAACTGAATCGTGAGCTTCCTTCAAGATCACATTCTTGATTTCTTCCTGGTTAGGGACCACTATTCTTTTCCCGAACCAAACAGTACCCTGGTCATCTTCTGAAAATCCGGGGTGCTTTCCTTTCTTTAAACCTTCCTTCAGGTTGGCAATACCTTTATCTCCCTTCTGGGCCTCCCTGATTTGATCTTCCAAGGTTGATTTGACCTCCAAATTATAAATATACCCTTCATTTACCAATTCCAGGTTAAGGCGCCGAAACTCTTCCTGAAGCACGAGTGGGCTTGCTTGTATTATCACATTATTGCAGTGAGCTTTCCTGCTCAAAGCATCCGCAACAACATTTGCTTTTCCAGGGTGATAATGAATTCCCAGATTATAATCTTTCACCAACTCCAACCATCTTCTCTGCCTTAGGTTGAGGTCAGGTTGAGTGAAGATATACTTCAAACTCTTATGATCCGTATAGATCTCACATCTATTGCCAATCAAATAATGCCTCCATATCTTGAGCGCATGCACTACTGCGGCTAACTCCAAGTCATGAATAGGATAGTTTTCTTCATGAGGTCGCAGTTGTCTTGAAGCGTAGGCTATTACCTTTCCTTCTTGCATCATAACACATCCAAGTCCTTGCTTCGAAGCATCACAATACACTTCAAAGTCCTTATGGATGTCTGGTAAAATAAGCACTGAGGCTGAGGTTAATCTCTTTTTCAACTCCTGAAAACTCTGCTCGCAGGCTTTAGTCCATTCAAACTTCTTTTCCTTTTTCAGAAGCTGAGTAAGAGGCCTGGCTATCTTCGAGAAACCTTCAATGAATCTCCGATAATAACCAGCTAATCCAAGAAAACTTCGGATCTCCGGGACTGACTTGGGTTGTGTCCAATCCAATACATCTCTCACTTTCGCTGGATCTACTGCTACTCCTGCAGCAGAAATGATATGACCTAGGAATGATACTTCCTTTAGCCAGAAGTCACACTTGCTAAACTTAGCATACAGCTGATTCTCTCTTAATGTTTCCAAGACTATTCACAGATGATCTTCATGCTCTTTTCTGCTCTTGGAATAGATAAGAATGTCGTCGATAAAGACTACGACGAACTTGTCTAAATACTCCATAAAGACCTTATTCATCAGATTCATGAAATACGAAGGAGCATTGGTCAATCCAAAGGACATGACCGTGAACTCATACAGTCCATATCTGGTAGTGAAGGCCGTCTTCGGAATATCTTCGTTTCTTATCTTCAACTGATGATATCCCGATCTCAAATCTATCTTGGAAAAGACTTGAGCTCCCTTCAGCTGGTCAAACAGATCATCTATCCGAGGCAACGGATACTTGTTCTTGATCGTGACCTCATTCAACGACCTGTAGTCTATGCACATCCTCAGACTACCATCCTTCTTGGACACGAAGATCACAGGTGATGGCGCCGTAATGGCACTATGGGTGTCCCGATCTTTCGATGAGAAACACACGATCGATTTGTTAGAGTCGACTTTGACGATCCGACTACACCGTACGACGACGATGCGCCTTAGCAATCGCTAAACCAACTCCAGCGGGTTATTGATCTTGCCGTGGGCACGATCAACCTGAACACGAAGTTCAATTCCTGCAAGCAACCGAAGAACAAGCAAGAACAATAGGATAAGCAATCTGAAATTGCGGATAAAACTGGAAGCGAAACAAAGTGGAGTCTTATTGACGATCTTGACAAGGTGGCTGTCCAGCACAACTCGCAGGATCAAGTTTGCACTTGGCTAAACTAATCAAATAAAACCCAAAACCCTAAGGAGCCGATGTCTGGCTATTTATAAGAGGTAGGGGCGTGGGAAACACGTCCAAAGCAGTAGGATACCAACTACAACTCTATTACAAGGCCCAAAGCCCACGTCTTCTCGATTTGGAAAAGTGACGCCAATTGTTTTGCAGATTCCCGTCGACTCGGACGGAATTTAGGGATGGGGTCGGATCCGTTGGAAAGAGGACGTCGAAACCTTTCAAACCAGTACTCATAGACCCCAAACACCCTTGTGGATCAAAAGTTATGGTCATTTTAAGTTGGTGCTGTCCCGGAGGCCGAATCCATGTATAACTTGTGCACCGGAAGAATTGGCTTCATGCTTGATGTTTGGAAGTCCTTCTCCTTGGTTCCTAAGGACAATAAAATCATCACGAGGATTAAATAGCATTCCATTCATTAAATTATCTGTATGCAACCCGAGGAACGCATTCACCTGGTAATTGAATTGTCGTGTCCGAGCTCGAGTAATTGGCCCTTGTATGATATTGTTGGTTTCCATTGGGTTTGTAAGTATGGCCGTATCCATGGTAGTGATGTCCTCATCATCCTCCCTTCTTGCATTTGAGTCGTCCTCGACTCAAGTTCATCATCCTCTCCCAAGTATGGTTTCAAATCGGTAATGTTGAATGTGGGACTAACCCCAAAATCTGCAGGCAATTCAAGCTTGTATGCATTATCATTAATCTTTGCCAATACTTTGAAAGGACCATCAGCTCGCGGCATCAACTTAGATTTTCTTAATTCTGGGAATCGATCTTTTACGCAAATGCAACCAAACTAAATCGCTTTGGTTCAAAAGTTACATGTTTCCTTCCCTTACTACCCGGCAAGTTTATATTTAGCATTCATGCGTTCTATGTTTTCTTTAGTTGTCTCATGCAGTTTCATAATCAAATCGGCACGTTGTTTAGCATCAAGATTCAATTTCTCAGAAGATGGTAGAGGTAACAAATCAATTGGAGCATGAGGTACAAATCCATATACAATCTCAAAAGGGCACATCTTAGTAGTAGAATGCATAGACCGATTATAAGCAAACTCAATATGAGGCAAACATTCTTCCCACAATTTAATGTTCTTTTTCAAAACAGCCCTAAGCATAGTAGATAAAGTTCGATTAACGACCTCAATTTGTCCATCAGTTTGGGGATGACAAGTAGTAGAAAATAAAAGTTTAGTTCCCAATTTACCCCACAAAGTTCTCCAAAAGTGGCTTAAGAATTTAGTGTCACGATCTGAAACTATTGTGTTAGGCACACCATGTGCGAACAATTTCACGAAAGAATAAGTCAAGAATGTTGGTAGCGTCATCGCTTTTGTGACAAGGTATGAAGTGTGCCATTTTAGAAAATCTATCCACAACGACAAAGATACTATCCCTCCCTTCTTTGTTCTAGGGAGTCCTAAAACAAAGTCCATAGAAATATCCTCCCAAGGCACGTTAGGAACAGCAGAGGCATGTATAAACCATGGGGATTAAGTCGTGACTTAGCTTGTTGACATGTAGAACAGCGGCGATGAAACGTTCCACGTCTCGTCTCATTCTGGGCCAAAAGAAATGGGTAGCGAGTATGTCCTCCGTCCTTTTCACACCAAAGTGTCCCATCAATCCTCCTCCATGCGCTTCTGGAGCAATAACAAACGAATGTAACTAGCTGGAATACATAGTTTGTTTGCTCTAAACACAAACCCATTATTGAGGACAAATTTGTTCCAAGTTTTTCCCTCTTTACAATTGAGCAACACATTTTTGAAATCATCATCATGCACATATTGCTCTTTAATCGTTTCCAAACCAAAAATTTTGAAGTCAAGTTGTGAGAGCATGGTATATCTCCTAGACAAGGCATCAAGAATGACATTATCCTTTCCCTGTTTGTGTTTGATGACATAAGGAAATGACTCAATGAATTCAACCCACTTTGCATGTCTACGGTTCAGTTTAGCTTGACTTCTAATATGTTTTAACGATTCATGATCCGAATGTATAACAAATTTCTTGGGCCATAAATAATGTTGCCATGTTTCTAAAGTTCGAACTAGCGCATATAACTCCTTATCATAAGTAGAATAATTCAAACTTGGCCCACTCAATTTCTCACTAAAATAAGCAATGAGTTTTCCTTCTTGTAACAGAACACCACCCAAACCAATTCCACTAGCATCACATTCTAGTTCAAAAGTCTTAGAAAAGTCTGGAAGCCGGAGTAAGGGTGCATGGGTTAACTTAGCTTTAGAATGTTGAAGGCATCTTCTGCGGCTTGCCCCAAGCAAAAGGTACACCCTTCTTGGTGAGCTCATTCATGGGTGCAGCGATGGTGCTGAAGTCCTTCACAAAGCGACGATAGAATCCAGCAAGTCCTAGAAAACTTCGCACTGTGTGACCGTGTTAGGAGTCGGCCAACTCTGTATTGCTTCAACCTTGGCTTGGTCAACTTCAATTCCCTGTGGAGTAACAACATAGCCAAGAAAAGATACTCGATCCGTGCAAAAGATGCACTTCTCAAGGTTACCAAATAAGCGTGCATCGCGTAAAGCATTAAAAACAGCACGTAGATGTTCAAGATGATCCTCTAAAGATTTGCTATAAATCAAGATATCATCGAAGTAAACTACCACAAATTTTCCAATGAAAATACGTAAAACCTCGTTCATCAGTCTCATGAATGTGCTAGGAGCATTAGTCAACCCGAAAGGCATTACTAACCACTCATATAACCCGAACTTAGTTTTAAATGCTGTTGTCCATTCATCTCCTAACTTCATGCGAATCTGGTGATACCCACTACGCAAATCCACTTTAGAGAACATAGTAGAGCCACTTAGTTCATCAAGCATATCGTCTAACCGAGGAATAGGATGGCGATATCTAATGGTGATATTATTAATTGCTCTACAATCCACACACATGTGCCATGTTCCATCTTTCTTAGGTACTAAAATGACTGGTACAAAGACAAGGACTAAGAGATTCACGTCACGTACCCTTTATCAAGCAATTCGTGAACTTGGCGTTGTATCTCTTGTGTCTCTTGAGGGTTGGTTACTGTAAGGTGCTCGGTTGGGCAAGGATGCCCCTGGAATGAGATCAATTTGATGCTCAATCCCTCTAATTGGCGGCAGCCCTGAGGGATGTCCTTTGGAAAGATGTCGGTGTATTCTGCAAAGGTTAGTGACAACAGGAGGCAAAGAGAGGGACATCTCCTCTAGAGAAAACAAAGTTTCTTTGCAGACCAAAGCATAGCATGTAGACCTACAAACAGCCAACTCATTCAAATCAGATTTTGTTGCAAGAAAACAAGCTCCTTTCAATTTAATCTCATTCGACTTAGCACAATCAAGGTTAGATTCTCTCTGTTTATGTTGTTCAAGTCCTTTGGTGACAATCTGATTTTCACTCTTAGAATTCTCTCGATTTTTCTCTTTGCTAGATCTAGCAATTTCATCCTTTACAATGGCATCAGGCGACATTGGGTGTAGCACAATTTTCTTTTCTTTATGCACAAAAGAGTATTGATTTGTTCTACCATGATGTAAACAATCCTTATCAAGATCACTTGCTGAGTCATACTCGCCGTCTTCATGGATTATTAGCACATGCCTGTTCGGACACTCCTTCATCATGTGACCGAAACCCTTGCAGCGATGGCACTGAACATCTTTGGTGCGTCCCGTTGATGCGACCGACGACGACGAACTATTTGTAGTAGCTTGTGTGGCATTTTTCGTCGGCGTTGGTTGTGGTGCCGAATTTGCGGTGGTGGACGCCGTTCTGTTGATGGAAGAGGTCGGCGTGGTAGTACGGCCGGCAGGGGCAGCAGGGGTGCGCGGTGTCCGCAGTAGTTCGACCTGCGAGAAAAGTTAGTCTTGGCCCTTGATTGGCGACCACGCACTTCACGTTCGACTTTGCAAGCAAGATGGAACAACCGAGTCATCGAATTATAATCCTTATAGTCTAGAATATCCTGGATTTCTCGAGTTAAACCACCTAAGAAACGAGCCATAGAAGCTTCCTCATTCTCAATTAATCCACAACGCAACATGCCAATTTGCAATTCTTGGTAATATTCTTCCACGAATTCTTACCTTCTTTGTCAGAGGGCGCTGCAATTTATTCAATAAATCTCTAGCATAGTATGAAGGAACAAATCTATGCCTCATTAGCAATTTCAAGGCTTCCCAAGTGGTGGGTATATTATTTGGATGAGCACGGCAATGTTCTCTCCACCAAATGAAGCAAAATCGGTGAACTCACTTGTGGCGGCTCTAACTCTTCTATTCTCGGGAAATCATGGCACGCAAATTTTTGATCCACAAGTAATTCCCAACTAAGGTAACCATCAGGGTCATATTTACCTTCAAGCGGTGGCATGTTGAAATTTACCTTAGGGAAAACATCATCTCGTTCTCGTTCCTTGGTCGTGGAGGATCACGTCGCATACCTTCTTTGATTGAAGCGTGGCCGTTGATGGTTACGATCATTATCGTAATGGATGGGGTTGACCTCCTCCACATCGATGGTGTCATCATATTTGTGCTCTTCGTTCTGTTCTTCTAAATCTGCTGGGGCCTCCTGTGGAGCTGAATTGTTGCTTGACGACGGGGTGGTGGATTGGAAGCACCAGATCTGGCGGTACTGCAAAAGTATCAAGTCTAGCCAAAATAGTAGCAAGAGTAGTGTTAGCAATCCCTTGTGCGGCCTCGATGGATCTCGAGACGGTCTTCTTGCATTGACATACGCTCATTAGTGAGCCGTACATCCTCGTTAAGACCATCGGTGGTTTCCTCGTCATCTTTTGGAAGTGAGCAATGATGCCCTTGGTTAGTGGAGAGTGATGAAGTGAACTCGTCACGACATGGTTAGTTGATGACAAGGAAACAAAAACCACAAGTATAATGTTCCTATCAACTACTAGGTGGCAAGTCTCTCAAGCGCTCAAGCCTATGACCCAAGTTCTTACAAGTTCTTACCATGCAAGGCGTTGTCGGCCGTTGGCGTTGTCAAAGGTTCTCCGAAGTTTGTGTAGAGCGATTGCCAAGGGATCGAGCGCTGTGCGGGTAGAAAGTGGAGCTTGGACGAGGCTTAATTTAGTAGCAAAGGTTAGCAATAATCCAATCGGTGAATGCAAAATTGAAGAATTGTTCAACGTCTAGTCACTAGTTCTTGACTCTAGGCTAGCAAGGATTGTGACTCAAAAGCTATGATCGGCAATGATGCAGTTCC
This sequence comes from Rhipidocladum racemiflorum, assembly GCA_036346355.1. Lineage (NCBI taxonomy): Eukaryota > Viridiplantae > Streptophyta > Magnoliopsida > Poales > Poaceae > Rhipidocladum > Rhipidocladum racemiflorum. The sequence goes on from CM070582.1 coordinate 4,009,184, forward strand.
ACAATGAGATGAAAGAAAAAAATCAGCGCGAAAAAAATTCGCGAAAGAAGGGAACTATCTCAAAAGATCGGGATCTTGTGAAAGCAGAGTTTAGCACATAAAAATTTTGGATCTGTTCCGGACTCTTTTTTTTTGCGAACGATCCGACTCGTTTTTCTTTCAAGTGCTATGCGGCGGAAGACGATCGTGTGACGATCGGACGGCCAGGTGGGCGGCGATCGGCTAACGAGAGGCGACGATCGGGCGGCGATGGGCGACGATCGGCGGCGACGATCGACTAACAGTGAAGCGACGATCGAGGCGACGATCGGGAAAGCGACGATCGGCGGCGGCGACGATCGGGAGGCAACGATCGGCTAACGGTGGGCGACGATCGGTAGCGGCGACGATCGGGGCGACGATCGGCGGCGACGATCGGAGGCGACGATCGAGAGAGCAACGATCGGGAAGAAAAGAAAACTTGGTCAGAACACCTTTTCTTTTTTTCTTCTTTTTTCTCTTTTTTTTCAACAGTTCGGGACCGAAAGCGGAACACAACTCGAAACCGAACACAACTTCGAAACATTGTAGGAGACAAAATTTTCTTCTAACCTGGAACTAGACTAGAATTCAGCAACTCGACACGGCGATGCAACCAAAAATTCAATAACGCGATTACCTTTGGAAAGGAAAATGCGAGGCTCAAATTGTTTTGGTATGGGAGATCCAACTGATGGCGTTTCTACGGACTATAGGAAAGATATCAATCTACTAATCTAGGGTAAAGAATTCTCACCGAGCAACTTTGGTTTGCTCGATACCACTTGATGGCGCCGTAATGGCACTATGGGTGTCGATCTTCGATGAGAAACACACGATCGATTTGTTAGAGTCGACTTTGACGATCCGACTACACCGCATTTACTGACGATGCGCCTTAGCAATCGCTAAACCAACTCCAATGGTTATTGATCTTGCCGTGAGCACGATCAACCTGAACACAGTTCAATTCCTGCAAGCAACCGAAGAACAAGCAAGAACAATAGGATAAGCAATCTGAAATTGCGGATAAAGCTGGAAGCGAAACAAAGTGGAGTCTTATTGACGATCTTGACAAGGTGGTCGTCGACAACTCGCAGGATCAAGTTTGCACTTGGCTAAACTAATCAAATAAAACCCAAAACCCTAAGGAGCCGATGTCGGCTATTTATAAGAGGTAGGGGCATGGGAAACACGTCCAAAGCGTTAGGATACCAACTACAACTCTATTACAAGGCCCAAAGCCCACGTCTTCTCGATTTGGAAAAGTGGCGCCAATTGTTTTGCAGATTCCGTCGACTCGGACGGAATTTAGGGATGGGGTCGGATCCGTTGGAAAGAGGACGTCGAAACCTTTCAAACCAGTACTCATAGACCCCAAACACCCTTGTGGATCAAAAGTTATGGTCATTTTAAGTTGGTGCTGTCCCGGAGGCCGAATCCATGTATAACTTGTGCACCGGAAGAATTGGCTTCATGCTTGATGTTTGGAAGTCCTTCTCCTTGGTTCCTAAGGACAATAAAATCATCACGAGGATTAAATAGCATTCCATTCATTAAATTATCTGTATGCAACCCGAGGAACGCATTCACCTGGTAATTGAATTGTCGTGCCCGAGCTCGAGTAATTGGCCCTTGTATGATATTGTTGGTTTCCATTGGGTTTGTAAGTATGGCCGTATCCATGGTAGTGATGTCCTCATCAACAGGCGATCCCCAAGGCGACGAACTGGGTCTGATGAATCCTTTTTCTTGCAATTCTTCAATCTGCTTCTTCATCTCGACCAACTCGTTGGACGGCAGACGGTATGGTCTCTTTGAGATGGGAGCGGTACCAGGTACCAGCTCAATCACAAACTCCACATCTCGATCTGGTGGCATACCAGGTAACTCATCTGGAAATACATCTGGATACTCATTGACTATCGGTACCTTCTTCAATGAAGTCCCTTTCAGACGGTTTAGGGTGCTACCCCCTTAGAGGCAAGATTAGATAAGAACTCCACTCTAATCCCCTCAGGGCTGGTAAGCGAGATAGCTCTACTAGCACAATCTATCTGACCCTTGTACTTGGTCAACCAATCCATTCCAAGGATTACTTCTATACCCTTAGTATCCAATAGTATTAAGTTCGCTAGGAACTTTACCCCTTTTATTACTATATCCATCTTCGGACAAACGGTAGTTGTTCTTAATTCTTTTCCAGGGGATTGCACTAACAAAGGGTTTCTTAACTGTGTTGTGTTCCAGTTGTGCTTTTTAACCAAGTACTCTGATATAAAAGAATGGGTTGCACCAGAATCAAACAGAATCAAGGTGCATCGAGTTCACATGGAACTTACCATAAACCACGCCTGGCGCATCTCCGAGCCTCTTCCGCGGTGATATGATTCACACGCCCTCTTCCTGCGATCCTTGGCGTGCGAGTCCGAGGTTCCTCTTCCTGAGCCGCGCAGCGCCGCTGGTCGGGCGTCGATCCCAAGTTGAATCTCACCGGGGTGACGGGCTGACGCTTCTTGGGGCAGTTGTTAGCGTAGTGCCCCATCTCTCGGCAGTTGAAGCACTGCACTCCTGCCATGGCAGTCCCACTCTTCTGAGCTTGAGCTCCTGCATTGCTAGCAGGGGCTTGTCCAGTGGGGCGCGGAGTAGACATTGGGGTCCTGGGGCCACTGGCTGCTGCTGGCCTGCTAGACTTCTTCTTCTTTGGAAAGTGCGGGGCACAGGCTGCGGCACCGCGTTGATTACAGCGCATCTTCCTCTTGCGAGATTCAGACGGTGGCCAGGGCATCCTCTGGATCAGCGCCTTGTTGATCATGTCTTTGGAATGACGGATAGTCACTTGAAACCATTTGTACCTTCAAGCCGGGTCCATACCTTCCATGAATCGCCAAATCTTGGCTTCATCGATTCACGACATCGGCGGCGCATACCGCGACAACCGAGTGAAGCGGTTCAGATCTCCGATACGGACAAATTCCCTTGTTGGAGTTCATGAAACTCCCAGCGCTTCATTTCCATAACCCTCTTGGGATATGGGTAGCTACGAAGTTCTCGGCGAACTCGTTCGAGGGAATGTTAGTCTGCGTGAGCTGCACAATAGTTCTCCCACGGTTGGCTGCGGTGCCTTCGGTGATAAGATGCAAAGTGCACGCTCTCTGTGTCGTCGCACTGCGCCAAGTGCAGTTTCCGTTCAGTCTCCTTGAGCCAGTCATCCGCCTCAAGCGGGTCTCCTGATCCAGCGAAGGTCGGGGGTCGGGTCCTCATGAACTCCCCGAACTTGGAAGGGGGCGGTTGAACGGGAGCCGGTGCTGCGGCGGCTTGGGGTTGATTCAGGACGTTCTGAGCTAACGCCTGAAGAATCTGAAGCTGCATCGCCATCATCTGTTCCATGTTCGGCGGCTGCGCTGGTGGTGGGGGCGGCGGCGGATCATGATGAGCTGCCGGGTGTTGAACTTGCTCCTGTCCTTGCTGCTGAGGGGGCTCCACGTACTCTTCTTGAAAATGCACGGGCCCACGGGCACGTCCACGACCTCGACCACGGCCTGCGGGCCTTCCACGCCCACGTCCATGCCCAACGTTCTCCATCTGCAACAAAACAAACAAGCCGGGGAAAAGAGGGAACAGCACAGGTAAGAGTCAGGGGACTACCACCACATCCTCAACACAAGAGCACCACCACAAGAGCACACCCACCAGAGCACACAACAGAAGAGAAAAACCAACCGAACTTCAATTAAAATCAAATAGTTTTGGAGGTGGCTGTATCACAAAGGCCTAAGGGCACGATACAATCCAGCAAACACTTATTCAACGCTCTAACGCGACAAAATTTAAGGTCCTGAAGACTGCAAAACTATCTAAGAACTCGCATCACTGCCGAAGATGCGCGGGGACGGGTCTTCCTCCTCCTCCTCGCTCCTGCTGCGGGAAGGTGAAGCTGCTGCCGAAGGTCCTGCTCCTCCAGGGGCAGCCAAAGCACTCAGAGAAAACCCTGGCGGCGAAGGGAGACGAACAGACTTGCGCGCAGTCGTCCGAAGCCTCAGACCTTGGTGACGCTTGGCTGGCGGCGCGTCCTCTGGGATGTCGTGGGTCGGCGGGTCCTCCCGAACTGGGGCTGGTGGCGGTGGCGCCACAGGCTGTGCCCTCTGCCACAGTCTTTGGCGGTGGAAGAAGTGCACGCACACTCGCCCGGCTCCTCCGTGAGCCGACGAAGTTTCTCCCGAGACGCAGACCAAACTTCATACCGATCTCGGAGCTCATGGAGAGTGCTAACATAAGCTTCATCTTGGGCTCGGATGAGCGCTCCCACATGCACCAACGCTGGTCCTGCTCTGCTCCGCACCTCGGAACTCTTGTGGTACCTCTACGCATCAAGACACGGAAGCAGCGGTATGGCGAGTCCTCCATCGATCATTGTAGCCGGTGCCAAGCTGAAGAATGGCCTGTCTCGCAAAGATCTGGATTGCATCACCCAACTTCACTCTCTCAAGTGAAGTAGAACTGACGGTCATCCACGAGCGGACTTCGGCCTGCACCATCAGCCTAACCTTCCAAGAGGTATGGCCAAAGCTCGACACGGTGGTGCAGCGATACTCGAGCTGTGGGGAAACTCCAGCTCTTGGAGCATCGAGGGACGACTCGCACAAAAGCCTCCACCAACGAAGCAAAAGTGGTGTAGGTCGAGCATCTACAAATTTTGAAAGAAGACAGGATTAGTAAACAAAATTTAAATAAAAGAGAGGATAAGCACCGAGATACTAAGATAGAGGAGATAGAAGCAAAGGAACTTAAACTTTTGCAAGTACATTTGTATAAAATATAAGTCCTTAAGGCTTTGCCATGCTAACTAGGTCACGCCCTACTGATCGTCCAGGCTCGATACCACATTTGTGAGACCGGATCGGCTATCGAGAATCTCTGTGTATTTCCGTACTAGTCCCGAGATCGGTAGCTAGTACACACGATCCACGATGATACTTCATTGCCAACAAAACGAAACTGCAATATAAATATTCAAGTACGGGCCACATGGCCACTTATTACAATACTCGGTCCAACGACCGGACACACAAAACAGCGGAAGCAAAAAGAAAGCAACGAGCGAACGCCACAACGCCACAGGCGACGACTAGGAACGCAACTAGTCCTCCTGGCAATCCTCCTCGAAGAACTCCTCCTCCTCTTCGGCATCTTGATAAATCTCTGATGATTACAATGTTGGTGTAGCATGTGAGTACAAAAGTACTCAGCAAGTCGGGAAACTATGATCATGAGGGGCTTTCCAAAGGAAGCTTAATAGGGTTTATTTGCATAAAGCCACATTTGATTAAATCATACTTAAGTAATAAAGTTCATAAAGCATATTTTACAATTCTTTTTAATAACTGAATTATTTATTACTGTAGTGAGGTTCTATCCACCTTCACTAACATAAAGGCTCTATCCGCCAACAGTTTAAAGGATCAAAGTTAATCATGTGACTCCATCCGTCAAATGCAAAACAGGTTCTATCCACCTGGGTTGGCTCTTTCCGCCAAACAACATTCGAGAGTTCTAACCACTCCCGAACCCCAAAACAAAACACTTTTCGGTTTTAAAAACAAAACCAAAGTCTACCAATATGAAAGCATTCTTTGCTTTGCCTTTGACCGTAGGCACGGCTATTCGAATAGTTTTATACTCTGCAGAGGTGTACAACTTTACCCACAAGACATGATCGTCTCTTGATGCCATGCAATTAATACACTTCCTTTGGTGTGTCGGCAGAGAGATCATGACTAGGCCTTTACAATGTATACGCCTAACCCGACCCACCCGCTGAGGTTTCACCGCTGTTAGGGTTCTATCCACCCAGTACAGAAGCCCCCCTTACGCCGTGTGAGAAAAACAGTCTTGCCTCTAGCCGGCACTCACATGCCACCATTTGGTGAGTCAAAGTTAGGTTTCTACAAATTAGTTAGCCAGGTCGTACCATTATAGACATGTGGTAGTACGGTTATGCTCAGAATGGACAGTCATAAGCGTCGGTCCTTAATTGACTTGGGGCGGTACTTGCACATTGGAAACTAGTGCGCAAAGTGCACCCACCCGACATTCCACTCCGCCCAAGTCCAAATCCTTTTTCATTTTATTTTTATTTTATAAAAACAGTGCCAAAATCTTTATAATATCTTCCAAATCATACTTTAAACCATAATTTTGAATAATCCCACCCATGGGTCATTTTCATCAATTTCGGCCCAAAGCAACTCTACTGCACTATTCAACAAAGGTTACCATATACGATAATCATGGCGTAGCTAAAGTCCTAGGGTTACAAATGGACATGGACATCAATATTCAAGGAGTTGATCACAATTCGGAATAGCTAAGGTGTTATATTTGACATATTTCATTAAACATAGCCATGCAACTTTATAAACAATTTAAATCATTTTGCAAACATAGGAGCAAAGTGCATCAAGGAGACTTGCCTTCAGTTCGTGGCGGTGTCGAACTCGGAAGGCTCGACGGCGAAGTCGGCGGGATCGTCGACTACACGCAAAACGAGGCAACAAATAAATAACAGAAAATAAATAAAATCCAAAAATTATAAAATTAGTACTGGCAGGAAGGTACTGATTTATGATGAATTTAGAAATTTGAATGAGCTCAAACGGAGTTCGGATGAGAAAGTTATGAGCTTCCGAAGTTTGAATTTCGAATAAATCGAAAACCGAGAATATTCCGGGAATATTCCCCTCGGGTTTGACTGGGTCAAAGTTGACTGAGTCCACTGATTTGACTGTCCTTTGACTAGCTTTGACTAAGCCTTTGCCCTATGGCAAGTGGGACCACCCTGTCATACTAATGGGGCTTCAACATGCTTGGACCAACACCATGGCCACCATGGATGGCAAATGGAGCTTGAGGTGGGGGTGGAGGAGGGGCTCGCCGAGGGGGGCGGCGGGTCACCGGCGGCGAGGTGGTGGCCGTGGCGGCGGGATCGGCGAGCCGGCATGGCACACAGCGGCAGCAGCGGCGGCAGTGATGGCGCGGGCGGTGGGCATGGCGGCCTGCCGGCGGGCGGCCGGCGGCGGGCATGGCCATGGGCAAAGCCCCATTACAGAGAGCACCCAAGAATACAGAGGACCACCAAAATTTTCTAAACCTTGATTTTTCCACCAAATTTGCATCAAAATGACCCAAATAAAATCCTAGAATCACTAGAGGACACCCTAAGGGATCTAGAGGAGCCATGAATTGAATCAAAACTCACCGGAGTTGACGAATTTGATGAAAAACCCGAGATCGGCCGAAGCGAAGAAACCGCGAAATTCGTCGCCCACGGTCGAGGGAACCTAAAATCCATGGATGAGTTAGAATCTAGACTCCCTCACGAACTCAATGAAACAAGCGGAATAGAAATTGAACCACCGAGGAGGGAGATATGAAGAAAAAGGCGACGAACACGAAGAACGGCGGGAGTTCGTCGGTTTTTCTTGATCCTCCGGATGCACGGCAACAAGAGGCAAAGGAAGGATGTAATGTCTGGAAAGAGGACTCTCCCACGAAGATAATAGAGGCGGAATCGCGGGAAACGGACTAGAAACGGATGATTAATTGCCATAAACGCCGATTTTAGTTTCTTGGGAACTGCGCGCAATCCGGCGAGGTGGGAGCGGAAAGGACACCGGGGATGGAAAGGTATCGCCGCCACGGTTCCAACGGATCCGGCCTTGATGATTTTGGACCATTATGGAAGAATTTATGGGAGTTTGAATCCATGGAGGAGAGAAGAGAAGGTTCTGTTCTTTCCATCCAACATGAACACACGTACAGCACCAAGGTTGAAGAAAGGGAACTGTTCACTTGCCACGTGGCGGCCTGTGGTTGGCTAGCTTATACGCGAAAGTTCCGCCTTAGAGAAAAATAAGGAAAAATGGCCTAAAAATTCCGGAAAAATTCCTAGAGCCATTTTAAATTATTTGGAACCCAATGGAAGTGGTTTGGTTGAATTCGGATAATTTTTGTGGAATTGGATATTCAGGCGCGGATCGCAGGCATTAAACAAAAGCCGTGCGAGATAAAATAGGAACGGATGTCCAAAAATCCGGGGAACGATTCCTAAAATCATTTCGGAATATCTGGAACGTTTTAGAAGTGGTTGGGAGATTTTTGGAGCGTTTTTGGACTCGGGTGAATTTTCGGGTACCGGCGGAAACTGGAAAAGTCGATTTTCCGCCCGGAAGGAAATTAATTCCCAATTTCGAAGGGGATGGGATGCCAGGTTATTATAAACACCGATGAAACTCCAACTTTTGAATTTACTTTATTTAAATTAGATTTTTCCAGAAAACCAAAACGAGGATGTTACACTAGTGTTGGCCGAAAGTCACCAAAAGAAAGAAAAGAGAAAGAGCCAAAAGGCTAAAAAAAAAAAGGAAAAGAAAAAGAAAATTGTGGCCGGTCACACTACATTGAGCAAAACCCTAATTTGTGTTTGTTACTTTTATATTGTGCAATTTATTAATTAGTGAGCAATCTTGTGCCCTTTTTACTTTCTCAAAGCAATAAGTTAGCGTCTCTCTACGACTTATGCAATAGAGCTTTTGGTGCATCACTTATATTTTATAGCTCATTCCTTGATTGCATAAGTGCCATTATCTTTGCGTGTGTGTTGCCTTCAAATTCACTTATATCTTTGAGATCGGCAACTAGGGCTTGTGAATTCTAGTTTGGATCATTACTTATCATTACAATAACTAGAATTATCAGATTGCATAGGAAATAAATATTGCCTATCCAAGCTCCACATCCAACCTCGTACATTTGTTCGGTCCCTTGGCAATCGCTTTATCCAAGCTTCGGAGAACTTTTGACCACGCCAACGGCCGTCAACACTTGCGCATGTAAGAACTTGTAAGAGCTTTGGTTATAGGCTTGAATGTTGAGAGAATTGCCACCACCTCCTTGTAGTTGATAGGAACATTATACTTGTTATATTGTTTTCTTGTCTTCTACTAACCATGTCAGGTGATGAGGATTCGCTGCATCACTCTCCACGCGCAAAGGGAATTGTTGCTAGAATGTCGCTGCAAGAAGACCGCCTCCGGTCTATCGAGACCACTCAGAGAGTTGCTAACACTAATCTTGTTACTATTTTGTCTAGACTTGATACGCTTGTCGGCATCGCCTCTAACTTCCAATCCTCTACCTCATCTTCTAAGTAACAAAAATGGCATACTACATGCTCGGTACATGTTGATGATGATTCCCTAGATAAGGTTAAATTCGCCATTCCACCTTTTAATGGTCATTATGATCCCGATGCCTATATTAATTGTAGATAGCGAGACAAAGAATTTGGCCAAGTATGATTTGTCTGAAAATGAAAAGATTAGGATTGCTGCTAGTGTGCTAAATGAATATGCATTAACATGGTGGAAACATATTTGTAGAAAAGAGAGAAACCTAAAAATTGGAAGGCCATGAAAAGACTTATGAGAATTGATTATGTTCTGAATATCATCTTGAATTTTTATATACTAGACTCCAATGCTTGAAACAAGGAAATAAGTGCGTTAAGGAATACTATGAACGATTGCAAAATCATTTGTTGCGTTGTGGTTTAGATGAAGGTGAAGAAGCAATAGAGCTTAGGTTCATACGTGGACTTAATCAAGAAATTCAAGATGCTCTTATTGATGAAACATATAGTTCTCTTTCAGAATTGGTTGTATGTGCTTATAGAGTTGAAAATATGCTTGCTGAATCCTTGAAAGAATCATTAGCTTCATTTGAGGCGCCCATTGTTGCACCTTCTTTTGTAGCTAATATTTTGTAGAAAAGTGAACACCATCGAGAGAATGATGTAGAAGAGCATATGGAGAAAGAAACGATCAGTACTACCCTATGTATATGTGAAGAGATAATAGTTGAAGAAACACCTACAAATTGATGAGAACTTACAAGGTAATGTAATGGTATGGACTTTACACATGGAGAAGATAATTTTGAAGAGCAAAACCTATCCACAAATCATGCTATCGTAGAGCAACTAATAGTGGAACCAATTGCTGATTTTGCTTTGTTACAAGATGATTTGCTTGCTATTTCTTGTGATAAAGAAGAGTTGTGTGATAATACTTCACTTATATCCATGACACAACTAACAAATGGACATGTCACCTTTGTTAACACACTAGAAACTTATGCTGAAAATAAACATGTCATTCACATCACAAGCGAAAATGATGAGTTGCAATTGATGTCTTCTTTATATACATTAGGCTACATTGAATTTGATGTTCCTTGTGATTTGAATTATTTAGAGGAGAGCCTTTTTGTACATTCTGATTTGTCATGGTTATTGCGAAATATCTTTTATGTTATTGGCAAAAATAGTGAGAAAGGAGAGTATAAAGCACATCGAGTTTACATTTGTTCAGATTTTAAACCTCCGTTTGCAATGCAACAATGTCATCAATTTAATAATTGCCATATCACTAATCATGTCAGACCAAGTACATTTGGTTCCATTCACAAGTCACATGATAGTTTTCAAGAAAGGGAGGATACGGTTGATAGAAATTCTCGATCCATTGATTTCATTACAAATGTGCATATTGCTTTGTTTCCTGTCATTACTAACATTTCACAGGACAATATGATGGAGTCGAGGACGACTCCACTTCAAGAAAGGGAGGATGATGAGACCATGCTCATCATGGACAGAACTAACACTGCATACATATGGTCATCACCAAGTATTGCTACAGTTATATCAACTGCATGGTTTCATCGACCCCCACCTTGGCCAGGACCATTAAGTTGGTGACACTTCACAACATCCTCTACTTCGTATGCAACTACTACGATGGCTCCATCTGCATGGCTTTATCGACCCCCATCTTGGCCATCCTTCTACATCTTCGTCGGTTCAAGGACCATTGACTCGAGCTCGAGCCCGTCAAATGAATTATCAGATCTAAAGACAAACTTGGGAGAAGATGATGAACTTGAGTCGAGGACGACTCAAATGCAAGAAGGGGAGGATGATGAGCACATCACTACCATGCATACGGCCATGCCTACAAACCCAATTGAAGCCAACAATGTAATACAAGGGCCAATTACTCGAGCTCGCGCACGTCAATTCAATTACCAGGTGAATGCGTTCTTCGGGTTGCATACAAATAATTTAATGAATGGAATGCTATTTAATCCTTGTGATGATTTTATTGTCCTTAGGAACCAAGGAGAAGGACTCCCAAACGTCAAGCATGAAGCCAATTCTTCTGGTGCACAAGTTCAACTCGGATTCGGCCTCCGGGACAGCACCAACTTCAAACGACCATAACTTTTGATCCACAAGGGTGTTTGAGGTCTATGAGTACTAGTTTGAAAGGTTTCGATGTCCTCTTTCCAACGGATCCGGCCCCACCTCTAAATTCCTTATGAGTCAACGGGAATCTGCAAAACAAGTTCAACTCGGATTCGGCCTCCGGGACAGCACCAACTTCAAATGACCATAACTTTTGATCCACAAGGGTGTTTGAGGTCTATGAGTACTGGTTTGAAAGGTCTCGTCGTCCTCTTTCCAACGGATCCGGCCCCACCTCCAAATTCCTTACGAGTCAACGGAAATCTGCAAAACAAGTTCGGCCATCTTTCCAAATCCGAGTCAAACTAGGAATAGGAGTCCTACTCGGCCATGGGGGTGTTTTGGACGCCCCAAGCCTGGTTTTGGCCTTCTATTTCTCCTATAAATAGCTAGGGAGTCCCCCAAAATAACTTGGGTTTTGGTTATTTGATAGTTTAGCCTTTTGCTACTATTTGAGTCTTTTAGACGTGCTCAATAGCCGCCTAACAAGCTCCTTGTATCGGAACCCCAACTTTTCAATACTTCATCTATATTTGCAATTTTAGATTGCTTTTGCCTTGTTCTTGCTTGTTCTTCGATTGCTTGCAGGAATTGATCTTCGTGATCAGGTTGATCGTGCCCACGGCAAGGTCAATAACCCTCTGGAGTTGGTTTAGCGATTGCTAAGGCGCATCGTCGTTGTACGTTGTAGTCGGATCGTCAAAGTCTTCTCCTCCCAAATCGAAGGTTATCATTCTCATCGAAAGATCGGGACACCCAGTGTTACATCAATACCAAAATCCGTGTATTCACTCCTCCTAATCCGGGTTCACACTTACCATAATCTGTATTTTACACTCTGCATAATCTGCGTTGGAGGAAGACCTGGGTTCATATCTGCCACAATCTGTATTTACACACTTCATAATCTGTCTTAGTGGACATTCTACGTTCAAATCTACCATGATATGTATTTCCAGGACCCTATCATTTGATTTATTTAAAAAGGGTTGTAACTAACTCCACTTTCAAATTGTAGATGCCTCAGTGGGTCTTATGCCGCCTTACCGCCAGCCTCGAGACTGAGGGACTGCCAGGACAATTAGCCACCATGCTAGAGTAGTTGGGGATATCCAGGAACCCAGATACATCGTTCGCTGCATTGTTACCAGCCGCACATCTGTTGAGTACCATGCCATACGTCTACCGACGGGAAGGAGAACAAGACCCTCCCTATTACTTTGAGGCCTATGCACCTACCATGATAATTGCCATGGGAGAGGTCATCTACATCGCCATTGCTCGCCTTCGACATGCCTATCCTCAGTTAATGGACGAGTACCGCTACTACCCCTCTCGCCCAGCAGTCGGAGACTGCAATATCTACTCTAGCTATCAGGAGGAGACAGACCCAACCTTACGCAGCTTGCCAGGCTTCGTTGCCAACCTGGACATGCTTTACCGCCGGATCTCCCGCGAGCTGCTGGATGCACGCTGTCACGTGGCTTACCTTGAGCGACACATTGAGCCATATGTGATGGTGGGATTGGAGGACAGGCACACTTTGTTTGGGAGAGATCACATTCGGCCTCCTGCTGCCGCACTTGATGAGTCCGCACCACCGACCGCAGTTGGAGTTACTCCCGGACCTAGGACCTTGTTTTAGCAGGCTCGTATGTCGACCGGGGGTTACGGTCGCCTCTACGCACCTCCCAATTTAGGTGGAGAGTGCGCGGGTGTACCGTTGTACCCCCCACGGTCCCTCTCACTCTGAGGAGGATTCCGAGGAAGAGGAGGATCCAGAGGAGAGGGTACCTGCAGGAGACACCGACGCAGAGGACTAGACCTATAGCGATAGGTTGGCTAAGCCATGTAACGAAAGCCATGCCGCCCCGCCACCGGAGCAACCTTGCCCACCATAAACCATCCTCTCCGGCGTCGATCCGCCCTCCTCCACCCACCAGCTGCCTTCAACCCCTCCCAACAGCTCCGGCGCCGCCACCAGCACCTCGCCATCCCCCCTTATAACAAATATCTCGAATTAATGCTAAATTATCTAAAATTAACGCTAAGTTATATTTCTATGTATTACATGTAGACTTTGAAGTTTGAACAACAACATTGATACATTGAACAACAATTTACACCATTGACTGGTTACTTTTTGGATTTTGTGCAGTGGTACCTTTTAGATCAGGGCATTAGCGAGGAGATACATATCTTCTTAATCAATTCTGATAGTCGACGATACACCCTGCTGGGGAGGGCACAAGATCGTGTGTTGTGGGTCGTGTGTCGGTGGGTGGCAGCTAACCACGCACCGAAAACACAGATTTTGGTATGTATGAACCCGGATTATGAAGAATGAAAATACAGATCGTGCTACATTTGAACCCAGACTATCCATGAAAAGAGATTTTGTAGTGGAAAAATACAGATTATTGTAGACACTAACGCAGATTTTAAATCCCGGAAATACAGAATGTGGTAGATTTGAACGCAGTGTCCTCCAATACAGATTATGAAGAGAAGAAATACAGATTGTGGACCCATTTTGTCCTCCAACGCAGTTGTGGCGATTAGAAATACAGATTGTTGTTAGTAGGAACCCGGATTATGAAGAGTAAACACGGATAAAACTCATATTAGAAAACCGCAGATTTGGACATAGAGCCACCAATACAGATTATGAAGAGTGGAAATACAGATTGTGGTAGATATGAACGCAGGTCATGCTCCAATGCAGATTATGAAGTGTCACAATACAAATTATGGTAAGTAAGAATCCGGAGTATGAAGAGCGGAAATACTGGTCATGTTACACTTGAACCCAGACTATCCTTGAACAAAGATTATGAATAGAAATACAGGTACATTTGAACCCATACTATCCTCGAACAGAGATTTTGAAGAGTGGAAATACATATTATGGTAGACTGGAACGCAGATTTAGAATCTAGGAAATATTTTCATGGCAAGGGATTCAAATTCGAGCCATGTTCTCTTCTCTTAAACGTCAAGTTTGCAAAAATCTTGAAGCAAGTGAAGAGGTAAGTAATCCTTATCTACTCTTCATTAATGCTTTAATATTTGTGCTACTTTAAAAAAGAAGAGCACAGAAGCCCCTCTCACTTATGAAACTTAACACATGAAACTTAACGTTGAAGCTCGTGAAACTTAACACATGTAACATTCTTGACACATGAAACTTAACACATGTAACAAGTGATTGGAAGCTCGATCTGGAAGTATTCAGCCGATCGATGAAGAAACAATTCTGCGTGGAATGTGGATGGAATCGAGCATGGACGAGGCAGCAATCCATAAGCTGGAGCGGGAAGGCCTAATTCCTGGGAATGTTTTTGCTGATTGGAAGCCAGCGAAAGGTGAATTTTTTCCTACCCCTGAAAATGCCGGCGTGATGAATTTATACAAGTCAGAGCCCAATAGGCCCAACTCACACTCTCCACAAAACTGATTCTGATTTTGAGATCAACAATGGCTGCATCCTTCTTGCATGCCTAGGGTTTAGGACTTTAGGTCTTAGTTTGGCGTCAGGCAGCGACTCTGAAGTCTGAACTTGTCGTCCGGTAGCTATCCTTCCCGATACAGTTTGCTTAGGACATCTACAGTGGTATAAATGGTAGTTGTCTATAGTATACCTCCATGTCATCTACAGACAGTACTAAAGATAACTTATACAATAGACTGTCTATATAGCTATCTGTAATGCTCTCTCATATAATTAATAGACTGTCTGTACAATAGTATACGTATTATAAAACCAGGGGCGGAGCTGGGCCTCGGGCCACCGGGGCCTAGGCCCGAGGCCCAGTCTAAATAGCCTTCTTAGTTCTTCAGTGCTTCATCAATAGTTTAGACATTTAGTACTTTAGTGCTTCAGTGCTTTAGCGCTTGATTTGAGGAACAGAGGAAGTGAGGGTTTAGACATTTAGTACTTTAGTTCTGAGTTCTATTCTACATTTCTACTTCTACAGATACCGCAAGCCTAGGCACAAGGTAATTTCTTGCCTTCTTCAATAGTTTAATTGATGCACATTTTAGGAACTCTCCATTTGATGCAACTGTGAATCATTAAATATGTATTAGTTGCTAGATTTGAATATATTGATTAATCAATCGGATTCAACAAACCTCCGTTGATTAGGTATTAACTTTTCTGCCATTCCACTATGTTATATTATTTTGACATATTTTATCTATTTTATTGAAATGTTAAGCATGTAAGTTAAATTTATCTTTAATTCTCTATTTGTACTATACTTTGTTATACCTAAATGTCCGTAATTTTTTACGACAGTAGTAGTCGTTTATTTTCGGCCCGAGGCTTATAAAAATCCTGGCTCCGCCACTGTATAAAACTGTCTATAAGACCGTCTGTTAAATAGTAGACAGCATATTTCTCTCTCTTCCCTCTCTCTAGATCCAACCCAGATGAAGGCTAGCCAGGCAGGTAGCGAAGGCCCAGCCTGACAGGCAACAGGACCGCGCAAGCCTCAAGGCCCAACGTGGAGGCGCTAACTGCTGAGCGCTAGCCAACAAAGCTGGCTAGCTTCGGCCATCGCTGCAACCCTCAGGGCATGTACAATGGTCACAGTCAGTTATCTATAAGAGATGCCATGTAAGATTTCAAGTGACGTGTAGGAGAGAGAAAGTTGTTGTCTACTATTTAATAGATAGTCTTGTAGACAGCTTCACATGTTGTGTACCAATGTATAGACAGCCTGTTAATTGAATGAGAGATCATTACAGAATGCTATACAGACGATCCATTGTATGAGTTGTTTTTGGTGCTGTCTGTAGATAATGTGGAGATGCATTATAGACAGCTGTTGTCTATACCGCTGTACATACCCTCATGAGACGTGGTAAGAGTGGTGGTTGGTTTGACAATGACAAAACACTACTCAATTAAGCACAACTTAAGGCAAGGCAGATGATGTACACAACCGTAATTCATGAATGCTCAAGTTTCAACTATCAACAAAAGCATGATCAGTCATCACTTTTCACGCGCCATCAAAGGAAATACAAAAAAAGAAGCACCGCAACTAGTAGGACAACTGAAGGCACAAAATTTAACTGAAAAATAATACACAGAATTATTACATTGGTCACCACTAAAATTTTGATCAACTTGATCAGCTTCGCCATGTTCCTATCAACAGCAAGTTCAAGTTTGGCCATCCTGCTTTCTTTGATCAATCCATCAGTGGCAGTGGCAGTGCCATCCCCTTGTTTACCCGAGTTAATTAACTCCTCATATCGGTCCTTCCACATGAAGAATCCACATTTCTCAGGGATCTAAGCAAGGAAAATCAGATGAATTGAGACACAAACCCTAAATAAATAAATAAAACAATTCTACTTACATTCCTTCCATTCTTCTTGCACTTGACGAAAATTCTACCAGGGTTCTTCTCCGTGTGCGACATCAGCTCCAAAATCTGGTCACCGCACATAGGGCATAGCCTGCTAGCGCGAAACTCCTGCTGCGACAATGGCGCGGAAGGGCCGGAGAAGCTCCCTTGCGACATCTGAGAGCTTTTTTGGCTTGTACTTATGCTAAGCTTCCTGGCCATACAAAATTATGAAAATACATGAAAAAAAACAGAAAAAATAAATAAGTACCTAGGTACATTGGAAGCCCTAACTCATTCCCAGAGTGAGCTTCTTGGTCAGTGGACTGCTGCCCTGAATAATAGATCCAGTACAAATTGGACTGAAGAAAATCTATATAGCAATATCATAATGATTCTGGATTTATATCCTGGCAATACAAAATTATGAAAATATAGGGAAAATCAGAATTTTTTGTCTCAAAAATACTCCTACATCACAAAACACTAAAAAGCAAGTCAAACTACCGCTTGCTTAATCACTCACATTCTACGACAATTCTGTATGTAAGTTAGAAATACATGAGGCAATATGAAACTGGAAGTGTCAAAGCATAGGGTGACACTGTTGTATAAATAATCAACAAAACCATATGAAACTACAACCGTTAAGTCTTCTAACAGGATTGGACCTGACATTTTCAAACTCCCTATTAAGCTGTTGATTCTAGTAGACTACCTACTCCACCCCTTTTTATTTGATTGAATCTGAATGCAAATACACATCCTAGACTGCCTACTCAATACACTGGATCCACCACTGTCTACCAGTCCGTACAATACCAGGACTCATTTTACTACCGCCCCATAAACGCCCGTACAGTCCAGCTAAAATTAACGATGAGGGATAACTGACATGCTACCATTGTCCATCATTCAACATTAATCCATGGTACATTGTCTTCCTCATAGTACATGGTCAAATATTTGATCACATAGGCCATAAGGTCCAGTACGGCAGTACCCCAGTCTCCTGGAGACTCCACATCTGGATCTGGATTCTGGATTAGAGGAAAACAATTCCCAGGGGTTCTCATCCTCATCCTTCTCAGCTGGGGGAGCTTCCTCCTTTCAGCAGCATCGCAGCATTAGCACAAGTAAGATTCATCATTCCGAAATCACAATAGCTGCTAGCTCTCAATCCACTTCGTGAGCAAGCTCTATCTAGGGACTTATAAGAAAACCAGTCCAAGTATCGATCAATCCAACTTATGTGAATGTGACAGCTCGAACTCAAATAATTTTCGTGATTATGTCGAACAAGAACACGGGATCAGAATTCAGAATTCGTCACCTTGAAGCGACCAAATTAACAACCCTTCTCTCTCCGTCTCTCAGCATCCTATATGTGCATTTCAGCTGCAGCAAGAGCCATCTGAGCAGGACTCAAGAAACTCCGATTCAGACGCCAAATCGAAAAATTTTCGACAGCCTTTTTTTTTTCTCCATAGACCAACGCAACATCCAAGAAATCCGCAAGGTAAAACCGGTAAAGGTGCTAAATTTACTAGAAAATGGACAACCCGTAGCCATTTTTAGGGATGCAAATGGGCCGGCCCTAGGGTCATCTTTGACCCACTCTAGTTCATTTATTTGCACTAAAACTTAAAAGGTGGAGTAAAAATTAAGTTTTTAGTGCAAACAAATGAACTAAAGTGGGCCAAAGAAGACCCTAGGGTCGGCCCATTTGCATTCCTAGCCATTTTCATCTTTATTCTACGGTCGAATCGGGCCAAATTAGCCTCCAGATCTAGGGGGAAGTGGGGATTTTTCCGCAGTTCGCCTTGAAGCTCGAAGGTCGTCGAGGCGAAGGTCCTTCTTGAGCTCATCGGCGTCAGGGATGTGGGGGATGCGGTCTCCTTCCCGAGCGGCGGAACAGGGAGCAGGCGCGCACCAGAGTGCTTGCGGTTGGCAGGTGCCTCGTGCCCTGCCCTTCTTCCCCTTCCACCGCCTTCCGCCCGCGGCAGCAAGCGCAGCCGCCGCGTCCACCACGCCCCACCCCCCATAACGGACGGCACGGCCCGTTTAGGCGCGTCTAATAAACGGGCCGTGCCGTGCCGGGGTGCCGGCCTAAGAACGACTTGATGGCCAAATGGGCGTCTTGTAAGCCCATTGCTCACAGACCAGCGGTAGGCCGAACTGTTAATGCCTATAAATTAAAATTTTGGAAAAAATCAGAAAAATTTGAAAAAAAAAACCAAAAAATTGAAAAAAAAATCAAAAAAGAATGAAAAAAAATTGAAAACAAAATCAGAATAAATGAAAAAAAAGTGTACGAAAACTTTTAAAAATATATATAAATTGAGAAAAAGCTAAAAATATAAAATAAATTCTAAAATGAGCTAAATAATTAGAATTAAATAATGAGCTTTATTGATGTTTGGCTGCCTCGTTAAAAACTTTACCAAGTAAGAACTCAAAACGAGAAAACCTTGGCAAAAAAAAAAAAGTACAACCTAGCTCAGTGGTACAGGGAAAAAGTGAAGATTACACTTATTCTTCCTGACAAGATAAAGGTTTTCAAACGTTGTCGCCAGCTCAACATTTCTGTAGTGTGTTGAGCTCGTTGTTCAGCTTGTTCCCAATCTTTCACAGTGAGAAGTATTTCCACCATCTCACTTGTCAGATTTGTTCTTCTCTCTTCGATTATTCTTCCAGATAGACTAAAAGCAGACTCCGAAGAAATTGTGGAGACATGAACTGTTAACACATCCCGTGCTAATATGGAAAGCACCAGATATGTTATCTGAATCCTATAATTCTCTTCTCTAGCTGCCAGTCATTGTTTACGAAATGAGCAACTACACTAAGGTAATCTTCTTTAGCCCTACCACTTCATATATCTGATGTCAAAGACACAGAAAAAGTGCAAATACTAAAGAGCTCTTTTAGCTTACCACGACAATTATTATAGTACTTAATCAGATATGTAGTTGTTGTCTGTCTAGAAACTGAAGAAAACCTAGGATTATGAGCGGTCTTAATATATTTTTCAAATGCCGATGACTCACCAAAGTTTAAAGGTAAATCTTGGGAAGCAATTAAACGACAAAGAGCTTCACAAGCTACCTCAGGATTATAGTCCCAGTGACGTACCGTACCATCGGGGTTGTATTGCAGCTGCGTCTGTCTCATAGCCAATCCCGTTTTTTTTTCTACAACTCTCAGCATGCCTCTTCAAGTGCCCTGTTCCACCTGAAGATTTTGCAGTTAATTTGTGCTTACAATATTTACAAAACAGTATACCTATTTTGAACGCCGTCGATGTCTCGAAGATCTGGTCGAACTCTTCCCAAACTCCCGATGTACTACGTCTTGTTCTTTTTGCCCCAGCGCTTGCTGACACAGTAGCACTTGTAGAGCATGAGGATGGTACATGTGCTGCAGCTTCTTCAGATTGATAGGATGCAAGAAGCTCTTCGGGTGAAATCCCGAAATCAGAAGCTGGGAAGGACGGGAAATCCTGATTCTCCATTAAGAAAACTGCAAGAAGTAATTGCAACATTATTAATTTCATATCATTGAAAATAAAAAAATTACAAAATTAAATCAGTATTCTTACCTTGTTTTCTTGACAGAAACCATAATCCGAATTTCGGATTAGAACATAGACTTGGAATCCCGGAAATACAGAATGTGGTAGATTTTAACGCAGTGTCCTCCAATACAGATTTTAACGCAGGAACCTGAATAATGAAGAGTGCATCTCTTCATATCGTGTTTTGGACGTTTCAGTATCTGTATTTCCACGCTTCACAATATGTATTAGCACTTACGATTTTCAGTATTTTGACTCTTCATAATGTGTTTATCCTGGATAGGGTCCTGGAAATACATATCCTGGTAGATTTGAACGTAGAATGTCCACTAAGACAGATTATGAAGTGTGTAAATACAGATTGTGGCAGATATGAACCCATGTCTTCCTCCAACGCAGATTATGAAGAGTGTAAAATACAGATTATGTTAAGCGTGAATCCAGATTAGGAGTGAAAACACAAATTTTGGCATGTAGGAACCGGGATTATGAAGTGGAAACACATCCATGAAAAGAGATTTTGAAGTGGAAAAATACAGATTATGGTAGACTCGAACACGGAGTTTTAATCCCGGAAATACAGAATGTGGTAGATTGGAACGCAGTGTACTCCAATACATATTGTGAATAGTATAAATACAGATTGTGGACCCATTTTGTCCTTGAAAGAAGTTATGGTGAGTGGAATGAATAGTTGAAATACAGATTGTTGTTAATAGTATAAATAATGCTTCGCTTAAACACTAAAATTTATGAAATCAGCTTAGGATACGGTATTTTATATCATGCTAGCTCGATAAGGGCGATTATCGCGAAAATCGATCGATTTCGAGCAATATTTGGAACCCTGATTACACCTCATTTAAATCTCAAAGAAATGATATGCTTCTTCTTAATGCGGTTTCAGTCTTTGTTCTTCAGGACTAACGGCTCTATATATGTCAATGAAATGGCTAAGTTATCTATGGTTAATTTCAGGCTTTTGTAGATTCATTAGGAATTCCTTGAGACAGGTGCAAAGGGATCCGTCAATGTGGAGAAAGCTTTCTTAACCATGTCATCAGAAATCAACAAGAGGTAAACCAAGATATGCGCATTTTTAGAGGCCCTTTTGTTCCCAATGTCTCTGCTCAATTTGGCACTATAAGATCATGAAACCTGTTCCGTGCCTGCAGTATAGTTATCTAAATTAGAACTGACCATTCACAGTGACTACAATATGCATATGGATGGGAGTACACGATACTGACATATGAAGTAGTTCATGTAAGAACTAATTTTTTAAGCACAAAATATAAACAAATGGTCCTCACCCAAACAAATATATCAGCCGCCGACAAATGAGTTGTAATTTGAGGAGAAACAAAGCACAATATAACTGCATCCAGCATTCCGCACAAATTGTTCTATCCACACAGATGACGAGTTCAAATGCTAAAAATAGAAATTACTTATTACAGTCCGAGTTCATGTGATACATGATATAGTCTCTTGCCTCATAATCATCTAGTAGAATGAATATCTGACGCAATTCTTTATCATTCTTCAAACATGTGACAGCCTCCAAAAATTGGCCTTTTGGCAAATCACATTTCTTAAGTTTAGGAATACAACATTCCATACTATAAGGACCCGTCAAAATATCTTCAACAACTGCTTTTTTGTTCAACAGCCTAGCCAATTGTTGATCAACGCTCTCATTCGAAATGAAAGTTCTTTTAGAGCTACCTGAATAGAAAGCTCTTTTAGAGCGGTGAAGGATGGTATCACTCCCCAACGTCAAGTCTTTTCTTTTCTTCCTGTTCTTCCAGAAGAACAGGCTAGGAGCGTCAATAGATATCTCCTCATCCTGAGAATCACCAACAAAATCAGGCTGAACATAGTCGAACACATCCAAGAGCAGCTCCTTATTCACCACAATTTTTTCAGTATGTTCCTACATAAACAAAAAACATGGTCAGTTGGGAAGGGCCTTAGGATGAAAATAAGTTTCGGATTATGATATGGATTGAACTATGGATTGCACTGCTTGCCGTATGAAATTTGACTTTCAACTGAAGTTCTTCAATCCGTTCTTTTAGTTCAAACTCAGTTATCTTCGTGGTGATTTGCAAGTTACGCAGAACTTGACGGCACACCTTTGGATCAGTAGGATCCCATGTATCGCAATTTGTGATTATCTTATTATTTGCAAGGCACGTAAGGATTTTGTAATCCATAGAATCATCAGATTTGGATTGCTCCATCGATCTGTTGTAAATATGAAAAGCAGCTCAAATTCTCCAGAAGTTTTTGAAAATGTGCATATAATTTCTTATATAAATTAAAGCATAACTAACCTTGCAGGGAAGGCTGAGCTTGCACACGATTCCGATGAGGCGCTCGATTTGGTACCTCGATGTGTGATAATCGACTAAAAAAAACAGTGCAAACAATGGTGGAAAAACCTCGAATCAACTAGAAAAAAAACTTTGGAAAAAACTGAAATCGACTGAAAAACCTGAAATCGACCGGGGTTTGGAGCTGAGAGCGACCTCAAAGCCTTTATCCGTGGTTGTTTGAACCTGACAGCGACCTCAGATCTGTGATTTGAACGGGACACATTTAGGCAAAGAATGAGCTAAGCACCGTTCGCATACATTTGGGCAAAGAATGAGATAAGTACCTTTCGTCGGAGACCCCCATCAACGTCCGCCGCCGACCGGCGAAGCAGACGTCGATACGGTCGAGCGGTCGACCGGTCGCCTTCCCGTTGCTTCCCCATAGCAGCGCTGCGGTGTATTAACGAGGGCTGTTGGTCGATGGCATCAATTGCCGATGTGACAACCATGGCTCCGACTCGGGAGTCGAGACCGGCGCAGAGAAAGAGGGCGGCGATGGTAGAAAGACAATTTTGCCATTTCGGTGTAAAGGTGGGCCGTGGGCACACCGATTCGGCTTGACTGGTTAGATGCAGGGGCGGAAGTACACGTTGTGATCCGGTGTCTCAATAAATAATTATTGTATGTTAATTTATATATATATATAGTATATGTGAACCCTTTAATCTAAATCTTGTGACATCGGAAGGCAAATAACAAGTAAATGGTAAGAATAATAAGTTATTATCACATATATGATGAAGTGATTGACCCCGATGATTTTTTCTCTAATTTCGCCCTTGGTTAGATGCGTGTCGCCAAGCTCGCACTCCTGCTTACCACACTAAAATGTTGATCAACCATACGACACTACCTTTCGCGAAGCAGGTAGAACTACGACGAACCGGAGGAAACCAGAGATAAGCATCAGAAACTATGAAGAATGCTTATTGGCTACCAACATAAGACAAACCAATGCATATACTTCTACTAACCACTGAAACTCACAACAAGAACAAACCTATCAACACTAAGATATCACAGTAGCAGTCCAACAAATGGAAGCCGCCTCTAAATTCATATGCCAACACATCTAGTCTTTTAGGCATTTCCACAAACACATGGCATGCACAAATCAATTATACACCATAATTTCCCTTGTGTTTGGATGCTCACCATGAGAAGAAGGCAAGGGGGTGGACAAGGGCGCCACCGGCCAGAGGGGCTCGCCGCCGGCCAGAGTGGCGGCGCTGTGAGGAGGAGGCGCAGTGCCGGAGGCCGCTTTCGGCCAGCGGAGAGAGAGGCGGCCAGGGGAGGCGTCGGCCTGGGACTAGGGCTGCACCGACCAGGGGCGACGGCAAGGGCTGGGGGCGTCGCCAGAGCAGGGCATGGCGGCGCCGAAGCTGGGGAGCCCGCAGGTGGCCGGCGACGGGTTGGGAGGAACCGCGCCGGGAGGGGGACGATCGGGAGGGGATGTGTCAAGAGGAGGTGAGCAGCATGAAGCTTTGGCCAAAACCTATCTTTAAACTATGGGAACGCAAATATTGAAGCTCGAGAATCTCATGAATTCAAAGGTGTACACGGTTCATGAATTCAAAGGTGTACATGGTTCAAAGTGAATCGGCTTTATCAGAATACATACCATTTGCCACCACGAGAATAGTGCAATATGATGATTTCAGCATTTCATCATAGCTACATTACCTTACCATATATTACCAGTTGCTGGACAGATTGGAAGCTGTCGGGGATTGGATTATTTATCAGAAAGACCATTCTGCCCCGACGGCCACGAGCTACCGACCATATGGTACCTTTGGGCGGAAACCCGAGGAAGGCACCCGAGCAACCCCATGCTCGAGCAACGAGCATATGTGCTCGACTCCAATACTGGTGATGAGACCATGCTCATCATGGACAGAACTAACACTGCATACATATGGTTATCACCAAGTGTTGCTACAGTTATATCAACTGCATGGTTTCATCGACCCCCACCTTGGCCAGGACCATTAAGTTGGTGACACTTCACAACATCCTCTACTTCGTATGCAACTACTACGATGGCTCCATCTGCATGGCTTTATCGACCCCCACCTTGGCCATCCTTCTACATCTTCGTCGGTTCAAGGACCATTGACTCGAGCTCGAGCCCGTCAAATCAATTATCAGATCTAAAGACAAACTTGGGAGAAGATGATGAACTTGAGTCGAGGACGACTCAAATGCAAGAAGGGGAGGATGATGAGGACATCACTACCATGCATACGGCCATGCCTACAAACCCAATTGAAGCCAACAATGTAATACAATGGCCTATTACTCGAGCTCGCGCACGTCAATTCAATTACCAGGTGAATGCGTTCCTCGGGTTGCATACAAATAATTTAATGAATGGAATGCTATTTAATCCTTATGATGATTTTATTGTCCTTAGGAACTAAGGAGAAGGACTCCCAAACGTCAAGCATGAAGCCAATTCTTCCGGTGCACAATTTCAACTCGGATTCGGCCTCCGAGACAGCACCAACTTCAAACGACCATAACTTTTGATCCACAAGGGTGTTTGAGGTCTATGAGTACTGGTTTGAAAGGTTTCAACGTCCTCTTTCCAACGGATCCGGCCCCACCTCCAAATTCCTTACGAGTCAACGGGAATCTGCAAAACAAGTTCGGTCATCTTTCCAAATCCGAGTCAAACTAGGAATAGGAGTCCTACTCGGCCATGGATGTGGTTTGGACGCCCCTAGCCTGGTTTTGGCCTCTTATTTCTCCTATATATAGCTACGTAGTCCCCCAAAATAACTTGGGTTTTGGTTATTTGATAGTTTAGCCTTTTGCTACTATTTGAGTCTTTTAGACGTGCTCAACGGCCGCCTAACAAGCTCCTTGTATCGGAACCCCAACTTTTCAATACTTCATCTATATTTGCAATTTTAGATTGCTTTGCCTTGTTTTTGCTTGTTCTTCGATTGCTTGCAGGAATTGATCTTCGTGATCAGGTTGATCGTGCCCACGGCAAGGTCAATAACCCTCTGGAGTTGGTTTAGCGATTGCTAAGGCGCATCGTCGTTGTACGTTGTAGTCGGATCGTCAAAGTCGTCTCCACCCAAATCGAAGGTTATCATTCTCATCGAAAGATCGGGACACCCAGTGTTACATCAAGTGGTATCAGAGCTTCAGTTGATCGGTGAGAATATAAGTGCCTTAGGTTAGTTTTTGATTTCTGTCCTAAATTGAAAACTACTCCACAAAAATTCAACCTTTAGTTTCAATCTATGATTTTAGTGAGTTTTGTTAGGTTTTGATCCATTAGAGTCCATATTTTAGTTGCTGATCTTTCTTTTCCTTCGCGTAGCTTCAATCCTTCAATTCTGTCCAGTTTGGTATTTCGAGCATAACTTTCACATACGAACTCGGATTTTGGTGTTCTTGAACTCTATTGAAAGCTGAGGATATAAGCTTCAATTCCTTCCACAGTCAACCAATCAAATTCGGTGATCTTCAAACAATAATTTAGGTGACAAGTATGCTGCCCTAGAAAAACATAAGTACACCTACCTTTGGGAACCAATTCATCCTTTGTGAAGACTTTGATCCTATTTGAGACTAGCTTGTTGATATTGCTTAGGGCTAGATACATTGCATAATCTTCAGTTATCCTATCATATTATCTTGTGACACCAAGTTAGAGATTCAAAAACTTTGTTCATACTAGTGTTGGCCGAAAGTCACCAAAAGAAAAGAGAAAGAGCCAAAAGGCCAAAAAAGGAAAAGAAAAAGAAAATTGTGGCCGATCGCACTACATTGAGCAAAACCCTAATTTCTGTTCGTTGCTTTTAGATTGTGCAATTTATGAATTAGTGAGCAATCTTGTGCCCTTTTACATTCTTGAAGCAATAAGTTAGCGTCTCTCTACGACTTGTGCAATAGAGCTTTTGGTGCTTCACTTATATTTCATAGCTCATTCCTTGATTGCATAAGTGCCATTATCTTTGCGTGTGTGTTGCCTTCAAATTCACTTATATCTTTGAGATCGGCAACTAGGGCTTGTGAATTCTAGTTTGGATCATTACTTACCATTACAATAACTAGAATTATCAGATTGCATAGGAAATAAATATTGCCTATCCAAGCTCCACATCCAACCTCGTACTTTTGTTCGGTCCATTGGCAATCGCTTTATCCAAGCTTCGGAGAACTGTTGACCACGCCAACGGCCGGCAACACCTGCTGCATGGTAAGAACTTTTAAGAGCTTTGGTCAGAGGCTTGAGTGTTGAGAGACTGGCCATCACCTCCTAGTAGATGATAGAAACATTATACTTGTGATTTTGTTTTCTTGTCTTCTACTAACCCATGTCAGGTGACGAGGGCTCCATGCATCACTCTCCTCGCACCAAGGGAATTGTTGCTCACTCTGAGCGTAGGTCATCGCAAGAGAACCTTCTCAGATCCATCGAGGCCGCACA
The DNA here is from genome assembly GCA_036346355.1 of Rhipidocladum racemiflorum. Classification (NCBI taxonomy): domain Eukaryota; kingdom Viridiplantae; phylum Streptophyta; class Magnoliopsida; order Poales; family Poaceae; genus Rhipidocladum; species Rhipidocladum racemiflorum. The sequence goes on from CM070582.1 coordinate 4,036,335, forward strand.
AGGGATCGCTAAAACTACTCTTACTACTATTTTGTCTAGACTTGATACGCTTGCAGGAACTTCCCCAGGAACTTCCAGTCCTCTGCCTCGTCTTCCAAGCAACAAAAATGGCTGTAACACCCCAGCTTTTACTAAGCCCAGAATGTCACCAAACATAGACCATAACACATTTAATACCATAATTTAAGGTAAATTACAGCAAGTAATCATTTGGAATAATTGGAAATTTTGACAGCATCTCCTTTGTTTTTGCATGAAACTTAACAACATAGCATCATATCAATATGTAAGATAAACAAGATATCCATACGCAGCGATAAGGATAGCTAATCATCAACTAAAACATCAATAAGAATCGATAGCAAAATAATAAGCATCAATTTAAATCTAGGAAGTTAAAACAACTCCCTCCATAGCCCCACATGATACACATGAGGGAAACAACCAAACATACAGACCATACACTAATGATTATTGTAATACTTAATGTCGTGTCTCCAAAACAGGTGAATTAGCTAGATTATGATACTACGTGGAGGAGTGTAGCTAGATCCCTTTCCCGCACGCCGATTTCATTGTACCTAAATAAACAAACAACATAAAACACAAGCGTGAGTTCATAACTCAGCAAAGTGTATTGAAATGGATCAACAAGGATCAAGACAACAAACCATCATTCCAGTCTCACAGTTATATCACAACACATCATATTTAACATTATATACAACCTTTAAAACAACATGCTATTCATCTCATGAGCATCTCATGAGTACTCTCATCACCATCTCATAAACATCTTAATTTATGTATTTCATTCATGCAATGCAATGCACCTGTCTTATGGAATACTCATACAGGTCTGGTTGAGTGCACACCCGTCGGCATGCACCCTTTTCCCCTTCCATCCCGAAGATGAAGGGTGCCTATCACTCGCTTCCATTCACCTCGGTGATGGAATCACGATGTAGGACTTACTCAAAAGAATAGCCAGGACTAGTCATAACTGTTCTCACCGACCCTACCGAATAGTTATGACTTATCTCACCGGCCGCCATGAAAATATGCCATGTATGCACAATGGACAGCAACGTATTTAAATACATCTTGCATATTGTCTCATGGCATCACATCAAGATAGCTCAAAACACATACCAACGGCAACCTTCTCAAGCATGGCATGAGGACATCATAACAACAGCAAGCATTTAAATCATGGCATGAGGACATCATATCGGTGATAACATATAAAGCATGGCATAAGTACTCAACATAAATTCCATTGCATCTCATCATCAAACACCCTACAACTCTCTACTCATTCCATTACACTTGCCTCAACCGCGGGGGACGGAGTGGCGGGACGTAGAGGGTACTCCCGAGGCACACCACCTGCAACACGTGCCACACACTCAAATCGAGTCCACAAAACAGCACACATATAAATCCCACTACCCGACTTAAACACAACTCCGAAAATCAGAAAACAGCAAACCTGTCACTTCGGGACAGCAGCCTTCCAATGGGCATAACTTCGGTTCTAGGACTCCAAATTGAATAAACGAGTACATCCCCGCGTAGCTTAGGAAATTTCCCAACTTTTTCTAGTTATAGGGAAAGACTAATTCGGACTCTAATGTTGTTTAATCTAACGTTGAACACGAACTGTCCCAATCTCGTCACAGATTTGACAGCGCTCGGTAAAACGGCCATATCTCCCAAACGGCTGGGCGGATTTTAACGTTATTTATATGCACGGAAAGATAAGGAAATTATCTACAACTTCCTAAAAGTCCTTACGGTCAGATTCAAATTCGAAATTGGCGAAAACGCCTGCCCTAGTTCGGGTTCCCAATCTGCCCGAACCAAAACGCGAATACAACTCTAGTTTTCAACAAATCTACCCCATGGCAGCACCTCCCAAGATCCAAAAACATGATAATCCACCACTACACATCATCTAATCAATCCCCAAAGGTTTCCCCCATTACCTTCTTGAAGAACCACGAATCGATCGCTCTCCTTCGCACGTACTCCACCCGATCTCTCCCCACGCGACGTGGCCACCGGTTCTCCTCGTCGCGGATCCTCCTACCGGCGAGGGCAGCACCATGGCGTGGCATGGCAGCGAGGGGGACGCAGCAAGGGCACGTGGTGGTGGGGGAGGAGGCGCAAGGAGGGGTGGTGCGGCTTGGGGTGTGGAGGAAGAGGAGGGGCTAGAGGGTGGAGGATTTGGTAGTTGCGGGGAGGGGGGCGGCGCAATGGTGGGGGGGGGGCTAGGGCAGCAGGGTGTGCTGCCCCCCCACTACTCCTACATGGGCCCAAGTGCCCCACCTCCGGCCCACGAATTCCCCCCAAGGCCCAAATCGACATCGGAGAGGCCCGGAAGCCAGCTTGAACAAAACGCGTTAAAACGTGAAATCTCAGGGTTTTAGTTGCAAAATCCCCAACCTATCCCATTTTACCACATTTTATAACCTATTATCACAAATTATAAAGTCTCGACATTCCATAGTATCACATTCTACCCCCCTTAACTGGATTCGACCTCGAATCTTACACGTCAACTCTAAAACAATGTCCACTAGGGACTCATCTTCTTTGCGAACTCAACACACCCACGCAAAGACTCAAACAGTAGCAACGACAACTCCATTCTCCAAATCCATCTATTAACAAGAGTGACTTGACTTAGCTTAACTAAGCACAACTTGACATGATTCCTCATTTACTTCAATCTCTATCATGATTCATAAACTCCGAATGACACAATCATCTTGAAACACATCCCTTTTTCATCATTAGTATTAAAACGGTCAACCGAGGTTCCAAACTTGAACCCCCCCAAAAAGACCATTTACGCAAAACCCCATCTCTTCCAATTATTTGACCCCTTTTCGCAAGGAATCAAAATTTACTAATGTCATCTTCGCTCATAGCCTACATCAACCATACTTTCCTTTCGACTGCCAACCACATTACACTTTTCATTCTATCCTCTCCCAGGCATAACGCACACCCAGGGACGTCTAGCTAAGACAATGTCCACGACAAAGCATTTTACATCACAATTTCTGTAACATTTGCTTCCACCCCACGATACTTTCAACCAAATTCAAACCACGACATCAACAACCTCCATCATCATCCACCCTCACTAATGTCCAAAGACCTAGCCCAAGTTAGGACCGTAACTCACTACCAAATCTCAATTGGCACTTTTCCCAAGAGGATGTCGCCCTCACAAACCATTCACACAAACAACGAAGCCCACGAGTATAGCTCTTAGATTATACTCAACAATAACCCGAGGCCCTTCTTATTCTCGCTCCTATCAATAGTGCAAAAGAAGTACGATTCTTTTGAATCCAAGTAGACCACATACAACAACTCGAACCTCAAAGCGCCACAAATCACTTTGGAAAGAACCCTGATAACATTGAAAGACCACTCTTTTGCTTTTCCTAAGTCAAGCCGCAAAGGAAAACTCAAATCTCCCATCAACGCGATACCATTCGCATTGGGGAGCACTCAAACAAATAGAGACTCCACACAATTCTCTTGACAGAAGTTCTCAACAACTAAAGACAACTCGACTCGCTTTCACCACAGCCAAACTTTTCATTTTAACCAAAATCAACATCTTGGAAGAGAACTGCCACAAAAACTCTCGAAGAGAAAGGGAAACTCAAATCCCTTGCATAACATAACCAAAATACCAGCATTTATCCATTCATTCCTTTCATGCTAGAGAGCAATGGAAAACTCGATTCATAACACGAATGCGAATTCTTCAAGAGCACTCCGGATTAGTCATATATCTCTATATGACTTTCTCACCGTCCTGGCTCAACAACTCTTTTATGCTTATAAAAACGATGTCATGAATCTTTTTCACCATTTATTCGTCATGTAACCACGATACCCATTAACCATTCACAAAGAGACTTCATTCTTCGGGTCACATGATTGACACCCAACAACATCGATGGTTGCTCAAATTCGCATAAACTACGACGGCGTTAGCAGAAAAAAATACCATATCGCATCACAACCCAACAACCATCAGACGCATAATGCGTGCAAAACATCGCATTTTAACCAAAGCCAATAACAGAAGATAGCATCAACTCTCAAATCAAACATCTACGCCTAATAACCGCTACCAATTCTCTTAAAGAGAAAGGAAACACATTCCCAGCAGGGAAACATCTTACCAACAAAATCACTTATGAAACAATCGTAAGATTCACCTTTTTGAAACGCTCGCAAACACCACACATGTTTCCCAAATAAATCCAACTCTAGTCACGATAGAATTACAATTTAAGCGCTTAACTCCAGGGTTACCAAAGATAATTCAGTTGAACGCTAAAGAGAGCGTCCCACTCCAACGCTTTGGGTGTTAATCCATACTCATAGCATAGACTAAACAGACTAGCCCAAATCCAAAGATTGGCATGGTTCAATACCACACCACATTTGGAACCCATAAGCGATTACTTCAAATACTACTCTTTCATCCATATTTCCAATCATCTGAGTCAAGTTTGTAACTTGACAAAATGCCACGTAATCGTGAGGAGATTTTATTGCACACTAATCAAGACGCCTAAACAAAGAGGTGCACTCCCGAGAAAATTTATACATTCATTTGAATCAGTAAACCTTCAAAAGAAAGTTCGACTCAAATCCCACCATTACTCGCATTCCAATACTCTTAGCCAATACGGATGACATAATCACCCAAATCCCGAAGTCCAACATCATTGCACACAAGCTACAACATCTGCTCTTGATAAAATCACTTTTCACTGTTCATATAACCACAATTGATTATATTACCAACGAACCATAGACCATATCTACCATATGACAATCAACAAGGAGAACCACGTTCTCACAACTCCAGCACAATTAACTTATCAGTTAATCCAACATAAGACGCATATCAACAACTTCTTTTGGTCTACTAACCATGACGAACCATTATTCATGCAACTTATTATCCCAAGCGTAGCACACATCTCTTTACAATTATTCCGGCGTAATCAACAATTACCCTGGGTATAGTCCCTAAGTCACATATTCCATATCACCAGTTCATTCCACCAATAATTAACACTAACCACGCGACACGATCTCCACTAGACATCCCTCATAAATACGGATTCCAGACAAACATCTGTCAAGAATAATTCAACCTTTCCTACAATCATTCCATATACCCTCATTAATTGATTACACGTATTTTAAGTCATATTGTCGACCCACAATATTAACTGACCCACCAGCTACAATAGGCAGAATTTCACACCATCTTCTTACTATAGCAAGTTCATCAACCGAGACATTCTATGCTAACTAATCTCAAACATCCATTAGATTCCATAACCCGCATCACTTTGCACACACCACTAATCAACTTTCACTTTGGATCACCTGACGTCTCGTTTAATCATCTCTTATCAACACAATATTTTAGTTTATCTTTAATCAAACAACAAATTCACTTTAACCGAACCACTAGCTCATATCATCCGAAAACTATAACTTCTCGTCAAACACTTAACTTCTTAAACAACCGCGTGAATCACGCACCCAACTCTTAAGGAAACCATAATGGCTCCAGAAAAGAACAACACCCAAAACACCTTCCCTTCCGGAAAGCTCAACCATAAATCACAAGAGAAGTCAATTCTTAAATTCCCAAATGCCGACACACAACTACTCCACAACTCTCGAGATCAACAACTTCCGCGAAGGAAGATGGTTGCAAGAGGGAAAACCAAGCGATTAACCAAATCTTTTTTTTTCAGATAAGGCCATAACCCCAAACTTCAAACTTTCACGAAACAAACGGTTTTTCAAAGATGAATTCCCAAGCAAGTCATCATTGCGATCAAACACCACTTAAGCCCCGACAACAAGGTCTGGCACAACACCGCAATAACTCTTTTAAACCTCGGAGAAAGACAAACGCAAGAATAAATTGAAAACTTTCTCCGTAAAGCAACCGATCAACCACATCCTTTCCGACAAAACCTTAACACCTAAATCCATGTGACTTAGATTTTTTTTATCGAAACTTCAATAACTTCTTTTCAAATTGGAGAATGGTAACCCAAGAATCAATCTATAAGTTTCTCTATAAGGCAAACAACAAATCGTAGCCAAAGCTGGCAAGGCGACCAAAAGAGGCGCAACCCTAAATTCTTCTTTTGTCTTCAACCAAAGAAGACAAAACCAAAACCACCAAAAGAACTATCGGTGAGTATCCAAAACCGAACACTTTTTCTTTTATTTCAACCAACCAAAAACCAACCAAAACCGTCACAAACGGCAAAGGAAATTCGGAGGGTCAATCCACAACTCTACTACTCGACTCCAACCAACTACCCAATCTACGACGTAAAGGATAAGCACTCTCCCAACAGGAGGTTAAAGTCCATCGGTGATGGCACTAACCGCCACACCACAAACCCAACATTACTACAAACAACAGAAGGTGACCGAAACCCTTTCTAGCACCACAACCCACATAATCTCAAATGTATCAACACAATCAATTCTTTCATAAACATAGCAACATATATTACCAAATGTAACATTCAACACCAAAGCTTAAATACAACATTTAAGCGTAAAGCAACGATACCCATACCCATTCCTCTTGTGGCAACAGAGTGTGTCAAGTTTTAAATTAATTATTCCACTTACACAAGTTTTAATGTTGCTATCCTATGGCAACGTTTTAAGTAAAACCTAAGCCATGTTTCTAGGTTATCCCACTTCATATTTTAGTTGAACCTATAGTATGACACTAAATACACATTTCAGGGACCTACAAACCGCTCGATACCAACTCGTAACACCCAGCCTTTTACTAAGCCCAGAATGTCACCAAACATAGACCATAACACATTTAATACCATAATTTAAGGTAAATTACAGCAAGTAATCATTTGGAATAATTGGAAATTTTGACAGCATTTCCTTTGTTTTTGCATGAAACTTAACAACATAGCATCATATCAATATGTAAGATAAACGAGATATCCATACGCAGCGATAAGGATAGCTAATCATCAACTAAAACATCAATAAGAATCGATAGCAAAATAATAAGCATCAATTTAAATCTAGGAAGTTAAAACAACTCCCTCCATAGCCCCACATGATACACATGAGGGAAACAACCAAACATACAGACCATACACTAATGATTATTGTAATACTTAATGCCGTGTCTCCAAAACAGGTGAATTAGCTAGATTATGATACTACGTGGAGGAGTGTAGCTAGATCCCTTTCATACGCCGATTTCATTGTACCTAAATAAACAAACAACATAAAACACAAGCGTGAGTTCATAACTCAGCAAAGTGTATTGAAATGGATCAACAAGGATCAAGACAACAAACCATCATTCCAGTCTCCACAGTTATACCACAATAAGGAGTGTAGTCGGATCTTCAAAGTCGTCTCCACCCAAATCGAAGGTTATCATTCTCATCGAAAGATCGGGACACCCAGTGTTACATCAAGTGGTATCAGAGCTTCAGTTGATCGGTGAGAATATAAGTGCCTTAGGTTAGTTTTTGATTTCTGTCCTAAATTGAAAACTACTCCACAAAAATTCAACCTTTAGTTTCAATCTATGATTTTAGTGAGTTTTGTTAGGTTTTGATCCATTAGAGTCCATGTTTTAGTTGCTGATCTTTCTTTTCCTTCGCGTAGCTTCAATCCTTCAATTCTGTCCAGTTTGGTATTTCGAGCATAACTTTCACATACGAACTCGGATTTTGGTGTTCTTGAACTCTATTGAAAGCTGAGGATATAAGCTTCAATTCCTTCCACAGTCAACCAATCAAATTCGGTGATCTTCAAACAATAATCTAGGTGACAAGTATGCTGCCCTAGAAAAACATAAGTACACCTACCTTTGGGAACTAATTCATCCTTTGTGAAGACTTTGATCCTATTTGAGACTAGCTTGTTGATATTGCTTAGGGCTAGATACATTGCATAATCTTCAGTTATCCTATCATATTATCTTGTGACACCGAGTTAGAGATTCAAAAACTTTGTTCATACTAGTGTTGGCCGAAAGTCACCAAAAGAAAGAAAAGAGAAAGAGCCGAAAGGCCAAAAAAGGAAAAGAAAAAGAAAATTGTGGCCGGTCGCACTACATTGAGCAAAACCCTAATTTCTGTTCGTTACTTTTAGATTGTGCAATTTATGAATTAGTGAGCAATCTTGTGCCCTTTTACATTCTTGAAGCAATAAGTTAGCGTCTCTCTACGACTTGTGTAATAGAGCTTTTGGTGCTTCACTTATATTTCATAGCTCATTCCTTGATTGCATAAGTGCCATTATCTTTGCGTGTGTGTTGCCTTCAAATTCACTTATATCTTTGAGATCAGCAACTAGGGCTTGTGAATTCTAGTTTGGATCATTACTTACCATTACAATAACTAGAATTATCAGATTGCATAGGAAATAAATATTGCCTATCCAAGCTCCACATCCAACCTCGTACTTTTGTTCGGTCCATTGGCAATCGCTTTATCCAAGCTTCGGAGAACTTTTGACCACGCCAACGGCCGGCAACACCTGCTGCATGGTAAGAACTTGTAAGAGCTTTGGTCATAGGCTTGAGTGTTGAGAGACTGGCCATCACCTCCTAGTAGATGATAGAAACATTATACTTGTGATTTTGTTTTCTTGTCTTCTACTAACCCATGTCAGGTGACGAGGGCTCCATGCATCACTCTCCTCGCACCAAGGGAACTGTTGCTCACTCTGAGCGTAGGTCATCGCAAGAGAACCTTCTCAGATCCATCGAGGCCGCACAAGGGATCGCTAAAACTACTCTTACTACTATTTTGTCTAGACTTGATACGCTTGCAGGAACTTCCCCAGGAACTTCCAGTCCTCTGCCTCGTCTTCCAAGCAACAAAAATGGCGTACTACAAGCTCAGGTACATGTTGATGATGATCTCCTATGTAAGGTTAAATTCGCCATTCCACCTTTTAATGGTCATTATGATCCTGATGCCTATATTAATTGGGAGATAGCAGTAGACAAAGAATTTGGCAAGTATGATTTGTCTGACAATGAAAAGATTAGGATTGCTGCTAGTGTGCTAAATGAATATGCATTAACATGGTGGAAACATATTTGTAGAAAAGAGAGAAAACCTGAAAATTGGAAGGCCATGAAAAGACTTATGAGAATTGATTATGTTCCTGAATATCATACTGAATTTTTATATACTAGACTCCAATGCTTGAAACAAGGAAATAAGTGCGTTAAGGAATACTATGAACGATTGCAAAATCATTTGTTGCGTTGTGGTTTAGATGAAGGTGAAGAAGCAACAGAGCTTAGGTTCATACGTGAACTTAATCAAGAAATTCAAGATGCTCTTATTGATGAAACATATAGTTCTCTTTCAGAATTGGTTGTATGTGCTTGTAGAGTTGAAAATATGCTTGCTGAATCCTTGAAAGAATCATTAGCTTCCTTTGAGGCGCCCATTGTTGCACATTCTTTTGTAGCTAACATTTTGCAGAAAAGTGAGCACCATCGAGAGAATGATGTAGAAGAGCATATGGAGAATGAAACGATCAGTACTACCCCATGTGTAAGTGAAGAGATAATAGTTGAAGAAACGCCTACAACAGCTGATGAGAACTTACAAGGTAATGTAACAGGTATGGACTTTACACATGGAGAAAATAATTTTGAAGAGCTAAAACTATCCACAAATCATGCTATCGTAGAGCAACTAATAGTGGAACCAATTGCTGATTTTGCTTTGTTACAAGATGATTTGCTTGCTATTTCTTGTGATAAAGAAGAGTTGTGTGATAATACTTCACTTATATCCATGACACAACTAGCAAATGGACATGTCACTTTTGTTAACACACTAGACACTTATGCTGAAAATAAACATGTCATTCACATCACAAGCGAAAATGATGAGTTGAAATTGATGTCTTCTTTATATACATTAGGTTACATTGAATTTGATGTTCCGTGTGATCTGAATTATTTAGAGGAGAGCCTTTTTGTACATTCTGATTTGTCATGGTTATCACGAAATATATTTCATGTTATTGGCAAAAATAGTGAGAGAGGAGAGTATAAAGCACATCGAGTTTACATTTGTTCAGATTTTAAACCTCCGTTTGCAATGCAACAATGTCATCAATTTAATAATTGCCCACACTAATCATGTCAGACCAAGTACATTTGGTTCCATTCACAAGTCACATGGTAGTTTTCAAGAAAGGGAGGATACGGTTGATAGAAATTCTCGATCCATTGATTTCATTGCAAATGTGCATATTGCTTTGTTTCCTGTCATTACTAACATTTCGCAGGACAATATGATGGAGTCGAGGACGACTCCACTTCAAGAAAGGGAGGATGATGAGACCATGCTCATCATGGACAGAACTAACACTGCATACATATGGTCATCACCAAGTGTTGCTACAGTTATATCAACTGCATGGTTTCTTCGACCCCCACCTTGGCCAGGACCATTAAGTTGGCGACACTTCACAACATCCTCTACTTCGTATACAACTACTACGATGGCTCCATCTGCATGGCTTTATCGACCCCCACCTTGGCCATCCTTCTACATCTTCGTCGGTTCAAGGACCATTAACTCGAGCTCGAGCCCATCAAATCAATTATCAGATCTAAAGACAAACTTGGGAGAAGATGATGAACTTGAGTCGAGGACGACTCAAATGCAAGAAGGGGAGGATGATGAGGACATCACTACCATGCATACGGCCATGCCTACAAACCCAATTGAAGCCAACAATGTAATACAAGGGCCTATTACTCGAGCTCGCGCACGTCAATTCAATTACCAGGTGAATGCGTTCCTCGGGTTGCATACAAATAATTTAATGAATGGAATGCTATTTAATCCTTGTGATGATTTTATTGTCCTTAGGAACTAAGGAGTAGGACTCCCAAACGTCAAGCATGAAGCCAATTCTTCCGGTGCACAATTTCAACTCGGATTCGGCCTCCGGGACAGCACCAACTTCAAACGACCATAACTTTTGATCCACAAGGGTGTTTGAGGTCTATGAGTACTGATTTGAAAGGTTTCGACGTCCTGTTTCCAACGGATCCGTCCCCACCTCCAAATTCCTTACGAGTCAACGGGAATCTGCAAAACAAGTTCAACTCGGATTCGGCCTCCGGGACAGCACCAACTTCAAACGACCATAACTTTTGATCCACAAGGGTGTTTGAGGTCTATGAGTACTGGTTTGAAAGGTTTCGACGTCCTCTTTCCAACGGATCCAGCCCCACCTCCAAATTCCTTACGAGTCAACGGGAATCTGTAAAACAATTTCGGTCATCTTTCCAAATCCGAGTCAAACTAGGAATAGGAGTCCTACTCGGCCATGGATGTGGTTTGGACGCCCCTAGCCTGGTTTTGGCCTCTTATTTCTCCTATATATAGCTAGGTAGTCCCCCAAAATAACTTGGGTTTTGGTTATTTGATAGTTTAGCCTTTTGCTACTATTTGAGTCTTTTAGACGTGCTCAACGGCCGCCTAACAAGCTCCTTGTATCGGAACCCCAACTTTTCAATACTTCATCTATATTTGCAATTTTAGATTGCTTTGCCTTGTTTTTGCTTGTTCTTCGATTGCTTGCAGGAATTGATCTTCGTGATCAGGTTGATCGTGCCCACAGCAAGGTCAATAACCCTCTGGAGTTGGTTTAGCGATTGCTAAGGCGCATCGTCGTTGTACGTTGTAGTCGGATCGTCAAAGTCGTCTCCACCCAAATCGAAGGTTATCATTCTCATCGAAAGATCGGGACACCCATTGTTACATCAACTGGGGTATGAGCGTGCTTAAGCAAACCCGAGCAACTATGCTCGGGGATGCGCGTAGAAGCTCGGGAGGATGGTCGGTGGACTCGGTCAAACCACTAGGAAGGAAAGTGGCAACTAATCTGCCGAAAATCCAGGGAGGTGCGCCGGGAATTCAAATAAGGCACGAATCAAGGTCTCCGGATCGTGGGCGCAATGGATATGGAAGCATAGCGTAATTATAGGGGGTAGTTACCATGTATATAGCGAAGGTACCCTGTATTTAACCCCTGGGCCTCCACGGCAAAAGGGGCAACCACGAATTGTGATCACAGCCATACACACATTCATACGATACGCGAATACATTGGAGTAGGGTTATTATCTCCACCGCGAGAGGCCCGAACCAGGATAAACCACCCGTGTCTCCCTAGCTCGTGCATTGCTCGAACGCCATCTCCCTCTCGGACGAAGGGGCCCCTGTTGATCCCTCATTCAACAAGTAAGCTCGGCGGGAGCCTATTCTCCAATCTTCGACAGCTGGCGCCATCCGTGGGGATCGACAGTGCAATCTCCGTTTGAGAAGAGTCCCCGAGAATGGCGAACTCTGGAGATAATCGAGACCTCTGCACCTTCGACGACGTCGAAGATGATGACATGTACTACGCTGATGATGGTGTAGCCAAGACTGCCAGTCTAGAAGGCCACACCTAACCCGAGAGCTCTTCCCCGGCGTCTGAAGCGCGAGAACGCCCCTTTTGTTCTCCGCGCAGTACCCTCGGAGATGATGAGGATGATTATGACGGACTCTACGATGGTATGGACATACCGGATCAGATCGAGTTCGATCACGAGACAGCATCCCGAGGGGACACGATGATGTCCCCCTCGCGCTCGTCCCACTCCTGCCATGTTAACATGGTCGGGAGCCGTGTCGAACCTGAGGTAGAGTCCTCGGGGGCTGCTAGGCGTGATCGCTACGAGGCAGCTAGACACCACCTGGAGGCGTCCTTGAACAGGACCCTTGCGAGCATCCGCCGCCATGCTCGAGAAAGGCCGCCCTCCAGAGAGGGAAACTCCGACCAAGAGAAACGTCGTGTCCTTCCTTCAGCAATTCCGTGGACGCAAGGAACTCATTGTTGGTTTAGATGCTGAATTCGGCCGCAAGGGAGACATATCAATCCTACAGCTCTGCATCAACAAGTGCTGCCTCATCTTTCTGATCAAGTACGCTGACAATATCCCTGAAGAGCTTATTACATTCCTTGGGAACTCAAGCATCTGTTTCACCGGCGTGTCGATCCATGAGGATGCCAAAAAAACTGCTTGATGAGTTCAAAATCATTGTGGCTCATAACTACCATAATTTGTATTTCAACTATTCATTCCACTCACCATAACTTCTTTGAAGGACAAAATGGGGTCCACAATCTGTATTTACACTATTCACAATATGTATTGGAGTATTCTAATGTACCATGATTTTTATTTCCACACATCATAATCCGGGTTCCTACTTATTACCATAATCTGTATTTTCACTCTTCATTAATCGGGTTCCTGCTCACCGTAATCTGTATTTCCACTCTTCGTACTCTGCGTTGGAGGAAGACCTGCGTTCATAACTACCATAATCTGTATTTCAACTATTCATTCCACTCACCATAACTTCTTTGAAGGACAAAATAGGGTCCACAATCTGTATTTATACTATTCACAATATGTATTGGAGTACATTGCGTTCCAGTCTACCACATTCTGTATTTCCGGGATTAAAACTCCGTGTTCGAGTCTACCATAATCTGTATTTTTCCACTTCAAAATCTCTTTTCATGGATATGTGTTTCCACTTCATAATCCCGGTTGCTACATACCAAAATCTGGGTTCACGCTTACCATAATCTGTATTTCCTCTCTTCATAATTTGCGTTGGGGGAAGACCTGGGTTCATATCTGCCACAACCTATATTTACACACTTCATAACCTATGTTAGTGGACATTCTACGTTCAAATCTACCATGATATGTATTTCTAGGACGCTATCCAGGATAAACACATTATGAAGAGTCGAAATACTGAATATGGTAAGTGCTAATCCATATTGTGAAGCACGGAAATACAGATATTGAAACGTCCAAAACACATTATGAAGAGATGAAATACATAAGACAGATAATGTAACATCCCAAAATTTGCCTCTAATATATTTAGTGTGTTTCTGGGATTATTTGGAATTTTCTGGAATTTATTTGGTCTCACGTTTATTGAACTAATCACATTAAATAAAGATCACGTATTTTTGCATAAACGTAAAATCTAAAATTTTGTTTAAAATAAAGGTAATTAGCAGATGAGAGTGTTCCCCTCAAATATTTTCGAAAAACATGTTATATAACTTAAGTTGTCGACTTTATAAAAATCTGTACAGGTGTCTGATTCACTAAAAGATTTTTTACGAAAAATCTATACGTCGAAAAATCGCGAAACCAACTTCGTTAGGTCCAAATAGTTCCTAGTATTTTAGAGGAATTTTTTAGATTTTTAAAACCTCTGTTTTTTTCCAACTTCGTTAGGTTTGAAATCCGACGGTCCAGATTGGATCTAACTTCACGCGTTTTGGATCTACGCGGTTGATCTGGACCGTACGATCTAGATCGGACGGTCGAGGTCCGATCGGATTACACCGCGTCATGGGCGACATGGCATGATCCGGGTGGCGACACGTGGCTCAATCTACGTCGTTCGATCACTATCGAACGGTTGAGAACGTATCTAACGCTACAACGCGGTTAATCCTAACCGTACGATCTAGATCTAACGGCTGGGGTCTAACCCTAGCACGGTGCGGTTTAAGGGCTACATGGCTCAATCGTGAGCGTCGGATCTAGATCCAACGGTTGAGAACAGATCTAATCACCATACGTGAATTTCGCACGGTGACGTGGATGAACGTGGATCGTTGGATCTGGATCCAACGGTCTAGATCTAATCTGGTTCTCTAGGGTTTCGGGGTGATGTGGACTCACCGTGCCCGTTCGATCTCGATCGGACGGTGGGTAGAGCTCGGGGTCGGCGATGGCGTTGCGGTGGCTTGCGGTTGCCAGCGCTGAGGATGACGACCAACGGCGCGGCGCTATGGGGCTGCTCCGGCGAGGTGAGTGATACCCTCCGACGCGTCTCGTCGCGACGGTTTCGGATCTGGGCTCGTTCACGGCGGAGGACGGCTGACGCGGCGACAAACGACGGAAAACCGCGGCGGGCTTCTCCTCCAACTTCGGCGAGCTCTCGCGGGCGAACGGCGGCGACTTGATCTCGGCTAGCTAGGGCTACGGGTGCAAATGTAAGAGGAGAGCACGATGGCGGCGGCGGCGCATTAAATAGGGGTCTCGGCTTTCGTGAAACTCGCGGAGACCGAGGTCCACCCGTGCGCAACGGCGGAGTCCGGCCGTGACACGGAGAGGTGACGTGGTGCAATCCTAGCCGTCCACGCGGCGCGATCAACGGCCGAGACCGCACGGGGCGAACGGGTTCGGCCCGATCCCCACGTGGGCGGCGTGGCTTGATGCTGGCCGTTGGATCTGATCTTTATTCCAGTGCCAATTCAGTTGGGGATGTTTGTCACTACGGACGGGATGTGCAGGGTTTATTCCTTTTTCATAAAATGAGCTCGGAACTCCCTATTTAGTAAGTATTCTTTCTCTCTTAACTTCCTCTCTCTTTCTTCGATCAGTGCCAACTCACCAAGTAAGTAGAGAAAAACCAACTTTTAGTAGTCTCATTATTTCCATTTTGAATTGCGTGATCTATTTCCTTCCTACACAACTCAGTTTACCTATTTTCTTCCTCCACACCGTGAAAGCTATTTTCATGGTAAGTTGCTTTTTCGGTGCGTTTACTCTGGGGAACTGTTTGAGGGGGAATGAAAACGAAGCACCGGTATTCCCTTCATTTCATTCCCTTCCCTGTTTCCTTTCCTCATTCCCATTCCCTTTATTTGCCCTCATCTCCAACAGATTCCCTTTAAAGGGAATTGTATAGGGAAAGAAGAGAGAATCCCTTGCTAGAGTGAATGGGAGAGAGAATCCCTTCACGAAGGGAATGCTGAAGGGAATCCATTGGAGCGCTGAAGGGAATGGAAATCCCTTCGTGGAGAGAAAAGGAGAGGGGAAGGGACACAGTTGGAGATGGTCCTGAAGACAAAAATTCTGGACAGGAGGGGAATAGTTACACGTACCAAGAGAAGGGGATTCCACAAGGAAGCCCAATCCCCCAGGACTGGACAGAACAAGAACATGAGAAAGCGGAAGATTACGTGAGCATAGATGCTCACATCTTGTCCACCCCAGTATGTGAACCTTTTGTATCCTTTTGCTTATATTTAGCTGTTCGTTCTGTAAATGACCTTGAGTTGTTTTTCACATTCTTTCTACAGGTAATTGCAGATATTGACAAAGATGGTGTACATGAAATGGTGATTGTTGTATCCTACTTCTTTGACCGCGAGTAAGGCTGCTTTCTCTGCCGTTAAAACATTCTACGCGTGTTGCTCATGACTTCTGAATGACGAAGACTTTCAAATAATTCCAATTTATTATTGTTTATATAATAAAAGTGAGGTTTCTGATTAAGTGCTGCTGAAAATAAGAAAAGATACTTGTGTATTTGTGCTGTCCTGTGATGGCATGTGTCATTTATGTGTCCAAGATATCTCGTATTCCAAAGTGATTGACTTTGAGTCATTAGAAGGTTAAGTTAGTCATGCATGTTCATGCAGATATTTCTTTCTTCTATAGACCATAGTTCCTGTTATCTTTAAATTATTGAACATATCAGATATTGATTGATATATATATATAGTTGTGTTCTATGTTTTTTTAGACTATAGGGCCCCCGCTTTTGAGTGATATATATCTTCAACAGCTGCTTTTTTGTTCAACAACCTAGCCAATTGTTGATCAACGCTCTCATTTGAAATGAAACTTCATAGAGTTCTTTCAACAACTTAGCTGTGTTAAGGTTCATTAAGTTTCACCAGTTTCAGTGTTAAGTTTCAAAGGTTTCACGCCTTTGGATGTTAAGTTGCACAACAAGTATCATGAGTTTCAGTGTTTCCTTTCCATAAGTTTCATGTGGTAAGTTTCAGGTGGTAAGTATCATGAGTTACAAGATTTGCTCCTAGAAAATCCATACTTGTTCTAGCAGTACAATGTACTTATTCCGTCAGTATACTAGGCTTGTTTCAATAAGACCAATGTGCATGTTTTTAACATACAACGTGCTTGTTCCAGCAGTAAATTCAGCTTGTTCGCGTAGTACATTATGCATGTTCTAGTAGTCAACTATACTTGTTCATGTAGGCCAAATAAAGAAGCACTAATAACCTGCCCCGGTGTGTACCAGGAAAACAGCGCGCATCAAGCCCAAATTTTGGCAGATACGTGTTTATTGAGCGGGACATCATATTATTCCCATTAGTTGGGCCAGCTATGCTTGCCAGTTTCTTAAGCATGACGTGCTATTGTAATGATCTAGCCCGCTTTCTTTGATCAATCCCTGGGCTAATTGCTACTATTGTGCCTGTTGAAAATTTTGTGCACAAACAAGCAGAATCCAGGGGCTGTCACGTACACAAACAAGCATAATCCATTTACATCCAGTGAGCACGATTAAAATGAGAACATCCTGCCACCCACTTAGTCTATGTTCAGTTGTGCATATATACGATGCCCTGAAAGGCAGGCAAGTGCACTTCAGTTACAATAACAAAGTCACTAGCTAATAACAAAGTCTAAATAGTAACAAATCACATCCACTTCGGTTACATCTACTAAGTTCCACTGCTACTGGTGTTGTCGCTGATTAACTACAGACGGTACATGCAACGATTTCTTGGACTTTGAAGCTCTTTTACTCTGAGGATGTTTATTCTCCATCTGCACTATGTTGTACGCTAGGTGACGTACACACCCTTTGTTTTGAGGTACAAATTTCCCCTTAGTTGCACTGTTAATCAGTAACATGATGTATGGGGCATATGGGATCAAAAGTCTATTGTCAGTGCGAGATTTTTGTATCTCCCTCAACATCATGTCTGCAATGTCAAAAGGCTTCTCGAACAAAATATGATGAGCAGTGCTTCTATGCTCTTCCTTCTAGTACAAGTTGTACAAATCTTAAAGCAAACGAAGGGGTAGGTAATCACCATCTACCCTTCATTCATGCTTTAAAAGTTGTGCAACTTTTAAAAGGAAGAGCATATAAGCACTTCTCAAATATGATACAGTAGGACCTTGTCATTGTGAATTAACCGATCTCCCGCCCTAGGGTAGATGGTCTTTCTCACCAGCCGATTTGCTGCATTAAGATAATGCCCATCATCTTTTGTACATCTTTTGAGCTCTTCTTCTTGTGCGTCAGTCAACTTATCCTCAATCTTACAATTGTGTACTTTATCTTCACCATGATCAAGTAGAACTTTCTCACAATATCTCTTCGTGACGGTAATCTTCATATTTCTGCCACTCATCCACGTCAGGAAGGTCCTTTCTGGATTTATGTAGACAGTGGAGAAGAACTGTCTAACCATCTCTTCATTCCAGTCCTGACTTGCACCCATCAATTTATCAAGACCAATGCGCTTCAATTTTGCCTCGACAGAGTTTTTCTCTTCGGGACCATTGATAGCATTCCAATTGATCCATTTGTTGTCCGCAAATTGCAGAAACAATAACGTTCATGTGCATCTTTGACTAGCTTAGACCATATTGACTTACTCTTAGTGAGAGTTGGTTCATGTCCAAGGATCCAAAGCCAGTTCCTGTGGGGGAAATAATTTATCTAAGTAAAAGTGTAGTGGGAAATCGAATTGTCAAAGGATTCAAATGCATTTCCTTTGCCAACAAAAAAAGAACAAATGTTAAAATACCTTGCTCTTGTCAAGG
The DNA here is from genome assembly GCA_036346355.1 of Rhipidocladum racemiflorum. Taxonomy (NCBI): domain Eukaryota; kingdom Viridiplantae; phylum Streptophyta; class Magnoliopsida; order Poales; family Poaceae; genus Rhipidocladum; species Rhipidocladum racemiflorum. Next base: position 4,055,137 of record CM070582.1, read on the forward strand.
CCACATTAGCTCTCCTATCTGAATCGAGAAAGCCTATGTCCCCACCATGATTGCATCTAACTGTTGAAAGTATTATTATGTCCTTCTCATCACCTTGAAATGAATCAACAGTTTGTACTTCAACAGAAACAAACCCATGGTTCTGAAACTCTTCAGTTCTTTTTCGCAAAGCAGTCACTTGGGCTGCATATTGAAATATTACACCAACTCCAGTTTTGTTCTTCATCTTGGTGCATGCTGCAGTAGTTTTAGACCAAATATTATACATGGGTCACCCCAAATTAATTTCATTTAATGAAATTCTAATAATTTACATACTATACCTTCAGCAAGTCTTTTAACAATAGCGGTTGCTATCTCAACTTCAACCATATTTACTAAACTCTGACCATAGTGCTCTTCTATACCATCTTCAACATGAAAGAATGAATAATTACCAAAATAATGACCGGACAATATCCTAGTGACATGCAGCTTCGACTCGACTTCAGTGACATCTTTAATTTTTCCATCATAAAAAATTTCATTTGAAAACTTGCTGATGAAAGGGTGCATCCTATATTGCTTATCTAGCAACTTCTTGTGCCAACCAATTTCACACAATCTCTCAAAGAGGCTTCGTCCATACTTAGCCTCTTTAGGAATCTATAAATTAGGAAATTAGCAGAAAGGAGATAGTATGAGAAATAGAAAAAAGGAAATAATCACTGGTAACACAAGGATACATTGAAATGGTCTTATAACAATGGCATACCGGGCTCATTACCACTGACTGTAGCTGCTTTTCATCCCCAATAAGTACCACATGTTTTATCCCATCAATTGCAAGAGGGATCACTGATTCAAATTTTTTTAGGTTCGCTGCCTCATCAATAACCAATGTGTCGAATTGCTGATAGTTCAACCTAGACGAACTATAAGAAGTGCAAATGACAATCTTTGCATTTCGCAAGCATTTGTCCCTTTGCCAACTTTTTTCAGCACGAGAATCCAAGGATATTTCTGACAGGCCACTACCAGTTTTAAGCTTGTCACTACCAAACATAATGATGTCCTGAAGTAAATGACTCTTTTCAGTGGACTCTTTAACTAGAGAAAGAAGACGAGAAGCCAATTGCACGAGGGCTGTGTTGGTTGGACCACATATAAGAGTTCTATGTTTCCCTGGAAACTTTAGAAGCATAAGCAGAACCACTGAAACTGTTTTGGTTTTACCTGTACCAGGTGGGCCCCAAATTAGACGTATAGAAGATTTCTTAGAACATTTAGAGGCTGAAATGCAACTTGCTACTGCATCAATCTGTGAGTCATTCAATTTAAAACCACCAAAGGCACCCTCTAAACTATTTCCTTTATCTGTGAATTCTCCATATTCTCCATCATCCTGCAGCATATATTAAAAAACGTTAGTGCACAAAAAAATGCAAAACGTTCCTCAAATTAAGATAGAGAAATGTCAGTACATACACCATCATTATTTTTAGTCAATATGAGATTGAATATTTTTGGAGTTTTGTTGCAAACTCTCGTCATGGCTTCCCAACTACAGTCAAAAGTTGTCAGATTAGCCAAGTGCACAACTTGGTAGGAACTTTGTTGATTCATATTGCCCCCATATGGCGAATGCGATAGCCAGACATCTGCTACAATAGTGTAATTATTGGTGGTGGTGGACATAACCACTAGGATGGTGCAAAAAGAGCCGTCCTTAATAATTTGGTCTCTAGATTCCAATCCTCGTTTTGACAATAACATGAGATCTCCTCTTCTTGGAATAGTATTCCCATCTTTTAAATGGAGCTTGTACTCATTTGGCCTTCTAGAGGTTGTCTTCTCATAGCACTGAACATATTGACCTCTGGAACTGGTATCCATGCCAGAGTTGATTTGATACCAGACCTCCTCTAGTGTTGGATTGTGAAATGCTGCTCTGTAGTCCACGCAGGTTTTAAATTCATTGGGAATCATCTCCACCTGTAACAACACAGCAACCTTGAAATGGAGATGTTTCAGATGCAAAATAAAAAATGTTACTGGTTGGGAGAGGCTCATTACCTTAAAAGGGGGCTGTTTCCGCTTCAAAATATCATCAACCGACCATGATAGCACCTCATCGAAAAGAGTGTTGATGTTGTAATCTTTCATTGAGCGTTTCATTTCAATACAAGCTGCCATGCAAACGATTCAGCTCTTCATAGAATTGGATGATTTGCTCTAGGTCGTGGATCATTTCCTAGTACGGTTCATGAATCTTATTCAACCTCCAGCAGCCCATCCTCTTCCCTCTATGTTTCCTCAGAACCCCCAAAAACCAAAAGCCCCGCCGGCATTCCAACATCGACTCGATAGAGCATGCACTTTTAATTATTAAATCGCTCAGGAATCTTCACCGGGGTCGGAGAAGACAACGGAGACGGCTAGGGTGGCGGTGGATCTTGAACCCTCCGGAGAGGAGACGTCGGGGCCGGAGAAGACGATGGTGGAGCTTGAACCCTCCGGAGAGGAAACGCTGGAGCCGGAGAAGACGGCGGTGGACCTTGAACCCTCCGGAGAGGAAACGCTGGGGCCGGAGACGACGGCTGCGCACAGGCGAGTCACAGGTGAAGGGTCCGCAGTCTGAAACAGCTGACTGTGCGGTTTAAGCGATAGGTTCGGGCAGTTCGATCTATTGCGCCGCTACCCAAACTGATAGATTCGGGTAGTCCGATCAATGCGCTAGCCAAACTGAAAGTAACACGGTAAGGATAAAAGTAACACGGTAACGATAAAAGTAACACGGTAACGATAAAAGTAACATGGTTAAATTAAAAGTAACAAGCTTAGAATAAAAGTAACACGGTACGAATAAAAGTAACAGGCACAAATAAAAGTAACACGGTACAAATAAAAGTAACAGGCACAAATAAAAGTAACACCGTTGGAATCAAAGTAACAGACCTAAATCAAAGTACCACGGGATTATGCAAGTAACACGTAAATCGCTTAGGAATCTTCACCGGGGCCGGAGAAGACGACGGAGACGGCTAGGGCGGCGGTGGATCTTGAACCCTCCGGAGAGGAGACGTCGGGGCCGGAGAAGACGGCGGTGGAGCTTGAACCCTCCGGAGAGGAAACGCCGGGGCCGGAGACGACGGCGGCGCACGGGTGAGTCACAGGTGAAGGGTCCGCAGTCTGAAACAGCTGACTGCGCGGTTTAAGCGATAGGTTCGGGCAGCCCGATCTATTGCGCCGCTACCCAAACTGATAGGTTCAGGTAGTCCGATCAATGCCGCTACCCAAACTGAAAGTAACAAGGTAAGGATAAAAGTAACACGGTAACAATAAAAGTAACAGGGTTAAAATAAAAGTAACAGGCTTAGAATAAAAGTAACACGGTACGAATAAAAGTAACAGGCACAAATAAAAGTAACACGGTACAAATAAAAGTAACAGGCACAAATAAAAGTAACACGGTATTATAAAAGTAACAGGGTTGGAATAAAAGTAACACTGTTGGAATCAAAGTAACAGACCTAAATAAAAGTAACACGGGATTATGCAAGTAACAAACAACGCCATATTCTTGATGACACGGGTTTCATACTCGATGACAACGCCCTATTCTTGACAATATGGCCCATCATCAGATTGCTCTCTTACGAACTTGGCATGTGATAAGTTGTAACACCCCGGCAGCGAGGGATGGGTGTGGATCTCACCTAGGGCCGGCTAGGGAGGTGGAGGTGGAGGCGTATGGGAGAGGGAAAGGGAGAGGGAGAGGGAGTGGCTGGCGGCTAGGGTTGAGGGAGAGGGGAGTGGGGCGCATGGGGAGAGGTGGAGGCGCCCCCTTGCTGGTTTCTCTCCCCTCATGGGCCCAAAGAACCCCCCACCGACGGCCCAATTCATCCCCCTAAGGTCCAACTAGCTCCCGCTAGGCCCAAACTTCCGAAAACGGCCTAAAAACGCGATTAAACCTCATACTGTAAAGTTTTAATCTCCAATTTCATATTTTATAATGTCACGACTTTCCGTAGTGTCACATAAGTAATTTCTATTTTAGTCTTTTAACTCTTGTCATTTGTGGTGTGTTTAACTGGATATGTTTGGCTTCTATCAAATGCTGACCTGATCATATCATTTTGGATCATGTTGCGTGATGCTTTTGAAGGATAATAGTATACCTATTTTATTATTGTATTTCTAAAATCTGGTGTATAACACTCATCACTGCTCAACGAATGTGGCTCATCTTCATAGTTCCCCGTTTTCCAAATGTTTTTTTTAAGATTGGTTGCCATAGAGACTTACAATTCCAGGTTTTGACTTCACGGCTGTTGAACTTCTATACATCTTCAATTGAAACTTCTCCCTGCAAAAATGAATTTGGCTTTAGGGTCAGCCAATTGCTCCATCAAATTGAAGTACAATTTCTGCTCAGGAAGGCCCAAAAACCACCTCCTCATGAAACTGGCACCGACAACACCTCACTCTTAACCTGACTAGTGTATCTATTGCCCTCATCAGTATTTTCATCTAGTTCAAAAATGAATTCATAAGCCTTGCAATATAGAGGGAGCTAAGCACAGAAAACATACCGACCTTTTTTCAGGTTCAATTGCGCATAAAAATATGTGACCATTTGACATGGTTGGTCAAATGAATTTTGCAGAATTTTGGAGACTATCTAGTTCTGAATTTTTTCAGCACCATGGATGCAAAATTTTGTGCACATAAATAGTGAAGAATAGTACTACTGTGTCCTCATTGACTACCGATTGAGGACAGCCACAGGAGCTTAGCATAAGTACAAGCGAAAGAAACTCTGGGATTTGCACTTAGTAAGACACTAGTTACATGCCCGTGCGTTGCTACGAAAAACAAAATTGATAACGAAAAATACCATCTTTGATGTTAGTAGTGAATAACAAAGCCGCAAGAGCACACAGAAAACGATCATAAATCTTCTCAATCTCATTGTCAGAGAAATTCCAAGCATTGAACAATACCCACTGAATATCCGCATGCACAAGGGCACCTTCTATTTCTCCCGATTGCAAAAGTTTCTATGGTTTCTCCCGATTACAACATATTTAGAGATGATATTCTTGGTATACGTCTCGGAAGATCTTAAAATAAACAGTTACATTGTAACACGACTTGAATATGATTTCAATCAAAACCTTGTCTATGATGTGAGTACTTCTCTGTAGACAATGTTTTTTGTGAGGTTTCCATTAGTATTTTTAGACTTTCGACTTTATCCTTCTCCTTGTCGTGACGGCAAGTATCTTGATATTGCTTCTAGCGGTGGCTCTAGATAGCGCAACATACAATTGCCCATGAGAGAAAACCGGTTCAGGGAGGTAGACACCGACATTCGGGATGGTCTGTCCTTGTGCCTTGTTGATTGTCATTGCGAACCGAGCCTGATAGGGAATCGCTTCCACTTGAATCTAAATGGGAACATCTCGTCATCAGAGGGACATAGAGGTATTCGAGGTAGAAACACCCTCTTCCCGGCGTGCTGGCCAAGCACAATCTCGGCATCTATAGTATTCTTTTGGAATGCCCGGACTACAAGTCTCGTCCCGTTGCATAGTCCATTTGCAGGGTCAATGTTCCGCAACAGTATCACGGGACAGTTAATCTTCAGCTTGAGTATATGCGGAGGTAGACCGTTAGGGGTCAGGGTGTTTAGGAATTCAGGAGGGTAGTAGCTATGGGGATCATCCTCTGCAGAATCGAAGCTATGGTACACCATCTCCTCACCACGAAACATGTCAATCATCTTCGTATTGATCCTATCAATGGACTCGTTCCGGGTCGACAGGATGGCTCGAGATGTGATATAGTTGGCATCCGATAGGTTGTCATTCAGCATAGGAAATACACTCTGTATGAGTTTATCGATGTCTGTGCCATTTCCTGTAAATGGAATACAGATCTGCTCGGGAAGCCGCACGCAGCCATCCTCATTAGTCTCCTCGATACCATTCCCGATCCGCAATAGGAACTCTGCATACTCAGGATCACCCTGGGCCCTCATGTTACGTACGAGCCTTAGCTGCCGCATGCAATCCCATAGGTATGACCTACGCAACGTCGCGTCAATTATTTCTGGCCTCGTCCCCTTACGAACAACCGGTAGAACCTGCCGGAAGTCTCCACCAAACACGATCGTTTTCCCACCGAACGGCAGGTCACGTCGGCCCATGATGTCCCGCATGCTACTGTCCAGGGCCTCCATCGCCTGTCGCCTCGTCATGGAGGCTTCATCCCATATTATCAATGACGCCTGCTGAAGAAGCTTAGCGGTTCCACTTTGCTTTGTGAAGCTACATACCGCCCCATTTGTAACGTTGAGTGGGATCTTAAACCTCGAGTGCGCTGTCCTACCTCCAGGCATGATGGATGCGGCTACGCCCGACGTCGCGGTTGCCACTGCTATCTTGCCATCACCTCGGATCTTCGCGAGCAAAGCTTTATATAGGAATGTCTTTCCGGTGCCTCCCGGGCCATCTACGAAGAAGACTCCTCCATTGCCACTGTCAACCGCAGATAAATATTTCGACGTACGCTGCCATTTGCTCGGGGTTGAGGAGGACGATAGGGATATATGATCATCGCCGACCTGGATTGTTGACTCGTGATATCTCTCTCGACATCTATATCGGCGTTCTCGTGAGACTCATCTATAACAGGAAGAGGAAATGATGTTATGTCCTTCCCCATCGATCGCGGCATATTTACGATGTCCAATAGCACCATCTCGCTTCAACCGTCTGTTGGCATGCATAGGAACGGCGGTAGTCATCCGACATTCCTCGAGATGCCTTTCCCATAGCCCACACACGCCGCTTGGCTCGCAGAACACCAAGATAGTTGCAAATAGCCTCCTGAGCGATTATGGCATCTGGAATAGCTCAGCCTCACTAAGGCACTCCTCTAGGGTGTTGTCAGCCTCGATTAGTCCCCTGTTCTCAGCGGCTTCACGGAAGAACGGGTAGACTACACCATTCACCGTCCTAAGTTCTTCAAATGAGGTGGCACCAGGTACGTGGTTTAGGAGAACCCTTAGATATTATCGCTCCACCTCGTTGGGACGAGCAGACAAGATTCTCGCCAACTTGTGTTCGTTCTACCCTCTTCTTCCACTTTGCTTGATCCTGTTTGCCAAATAAATGCCGCTGAAAATACCTGCATAAGATCCTCGAGCCTCCTCGCATGTTCGGTTCATGTTGAAATACTCTGTCAACATCGTCCTCTCGACGCCATGCTGGGCAACAACATCATGAAGATCTTGACCCGCGGCGAACGAGACCATGTGCATGTTCGGTAGATGTAGCTGCATTTGCAACACGGGTGGGGAGATCTTGCTAAGGTCGGCCGTAGATCCTCCATAGAGCTTCCGTGGGGTAACCCACCTAGCGCCCCTAAACTGATTGATCTCGTCAATATTTCCGTTGCTATCGGGTTCATTGAGAGCTCTGAAGCACGGTCGTGACCTTTGTAAATATACTTGAATAGGTATTTTACAGCTTTTATGCTTGAGCAAACCTCCACATTTATATGGCAGTTGTACTTCCTCAGAAGGTAAGGGTTGTATGGCACTACCCACCTATTGTCAAGCATTCGCCCTCGAACCTTTGCATGGCGGCCATTATCCCTTCTCCTGTATAAGGGATACGCATCATTGCCTTGTGTTGTAGATGCATTGAAATGACGTGGGTAGTAGTTCTTGCATCTACCCTCCCGCATGCACACATTCTTCGGATTTAGGACTCCACATGGGCCATGCATCATATGCTTAATGACCATCTCGCATAACTCTGGATACTTGTTCTGCCTGGGAGCTCAGCGGAGATGAGACAATCAAACTGATCCGGACAAGTGAGCTTGTACCCTCCCTTCATGATAAGAAGGAAGTGAACATGCGGAAGACCCCTCTTCTGGAACTCGATGACGTACACATAAGCAACTATTGTGCCAAGGATATGCCTCTTGAATAGTTGTTCCTTGATGCTCTCAAGCTTGGCTCTGAATACCCGAACGATGAGATCAGGTCGATCCTGTGAGTCCGTCTGTGCTCTAGCTCTCGTATTATCTCTTCCCAATTAGGGTTGCAAGTCATAGTTAAGAAGATGTCCGGCTTCCGTAATTACGCACCAAGGCCATAGCATCCAGGTACCTTCGTTGCATATCTCTATCACCCCAATGAATGAAGCCGGGAGCACGATCCTTTTGCCCACGGCTTGCGCACGACTCTCTCCGCACTCTATGCTATCAACCAAGCCTCGATACAGATCGGCCAGTATCTCCTTTTGGTGGTGCCTGATGTAGTCCACCTTGTACCCTCCACCTTGATGTACATGTCAACCGCAGATCTTTGGAATAGGCGCTTGCCGTATAACAAGGCGTTGAATATCCCACGACGATCCGGAATTTGTAGCAATAGTAGTCCCTTACAGAACGCATAAAGCCGGTTATTCGAATCTATGCAAAAGAGGGACATATAGTCGATGATGTGTAAATAATATGGACATCAATAATGATGAGATTCAAGGTTAATAGCAATACTCACCTTGATCCTCGTAGTGACTATTGTTATTGTTATTTTCGATGCCCGAATTACAGCCTTCAACGGGCACACCATGCTTGGGGATTTGTGGATGCCATCCTAGTTCTCCTCTTGGGAAGAAGAGTGGATACGACAGGGGTCGTAGCATCCATAGTGCGACTTTATCTTGAACTTCTCATTGTTGTTGCCATATAGGATTACACTGCGATTGAATTCTCTGCGTCGCTCATTGCCCTCAACCCACACAATGCCACTTCCGACGCATCGCCTGTTGTACACTCGTTGATCCATCTGTAAGTCGGTGTTAAGTGATACACGATATTCCTGGAGGTTTTCGCTTGGCCTAGGCTTCTAAAAGTTTGGGAGTAGGGGTTGTCGAAGGATGTTGACCAACCTCCTAACGACTTCCTGGTCGAGGCTAGGTGAGTAACGAAACCGGTGATTCAGATCGGGTCATCGTCATAGAAATAAAGTTCCAAATGATTTGGATCGATTCGCTCGGCCAAAGGAATGGACATTGTGGTAAATTTGTCCGTGGGCTCAAATGTATACACTCCAGATCTCATGTTAGTATAGTTCTCATCAAGACTCACGCCTAGGTCGGTGAAGGAGAAGTGACCGTTGAAGAATCTTATATTTTCGCGAAAATGCCTAGCATCAAGATCTCAGACTCGACCAAAGCCTGAGGAGTTCGGGAATTAGCTCTGGATCTGATAGCCTGATTTTACCATTGCGACAACAAAACCCATTCGTCTCATACTGAAACCTCTTTGCACCGCAATGCTTGCAGTCTAGCTCAGTCTTCAGCATATGTGTGCTATCGGGAATGTTGCTATACACATGATCGTAGGGATCTTGGACATCCGAGGCCGCTGAAGAGTCTCTATCCTCCATTTCGTCATCATCTGGATGGATTTAAGTTGAGGGGATTATGATAGTTGTTGAATTCCATATAAAGAAGAGAGAAATGTCATCTAAACTACCTCCACCGGCGAACATGTAGTACTCATCATCCATATCGTCCTCTACGATTTGTTTCTATACCACCTGTCATTTTCCATGAGTACATGTTAATAACGGTTACATAGTTACAAAGGTAAATCTAGTTATAGATATTACCATTGTCTGTAATGAATGACTGCGTTGAGGGACCTGCAATAGCGAAGCCATGCGATGATGGATTGGCCGCCAATGAAGCATCTGACTGTGGGCATTTCATTGCAATTGACTCAGAGCATGGGGTGTCTCTCCTACCCGCATAGATTGCATTACGTTCATGTAACAATGCTTGTCTATCATGTGGTGTAATTATTTGCCTGGCTGATCTTCTACGGGCGTTAATGTCATCCCTCTCCTCTCTTCTACACGCTCTTCGATGAGCATTTGACTCATGCCTTTCTTTAAGACCCAAACTTTGCCTACGCGCTCTTCGACGGGCATTAATCTCTACCCTTTGTTCAGGTGTTAAACTTTGACGATGTGCTCTCTCACTGCTCGCCTCGCTAGCCTTTGCTCTGGTGTAAGAGCTGCATTCCACGCATTTTGTCGTTGACGCCTTGATTGTATTTGCTCCTCTCGAGGTTTGCATTTCTTACAAACCGCCCATTGTAACTTGGTACACTTTGTTGAGGTGTAATGTGAGCCACTACTTGATCAAAATTCAATTGTGTTTGGACCTCGACATGGCAAATGAACTTTCAAAGAACAACACGGTAATTCATCCTACCAAGTGTACAACGATATAATATAATGAGCTATTTTGAGTAGGAATGTTTGTGATTAGAACACATCATAGGAAAAAAGCAACTTGTACCATTTGAGCAATCGTCTTGTAACGATACACCCATTGTGAGGGTACTTTGAGGTGTAATTGTGTATAGCATAGGTGTTTGATTGTGATCATCTTCTTCGTCCGAACACGAAAATATTTGACTTTGAATATTGTCTCCATCACGTATAAATAAGCTAGCAGATGCTTGCGGCAAAAGAGCAGTGCAAACTCTCTTTGGAGCATGATGTGCATCCATCACTGCCAAAATGATATTTCCAGAAATAATATCACACAGTTGCGATTAATATCATGCAGTTACGACAATCTCTACTATAAGCCAAAATTTAATAGGATGGCAATATAGCAACCTTCATTCCCTTTCCGTGATGATTGGCTTGGATGATGCGACATAATTGTCAAAATCGCTTGTGATCTACAAAATGATTCGTAATTAATGTTAGTTGTTTGAAGTTTAGGCCACCTCCTGTAGGCAGTAGCTATGGCTAAATCTTGTCCATTCGGTGACATAAATGAATTGCAGTCAATCAATGATACTCAGGTTAACATTTGCAAATTGAGTTCCATTCCTCCTATTTAATAGTGCGAAAAATAATAAGCATCACAATGAAACAGTGCAAGATACGAGCTATTCAAAAGTATCACACATGTAGTTGGGCTAGTTTGATGTGAATCATAGAAGCCAATTCACGGATGTTGTCATCGTTCACCAGCTTATATTAAAGTTAAATTAATTTAGAGAAAAGAAAAGAGAAAAACAAGAAAATAAAATCTAGAATCATTTTCCACTTATTGCTCAGCCATTTTCGTTTTCTTTTATCTTGGACCAGGTTGATATATATATTGTTATTATAATTGTTTGTATATACATATATGTTTTTCTGTTCAAATGATTTTGGTAGTTAATATTTTATTAATATTTCCACTAATTTGTATACACCTTGCACCAATATGATTTTATTTATTTATTTGTTCAGTTGGCAACCCAGGCCCCGCTCCCCCACTCCCCCAGCCCCCGGAACCTTCCCCATTCTCAAGGATTCAAATTTCGTTTTCGGACTCCGTCTCGGGCCAGGCCGAAATCCAAAATTTCGCTGAGATTCGGAAATTTCGGCCAAATTTCGAACGAAATTAAAAAAAAAATGATTTGAATCCGGCTTTTTTTAAACCGAGAAAAACGAAATCTCGGGCGAAATTGCCGAGATTTCGCTCTAATTCAAATGAACAAAAAATGGTTCAAATGACGTCAAAAAAATTTGAATTTTTTGGATGATCCCGACACATCACTAATGTTCCTCAAATTTACTATGGTTTGGATGCTTCTCAATTTTACTATGGGTTGGATGTAGGAAATTTTACTATGGTTTGGATGTAGGAAATTTTACTATGGTTTGGATGCTTCAATTTTACTATGGCTTGGATACTATCAAATTTACTATGGGTTGGATGTAGGAAATTTTACTATGGTTTGGGTACTTCTCAATTTTACTATGGTTTGGGTACTTCTCAATTTTACTATGGCTTAGATGCTTCTCAATTTGATATGATCCAACCCATAGTAAAATTGATGAGTTAGTAAAATTGATAGTATCCAAGCCATAGTAAAATTGATGAGTTAGTAAAATTGATAGTATCCAAACCATAGTAAAATTGTCAACAGATTGGTGCTGCAGACTTTGGCAGTGATGATCTGTATGAAATCTTTGCGGAAGTTTCATCCAAAGGGCTCTCGAAAGATTCATTAAAGAAGTTACCGTACCCAATTATCAAACTTGTCTTGCCCTATTTGCCTGCAGGTACAAGTGCTGTATTGCATAAATGTTTATTGGAAGATTACCTAGTATCAAAATCTAGGTAACCTGATCGGGTGCTGCAGCGAGGGCAGCCCGAACACATCCTGCGGCCCACAAGCAAAAACGGCAGCCCAGGTAACACGCAAGCGAACATTGACCGTTGGATCGAAATGGACGGATGAGATCAAATGTGATGGCAACAAAACCAAAGGGCTGGGAAAACCCTAACCCTAATTTCATTTGACCCATTCGTGATCCAAGACGCTGTGGCGGCCGGCTCGTGCCAGCGCTGGCGAGCACGCGGGAAGGAGCTGGCGGGCGCATGAGGCGCTGCGTGGGCGGCGGCCGAGCGAAGGCGAAGTCGCGGGCGCGGGTCGCGGGATGGCGCTGGCGGCCATGCCGGCAGCGCGGAGTTTCGGCGAGCCGCGGACAAGGCGCAGAGGGCGCGAGGCGCGGAGCGCGGCTCGCGGGCGACACGGACGAGGGTGGCACGGGCGGGACGCGCAGTTCGGACAGTCGCGGGCGAGCTAAGGGCTCTAACGACGACAGCGATTAAGGTAAGTCCCCAAAACCCTCCAATGCCTTTGGGGAAATTTTGGGTTCAAATCCGTACGGGATTTGAGGATTTTAGGGGGTTCGGATTTGGATTTTAGGGCTCGGTTCGGATGGGATTAGGGGATTAGGGTTCGGATTTGACCTTCTCATCTCCTTCTAATCCATGCCAAATTAAAACTAAATCGACAAGAACACGGCTAAACCTTGACTAATCCGGGACTAATAGGAACATGATTAGGCTAAGTGTGCGGCTGCTCGTCGCCGAGTTCATGCCACACGAGACCTTGGCAAAGCACCTCTTTTTCCTGTATAAGTCCCACCATATGAATTAGAGTATGAGCGGCCGAGCCTTGGTGTGGGGTTAGCTATCATCTTGTAATTGATAGCGAAAATAGCCATGCATTCAAGGCAGGTTTGTCAGAACTTAATCTTGGCTTGGTAGGAGAAAGATCATTACCATGAGCATTCTCGTTGTTTTCAACCTTATTACTGATCATGTTTGTTTTTCTTTTCTTTTTTCTTTTCTTTTGTAGCTCATATAATTGTTTTATTGTATTCATTGCGTTTGAAGGGTCTGACATTTTTCATTTGGTTTTTAAGAGTCCTTACATTTGTCTTAGCATAATGTAATACAAGTTTACACGCATCTGCAATAATTAGGTTGGCATTGTTATCCTGTGTGTTCACAGGTTCAATGACTCCTTGATCTTTAAACCACTGAAAAAAGCTTAAGATGGTTTTCAACCTGTTAATTGGTCACCGTGGATGATAAGTAAGGACTGATGTGTAGCATATTGTGAGAAGGTTGATTTGGGCGGGTGGGACTGTCGTGCCTCTTTTATTATAGGTGATCTTCTCGTGGGGGAGAACTGCTGATGCTTTTCAGTTCCGTGCGGGGTTGCTTTGGGGTGTGATGTGGAAGACGAATTGTTGCTTTGTGCCCTCGTTTGCCTCTTTTCCGCGGGAGAGGTTGGGTTTCTTAGGCGAGAGACGAAGTGCTTGTTAAATTTCGATGCGGTTTCGCTAACGCTTGTCGATCCTGGTTGGTTGGTCGTTATTGAACAGGGACTTGGTCCTTACTCTACCAAAGCATAGAGAAGGTGGAGAAGGAGATCAAGGAGATGGCCAAGAAGATAAATGACCTCTGTGGTGCGTAAGGATTTACTGGTCTAATTCTTGGTTCAGCTCTAGAGATGTAGCTCAATTCGCGGGCATTTATTTCATTTAGCAGATAACTTCCAGATGGTAGCATTCTGAGACTTCTATTTATTGAATATATGTCGTGTATGGTACACCATTACGCTTTAACCATTTTAGGTCATTGTTTGTCCTCAAAGAAAGGAAATATGTCGTTAATCATTGTTTAGGGGATGACATGGTATAGAACTTGTGCTCTGTATAGGCTATACAATGTGCAATGTATCTCCAACTTTGTTCCTGTAGTTGAATTTTGTTTTTTTTAACAGTTTTCGTTAAGCAAATTAACAAACCAGTGGGATCTTGTGTCTGATAAGCAGATGATGCAGGAAGAACAGCCTCTGCAAGTATAGTTTTGGGCCTAGCATGCATAGTAGCTAGTTTTAAATTTCTGCTAGTTTTATATCCTCCTGTTGTACCAATAGTTCTCTTCCTACCTCTGAAGGTGGCAAGGTGCACCAAGATTATAAGCCCAAACACTGACGATGCCAAGTATGTGATTAATGTAAAACAAATTGCGAAGGTACGCCCTGCTTATGCTAGTTTATTTCAATCATATTTCTCTTAAAAATTTCACACCAACCTCTCTTATGCTTTATGTTTGATCATGCAGTTTGTGGTTGGCCTGGGTGATAAGGTATCTCCAACTAATATTGAGGAAGGGATGAGAGTAGGGTAGGTTACTATCCTGTCTTTTGGTATTTAGTGTATCTTACATCTTTTGTTGATTTCTACTCGAGCATTCTTGCCTGTTGTTCATACATGATGCATTTATGTGTTTGACTTAAAACAAGCTATACGACTGCAGTTATATGCCATCATGTATGCATAGAAAAACTTTCAAATTGAACAGTGGTTGTTTATATAATTTTAATACAAGGCTAAAAAAACAATATCATGTTTATGTTGATCGCCATACCCAAAGGAAGCATGGCAAGAACTCTACATGCTCGATGTAGATAGGTAAACATTGCTTTATTGAATCCTTGTAACTCCTACAAAACTTGACAGATGTACTTTGCCATTTATTTGATGCCAGAGGGAATATCAAGGTTCTCATGGCCACTAATAGGTACTTCATCTTTTCATTCTCATGCTTTCTCATATGATCCAATATGCTAGGGTGCTCACTTTATATTCTGGACATATTACTGCGAATCTATTTATAATTTATCTGGAGAAATTTGTTCTGAAACTTTAAAGTTCCGCATAAGAATACTTTTCTTGAAACATCTGCATGCCTTTATGAACTAATTGCAGCTAAATTATCTTGGCCACATTAGTATAGCTGAAGCTCACAACGTTTTGTTGTTTTGCCAGGCCTGATACTTTGGACCCTGCACTTCTGCGTGTGTTTGGATTACTGGAATGTGTTTGTTTTAGAGCTTTTTTCTGTAGGAGATTGAGGTGTGGATGTGTGGTAGGATTTAGGGAGTTGACTTGGTATTTTTTCTCGGAAATTATATGGATATGCGATTGCGATTACTCTAATAATTACTGTGATGATGGAATAGTGCCTTGTCTATTTAGTGGATCTGTGACTTGCTCGATTTTAAATTGGTATGTTCTGGGCTTAAGCTAGGCTTGGAAGTAAATGAAGTGAACAGTTGTGTTTATTTCACTTTTGGGGGTGGGATCACTATCACTCCCTGAAAGGAAAATTATGATAGTTGTGAGGTGGTTTTTTTATATTTGGATAGAATGAAATTTAGGAATTGTTTGAATTGTTGTGTTAGTCTCATAGCTAGCCTTTGTCATTGCTCTTTTGTGGGAGTTGTTCTCTTTTGTGGCAAGGTCAACTAACTTGTGTTCTGGATTGTTGCAATACAATAGGTCCTGAAGCATGAGTGGCCAGCCAGGTGGTCATCCTTCATTATTGACCTTGTTGCACCGCAAAGAGCAAAGTGAAACAATATGTGAAAATTGCATGGCTATATTAAAGGTAAGTTATGCGTTTCTACTTGCTTTGGAAGCTATATTCAGATATGTTGCGAAGTTAGTTGAAACTTGATAACCTAGAATTTCAAATGTTGATTGAGGTGTGGATGTGTGGTAGGAGAAGAAATGGTGATTGACCCCTTTTCTGGCCGGCTCCTTCTTTTGCACCCACAAGCTAAGCTCTCTCATCATGTTCCTCTTAATCGATTGTTCTGTTACTATCTTGTGTGTCTTTTATGATCATGTTTTATCTTGTCATGATCCATGAGGGTCACACTGAATATTACTATTGCACTTGAGCTTGTAATTTGTTTGATTGAGAACTTATCTCCTAGTAGGAATTTGTCCTCCATATTGCTATGATTTGAAATATTAATTGCACTTTCAGGCATACAGTTGTATATACTAATTATAAACTGGCTGCGTGTGCTTTATACTAAGCATGACTAAAGGCAGCTAGTGAGTATACACATACACGTTGCTTTCAGAAAAGAGTATATGCAGCTAGGGTACGCTGGTTAATTAGATTGGCGTGCATATTTTGAAAGACGTATGCGTACATATATACGTATGTATATACTAATTATTTAGCTACACGTATGCAGTAGGAATTTGTCAAACACACATAAACGTGTCCATAAAGATGGAGATATACTGATTGAGCTGATCCAAGAGGTAAATTTGTCAAACACACATAAACGTGTCCATAGAGACAAATATACAGGTGATCATAGTAATAAAACCTATCTAGCATCCAGTTACATCACCTATCATATTAGCCTAATCTCTACCAATCCAAAAGGCGTCGACCGGTAGTCCTAGTAACCACACGAGCGAGGTACGCCCACCTCCTTTCAATAAACTTTTTTAAGAATGTGAGATCAAATGCTCCTGCTACCAGAGGGTGCCGAAAGTCTACAATAATAATTTAAGACGTGTTAGAGAAAATAAGTTAAAAGTTTATTTTGTATATAGTTTGTTTCTTATCTAAACTAAATACACTTACTTTGAAGTGCTTGTGTTGTGGGAAGATCTGGGTTGAATGCTAGTTTTGTGTACCGTGTAGTCTCCACACATCCTGTTTTAAAGATCAACATACATATTAATACAAGTTTTTAAATCAACATTAACTATAGCCTTTGTTATTTTATTTTATAGGTTAATGAATTAGTTATCAGATTCTGTTATCTTTTTCAACATTGTTGCAAGAAGGACGTGGTGATTGGCCTTAGCCTCCGACCAACTGAGAACATGTTGGGTTAAATGCTCATCCCATACTTGAACAACTAATAAGTTAAACCTACAATTAAACATAAGAAGAATATTATAAATATTGTGCACAAATTAGTTTGAATTAATATGTACTTTGTGAAAATAATTATAGCTTTACCTTGTGTCTAGCAATATCACCTCTCTATGCACTATACGGCGTGGAAAGGTTTCGTAGTACTCAAGATCACCACAATGGACCACCACTCCAACTATATCTGGATGACATGTTGTATGTTTATTTTTTTAGCTTCAAAATCTCATTTAATATCAGATCTGCTAAAAAGAATTTTTGAACCATACCTACAAAAGTTTTGTTCGGACGTCCATACACATCCTCAAATGACATAAAATGCTTTGGGTAGAGAGGAAAATCAACTAAGACCGCAGAAGGGTCGACAGTTGTGCGGTCAGTTAGCGTGCACTCATAAGAGTTTCGAATGTTCCGAAACTGGACTTCCTCATAGTTAGGCTGGAACTGGACACGATGAATGTTGTACTTACGGCCTTCATTGAGTGCTAAGTTACATCTATGAACATTTCGCCTCGACAATAGCTTCCATTTTTGATCCCTTTAAATTTGGAATAAACCATGTTAGCCGGGCAATAAAAATAATTTCATTAGGGGTTGAATTGAATTTTGTTTGGACTTACAGCCTCATCCACAAAGATAAATCAAGCATATCACCGTTATCTTGAACAGGAATTTGACATCTACTAAAACACGATGCTCCAAAACATATCCACATCCCCAAATTCAATATTGTCGAACACCTTGAAACTAATAAAAGAGCATATTTATTATTTTGGTATATGTGTAATTAGATGGATGAGATAGTGCAAGAAACTCACCTAGGCACCACGGGGCTTTAAAATAGCGCCAGACGTTCTCTTTCTTGTTGGATTAATTGGCGCCATAGAAATGTCCTTTAAGTACTTCATTACATAAAATGAGTTTATAGAAGGCATTAGCAATTGCTATTTGCACAACTATTGAAATGTCCTTTAAGTACTTCATTACATAAAATGAGTTCATAGAAGGCATTTGCACTACTATAGGACTAAAGTCCACAGTAATTCTTGAAAAATTTAGAGCAGCAAGGCAAGTCAAATATTAGAAGAATGCCATGCAGTTGTGAGATTAAACAAAATAATGCATTGCATATTTGGAAAATGGAGTGATAATGTGTCTGTAAACATTACAAAATGTGATGAGGGCATAAAGAATGTTATCATTTCATTCCATCATGTTAAACAATGGCATCAGCTTTATTTCCATGCTCAATGAAGGAAAATCCTAAAGCGGTGTCAATTATTCATAACTTTAAAGAAAATCCTAGAGAGGTTACTTAAAGGTGTACAATGTGTCAATTATTCATAACTTTATTTCAAGATCGTTATATTAGTGAGAAGGAGAACGGTGAGTAAAGCAGCCAACTGATCTCATTTTCCAGAAAGATTTATTACTGAGACTCAAGTGATCCCTTTATGAATGTCTCTTACATTATTTGAAGAATTGTTGAATAGCTTCCCTTGAAGAAGTGTAGGAAAGCTGTAGCTGTGAAGGATCATCTAGCACAATTTCCAGCTTTTCATAAGTATGAGAGAAATGGTAACTTACATCATTACATGGTCTTTTTACTTGGTTTAAAAGTTTCAAGACTGTAGAACTAATAATGTCACTTTATGATTTAGAGCACTTAAACCTAATGTTTTCCTGAATTTATCTTTATAAAGTCAGTAAAAGATAATTGGATACAAATTTAGTCCTTTTAAACTCCAGTTATCTTAGTATTTCTTGCTTTTCAGTGAGGCCTTTTTTGTTGTTGTTGGGTTAGTGCATCTTATCAAGATCACTTTTTTTTTGCTTAGGTCTTTCAGTCTACTTGGAGTCTGGACGTGGTGATCAACTTCCATTACCAATGAGGAAGTACATCCAAAATCTTCTCAAGGTTATATGCATTTCCTTTCATTTTACCCTGTTTCTAGCAATGTTATTAGTCACAAATTTCTCAGCTAATACTCATATATATACAAAGGCACGACAATTTTATAACCACAGCTAAGCATAGCAATATATTACCAGATATATATAATAATCTCAGTATTTCTTGCTTTTCAGTGAGGCCTTTTTTTGCTGTTGTTGGGTTAGTGCATCTTATCAAGATCACTTTTTTTTTGCTTAGGTCTTTCAGTCTACTTGGAGTCTGGACGTGATGATCAACTTCCATTACCAATGAGGGAGTACATCCAAAATCTTCTCAAGGTTATATGCATTTCCTTTCATTTTACCTTGTTTCTAGCAATGTTATTAGTCACAAATTTCTCAGCTAATACTCCTATATATACAGTGCACGACAATTTTATAACCACAGCTAGTATGACGATTCTAATTTGACAAGAGGGAAACAAGGCGACAGATTATAATTATAAGAAGAACCTTAATGAATCGAGTTTCGATCAAAAAATTAAGAGTAGCAGACTACTTTCTACACAGATATAAACCATGTTGACACTGACGTAACACTTGCATTAGTTGCATAAACACTTACAAGCTGGCTGGTTTATCCATCCATCAACGTTCACCAGCTCAAGGAACATGTCTTATTATTTCGCCGGCCCGAATATATCCCAAGGCCTGATTCTTACGTACGCATTGTTTAATTACAATAGAAATTGAATTGAACCACCACACCACATATACAGACATGCTCCAATAGTATAATATGTCCGATCACTACCTAACTGCCTTTGTTAAGCCAGCATGAATATTGGATCGACTACGTATATACATGATCATTTGACCAATCAACAGTTGCTGCTGAAATTATGATATAAAATGGATATTTGTTATAGTGTTATGTTGTCTTGACCCATGTTACAACAATGTTGCTGCTGAAATTTTTAGTTGAGTCGGGAAATTATTAGTGTGCTAGCTTGTTGTGGTTCATTGTTTATTAATAGTAGTGAGTTGTCATTTACCATGATTGGTGGAATTTTTGTACAATTGAATTATTTTGTTGTGGTTGAGCTTGTGGTAGTACATTCAGAGCATGGTTGGTGCTGGGGTGTTACAACTCCTCAGTGATTTAAATGTATGTGTAGTCTAGAATATTTCTTATGCACACCCCTAAGCTTTTGTGTTCATCAGAGATATATATGTATGTGTAGTCTAGAATATTTCTTATGCACTTCATAGTGATATTTATGCCTTCCCAAGTAATGGAGTCTAGTGAATATTATGCACTGACATTTCTTTGAAAAGAGTAAATATATAATTAGGTGATGCATCTTTCTGTGATAAGCATGTTATTATGTGCATGATGATTTGGGGTAGTGAATGTAGTGACATTTACATGCAAGTTTGGTGTGCTGTAACCTTCAGGAGAGAGTAGGTATTGAGTCCTTTTGAATGATTATAGTATGAATGAGTTAGAATTTGGATCCTTGTATAATGTGATTAGTGTGATAATTTGATGCATGAAATGGTATATGCAGTTATCCCTTACTACCTATTAATGTCAATAGGAGATTATGAGATTAAAGCTATCTTTGCACCTCTTTCTGTAGTGGAGATGGAGTGCAGATGGGGAAGAAGCTGGGTCGGAACTCGTTCTCCGGTGTGGTCGAGCTGCTTCTTGATCGGAACTCGTTCTCCGGTGTGGTCGAGCTGCAAGATAACCTCACCGGTGGTCGCAGCGCCCCGTGGTCGCAGCGCCCAATCTTGGGGAGATCAGCCTGTCCAACAACCAGCTCACCGGTGCATTGCCAGCGTCTATTGGAAATGTAAATGGAGCTGTTTCTCTACTATCTCTATCTCTACAAAGTCCAGGGATATAAGTAGAGATAGCAGCAGATTTTAGCGGCAAATTTTAAATTTCAAATGGTGTAAATGACGCTTCGTAATGGCAGACTAAAGGGCGTGTTAAATTTTAGCGGCAGACGCCACCTTCAGATTTGCATGCCCATGCGCGTCGTCAAATGCACTCAGTCAAATATTAATTAACTGTTCCTTTACATGTTCCTTTACGATGCATGCATGTCCACAGGCTTCAAATATTAATTAACTCGTCAAACGCCATCCTTGCATGTTCCTTTACGATGAATGCATGTCCACAAGCTTCAAATATGACTGGAAGCGGGAAGATAGTAGAACAAGTGGGGCTGACAAGTGGGCCCCGCGTAGAATGAACCACTGCCACCAACTGTCACTTAAGAATAGTAGAGATACAGATGTTGTGCATGTCACAGTTCCTATTTTCATGGAAACACGATGTCCGGTAACTACTGTTCATGACACACCCCCTATGCTCGTTCCTAGGGCCGGCCTTAAAATGGGCGACACGGAAGGGCCAGCATTCAACTTCTTGTCTTTTGAATTTTTATCCTTCGAAGCACCAGTCATCTTTGTTAGTAAATGTAGGTTCAAAATTGCATTATATGATGTTATGTTTTTTACATTCATTTTCTACAGTTGCTTATAAGTTCCTAGATATAATTTTTTGTTATTTAATATTTATTTTAAATCTTTTTTTCAAATCTAATCGATGGAAATAAAAAATTGCAAAAATAGGCACCTGTTGCCCCAATATGGGGCGATCGCCCCATATTGGGGCGATAGGTACCGGGATGTAAAAAATGCACTTGTGAAAATGGACACATGAATGACTAGATTTACCAACATATTTTGCATCCAGGTACCTATCGCCCCAATATGGGGCGATCGCCCCATATTGAGGCAACGGGTACCTATTTTAGCAATTTTTTGTTTCCATCGATTAGATTTGAAAAAATGATTTAAAATACATATTAAATAAAAATAAATTCAGTGTTTGCTTATAAGTGTCATGGACAACGACTGCCGTGCATCGAGTTTTTTTGAAAATTTTTTTTAAAATATATTATATTTTATTCCGAATTGCAGAAATAAATGTCTTTCGCAAGAAATTACATTTTTATACGTCTGTCGCCTGTCCATCGGGCGATATAAGCCTGTCGCCCGATGGACGGGCGACAGGAGACCCCTCGTGTTTTCTGTCGCCCGTCCATCGGGCGATATAAGCCTGTCGCCCGATCAACAGGCGACAGATTAAAAATCCCCCGATGGACGGGCGACAGATAGCATGCGGGGTTCCTGTCGCCCGATGGACGGGCGATGTATATTTTATAATGCCGCTGCTCGCCTACTACAGAGGCAACAGAACGAGGAAAAGAAAAAGAAGAGAGAAAAGAGGAGAAGAAGAGAGGAAAAAAGAGAGAGGGAAGAAAATTTCTGCGCGATTTTTGAGCCCGTCACTTCATACTCAGGTAATTTCTCGTTCTTTAGTTTTGGTATTTGTAGATCTAGAAAATCTAGTTAAGAAATGTAGTTAGATGTAGAAAGATTTAGTAAACCTAGTTTGTAGTTATATGTAGTACAGACATAGCAAATTTAGTTAGGTGTAGGTAGATTTAGCAAACCTAGTTTGTAGGTATGCAGTAGTCGTTCTAATTTTTGTAGCAGTAGGTTATGATTTAGTAGAAATGATTTTAGATCTTGGTTTGTGTGCGTTGATATATCGAATGTAGATACTTTGAACGGATAGAAGTATTCATTTCTTAGGAATGCAGTTGGGTACATATAGCGAAAGTAGTTTGATGTATGTCGAGTAGAAATTAATCGTACAGAATGTAGTTACAGTAGTTGTTCAATTCTTTAGTAGTAGATCTATTGAATGTAGATATTTTATACCGATACGAATACATCCATATACATATTCAATTCTTACGAATGTAGTACGACAGAGATAGCGATTGTTACGATCGTAGGTATGTATTGTTAGAAATGTTGCAAATTCTTGTACGATTAAATAAGTAATTTTGTAGCATATAGATATACCAATGCAAAGTTGGGGGTCGTAATATTTTTTACGGAAAGTATTTAATTCGTGGGTGAATGAATGGATTTGCAGATATGGCAGAACGAGTTCAATTTAGAATATATTATGGCGAAGGGGTTGTAATGTATGGTTCGGAGGGTGCAGATCTAAGTAACTTCCAGTATGTAGACAGAAGTTTGAGTAGGGTCGAAGAGCGCACATTTTCTTCAGTGATGAAGTGGTTGTATTATACTTTTCGGATGGAAGAAGAGAAGTGGCAGCTGAAGGTATTTTGCCTCTGTAGTATGCAGAACAATCCATTTTGTTGGGAGCTAGTTGAGTTGAAAGGAACCGCATCGTGGAGATCATATGTGAGGGGGACAGAGCAACGGGGATGGAACCGGGTGCTTTTAGTGCAAGCCTATGCCCGGGATGTAGCCCAAGCAAAGGCCGGACGGTGGGGAGTGTAGTCAGGCTCAAAATGAGTTAAGTTTTGGTGACACCGAAATTGGGGGATCTAGCCGTGGGCAGTACATCCAGACAGCGAACGAGGACATTATTTGCGAAAGTGGCGAACAATCCGAATTTGGGGAGGACGAAGCAAATGTTGGACAAGTAGCGCTGGGAGTAGCAGATTTAAGGTGAGCAAATTGATGAAATAACAGTTAGGATGGAAGAGGAAGACCTTGAGTACGGCATAGCGAAGTGGAAGACGGCGATGAGTCCGACGAGGAAGATGGAGGTGCGGAGCCGCTGTGCAAATGAGTGGAGCACACATCAATTTGATAGGTTGGTTGTTAATGAAACCAACGACATACGTTGGTAGTACAGCCCCAACGAGGTTAGGCCTGACAGTATGTACGCGACAAAGGAGGTTGTGCAGGATGTCGTGGAAAGATTGGGCCTTATCATTAAGAAGGACTTTCAGGGTTAAGAAATCCACGCCGACTGCTACGACGTGGTGTGTGAGATCCATGGCTGTCCGTGGAGAGTGCACGCATACAAGCCGAAGTGGGCCACCCAGTGGTTATGCTCGAAGGTTGAGCAGCACAGCTGTATGATTGAGGAAACAATGATGGCTCACAGGAACCTGTCATCTGGGTTTGTCGCGAATCTCATGTACTCAGAGATAGTGGAGAACCTGGCTTATGAGCCCCGTGCTATTATCCGAGCTCTCGAGAACAGATATCAAGACACAATTAGCTATGGGAAGGCTTGGAGGGCGAAACAGAAGGCCTTAGAAACGAGGTTTGGGAAGTTTGAAGACTCGTACCACAATCTGCCCAAGATTGCTCAGTTGCATTCAGGGAAGAAATCCGGCACTTACTATGATTATCAAGATTGTCCGTCAATCAAGTGGCCAACTAAAAGGCATCTGAGGAGAGTGTTCTTCGCATTCGGAGCTTGCATTAAGGCGTTCTACCACTGTCGTCCATTGCTGTGCGTGGACGGCACATTCTTGACCGGGAAATACAAAGGGCAAATTTTATAGCTGTGGGTGTTGACGGAAACAACCAGATTCTCACTGTTGCATTCGCCTCAGTAGAAAGTGAGAACTATGAGAGTTGGCTATGGTTCTGCGGAACTTGAAGATTGGGGTGGTCAAAACTCGTCAGGATGTGTGCGTGCTGCACGACAGGCATGCTGGTCTGCTTAGTGCGATCAACCAGCTGCAAACAGGGGCAGAGGAGCCATTTCCATGGCCTGACTTGCAGAGCCGATGGTGCATGAGGCATTTGGGCGCAAATTTCTACAAGCAATTCAGGAACAAGGAACTCATGAACATGTTCAAAAGACTATGTAAGCAGAACCAGGAGAGCTAGTTCCGTATTCTGTGTAAAAATATCTATGAGCTGACTAGAAAACACATAGAGGAGATGGCGAACAAGAGTATCGCCAAATGAAGGGCACGATGAGGCGGAGACTCTTCACCCACTGCCAAAAGAAGATGACGCGACTAATCGTCGTCGAAGGCAAAGGCCAATCAAATGTTTCTCGGACTGGATCAAGCACGAACCGATGGAAAAGTGGGCACTGTTACATGACACACATGGTGCCAGATACGGTGTGATGACCAGTAACTTTGCAGAAGTTTACAACTGGGTAATGATAGGGATGTGGTTTCTCCCATTGGTTGGAATTGTTGAGGAGTCTGCGGGGCACAACCAAGTACTTCGCCGACAGACATCAAGCTGCCTGAGATAGTGCTGAGAGATGAGAAGCTCCTGTACTCCTCCATGATCAGTAAATACATGGAAGAGAAGAGTCAGAAGGCGGCCAAGCATAGAGCTATAAAAGTTGGTGCACGAACACTACGCTTCGAGGTGATATGTAAGGATAAAGGACGGCGTGGAACCAACCAGCGGGTTGTCATTCAGGAGTGCGTATTACAGGACATCTGCAAATGCTCGTGTAACAAGCCCGACCTTTTGCACAAGCCGTGTTCTCATGTGATAGCCGCATGTGCTTTATTTGGAATGCAACCTGGTACCTATCTATCTGAATATTTCAGGAAGGAAAGGGTGATGGCAACTTGGAGCGAGGAGCTGTATGGTTACGGTGTTGTGGGTTCTTTCACGGCAACTCCTAGTGCTGATGAAAGGTTCTGGGTCCCAGATTTTAATGCAGGTAGATGGAAAGCAGGGCGTCGGAAGACAAGACGATCGAAATGACATGGATGAGTCGGTCGGGCAAGCGTGTGAAGAAATGTTCATTGTGCAAGCAAACAGGACATACGTTCAAGAATTGCCACGCACAAAACGAAGGAGATGAAGGAGGAGATGGCAATCCGACGGTGGCGGGTGGATCGTCCTGTGCGACGAGTGCTGCACGACGCCAACGTACCACATGAGAAGCAATTTAATCGCAATGTAATCGATGTGACGTGTGTTGTGTGAACCCTGTGTGGACCTTGTGTGTAAGCCTGCTGCATGTGGCTGTGAGTGTTGTGCACTGAAAAATTATTGTAACTGTTTCTGAATATTTATGATGCTTGAACAATTTTACGTGAATGTTTGTTTGAACACGTTGTTGTGAGAAACCTATAGTATTCGGACGATTTTCTTTTGATATGGTTTTGAAATGTAACTCACAATTTGTTATTTACAGTATGGTCGACCCGGCCAGGAGATGACGAGTGGCCATTCGAGTTGCTGGATCCGGTGGTCGACGGTAGTCACCGTGCTCGCTTCGCCACCGGTTTTCCAATGAGGGAGGCCAAAGACACGCTGGGCGCCCTTCGTCCGAGGACACCGCAAGACGGCCGATATCGATCCTCGTTGGGTCCCAGTGTAACATATTACAATTCAGATTTCTTTATATGTTTGAGGTAATCGTTCTTATCGGTGTTGTACTGGAAAAAATAACATGTTTTTCCTTTCGTATGCTTCGAGCTTCAGGGTTGCTCCCTTTCGGCCGGATGGTGCGGGATGTGGGTCGGCGGTTTCCGTTCGACAGGTCCCTGATCACCGCTCTGGTGGATCGGTGGAGGCCAGATGATGAGGACACGACTTCTTCAGTTCCAACCACATCACCTGCTGCTACCACACCCCCGGACATGATACAAGGACCGATGACTCGATCTCGTGCACGTAAACTGAACTACGTGCTCCTTCTAAGGAATGAAGGTCCAGAAGATGGCAACAAATAAAAGGGGTGCTGCGCCACCCATCTTTGGGCAGGCTGAGCCCATGTAATAAAGTTTCACCCATATTATGGAAGGTTAGGAGGAGATTTCGCCCTTCCATAGTGCTGGCCGAAATAGCCTCCTCCTCCATCTATTTAGTCAGGTCCGAGTTCCTTTGTTTTGGTGGGTTTTTTCCTTTGTGTTAAGTTTAGCCATTGCGCAAACTCGCCCTTGAGATGTGTTAGACGACCACCGCAAGACAGCCATTTGAGAACCCCACTAATTGAGTTGAATCCGTTTGTTTTGTCAATTCCTTGTTGCTTACATCTTATTCTTGCTAGTTCTTCGATTGCTCGCAGGAATTGAACCTCGTGTTCAGGTTGATCGTGCTTTCCAGCAAGGTCAATAACCTTCGGAGTTGGTTCAACGATTGCTAAGGCACACACGACCTGTTCGTTTGTAGTCGGATCGCGAGAGTCACCTCCACCACAATCGAAAGTTACCTTCTCACCGAAAAATCGGGCACTCCGGCTCTATCAAGTGGTATCAGATTTCAGGTTCATCGGTGAGAGTTCGTCGTTCTTTTCCTTCCTATCGTCTAGAAACAGCCAAACAAAACAAAACAAAAAAATTATATGTTACATCCTCCGCTGTCCAAAACAATCTGTGCCTTGCATCCTTCTTGTCAGTATTTTGCATTGTTGAATTTTCGGTTGCATTGTCGTGTTGAGTTGCTGGTCTTAGTTCAGATTGGTGTTCAGTTCGATCTGGTCCTCCTAGACTACGCCGCTCGCAACTCCTGCAGTTTCATACTCTTGTTGCTGTCGCCATTCCTGCACCTTCTTCATCTGCCTTTGCCACCCCAGCCGCCCTTGTAGCACTGCTAGCACCTCCTGTCCCGGCGAGCACATCTCAAAAAAAAAAAAAAAAGAAAGAAAAAAAAAAGAGGAGGGAAGAAAACAGAAGAAAAAAAAATCCGAGAAAAGGATTTCGGTTCATGGGATAAGGCAAGTCCAGATCGTTTTCCTTTTCGGTTTGGAAAGGATCAGAGGGCAGAATACGGAAAGTCTCGCATGTTTGCTTCGGTTTGGCTGGGATAGGAAGGTATAGCTGTCCCCATTTCTGATGTTTGGGCTCCGTTTTCCTTTTTCAAGTAGTTTCGGATTTCCTTCCGGACACCCTGCACGAAAACTGCCATAACTTTTGCATACGACCTCCGATTGGGCTGTTCTTGTACTCAAACTGACCGGAAGAAAAAGTTGCATCCGAAAATTGAGAAGTCCACTCTAATTGAGTTCCCGAGGCTTCGAAAATTTTGTTCGAACCCAAAAAACATCGTTTAGGGCCTCAAAACGGCCCCGGAAGTTCGGAAATTTTCCACCTCTGTTTCAGCTGAAATTTTTGCTGTCGTGTCCTGGGTTCGTGTGTATCACTACCTCATAGACGGTATGCCATTTCAAGTCTTCGAACTCCCGGTAGACATTTGTCTTCTATTTGGTGACATTGTTGAGCTTTTCATTGGTCTTGGCTAGGATCAAAGAACATTGACTAGTACTTTGAACGACTTTTCAACTTGCATTGCTGACTTGAATTATTGCTAATCCTTGCTACATATTCGAACCTTTCCAAGCTACATTTCTACAAATGAGCAGATTCGTGTCACCTGGCAATCGCTTTATCCAATCTCCAACCCGGTTGCCGATCACCCTGTGACTTGGTAAGGATTGGTAAGAATTTGATAACGGCTTGTGAGGGAGTGACTTGACATAACCACAACCTATTAGTTGCACGTCAGATACTTGTGTTTCCTTGCTTCTGCTTTTGTTTTCTTTCGCTAACAATGGCGTAAAACTTCGAGCATTCGTAATCCACCTTGGTCCATTCTCCTCGTACTAGGGCATCATTCAACACTTTGAGCGTCAAATGCACCTGCATGTATGACTTGAGGAGGACATCCGACAAACGAATGCACATCTTACACAACTGGAGGACGCCAGATCAAAACAACTACAACCCTGGATGACTGCGCACGCCCAAGGCACCACCAACACTAATCGCCACAATAGTGACACGTCTTGAGGAGTCATCACGAACACTTGCTACCGTTGTTCAAGGTCCAGCTACCCACAAATGACATTGCAGATCAAGGTGAGGATGTTTATGGCGGTGATACGAGTATGATGCGCTGTCGACTACAACTACAACGCAGCTGGGTCGCCGACAACCACGTGTCCATCAACAAGGTGTGCATCGACAACAAAGATCGCCCGTGAGGTACGCATTCCGGATGATTCCTTTGCTAAAGTCAAGTTCAGCATTCCTACGTTTAATGGCAAATATGATCCAGATGCTTATCTTACCTGGGAATTAGCGGTTGACCAAAAGTTTGCATGCCATGCTTTTCTGCACATAACCAAGTTAGGGCTGCCATTAGTGAATTTACAGACTTTGCATCTGTTTGGTGGAGAGAACATTGCCACACACATCCGAATAACATTCCCACAACCTGGGAAGCTTTGAAACTACTCATGCGACACCGATTTGTTCCATCATACTATGCTCGTGACATGCTAAATAAACTCCAACGCTTACGTCAGTGGTACCAATGCAGAGAGGAATACTTTCAAGAGTTACAATTGGGTATGTTGCGTTGTGGTTTAGTTGAGAATGAGGATGCAGCTATGGCACGTTTTCTGGGTGGGCTAAACCGCGAGATACAGGACATTCTTGATTACAAAGATTACAATTCTCTTACTCGATTGTTCCATCTTGCTTGCAAAGCTGAACGAGAAGTGCAGTGGACGCCAAACGAGGACACGAGTTAACTTTTTCGCAGGTCGCACTCACTCTTGGCCTCCAAGCGCTTCTCTGCATCGTCCTCCCGATCATTGCACCTTCGCCATCCCACAAACAACACACGGTGAAGTCGACTTCCACACCACAGCCTTTACGCAATGTGCAAGGCTGCTCCTCCGGATCAACACAAAGTACTTGGTTGCTTCTACAGACGGACCAAGGACGCCCAGTGCTACTGCTGTAAGGGCCTTGGACATATCATGCGTGATTGTCCAAACAAGCGCGTCTTTGGTTATACGTGAAAATGGTGAGTATTCTTCAGCTAGTGATTTGGATGATGATACGTATGCCATGCTTGTCGGCGACGTTGCGAGAACAAGACATCGCATTTGATCAAGAAGTACATGTTGTCGCCATCGATGCCGATAAGTATTTGAGTATTGTGGTCCAACGTGTACTCAAGACTCGATTGCTACAGCAGAGCACAATCGGGCCACAACTGCTCCAAACCAAGGGAGTTGTAAAGGAACGATCCGCTCGCATCATTATCGATGGTGGAAGCTGCAACAACTTAGCTAGTACCGAATTGGTGGAGAAGCTTGCTTTACCTACGCGACCACATTCCCACCCCTACCACATCCAGTGGCTCAATTCGAGTGGTAAATTGAAGGTAACACGCTCGCACGGGTTCACTTTGCTATGGGTTCGTACCATGATTATGCTGATTGTGATGTTGTTCCTATGCAAGCATGTTCTATACTACTAGGTAGACCTTGGCAATATGATACTGATTCTTTGCATAATGGTCGAACTAATCAATACTCCTCATCTTTAAAGGAAAGAAAATTGTCTTGCACCCCATGACCCTGAACAACTTGTTAAAGATGAACTTGCTAGGGCAACTAGAGAGAATAACCGTAAAACATGCTATAAGTGAAAATCAGGTTGTAACAATGTAATTCTTACAACAAAATGGCCGCTACTGAAAACGCTCAATCTGATTTGAAATTAAAGACCCTGTGTTGCTAACTACTCAAGATGATGTGGATGATTGTGTTGCTTGTGCTCTTGGTTGTTTTGCTCTCATGTGCACAAAGGTTCTGTTCTCTTTGGATGATATGCCTCCTTCTTTGCACCTGCCGTTACTAACCTTTTGCAGGAATATTCGATGTTTTTCCAAAAGACATACCGGCTGGACTTCCACCTCTCCGGGCATTGAACATCAGATTGACCTTATCCCAGGAGCATCATTGCCTAACCGCACCGCATCGTACCAATCCCGAGGAAACAAAAGAAATTCAGCGTCAAGTCCAGGAATTACTTGATAAGGGGTATGTTCGTGAATCTCTTAGCCCTTGTGCTGTCCCTGTTCTCCTTGTGCCTAAGAAAGATGGTTCATGGCGTATGTGTGTTGATTGTCGTGCTATTAACAACATTACAATCCGCTATCGTCATCCGATCCCCAGGTTAGATGACATGCTTGATGAATTAAGTGGTGCTCGTTTGTTCTCCAAAATTGACTTGCGTAGTGGGTACCATCAGATTCGTATGAAGTTGGGGGATGAATGGAAAACAGCTTTCAAAACTAAGTTCGGCTTATATGAGTGGTTAGTCATGCCGTTTGGTTTAACTAACGCACCTAGCACCTTCATGCGACTAATGAACGAAGTCTTGCGCACTTTTATAGGCACATTTGTGGTTGTATATTTTGATGATATATTGATTTACAGCAAATCCTTGGAGGAACATCTTGAGCATTTACGTGCAGTTTTCAATGCTTTACGTAGTGCACGTTTGTTTGGCAACCTAGATAAGTGCGGTTCGCGCAGATCGTGGTGTCTTTCCTTGGTTATGTTGTTACAGCTCAGGGTATCGAAGTGGACCAAGCCAAGGTTGAAGCCATACATAATCGGCCCACACCAACAACGGTGACACAAATTAGGAGTTTTCTTGGACTCGCTGGCTTCTATCGCAGATTTGTGCGTGATTTTGGAACCATCGCCGCCCGCTCAACGAACTCACAAAGAAAGGTGTTCCCTTCTCTTGGGGTCCACAACAAGAAACGGCCTTCACAATTTTGAAAGATAAGTTGACCCATGCACCTTTACTTGACTTCTGATTTTACAAAGATGTTTGAACTAGAGTGTGATGCTAGTGGAATTGGGTTGGGTGGCGTCTTCGCAAGAAGGAAAACCGGTTGCGTATTTCAGTGAGAAATTGAGTGGTCCAAGTTTGAACTATTCAACTTATGACAAAGAATTATTTGCATTAGTTCGCACTTTGGAGACATGGCAGCATTACTTGTGGCCTAGAGAGTTCATTATTCATTACGATCATGAATCTTTAAAGCATATTAGAAGCCAAACTAATCTGAATCGCGGCATGCAAAATGGGTAGAATTCATTGAATCATTTCCTATGTCATCAAACACAAGAAAGGGAAAGAAAATGTCATTCTTGATGCTTTGTCTCGCCGATACTCCATGCTCTCACAACTTGATTTCACAATTTTTGGGCTACAAACACTTGAAGGAGCAAGACGCTCTTGATCCCGATTTCAAGGCCTTCTTTGTTGAATTGTAAGGATGGGCGAACATGTGGCAAGTTCTTCACGAATGATGGTTTCTTGTTCCGTGCTAACAAGCTGTGCATTCCAGCTAGTTCTATTAGTCTTTTACTATTACAGAAGCACACGGAGGTGGACTTATGGGACACTTCGGTGTCAAGAAGACTGAGGACATCTTGTCTACTCATTTCTTTTGGCCAAAGATGCGACGTGATGTGGAGAGATTTGTTGCTCGCTGCTCCACATGTCAACGCGCAAAGTCCAGACTTAACCCACACGGTTTGTACATGCCCCTTCCTGTTCGAACACTCCTTGGGAGGATATCTCGATGGATTTTATTTTGGGATTACCTAGAACAAAGAAGGGGCGGGATAGTATTTTTGTGGTTGTGGATCGTTTCTCCAAAATGGCTCACTTTATACCATGTCACAAGAGTGATGATGCTACTCATGTTGCTGATTTATTCTTTCGTGAAATTGTTCGCTTGCATGGTGTTCCTAATACGATAGTCTCAGATCGTGATACAAAATTTCTTAGTCATTTTTGGCGCACTCTATGGCACAAATTGGGCACTAAGTTACTATTCAAAGACTACATGTCACCCTCAGACGGATGGTCAAAGCGAGGTTGTTAATAGAACTTTGTCTACCATGCTTAGGGCTGTCCTAAAGAAAAATCTGAAAATGTGGGAGGCCTGTTTGCCACATATTGAGTTTGCTTACAATCGTTCTATCCATTCCACCACAAAGATGTGCCCTTTCCAAATTGTCTATGGCTTTATTCCTCGTGCCCCAATTGATTTGCTCTCTATGTCCTTTTCGAGGACATACACCTGATGCTAACCAACGTGCAGATCTGATATTGCAATTGCATGAGCAGACTAAGGAGAACATTGAGCGTATGAATGCAAAGAACACAATTGCAGGTAGTAAAGGACGCCATCATGTTACCTTTCAACCTGGTGATTTGGTGCAGTTACACTTGCGCAAAGACCGTTTCCTACATTACGCAAGTCCAAATTGATGCCACGTCTTTGATGGACCCTTCAAGATTTAAAAAAATAAATGATAATGCCTATATGCTTGACCTCCCTGCAGACTATGGTGTTTCTTCTAGTTTCAATGTTGCAGATTTGAAGCCCTATGTGGGTGAGGAAGAGGAGATTCCGTCGAGGACGACTTCGATTCAAGAAGGGGAGGATGATGAGGACACGACTTCTTCGGTTCCAACCACATCACCGCCGCTACCACACCCCGGACATGATACAAGGACCGATGACTCGATCTCGTGCACGTAAACCGAACTACGTGCTCCTTCTAAGGAATGAAGGTCGAGAAGATGGCAACAAATAAAAGGGGTGTCGCGCCACCCATCTTTGGGCAGGCTGAGCCCATGTAATAAAGTTTCACCCATATTATGGAAGGTTAGGAGGAGATTTCGCCCTTCCATAGTGCTGGCCGAAATAGCCTCCTCCTCCATCTATTTAGTCAGGTCCGAGTTCCTTTGTTTTGGTGGGTTTTTTCCTTTGTGTTAAGTTTAGCCATTGCGCAAACTCTGTCCTTCAGATGTGTTAGACGACCACCTGCAAGACAGCCATTTGAGAACCCCACTAATTGAGTTGAATCCATTTGTTTTGTCAATTCCTTGTTGCTTACATCTTATTCTTGCTAGTTCTTCGATTGCTCGCAGGAATTGAACCTCGTGTTCAGGTTGATCGTGCTTTCCAGCAAGGTCAATAACCTTCGGAGTTGGTTCAACGATTGCTAAGGCACACACGACCTGTTCGTTTGTAGTCGGATCGCGAGAGTCACCTCCACCACAATCGAAAGTTACCTTCTCACCGAAAAATCGGGCACTCCGGCTCTATCACCAGAGACCCACACCTTCCACCTACCCGTCGGGGAGATGGCGATCACCTTGCAGGACGTGTCGTACCTGCTCGGCCTCCCGATCGCCGGCGACGCTGTGGTGCCACACGACGTCGACCCTGCGTGGCGCCCGCAGCTACTTCAGCGGTTCGCTGGTGTGCTTCCAGCACCAGGCTACCGGGCCTTCACCGGGACACACGGTCCTACGCTGCGGTGGTTTCGACAGTTCGTGGTACGCAACTACACTATGAAAAAACAAGTACTCTTCAATTACAACTTACAACAACATGTAATATGTGATCTTCTATCTTGCAGCCTTCGCAGCTCGTAGAAGCGGGCGACTACAGTGGTCACCGCCACTTGAGGCGTACACTGCTGTGGCTGTTCGGCCGGGTGCTTGTTCACGAGCTCCCATGGGGATAAGCGTGGGCCAGGCACCTCGTCGGTCGCGAGGAGATAGCGGGCGCCCCCTCGACGACGTGCCGCGGTACTTCGGGGTCCGCTGTCCTCTGCAAAGACGCGTCTGGGCCCTCTCGCGACGGGTGTACCAGGCCGGCGCCGAGTCGACCTTTCACTGGATGCCCGCCGCTGGTACAATTGTGGGCATACGAGGTTCCAGATCGGGCGCCCGCCATCGGCTGAGTCGGTTGACCCTACAGCGATGGCGACGTGGACGATCCGACCATGGGCACCATCTGGTGCCACCGACGGTAAGATATTTGAACCGAAAGTTTGGTACTATTGCTTGTACATTTTTAATACTAACGGTAACGCGTTTTGTTTCACTGCAGCCTAGGTGGGCACACCAGGCGGTGCGCCAGGGCTACCATGATTCGTCGCGGCGTTCGACCACCTCACGGACGACCACGTCGCGGCTGACGCCGTACACTCAGGAAGCGGTGCGACCGTGTGGCCGGCGCCGCCGTGTCGACCACTGCCGCACGCGAGACGCGGCGTCTCGCTCACACGACGGTTCCTGGTGTTCGACGTCTGGTCGAGGCCTACGCTGTCCCATCGAAAGTGATGAGGCGATTCGGCCTACGACAGAGTTCCTGCGGCCGACCGTCTGCTCCCACACGCCGCCCACGCGTAAGTTCCCTCAATCGATGTTCCATAATTACTATCGTGTGTTGCCATCTAATATTTGTACATTCATTTCTCATCCACAGCCAGACTAGGAAGGGGGTGCATGGGGCCACCCCCTGGCACGTGCGGATGGCGCCATGGATCGAGGAGTGGGCCGGAGCCCTCGAGGACGTCCATGCTGACGATGCGCCATACGATCTGGAGACTTACCAGGCGTACCGACAGTGGTTCACCTCTCGCACACGTGTGCGCCTGGTACGCGTCGACCCAGATCCTCCCAGGCACGTCCCCGGCCCAGGAGACACGTATCCCGCCCATACGGACGCGGCTCTGCACGCTGCGGTACGTTGTATCCGATATACGTTTAACCATTTCAAATCGGTGCTATCTAATTTGCGATGTATTTTCCAGACTGACATGCTAGGCCGCTTCTACGAGGAGTCGTCGAGGATGCTCTCGCGATTGACCAGCGGCCGGCGGGTGACCAGAGCGGACGTTGCCAGCCTGCTCGGTAGGTTCCGAGACGACTCTGCACGAGCGCTGGAGTTGGCTGGATCACCCCTGCCTCGTGGTGTGGTCCCCGACGCACCGCTCGCGCCACGGAGGGGACCTGCGGCTGGTGCAGGCTTCGACACCGGAGCTGCTTCTTCTTCACAGCACGGTGGAGGTGCAGGCTTCCACACTGGAGGTGCCGCAGGTGTGTGTTTTTTCATGTTTTGCATTCACTTTTCATGCTTTGCACTCACCAAGTCACTGGTCTTAACATTTCTTCCCTTTCGTGCAGCTGCTGGAGGTCCTGCAGGTGTCAGCGCACCGTGGTTGCCGACTGCTCCTGATGACTACGACGGGCGGGGTGATGATCTTGACGACTACGAGGACGACACCGTGTGGAGGTACCTCGTTGATCCA
The DNA here is from genome assembly GCA_036346355.1 of Rhipidocladum racemiflorum. Taxonomy (NCBI): domain Eukaryota; kingdom Viridiplantae; phylum Streptophyta; class Magnoliopsida; order Poales; family Poaceae; genus Rhipidocladum; species Rhipidocladum racemiflorum. Next base: position 4,090,942 of record CM070582.1, read on the forward strand.
CCCCCAGTTCAGCTTGGTACCGCATGCCAGAGTGGGCGCCACGACCGACGCAGCCTGGTCGCCGCGATGGGTGCCGCCACCTCCACCGACCCAGCCGGGTCGTCGCGATGGGTGCCGCCACCTCCACCGACCAGTGGTTCGTCGCGATGGGTGCCGCCACCTCCACCGACCCGCAGATGGGTGTCGCCACCTCGGCGACCCACGCGATGGTGGTGTCGCCACTGCGGCGACCGGCCTCGGTCGTCACAGCTTGGTGTCGCCACCTCCAAATGACCCACCTGGTCGTTGGTGCCGCCACCTCCACCGACGCAGTTGCACCGACGCGACACCAGACACCCCCACCACCACCGGTGCAGGTGACCCGCTGGTACGCCACACCTCCAAATGAGACCACAGAGGGCCCACCAGAGCCGACCTGACGTACTCCCGAGGTCGAGATCCGGAGGAGGACTACACACCAAATGAGGAGGCGACGCGAAGAGGGGCCGGCACTAGTTTCTTTTATTTTTCAGTGTTTGTAATTTTTTTGTTTATTTTGGTTGGCAGTTTCGATTAGGGCGGTGATTGATGGTACTATGTTATGTAATACCATCTATTTTGTGTACTTTATCATATTACGTGGTTCATTACATATTTCTGTCCGCTTTTCCAGCTTTTGTCATATCATCTTTTTCAGCTTTTGTTATATGACCTTTTGAAGCTTTTGTCATATCACCTTTACTTTTTTGTCGATTTCCTCGTTTGAGCGCGAGAGAATACAGGATGCGAACATCGGGGACCCAGCACAGCAGCAACGGGCCGCTGAAAATCGTTAGGGTTGTTGGGCGTTGTCGTGCGCGAGTATAATACTTAGGGTTGTTGGGCGTTGAGAATTTATATGCGAAGAGAGTTGTAACTGAGATATTTTTACAAAATATGGTAGTCCGTATACCAAATAGCAAACCTGGTACCTCTGGCCAAAAAAATAACTTCCAACATGCATTTCTACGGGCCGCCGAAAATCCTTCATCGTTAGGGTTCGTGCGCGAATGTAATACTTAGGGTAGTTGGGCGTTGAGAGTTCAAATGCGAAAAGAGTTGTAACTGAGATATTTTACAGAATATGGCAAATTGTATACCAAATAGCAAATCTGGTACCTCCGGCCCAATAAATAACTTCCAACATGCATTTCTACGGGCCGCCGAAAAACCTTCATCGTTAGGTTTGGTGCACGAATGTAATACTTAGGGTTGTTGGGCGTTGAGAGTTTAAATGCGAATAGAGTTGTAATCGAGATATTTTTACAGAATATGGTAGTCCGTGATACCAAATAGCAAATCTGGTACCTCCGGCCCAATAAATAACTTCCAACATGCATTTCTACGGGACGCCGAAAATCCTTCATCGTTAGGGTTCGTGCGCGAATGTAATACTTAGGGTAGTTGGGCGTTGAGAGTTCAAATGCGAAAAGAGTTGTAACTGAGATATTTTTACAGAATATGGCAGTCCGTATACCAAATAGCAAATCTGGTACCTCCGGCCCAATAAATAACTTCCAAAATGCATTTCTACGGGCCGCCGAAAAACCTTCATCGTTAGGTTTGGTGCACGAATGTAATACATAGGGTTGTTGGGCGTTGAGAGTTTAAATGTGAATAGAGTTGTAACTGAGATATTTTTACAGAATATGGTAGTCCGTATACCAAATAGCAAATCTGGTACCTCCGGCCCAATAAATAACTTCCAACATGCATTTCTACGGGACGCCGAAAAACCTTCATCGTTAGGGTTCGTGCACGAATGTAATACTTAGGGTTCGTGCGCGAATATAATATCTCGATTCTGACTCTCTTCGCATATAAATCCTCAACGCCCAATAACCCTAAGTTTTATAGTCGCAAGCACAAACCATGTAGTCATTTTCTTTCTGTTGAGCCATGAAAGCCGACCTAGATTGCATCCGCAAAGCTGTGTACTCCACTGCCATGACCCGTCGATGTCATCTGCAATGATGTGTACTCCACTGCCATGACCCGTCGATGTCATCTGTAAAGCTGTAAAAGCAGCATGCATCTGTCGATGTCAAGCACACGATTGCAAGGGAATCCGATGCTCTTGGATTTTTCTTTCTTGTCGGGGACGCGGAAATTAATTTCAAAATGAAAAAACCGCAACGGAAAGCCACGATTTTGCGATGTTATCGTTCAGCCAGGCCCCACCTCGCGCGCTAATGCTTCGCTTAACTGGTTGCCACCGCAGACCCCCTCGAAAGCGCAAACGCTGCCACGTGCCGATTTTCTGTCTTGGCCCCTCGCCCCGCACGATGATGTGCCGCCAGCTGTCTCGTTTCTACCTCGCTCCCTGCCTATAAATTGCAAGGCCGCCTGCACTTATATCAGGCAAAAGCGATACATTGCTCCGAGTTCATAAAGTTTGGATTGAGTTGAGAAAACCCAAAGCGCAAAGAGGAGAACTGGTAGTTTAGCTTTCCTTTTTTTCCAAGATTTTATTTCGGCGTCTTGTTCCACAGGTATTATTTACAAAAGTTATTTTGTACGGTGAGTCACATTGTTGTGTTCTTGGTTCAGTACACATTAATTTGTACTTTTTATGCTTCTTATTGATGTTTTTGCTTCGTGTAGACACCGACTTAAGTGTTCGTCCGTTCTGTGAAAGCCATGTCGAAGGCGTCGAGCTCAGTGGTTGCCAATGCAGGGCGGGTAATTTGCCCTAACTGCCATGTGGATGCTCAAACCTGCTACACTGCGCCAAATAACGGACGAGCGTTCTATAGATGCCCAAATTTCTTTGTACGTCTAAATGTATTTCGATATCTTCATATTTCGATGATTATTCTCTTGCTCCAGTTTTAAATAGCCATGCTCACACTGTCGTGTAGTCTACCGGATGCCAATATCAGCAGTGGGCAGACGGTATAAATACACCGACATCTTTAAACAGGACGCTTCCAATGGTAGAGCAGAGGACGGATCTTGCAGAACTTAACAGGCTAACAGATGCGAGAATTATCGCAAAGAGAGGGAGTTCGGCCTGAACAAAAAGAAAACCGTGAAGCGTATGATCGCTTACTTGAGCACGCCGTACAAGATAACCACGAAGCTGTAAGCCCTGATTTGGTTGTTCCTCTTGACGGCCCTAGCGTTGAAGACTACAAACGTGACCGTTGGGAGTTTTTTGAAGAAGAGGGTGTTGAATTCTATGATAGTGATGATTCTGAAAAGTTCTAAAGCCGCTCAACCTTGCATCCATTTGTATGTTAGTTCTTATTCACAAGAAATGCTGTTGTAGTTGTTCTCCCTATTGTACTTCGTAATATGAATGTCATGCTTCTTGGTAACTCAGATTTGTCATCAGATTTGTTGCACACCAAACAATACAAGGAAGAACGAATTTTCAATTTTTAAAAATTGCAGTGATTATTATAAACAAACAATGACAACAAAAACAAACAACAAACCGTAGCAAACGCACGCTTACCACTACAGTCATTATTATAAACAAACAATGATATTAGCACTTAGTCCATACAGCATGAGTTTTCTCATCCCATTCAGTTGTATTTTATAATCCAAGCAAAGACTGCCTGGTACGTCCTGTGAAAGCATTGCTGGCAAAGCCTGTAGGACATATCATGTCATAATCATGTCAGTCAGTTCCTGTCCGAAATGTCATGTCAAATGCATGTGTGCCAGATATTGCCTGAGTCGTCCCGTCAAAGCATAGCTGGCAAAGCTTTACTGGCACCTCCTCCAATATACAAAGCTGCGTGCATATGTCGATATCAAGCACAGGCAGAGCTGCAAAGGAATCCGATGCTCGCGGATTCCTTTTAAGCTTCAAGTCTGTCGCTCTATCTGGCTATTTAACCCCCTTCATGCCTTCACAGCGTTGCATCGACCAAACCACTGCTCCAATACAACAAAGAGAACCATCACCGCCAACCCAAACGAGCAAAGACCAATGGAGTTCCTCGCCCCAAGGCACAACGTTGTCGAAACAATCCTCGAAGGCACGGAGGTCCCCATGTGCCTGCGGGGATCCTTGCCGCTTCCGGCGATCTGAGACAACTCATACACTTACGGTATGAGGTAATCGGAGTCGCCGCAACCACGACTCCGAGCCAACGCTGGGGATGCGGATCTGGCGGAGAAGCCCTGTATGTTCATACTCACATTTGGTGCTGCTCCCAATTCATACGTGTTGTAACACCGTGTGATGTGACTAATTGCAGCCTCCAGCATGCGAGTTCATCCGATTCTACGACGCGAACAAACTCCCGAGATGGAGAGGAGGCGGAATCGGAGTACTCGCATCGAGAGGGCTATCGTGGAGCAAAGAAGTGGTGTGAGCAGGATGAGGAGGAGAAGCGCCAACAAAGATTTGGAACATATGCATGCACAGAGGAGGCCGAACGACAGCGCCATGCAAATGGAGAGGGAGACTGAGCGCGAGAGAAAGCGTGAGAGGGCAGCTAGGGCCAGAGCGGCAGGAGCTGAAAACTTGCGTAAGGGAAAATATCCTCGTTGCACTCAGTAAAGCCCAAGAGAAGGGCCCTTATTGCTGTTTCCTCTGCCTAAGGCATGTTATGTTTAGTCCCGTATACTCGGTAGAGTGTGCCGTACATGCCATTGTTGTTTAGCATTTCTAAGCCGTATGCAATTCAGTACATTCTTATTGCTCCCCATCTATCGGTACAGTGTACCGTACATATATTTCACATCTTTGAAGATAACTACACGAAGTCTTCAAAAAAAAATTACGAGTTGACCGGGAGTGAAGGGCCACCTAAAAACCAGAATATTGTATTTTCTCATGCTTGCATCGAAATGGCTTCTAAACTGACAGTTTTAAAACTGAAATTTGTTGCGACATTTATTTATGCAATTTGGAATAAAATATAATATATTTTAAAAAAAAATTTCATAAAAACTAACAAAAATATCAAAAATGGTATATGTCGCCCGTCCATAGGGCGACATCAATAATGTCGCCCGTCCATCGGGGGATTTTTAATCTGTCGCCTGTTGATCGGGCGACAGAAGCCTGTCGCTTCGTCTAGCAGGCGACAGTAAAACACGAGGTCTCGTCGCCCGTCCATCGGGCGACAGGCTTATATCGCCCGATGGACAGGCGACAGACGTATAAAAATGTAATTTCTTGCGAAAGACATTTATTTCTGCAATTCGGAATAAAATATAATATATTTAAAAAAAAAATTCGTTTTTTTGCCGTGTCGCCCCTATCAAGGCCTTTTTTACGGGCCTAGCGTAAACGGGTCTCGAAATCTCTTGTAGGCCGTGTCTCCCGTGTCAAGGCCCTATTGACGTTTGAGCAGGATCTCGGGATCATATATGACCAAATGGACTATGCACTATCAAGCTGTATGGTTTCTTCAGATTCTAGGACTCATTTATCCAGTCAGTCAGTGGTTGCGCTGCCGCAAGAACAGCCAATGACACCTTACCAAAGAGCTCTGCAAGAACTTATTGGAGCTGGTTTTAAAATCTACGATCCTGAATTTGAAACAGCTATGGAAGTTCTTCGAGACGATCATACGATGTATGCGTACAGTCTGGCCTGCCACTTCCATGGAAGATAAGATCCTCTTCCTGCAGCGAAGGTAAGTTGTACCATGCGGAAGTTTTTTTTGAGGAAAGTACCATGTGGAAGTAATGAAATGCTGCTTATTTTTTGTATTTTGGTGAAATATTGGGCAGGCCAAAAAAATAAAAGAGACACTAGTGATGCTGCTGCTCGATGTTGCTAAGGGTGAAGGGGGCAACATGGGAACTAATATTCCGTTCTATTCAAATATGTAATGTTTTTAGGATAATTTCTCTGTCATTGACATCCTCTCAGACTTGATTGTTAAGAACCGCACCGGTTCATATTTTCTGTTGTATGTTGTGCTTTCTGTTTTATCCATTCCTAGTTGGAACATTTTGCTCTGATCGGTTGAACATTTTGGTTTCAAAGGCTTCAAGCCCAACAAATCATCACCCTGGCGAGACAGATCTGATCAGCCATTTTCTTGATAATGCTGATCGCTTCATCCTAAAGTCGCTCGTGCATCTTTCATGTGCTTATATTATATCGAGCTCCTATGAAGCCAATTTTTCACCGTTGTCTTTCGTGAGAAAAAAAAAAAAGAAGGACGAAGCACAGTTTCACCGTAGGTCACAGCCACGCACAGTTTCATCTTATGCAATCTTTCAATCTATCAGGCAGATTTGCCTTGTTTGTTGGGTGACCTACAAGGTAAGCAATAACTGAGGACTTGTACTGCTTCGACCATTCATGCTGCGCCTGTAAATTAAAAAAAAGAAGGACAAAGCAGGTTATGGACAGTATCTTTTGCACTTTACAGAAGGTTAAAAGGGGGGCAATACACTAACCAAGAGTTTCTCGAAGTTTTTCATGTCGCCATGATGTGCACTGAATTTCTCAAGAAAATACATCAACATTAATTCACTGTCATCAGATTTGAAAGCGGGATTGAACTTTGCCATCCTGATGCGTATGTTCTTTGTGTCGTAGCCATTTTCTTCTGAAACCTCACCCACCATACTAATGATAGTTTTAGCATAGCCAAACAATTGATCGAAGTTTAATTCTGAATACATGCATCGTATAGCTATGACCTGGGTTGGCAGAATAAAACAATACCCATACCATTTTCCAGACTTGCAGATGGGCAAAAATATCTACAAAAACAAACATGTAACAAATCTTGGTTTTGGGAAATTTCATTGTTTAAAAAAAAATCTGAGTGTATTAGAATGCTGCACTACTTACATGTTTCATGCTCGGTTCCCCTTTTTTTTCCTTTGGTATCTTCGAGTGCAGCTGCCATACTTGTCACCATTTCTTTCTCCATGTCTTTGCAGTCCTGCAATCAGGGCAAATCAATAAGTGCATGTTATTTTGCTATCAGACCATTCTTTTAACTGTCAATTGTCAATTGTCACCATTTCTTTATCTGTGTCCAAAGTTTCTGGATAAAGCCGAGCATATTGGCTCTGGCGGACAGGTTTGTTCATCGCCACATTTTCATTGGCAGGCAACTCCTTTAGACTGCCTGAGGCATCTTCCTTATCTTTCTCCCCCTGTGAGACATCTGCCTCTGTGCTCAAACTTGCCAGATCAACACTCTTAGCAGCTTCCTCTGTTGAGGCATATGTCTTCTCAGCATTCTCAATAACCTTGGGGGCATCTTCACATGTGTGGATTTCCTCTACTGAGGCATCTGTCTTCTCAGTTTTCTCCATGTCACCGTCATCCTCATCTTCACTGATGACAATCTTGTTAAGGGCTTTTTTTGTCAGGGTGGGTTTTGTTGTCAGGGTGGTAAATGAGCTCCGCTGCAAGTTTTTTGCGCAACGCCGACACCTTGCCCTGCAATTTTAAGGCACAAGTGAGTAGTTCTTGGATTTGCAAAAATGAAAGAACTGTTGTTCTTACTTGAAAGCCAAAGCATTTACCTTGTCAATGTTTTTTATCCCAGGTTCTCCAAATTCTTGAATGTAAAGTAGGACATGGTATCCACAATCATAGCTGCAACAATCATTCGATGTCAGCAATGTCTTAACGATTCATAGAAATTAAGAGCTAGACGGTTCAAAAAGAATTACCTGTTCTTTTGTTCATTGACCTTTGTTATCTTTTCACGGAACTTGGAGATATCAATCTTGACTTTTCTAAGCAAATATTCACGCAGATTATCTATCACTCTCTTTCTCACATCATGATTGCGATCTTCCATGGAGTCAAGAATATAGTACTTCCCTTCTTCTAGGGAAACCACAACTAAGGACCAATGAAACGAATCAAGTATGTATAGTGACCAAAACTCGAAAAGACCCAACACAACCGACAATAGGAACAGTGATCCGACAAATTTAAACGCCGAGTTCAACAAACGATACAAAGTTCAGCAAAGTATCAGAAGAAACAGCAGAGGAGGATAAAGAGGATAGAGGTTCAGGGAAGAACAAGGGAAAAAGTAGATATGACAATATTTCTTTCTTGTCTTCCAAACCAGACGCACCCAGTTTATATACTTCTAACACCTAGAGCTTTTCCTTCAGTTTCTCCCGTCCTCAATATCTTCGTGCGCTGAAAGCGTCTTCTCGCCAGGCGCTTCCACTTGGACGTTTGGCCGTTGCTGATTCCCGCCCTCAGCGACTCTCTGTTCCACCATTCGCATCGCACCTGACATCACCCTCCCCAGCAGAATCTGCTTGTCCCCAAGCAGGTGAATCAGGAAATCGCTGACGAACCACATAGAAATCCTCCCAAGTAGCTAATTCAGCTGGAATACATGACCATTTGACCAATACTTGAGGAGTAGCAGAACGACCTTTTTTAACTAAGCGCCGCTCCAACACCTCTTCAGGAAAAACAGAGTCCATTGTTAAGTCTGCGATAGATGGCAGTGAGTGAAACACCGGTGTATAGTCTGGCACAAACGCTTTGAGCTGAGAAACATGAAAAACCGGATGCACTTGACTCCCAGGGGGTAATTCTAATTTATATGCTGCTGCCCCAATTCGCTCGATCACTCTGTAAGGCCCGAAATATTTAAATGCCAGCTTGGGAAATGGTCGATTCACCACCGATGACTGTGCATAAGGTTGTAACTTCAAATAGACTTGCTCCCCCAACTGAAATTGACGGTCTGACCGGTGTTTATCAGCTTGAACCTTCATACGGTTTTGAGCTGTGTGCAACTGACTCCTAAGCAAAGCACCCTGATGAAGCCGTTCATGCAACAACTCTTCTGCCGGTGAAGTATTGGTAGAGACAATAGTGGGCATCGTTCCATAATGAGGTTCCGATCCATACAATGCTTTGAAAGGCGAGCACCCCAACGAAGTATGAAAGCAAGTGTTATACCAGAACTCGGCCATTGCCAACCATCGTCGCCATGTGCGTGGAGAAGAGTACACTGAGCAACGCAAGTACATCTCCAGACATTGATTTACTCTCTCACTTTGGCCGTCCGTCTGGGGATGATAAGCAGTGCTAAGTAGCAATTTGGTACCCCATGCTGTGAATAACTCCTTCCAAAACCGGCTAGTAAATATCTTGTCTCTATCTGACACAATGGAATGAGGGATTCCGTGAAGTTTAACCACATTGTCCAGAAAAAGCCTGGCAACCTCCACTGCCGTAAAGGGATGTTTAAGAGCCACAAAATGAGCATATTTAGAAAACCTATCCACCACCACCATAATTGTATCAAACCCATCCGAACGAGGTAACCCCTCAATGAAGTCCATTGTTACTTCTCTCCATGCACCGTCAGGTATAGGCAACGGTTGTAAAAGACCTGCTGTCTTACAGTTTTCATGCTTGGCCTGTTGGCATACAACACACTGTTTGATGTAAGTGGTCACCTCAGACTTTAATCCAGCCCAAACAAACAGTTTCTTCACACGCTGATAAGTAGCAGATACTCCGGAATGACCCCCAAAAGCACTGGAATGAAATTCATGAATGAGCTTCGTTTTCAATGCTGAATTTGCGCCCACCCAAATTCGGCCGTGTTGTTTGATGATTCCCTGACAGAGGGCAAAACCATTTTCATCTGGACTGTTGTCGGGACCCCGAATTTGCAAATCCGGACCCTCTGTGTATTCAACACTAGTCCAGGAACACGCTAGTGCACACAGTCTTAACATCGATAAATATCACAATCATACCATTCGATACTAATAAAGTACTTTTATTTAATTAAGCAAACTGGTTACTTGACCTTATAGCCAAGTCACAATGCAATATTCGCAGGGCGATACTTATTAAGAGAGAAATAGTAATAGCAGCGGAAAATCAATTAACTTCGTGGCGCCATCCAGTATACCACAGGCAACTGACTGGGCTCGCTCCCTAAGTAGACGGTTCCTCTTGGAGCTCCTCCTCCAAAGCTGGTGTAGTCTCCTCTTCAACTGGTATTGTATGGTGGCAAGGGTGAGTACTTAGTACTCAGCAAGTCATGCACAGAATGCAGCTAATATACTACATGCATGACTTAATACAAAGGAATAGCTCAAGGTATATTTGCAGTAAACAGCATTTGACAAGTAGTATAAGTAGATTCGAAAGCAGTAGAAACAAGTAAAGCGTAGATAACTTTTCAAGAAGTTTAGTAAACATCTTTCCCATCCTAATCCACATTTCCAACATCATTATTAATCCAGCCCAACCTTTCAAGTCCAAGTTATTTTTGAGAAAATCTAACCCTTGACTGTAATTCCCGAGCGATGTCCAATACCGCGGACACGGCTATTCGAATAGATTCTACACTCTGCAGAGGTTATGCACTTTACCCACAAGATACAGTCAAACACCACAAAGGCGAGTTCCCGTAACAAAGTCTTTCGGAAACTTCTAACAATACAAGTGGTCCTCCCCGGTTATTGCACACTAACCCTTCCCTTAGCTAAGGCGAAGTTTAGGCCAATCAACCGTTAGATGGGTACCTGGCCTCAGCCCCGGTACGCTCCCCCGTACAACTTACACAAAGGGTGTAGTTGACCTCCTGAGGTCCCACAGGTACGTTATTAGCAACTTAGTCAACTAGGTCCGTCCCATTACAGACATGTGGTTGCACGTTAGACCCAGTTCAAAGGCTTGCAAGGTTAAGTCCTTAGGGTGACCAGGGCAAGACTACCCGAAGAACCAAATCAACATCCCCAATGCCACAACTGGCCCACCTGATTACTCTTGCCACATGCCCCGGTCGAAAACTATTTATCAAACCCCAGTTGATTACCATGCACCACGTGCCATCAACATCACATGATACCTTTCCAAAACAGGTTCAATATATCATTAAGTCGATATTAGCATTTGATTGTCCAAAATCATGTCATGAGCACGAAAGTGTGTCTAAGCAAAGATACTACAACGGTCTAAAACCCATGTTGGCAATCTAATAATGTCCAACTAGTAATCCACAACTAGGGTGACAAGGGGTCATGGCACATACTTAGATAATCAAGGTGTCATACAAAGAAATTGGTATTTATCTAATCCCCATATTTAAATAAAGTATTTTCTAATTGAACTAGCATGCAATAGGTTAAATCAAAATAGATTTCAAAATAGGATCAACATGGTCAAAGCACAACTTGCCTTCAAAAAGTACTTGTTCTTGGTCTTGAGTTGGATCCTGAGTTAATACTTCTCCTTTGAATCCTTCCGGCACTTCAACGTCTACTCGTAAAACGTGCAAATAGCAAATACACGAATAAACAATAGGCAAAAAGTGTCCAAACATCCAAATAAAATCCATAAACAGAGAGAACATAATTTTATGAGTTTTTAGAAACTGGAATCGTCAAATTTGGAGTTAAAATGCAAAAGTTATGATTATTTAAAGTTTAAATAATCAATTAAATAATTTTACAGAGAAAAACTTTAGTCCAAAAATTAATTAAAATTCATATTTAGGTAGGTCTCAATTTTATACAAATTTAGAAATTTGAATCACTCAAATCGGAGTTGAAACGCAAAAGTTATAAGCATTTGAAGTTTGAATCAAATCTGAAATCATTATTTCGAATTAATAATTCATTTTATTTTTCGGAAATTAATTATTGCGTCAGCAATGACACGTGGCAGCTTCTGATTGGCCTGACGTCGGTAGGTCCATGGGCGTGGTCCACGCCGGCTCGGTCCACCGTGGACACGGTCCCACGAATCCGCGTGTCGCTGACATGTGGGTCCGCCTCGGGTGACGTCACTGCTGACGTCAGCGGGGCTCAGCCCACGGTGCTGACAGGTGGGTCCCATGGGTGACGTCATTGCTGACGTCAGCGCTATGGGACGACGGCCCGACATCTTGAGCGTAAGTGGCGTCGCTGTGGCGTCATGGTGCGATTACTGGCGTGACATGCGGGCTGGCGTGTCGGCGTCAGCGTCTGGCGCTGACGCGTCGGTCCAACTTCCCGACACGTGGCGCCAATCTCGCCGTTGGTTTGAAAATCAACGCGGCGGATTGGATCTAGTGTTGATGCGTTTGGGTTAACGCATTGATTTCGGACCGTTGGATCTAGATCAGCGGTCGGGATTGGATCTCGGAGTTCAAAGCGAGATCTCACGGTGGGGTGACGTGGCGAGATCTCAGCCGCGGCGATCTTGATCGGACGGCCGACGAGCTCGCGAGGCGGCGATGGCACGCGGCGCGGCGAAGCGGCGGAATTGAGGACGACGACACTTGATGCGGCGTTTGGGGGCTCCTCCGCGACGTGGGTGGTTCCGGTTGGTGCGCCTCGCCCTGGGGTTCTAGATCTGCGTGCTCGTGTGGCGGCGAGGCGGCTCAACGGGCGGCGAACGCGTGCACAAACCGGAACGCCGCAAGCCCAACTACGGCGAAGCTATTGCGGCGCGTCGGTGAGCTACGAGCGGCGGCGGCTAGGGCAATGGGTGCGCACGGGAACGGCCAACCTCGGGCGTGACCCGGGCTTTAAATAGCCTCGGCCCGCGCTTAGGGCGGAAACCTAGTTCTCCACGGCAAGCGGCGTGGCGGAGTCCGGCCGGACTCGGGCGGAGACGACGACGGACAGCCGCCCACGTGGCACGATCAGCGCCACGATGCTAAGGATCGGATCCGGCCGGATTCGATCGGGCGACGGAAATCGGCCGTTGGATCTTGATCCAACGGTTGGGATCGATTAGATTTTAGAGCTGGTTCGGTCGAATCACGTGGCTCGGGTCGGACTCGAGTCCGACTCGGGTTCCGACTCGGTCGGATGAATAGTACTTGACCCGACTTGATTTTCCAGCGATTTAATAATTAAAATAATTTCCAGTAATTCATTTCAGTCAGTAAAAATAGCAAAAGACTCGTAAAAATTCTAAAAATTACGAAAATATTTTAGATCATTTTGGACTCAAATAAAATATTTCCAACAAAATTTTATTTGCAAAATTAAATTCTTTAATTATTTCAAAATGGAATAAATGCAAATAAATTCCAAATAAATCCAAATAAATTCCAGAAAATTCCAAAAATCCACCAAAGTGCCAAATCACACATGAATTTAGGAAAAGCAAAATTTTGGGGTGTTACAACTGTGAATAGCCAATGGCGACAATAATTGTTGTGCCTTCATATCGGTCACATACGAATTCATGACTTCCTGAATCCATAATGGCTGAATACGAGATACAGCTTGTATTGCCATCAAGTGTCCAACACGGGATAATGCGTTAGCTGCCCGATTTGTTGCCCCTTGCTTATACTGGATCCGAAACTGCAATCCCATCAATTTAACCATGGCTTTACGCTGCAAATCGGACACGAGTTGTTGATCATTCAAATAGCAGAGGCTGCGATGATCCGTGTTAATTATGAACTCATCTCTCTGTAAGTACTGACGCCATTTATCCACTGCCATCAATACTGCCAAGAATTCCTTTTCATACACATCCAACGTTTGATGCTTGATACTTAAAGCTTTGCTGAGAAATGCAATCGGATGGCCGTTTTGCATCAATACCGCTCCAATACCGACTTCACAGGCGTCCGTCTCAATTATGAAAGTCTGCTGGAAATCCGGCATGGCCAAGACTGGTGTCTGCGACATTGCTTGCTTCAGTTTATCAAAAGCAACAGAGGCTGACTCCTCCCAAGAAAAAGCCTTCTTCTTCAGCAATTGAGTTAAAGGTTTCGCAATTGTACCATAATTGCGCACAAATTTCCTATAGTATCCCGTTAAACCAAGAAATCCCCGTAATTCCGACACATTGGTTGGTTGTGGCCATGTAACCATCGCTTGTGTCTTCTCGGGATCTGTAGCCACCCCTTTGTCAGATATAATATGTCCCAAATAAGAAATGGATGATTGGGCAAAAGCACATTTAGACTGTTTCACAAACAAGCGATGCTGTTGTAAAAGTGCCAATATCTTGTCTAAATGGGCCACATGAGACTCCAAATCAGGGCTATATATCAAGATGTCATCGATAAAGACTAACACAAATCTCCTCAAGTATGGAGCCAATATAGAATTCATCAAACACTGAAAGGTCGCCGGCGCATTTGTTAAGCCAAATGGCATAACACAAAAGTGAAAATTCCCATGATGAGTTTTAAAAGCCGTTTTCTCCACATCTTTTTCTGCCATTCGAATCTGATGGTACCCTGCCCGTAAATCCAACTTAGAGAAGAACTTAGTACCGGCGAGCTCATCCAATAACTCGTCCACCACCGGCATGGGAAATTTATTTTTGATAGTCAGACTATTCAATTTTCTATAATCAATGCAAAATCTCCAACTCCCATCTTTCTTTTGCACCAAAAGAACCGGAGACGCGAACGGACTGACACTCGGCTGAATTAACCCTTGGTTCAGCATTTCAGCGACTTGACGTTCTATTTCATCTTTGTGCATCGGTGAATAGCGATAGGGCCGGCTATTCACTGGTACCGCGTCCGGAACCAATGCTATAGTATGATCATATGCCCTTGAAGGTGGTAATTGCTGCGGTTCATGAAATACCTCCGCATACCTCTCAAGCACTGACTGAATTTGCTGCGGAATACTATCCGTTGTCTGAATTGCTACAGTTGTGTGAAATAATGCCAGCGCCCAGATTTCATTTCCGCAATGCCATTTACTCAACTGATGCAGACACATTTCTGATATAACAGGATCGGTTTTAGTGCATAAACCTTGCAGCTTAATGACTCGATCGCGATACATAAACTCGAGGGTCTTGTTTTTCCAGTGACATGTCATCGGACTATGCAATTGAAGCCAATCCATACCAAGCACAGCATCATAAGCACCCAGTTCTAGTACTCGCATATCCGTGCAGAATGTATGCCCTTGCACCCACCATTCCAACTGCTGAACCCACTGTGTGCATTGTAACGACTCTCCATTAGCCAATTGTACTTGTACCGGTGATAAACATTGAACTGACAAATTTGTGCGGGCAAGAAAAGTAGCATTGATAAAGCTATGAGAGCTGCCCGAGTCCACTAGTACCAGCATCAACTGATTTCCTACCATTGCGCGAAGGCGTACTGTATTAGTATCTTCTGTCCCAGTGAGGGCATGAAGAGAGAGTTTATACTGCTCTTGTTCAAATTCCCGATCCATATCTTCCAATAACTGCAACACTTCATCACTTAGTCGATCCGGTGTCAATGTATTGTCCATCTCCATCGCATGTATCTGAACTGGAGGTTGTTGCTTGCACTGATGATCCCGGTCGTATTTTTCTCCACATTTGAAACACAGACCGCGAGCGCGACGATAGTCTCTCAATTGACGAGCTCGGCCTAAATCATCATTTCCTCCTTTCATTTGCCCAGTTATACCCTCATTTCGATATACCCCTGAAGCACGAACACCTCCTGAACTCTTCCAAGGTTTGTGTTTCAGCTTTTCCCATTTCTCCTCCTGGATCCGTGCTAGCACCCCCGCTTTCTGTACTGATTCCGGTAACTGAAGTTCAACCTCATAACGTAGCTCCTCCTTCAATCTCATAATAAATTGATGCACAAAGAAATCCTCAGTACATGACTTGGTGTAGGCTTTAACTTTATACATTGCCAATTCAAATGCAATCTGGTACTCCTCGACCGAACCCACTTGCTTAAGCTGAATCAAGTCTCTGATGAACCGACGACTATCATAGATCCCAAACTCTGCCTCCACGGCTAACATAAAGTTTTCCCAATTGCCAAGTACTCGATCTGCTTGATATGCTTGTAACCACAAGGCTGCATTACCCTCCATATGCATAGCCGCCGCTGTCACCCACAAGGAATCATCAATGTTGTACATCTTGAAATATCGAATGCAACGATCCTTCCAAATGCGAGGTTCTGTACCCTCAAATTTGGGAAACAACATTTTTGGAAGTGGTGTTTTCCGTTCTGTCAGCCCCATCTCCGATCCCATCCGATGTGATCTGCTATTGGAACAAGAGTTCATCAAAGGCGGTAAAGTACACTTCCCTAACAAGCCTGCTGTCTGTGCTGTCAAAGTACCCCCATGTGTGACACCCGGAATTTCTCTAGGCCGCGGTGTCACAAAATCAGCCTCCTCACCAGAACGTTCCACCGCCGATGCCCCAAGAACTTGATTCAGGGTCTGAGTTGTCTTTTGAAACTGTTCCATCAAACCCAAAATCACCGTTCGGTGCTCCTCCACCTGGGACTGGAGAGCCGGTATCGATTCGATAGGTTTAATCTTCTCAACTATAAAATCCAAACTCGCCTTCATGGATTCCCAGCGACCATTCATTTGAGCCCATCTCATCTCATCATTTCCAGCGGTCTCTTCCATCGCTTCCAATAGCAGCTTCGTCTGCACGGATGGCTTGGTAGGCGCCGTGGCGAAAAATCGGACAACCCAACCAAATCGGAACTTACGCAACCCAACCAAAGAGAGATCGGATTCTTCTAGGTCGATCTTTGGGATTTTACGGGTTGATCAGAAGAAAGAAAAAAATTTTCCCCAACTTGGTGCTGGCTCTGATACCAAATATAGTGACCAAAACTCGAAAAGACCCAACACAACCGACAATAGGAACAGTGATCCGACAAATTTAAACGCCGAGTTCAACAAACGATACAAAGTTCAGCAAAGTATCAGAAGAAACAACAGAGGAGGATAAAGAGGATAGAGGTTCAGGGAAGAACAAGGGAAAAAGTAGATATGACAATATTTCTTTCTTGTCTTCCAAACCAGACGCACCCAGTTTATATACTTCTAACACCTAGAGCTTTTCCTTCAGTTTCTCCCGTCCTCAATATCTTCGTGCGCTGAAAGCGTCTTCTCGCCAGGCGCTTCCACTTGGACGTTTGGCCGTTGCTGATTCCCGCCCTCAGCGACTCTCTGTTCCACCATTCGCATCGCACCTGACAGTATGGGGATAAATATCTGGAAAAAAAAATCTATTGTCAAACTCATGGACCCAGTAATATATAAAAAACAAAATGTAAAAATGCACAAACCAGATCCTCTTTAAGCTCTCTGTCCAGATGACCAGTTCCAAGTCGGATCATCCAATTGTCTCTAGAATAAAATCAAAGAGTTCGTGGTCGTGGATAAAGAAATCACAACAATAAAGAAATCACAACATGAAAAATATCATTAGTACTTACATAAGCCAACCGGGTAAGGTACATTTTATCCTCCCATCCTTTTGCCAACAATTCTAGTTGTAAATACAGCAAATCTACACTCATATAGCCTTTTGGCTTCAGAGAATCCACGAATTTATCTTCACTTATCCTACAGTCATAAATGTCCACAACCACCTCATCCCTTGTTCTGTCTAAGACATGTTTCTTATACACAATGTCCACCTCATCCATTGCCTTGCCGTGATTCCTCAAAAGTTCAAGGTTAGGAAATTTGCAATAGAGTTAGGAAATTTGCAATAGAGTGAGACGACCTCCATCTCTTCTTAGTAGCAGCTCTCTGTCTTGACTTGTTCTTGGGCTTGTTTCTTGCTCACCATCTTTGAATTGGCTCAAATTGGGATGCTTTTGGGTGCCATGAGGATGGAGGGTAGGAAGGGGTTGATGGTGATGGGGAGGGAGAGGGAGAGGGATAAGTTCCCGGTCGGCATGCGGGTCATCGCTGTCGACGATGACCCGGTGTGCCTCATGGTTCTTGAGACCCTCCTTCGGCACTACCAGTATCATGGTCAGTAGGTGCACTTCATTGTTTTATATTACCTGCAGCAGATTGTACTTTCACTTATCAGTTATCTATACTTAGATATTGCAATTGCTGAATTGTTCAATTCTGCATGTTAAGGTCATTCTTATTTATGCTGATGCTTGCACTGTGCTATATAGTGAATTAGTAATTACTATCGCTTAAATGCTTTCTGTAGCTGCAAGAGTTGCCACATGTAAAAAAATTCTTCCTTTCATGATCTGACATGAATATTACTGCCAGATATTTTACAGATGTTTGGTAGTATAATTACTTCTGAATTTGATAGTACAGTTTAGAACATCTGGATGTGTTAACGGTCCTATAATTCAATGCAATACGTAATTATGTATGCATTTCTTTGTATTGCTTCAACAATTTTTAACTAATAAGAGCAACTTCTGCTGCCTTAACAGTAACAACAACGAACCAGGCTACTACTGCACTGAAGCTATTAAGGGAGAACAAAGACATGTTTGATCTGGTTATCAGTGACGTACATATGCCTGACATGGACGGCTTTAAGCTCCTTGAGCTTGTGGGGCTAGAAACATGCCTGACATACAGCAACTCACTTATGCTATGTCCTTTATCTTACTGTTGATGCAGAAGCTGTACCAAAAAGAATACTTGAGCTCATGGATGTGGAGAAACTCTCCAGGGAAAATGTTGCGAGTCATCTACAGGTATGGCCATATGGCATTTACTTCCAGCATTAATTATTTAAGCGCCCTATGCATAGAAACAAAAGCTTTTTCAGAATTCTTACTAACATTGGCTGCCAAGTGGACCTATTTTCCCGGGTCAAACTAAGAGGGCCACCTGTCAGCTACTGTTCATAAGATTTTTGTTGAAAATATTCTTATGCATTGTCTTTTTTTGGCCTTATATTTAGTATTAATACAGCTAAGAGTTGCAGAGCAGAGCTTAGTTTTGTATGTTCCAGTTTCATGGTGTTTGTCCAAAATGAATCGAATAATGTAGTTCCATTCCATCAATTCTCTTTCACGTTTCTGTGCTATTGCATTGTTCAGTTGGTTTGGAGCAAGTCATATATAAGAGACATGCAACTCCAATTTTACTGAATCATTCAGAAACCCTGAACATGGAGACATCTCATAAATAGTAGCTTGCTCATTCTTCCCCCAATCAAGTTGATTTGTAGATTAAAGCTAAACTAGTTAAGTTCCATTATAAAATTTCCAAAATGACTATGTAAACTGCTAAACAAGTTTACTGTTAGTATTTTGCTACATTGTTTCACTTTTACAAATTGGCTAAAATAAAGACACTGGCACCACCCTGCATTAGTCCAGACTACATAATCTATTTATGTAAACCCTGTTGTACACCTTTCCGTTAAAAGGTTGAAGAAAATTGCTCAGATTGTTTTTCCTGTAGTGTTTGCATGTACCTGTTTGGCAAGAATATCCATGCCAAATCAGGAGGTAGTTATCTTACGATTGTATATATATCATGCATGGAAGTTGGAACATATGTAATTGTGATTTGCTGATTACAGACATGCAATGTCTAATCAGTCGACTTTATATTCCATGCAGAAGTACAGGCTCTACCTCAAAGGACCAAGTGCTGTGGCATCACAGCAAGCTAGCATTGCTGCTTCTTGCTGAAACTGGGAGATGTTCAAAATACTTGCAGTTTGGAATTGCAAGCAATTCTAGACATAACACGGATGGAATGAAACAAGACCATATACATAACCAAAGATTGAACAATGGAAGTTTTAACTATAATGTTGGTGCCAGTGTGACTGGACAGACGGATACAATCGTGCCATCACTTGTTCCACAAATGAATATTGACACATTAACATCAGAAGATAAACGGAAGCAGAAGAACATGTATGATTTGGGTGTTTCAAAGCTGCAGGGTGGGTTTAATTCTAGTAGCTGCAATTTTGATGGCCTTCTCAATTCCATAATCAAAGTGGTAAGAACCTCAAGTGTACTAATTTGTTATTTCCTTATTTATAAAATTCCACAACTTATCTACATGAATATCGTATCCCTTCTTTGGTGTGTCGATTCTGTATTAATATTAGGGCTGGTGTGCTTAAAATTTATTCTCTAGTCTTTACCACTTAATTTAACAAATTTCAAATTGGTTCCCTAACTTCATACCTTTGTGTAATGTGAACTTCATACATTTCTAGTGCCAAATCACTTAGTACTAAGTGCTAACACACACCTAATTTTTATGCAACCACACGCCTTGAATATTTGACTCTCAGAATGTAAACAAGTGAGTTAATTGCACTGTCAGGTTGAATTTTAGAATAAATATATACTATTTGATATATTGGCTGACATGGATAAGTTCCTCAAGAGATTGAGTTCATCCAGCCTGTCAATCATCAACTTTAGCTTGCAAGCCTTCAAAATCGTTGCCACTTAGCTAAGCTCGGTAAACCTATACTTCCTAGAATTACAATAGTGATTTGCTGAAGGCTGGTTCTAATTCCAATGCAGGAGAAGGACAATGTGTCGTTCACGGATAGTGAGCTGGGGTGTGACTTTTTTCCACTTGGTGCCTGCATATGAGAGCTATTATTTATAGAATAGTCCTCTAGAGACGAGAGGAGATTATACGGTATATTGTTTAGGGCATTCGTCAGTTATGCTGCCTGATATGCTAGCTAGGGATAATGGCTTGTAATCTGTATTTTCTTTCTCATGTAGTGTAGTGATTATGGTTAGATCAAGACAAGAAGCAAATATAATGTAGGATCGATATATACTAGTATAGCAATCAGAGGGGGGTAAATGATTGCGCGCAAGCTAAAATCAAATTTTTGATCTACTAAAAATTCACCCCAATTCGGAATCAAATAATTGCTTCGTATTCAACAAAACAGAGTATATGCATTCGGTAAATCGTAAATTCCTGGAGATCCAGCCGTCGGATTGACCTGAAATTTGAACACAAGAAACTATATACCTAATAAAAAAAATTAGCTCGATCGGACCAACAGATCAAAAGTTATGAACTCCGCAAGCTTGCTGTGACAGATTATGACGAGAATTGATCTAACCTTAATTCTCAAAGATCCAACAATCGATTGATGTGAAATTTAAACTATAGAAATTAGATTCAATTTAGAAACTAACCCAATAAGAATCGGCTCAATCGGATCTACAGATCGAAAGTTATAAGCTTCGCAAGTTGATTGTATTAATAATGACAAGAATTGATTAAACCATAATTTCATGATTAAACAAAATATACAAAAGATTAACCAACAAAACTTTGAGGAACACTAAATTAATGCCCTAGAAAAGTTTTGAATGGATCAAATCAAGATTAAACTTGTTGAATCAAGAGAGACAATGAATCAATCTACTAAACTGAAAATCGAGCAACCAAAATCAGAAAATCAGTACCGTAGCAAATCACACATGAACAGTGATTCGTATTTTACTATAGCAAAGTAATGTAGCGCACGATTACTGTAGCTGATTGAGAAGATTTCCGTCCATGCGTTCGGCTAGCTGAGGAAAATCTGATTTTCTATTTCTTCTTTGTCTGGTTATAGCACTCAAACAAAAGAGTACAATCCCTCAGCAAAAAAACTACCCAATAAACAGGAGACAATCCCTCCTATTTATAAAAAGTAAACCCTAGAAGAGTTCGCATGCATGTCCACTTAGCCCAACATGGCCCAATACATGCAAACTACCCCAAACGATTACAACTGCACGTGTACGGCCCATGCCACCTGCTGCACTCACGTGACTCACTAGACTTCATGTGCACCGTTCTCTAGCCTGAACGTCCCGCATGACATCCTCGACCACTAGGACCTCAATTCCTCCCTGAACCTAGTCCTGAACCTCAGTTTCTCTATAAACCTAGTTCTAGTCCCGTCATCGACCACGTTCGCCCTCGGAGCAACACCTGCACATGAACAAATAAGAAACAATTCCGAGTACAAGTCCACGACTTGACTCAACATCAGTTCATACAACTACTCACACGAGCATTGCATAATATCAAAACCATTACCATGCTATCACAAGCATATCAAGTAATCATCTGAAACAGCACATTTTGAAAATTCAATTCTAAGACAATTTTTCAGCACATGATTTCACATATAATGATGCAATCTCAGCTTCTCATCTAATCGAAGTTTTGCATATTTTGCTTTTCGGCAACATGTTTGCAAAGACGTTGGAGCTCTTAAGCAAGCATTGTTGTGCCAGTGACATGATAATCTCTACTGTATGTTCCACACAAATGTATCAAACTGAAATTCTGGAAACTTAGCATGACATAAATATTTTTGGAAATTTGACATGACATAAATAAATAAAAAGTTTATTTGGATACACTCCAGTTTGCTACAACACCAAAGTCCAGCTGCTGCTAAAGTTAAACGCTCTAGTTGGATTCTAGATCCTAAAAGATTACTAACTGCAGATAATGACCAGATATATGTCATTATGTTCATCCTACTCACTGAAAACACTTACTTCTTCAGTTCTCTTCATGCGATGGAGGAAATTTATAGCATCAATCCTTCTCTTTGCAGACATGGTAAACAGCTTCTCTATTCTCTTCCTTTCTATTGGCTTTGTCAGATGGAGATCCGTCCCAGCTTGAATAGCCTCCTGCAGGTCCTCCTCCATGGCATGAGTAGTCAATGCAACGATTGAGTGTGAATTCCGTAGCTGCTTTTGTTATGTGCAGGAGGCCCAAGATGGCCTAGATGGGTCATGAACAGTAACCACAGTACTTAGCAGCGAATTAGGTAGATCATATTATTTAAGGATTAGTTTCCTTTTTTAGTATCCAAGTTGTCTTTCTTAGAGTCCAAGTCAATCATTTCTTAGAGTAAGTCTCTACTCCCTATAAAAGGGAACATCATGTACCTTTCTATGGCTTCCAGGCAATAAAGTAAATTTGAGATCTGATCTCATAGGCGGTGGCTCCGATTAATAGCCTAGGCGCTAGCTTCGATAACAGCTCGTCTAGCCCGCGTTAAGGGCCCTATCCTATCCCTGTTGCGTGCGCAAGTTGTGCACGTAACAGCTTTCTTCCTCGCGAATGTGCTTCGTCGCTTCATAGCCATCCATCAAGGGCATCTAAAACATAGAAGAAATACTAGCAATGTCAAACCATCTTCATACCAAGCCTGGTGTAAAGTGCAAAAAAAAGTCATACAAAGAGTAGTTGCTCCCAGGGAATTGAACAATGAAAGGTTTGATCGGTGAAATTACAAGCAGATACCCTCGCCAAAAGAAAAACAAACAGAAAGAAAAACATAGCATAAATATAAATGAGAGCTTCAGCCTTCAAGGTTGTATTTGTACTAAAATTATGGTTGAAACAAACCTGGCAATCCGTGGAGATAACATCATAGGGCAAGGGCACAACTTTATTGTCTTCTGAAACACTTGCTTGCTCAAGGGCATCTTTGAACATATCAACAGCCCAACAGTTGCTCCTAGTTGGTTCAGCATCTTCCTCTGGATAGTTTGCAGCACCAAAGTGTCTTCAACCAGCAAGACACGCGTCCCAGCCAATGGCTTATCACCTTCGACTTTCGGTTCCTAAGCCAAGCATGAAACTTCAGCTGATGCAGCAGTCCCTTGCAAATATTTCATACCAATCTTTGGCAAATCTTGCTGACTAGTCCCAGCATTATCGGGACCAACTTGAGATGATTGTTGTGTAGGTGAGACATGGAGGTCCCTCAAGATCCTCACAAGAGCGTATAACCGAGACCTGTGCATCGGCTTTCGCAGGACAAGATCGCATCTCATCTCCCTGAACCTTCCGAAATCTTCAGAAGAGGTCTTCAAATTAGCCAAGACTTTGCATGGAACTTGATGCTTGATTTTGACGAAGCTAACCACCTGTGGGATGTCTGAGATAGGGGCCCCGCAAGTGGGGCCTACACCCGACTGGGCTAGCGGGCGGAGTAGTAGGCCCAAAGCCCAGAAGCGCCACGACGGGCCCAGAGGAGGTTTTCGACTTGTTCCCCAAGACAACTCCCGATCCTTCGGGGAAGCTTCGCGCCATGCCCAACGACCCGCCAAAGGCGAAGCACGCAGCCTGACATTCGCAGAGCCTGCAGGCGCCGAAACCTGACGGAGTGGCAGGCGTGGGTCGGGGAAAGCATAACCATCTCTCCAAGACGTAGTGCGCCAGAGCCAATAAGGACAAAGTACATGTCAGCCAGGCCACCATGTTCAGGGCCCGGTGGCGCCCATCTATCATGTATCCTTCCCCCAGTATATAAGGGGAGGAGGGAGAAACAAGGAAAAAAAGGCTCATATATCCAAGAACACAGGACTAGGGTATTATCTCCTCCGCGAGAGCCCGAACCTGTCTAAAAACAGATTGCCCTCGCATCCTGTGTTGCCATCAAGCTCAGATCCCGCACAAATCCCCTAGAATCACAAATCTCATTGCCGGCGAAACCGATCGTCGACAGTTGGCGCGCCAGGTAGGGGCTTGTGTCAAGATCTTCGTCAAGCTTGATGGCTACGACGAGCGGAGCCTCCACAGTCTTCTTCCTGGGTCAGGTCTTCCGTTTCGGAAGCCTGACCTTCATCTCCAACGACCTCGGGAGCCTTTCCCTCTCTAAGGGAACCGTGCTGCAGCGCGGTGAGGTTTCCGGCGAGCCATCGTCACGACTTCCGCGCCGATCGGAGGGTCCCCCTGTCTCGTGCTCTAAAGTGTCGAGTGGGGATCCGAAGGCCCGTTCCGGCCTGGGAGTCGGACTCAAGGACGCCGAGGTACGAATGGTGGGGGTTCTCGCTGCCAAACCACTCGGCACCTCCGAGCGCCTGGATTTATCTTCTTCAGGCTCACCCAGCTCGGCGGCCGAGTCAGAAGAAAGCTTAGAGAGCTGCTGGAATTTCCGTAGAGTCTGCATAATCGAGGGCTCGCGGGCGGATTCGCAGCAGCGCCTCGACACCTCGACCGCCGCCGACTTGGAAGGTGGCCGAGCAACTGAACCTGACGAGCGGGCACGTACTCTCCGGGATCGCGCCCGGGCTGTCAATGAAGACATTCTGCAAGCTAAGATGGGGGACCAAGCTGTTTTTTGTACCCCACAGCAGAATATTGTCGCCTCCAAGACACTCCTGGATACCCTGACCCTATGCTTTGAGGCGGGTGATCCGATTGCCCGATCATGGCCCAAGTAAAGGCCATGGTGACGGCGGGCAGCCATCCAAAGAGCCTGCACCGACCAGCCGGCAAAGGAGCCATCACGTGGTCGGTGAGGACCAGTGACGCCGGCCGGTCAGGTCGGGAAGCCCGCCAGACACATCATGTTCTACCCCGCGGAGACGACTTGCGACACAACATCAACCGCGACCTCCGTTCAGACCTCGACGCCAGGCGCCGCGACCGAGAAAGGGAGGAACAACGCCGTCAAGCCGACGAATATGAACGCTACGGCATCCTTCCGCGAGATCGCGAAGTACGCCAAGCGCGATCCCCTCCACGTCGATTACCACCCGGAGGGTGTCGCGGGGTCATTGAAGGGGTTCGCGCGTTTACCCCTCACCTACGCCGAGTGGTTTGGCCTGATGGATTTAATCCTAAAGGCATCACTAGGTTCGACGGTGAGAGGGACCCGGAGGCTTGGCTACAAGTATATGCTCGGCAAATGTGGCCGGGGATCAGAAAGTAATGGCAAACTACTTACCGGTTACCCTCTCGCCCCTGGCCCAAGCATGGCTCACCGGACTCCCAGCGAACTCTATAGATTCCTGGGGAGATCTGTGTGAGCAGTTCATTTCAAATTTCCAAGGCACTTACGAGCGCCCAGGCACCCCTTGGGACCTGTATCAGCTTCACCAAAGGAGGAACGAATCCCTCCGGGAGTTCGTCAAGCGCTTCATGCATAGGAAAAGCACCGTTCGGGATGTCACTGATGCGATTGTGATAGCTGCCTTCCAGAAGGGAGTCAGCGACCCCGACCTCATCAAGAAGATGTCCCGGAAGCCACCAACATCGGTCCGGGAGCTGTTCGCCCTAGCGGACCGTTACGCTTCAGCCTCCGAGGCTCTGGCGGAACGGCGTGACGAGGGGAAGGATCAGGCTGAACCCCCCCGGCGGAAAGAAAAGAAGCGCAAGGGTGATGAGCTGGTGGCAGTCGCTGCACCAACTCACCCTCGCGCCCTCAAGGAGGATGGATATGATAAGGTTATGAACTCACTTTGCCCTTTCCATCCGAAGGGGAGGCATGCCGCCAAGGACTGCTTCACCCTAAAGAGGTTCGCCCGCGAGAGCAAGAAGCAGGCTGGACAAGGTCCGAGTGGACACGCCGCCAACAAGCCACCTCCCCCCGAAGCCGAGGAGGACTATCAGGAAGCCGATCTCGAGCTCAACTACATATTCGGGGGCTCAGCTGCATATGAGTCCAAGCGGAAGCAAAAGCTCACCGCCCGGGACATCTACGCAGTGCAGCCGGAGACGCCCCAATATGTACGCTGGTCCGAGGTCGCGATAACCTACGACCGCTCGGATCACCCAGATCATGTCCCGTTCCCCGGCAGGTATCCTCTTGTCTTGGCGCCCGTCGTCCGCGGCATCAAGCTCAAGAGGGTATTGATCGACGGCTGGAGCGGGCTCAATGTCCTCTTTGTCAAAACCCTTGACGATATGGGGATTCCACGGTCGGAGTTAAAGCGCGGATCGTCGCCTTTCCACGGTGTCATACCGGGAACTTCAGCGACACCACTCGGACAAATCACTCTGCCGGTCACTTTCGGCGCGAGGGAGAATTACCGGACAGAGAACCTTGGCTTCGAGGTGGCAGATTTCGCAACAGCATATCATGCCATCTTGGGGAGACCAGCGCTGGCCAAGTTCATGGCAGTACCCCACTACACGTACTTGACATTGAAGATGCCGGGGCCGAGTGGTATCATCGCTCTACGCGGTGACATGAGGCAGTCTTTTTCCTGTGACAAGGAAAGCTGCGAGATGGCCGAGTCCCTGGAGGCGCGAGCGGGTCGGGAGGGGATCCGGCGAGAAGCGGATTCCGAGAAGCCGGAAGGCGGCGTCCCCACCCGCAAAGCGCGAAACCCCGGGATCGGCCCCGAAGAAGGTACCAAAAGAATCCTCCTCGACCCGTCCGATCCGTCGCGAACCGCCTTGATCGGGACAGGGCTCGGGGACAAATAGGAGGACGTGCTCGTCACTTTCCTGCGGGCGAATAAAGACGTCTTCGCCTGGAAGCCGTCGGACATGCCCGGAGTTCCCAGGGAGGTGATCGAGCACGCATTGAATGTAGACCAATCGGCCAGGCCAGTCAAGCAAAGGCTGCGACGATTCGCCCAAGACCGCCGACAAGCCATCAGGGAGGAGATTACAAAGCTGCTAGCCGCAGGCTTCATCAAAGAAGTGTATCATCCCGACTGGTTGGCAAACCCTGTACTTGTCCAGAAGAAGAATAAAAGTCGGGCGCATGTGTGTCGATTACACCGACCTCAACAAGGCTTGCCCGAAAGATCCCTTTGGTCTCCCCGTATTGATCGGATGGTAGACTCCACCTTTGGATCCCAACTACTTAGTTTTACGGACGCCTACTCAGGCTATCATCAAATCCGGCCGAGAGGAGGATTGCGAGAAGACCTCGTTTATCACCCGTTCGAGCATATTGCTACATCACCATGCCGTTTGGGCTGAAGAATCTTGGCGTGACTTATCGGTAGCGATCTGGCGGTGTTTTCACCATCGGCTTGGACGCAATGTGGAAGCTTATGTGGATGATATAGTGGTTAAAACCAAGGCGGAAGACAGCCTCACCTCCGATCTAGCCGAGACGTTCACAAGTCCGAGGCGTTCCAGATGAGGCTAAACCCTGAGAAGTGTGTTTTCGGAGTTTCCTCCGGGAAACTACTCGGGTTCATTGTCTCTCATCGCGGGATCGAGCCCAACCCGGAGAAAATCGGGGCCATCATAAGGATGGCCCCGCCTGCCAGCCAAAAAGAAGTCCAAAAGCTTACTGGGTGCATGGTAGCCCTTGGCAGGTTTATCTCCCGGTTGGGAACTTGGGGAATGCCTTTCTTCAAGCTCCTCAAGAAACAGGACCGCTTTGAATGGACAGCGGAGGCACAGCAAGCCTTCGAAGAGCTCAAGGTGTTCCTCTCCACCCCTCCAATTTTAGTCTCGCCGGTGCCAAGTGAACCTCTCCTGCTCTACATAGCGGCCACAACTCATGTAGTCAGCGCCATGATAGTTGTGGAGCGGGAAGAGTCGGGACACCGCTACGGCGTGCAACGCCCGGTTTATTTTGTCAGCGAGGTGCTGGGCGAATCCAAGACGCGATATCCTCAAATTCAGAAGCTGCTGTACGCCATTTTGATCTCGTCACGGAAGCTGAAGCATTATTTCCAAGGACATTCGATTTCAGTAGTGACTTCTTTCCCCGTGGGAGAGGTCCTCCACAATCGAGAAGCTACTGGAAGAATTTCAAAGTGGGCAGCCGAGCTTGGAGCTTTCGACGTCTCGTTCAAGCCATGCACCGCCGTCTAGTCCCAAGCTTTGGCCGACTTCGCGGCCGAGTGGACCGAATCCTGTGCCCCCGCACGGAAGAAGAGCGAATATTGGACCATGCACTTCGATGGATCTCTCATGCTTGGAGGAGCAGGCGGAATTCTCCTTGTCTCGCCTAAGGGCGACAGGTTGAAGTATGTCCTTCGGATTCACTTCCGGCCTCGAACAATGCCGCAGAGTACGAGGCTCTCATCCATGGGCTCGCATCGCCACATCACTCGAATCCGGCCGGTGGCGGTTCGGGGCGACTCGGCTTGGTGGTGAGCCAAGCATGTAAGGACTGGTCGTGCGTGAGACTGGACTATGATGGCATACCGCCAAAGAAGTCCGAGAATTGGAAGGCAAGTTCGACGGTGCGAGCTGGTTCATGTCCTCCACCGCAATAATGAGGCAATGACGAAGTTGGCTAAAATGGGAGCCACTCGGCAGATATCCCGAGTGGTATCTTCGCCAGGATCTTTACGAGCCAACCGTTACAAAACGACAAGAGCCGACTAAGGATCTCGGGACCGAGTCTTGCTCATCGATCCCAATCGGATCGCCCGTGTACCTTGATTATCTCCTGAAGGACAAACTTCCAGAAGCGACCACTCTGGCAGAGCGCGTCTCCCGACAAGCCAAATCCTATGTGGTGGTGGGCGATGAGCTCTTCCGGAAGAGTGCCTCAGGTGTCCTCAGGCGGTGCATTTCGGGACAAGTGGGAAGAGAGCTGCTCCAAGAAATCCACTCGGGGATGTGTGGCCATCACGCGGCGTCAAGCGCCTTGGTTGGGAAAGCCTACCGACAGGGCTTCTTCTGGCCAACGGCAGTAACGGATGCCAAGGAGATCGTTCGAACCTGCGAAGGCTGCCAGTTCTATGCAAGGCGAACACACTTGCCAGCGCAGGAGCTGCAAACTATCCCCATCTCTTGGCCCTTCGCAGTCTGGGGGCTCGATTTAGTGGGCCCGCTCAAGAAGGCTCAAGGTGGTTTCGCCTACCTCTTCGTAGCTATTGACAAGTTCACCAAGTGGATCGAAGCCAAACCAGTCGCCACTATCACTGCGGTTAAGGCCAAGGAGTTCTTCCAGGATATCGTGGTCAGATTCGGAGTGCCCAACCGGATCATCACGGACAACGGCACCCAATTCAAGAGTGAAGAATTCCAAGAATGGTGCGAAGGCGTCGGGATCAAAGATCTGCTTCGCCTCGGTGGCTCACCCACGAAGCAATGGGCAGGTCGAGCGGGCTAACGGTTTGGTCCTCCAAGGCCTCAAGGCCAGGATCTTCGACCGCCTCAAACCATACGCTGCCCGATGGGTGAAGGAGTTACCGTCGGTACTCTGGGGACTCAGAACCACTCCCAGCCGAGCAACTGGCCAAACACCCTTTTTTCTGGTCCATGGTACAGAGGCGGTTCTGCCGACCGAACTAGGATTCGAATCCACGAGGGTTCGGAACTACAACGAAGCCGAGTTCGAGGGAAGCCGAATGGTGGAGCTTGATCAACTCGAGGAGGCTCGGAACGTTGCAGCCATCCAGTCGGCTAAGTACCTCCAGGGACTTCGGCGTTACCACTCTCGCAATGTCAGAAGTAGAACCTTTTCAGAAGGAGATCTGGTCCTGAGGAGGAACCAGAAAAGAGAGCACAAGCTCTCTCCAATAATGGAAGGTTCGTACATTGTGCAGAAGACGGTCCGGCCGGGTGCTTATCGACTTAGACGTGAAGATGGCGAGATTTTGGCGAATACTTGGAACGCCGAACAGCTCCGTCGCTTCTACGCATAAGTTATGTACCCGACTCTCACATACTAAATAAGGTGGTGATCCGTTTTATTTCCTGAAGTTCTACTGTGTAATGCTAGTCCCGAGTGGTTATTACCCGACTGGTGTAGCACCTAACCCTGGTCGCGCCGGTACAAAACGCACGGAAATAAAAACCGCGATGAGCACTAAACTCGGCGTTTATACCAGCACAGAACGGGAAGGGTAGAGCCTGAAAGCACTAACCACTCGGGGACTACAATTCGCAGCGCCAGAATTTAGCCGAGATTCGCCTGATCGTGATTTTCTAGCCATCAAAAGCTCGAGCCCCAACGCCTCGTTGCTGGCGCTGGAGCAACTGACTAGAACAGTTGATCAGGCGGAACCCTAAACTCGGAATAAATATGATGGCATAGATTGGACAAGATTTCACATTTTGTTCCTTAATATTAGTAATTTACATTACTGACTTTCTTTTTCATTTTCTCGCGCTAAAAAAATAAAAAAAAGGGAGAGGCGGGGCGGCTCCTGCCGCCAATCCTGCTGCTGCTGCTGCTTCTGCCGCTGGGAGGCCCGGGAGAGAGGTCGTCGAGGTCAGACGCGACGCAGCGCCGCCAGGACCTCGTCCTCAACCACCCAAAGGGGCGGTATAAGGCGGACGAGAGCCCTAATGGCTAGGTCGTCGCGGCGCTCGCGCCCGATCATCTCCGTGATGATCTCGGCCACCTCGTGGAGCCCCGGAGCCACCTCCAGCAAGGCGGCCACTGCGGCGACGTCGCTGGCGGCTCCTTCCTCCTCCTCTGCCTCTAGAGTGGCGAAGTCGAGATCCTCCCAAAACTCCGCCTCCTCCCAGTTATGGAGCAGCCCGAAGAATCGCTGGCGGAAGAATGTCGCGTAGGGGCCAACGAATCTCCTCATGCTAGCCATGGAGGAAGGCTGGGAGGGAAGAAAGAGTAAGAAGAGGAAGAAGAAAGGGACGATCGCTCGAGGGCGGTGACGTCCCATTTATAAACTGTACCTGGCTCCGGAATCAAGGCGACGCCATTCAAAAACGCAAAAGACGAAGCGACGCCGCAAGACTGACAATTTGTTCGGAGTACCAAAGAAGATCAGCACATTGAACAAATTTAAGAAACGTTTCGCCAGACACTTGTCACGAGAAGTTCAAGCTCATTCGGCCTTCCCGCTTAATTCGATCAATTAAGCGAAAAGTCCGGGGGCTGGTGAGCTAGGAAACGACGCAAGCCTGGGGGGCTAAACCACTCAGCCAGGTGGCCACAACGTAAGTCCCGACGCTCGAGAGCTGCACGCCAGCCTCTCGGAAAAGCGTGTCTGGGGCAAGAAAGCCACGGGCCAAGACCCTGGCGCCTGGGAGCCATACCAGTCGGCTGAAACCCACCCAGAAAGGCGCAACAGGGTCTAAAAGGCTGTAGGCCTATATTCTAGCAACTCAGACAAAGGAGAAGGAGTGAAAGAGGTCTGGAGCCCACTTAGTAGAGGACAACCCAGACAAATTGTATTCAAGTGAGAAAACACAATATTTCAAACAATGAGGGGAGGGCCAGCACTCGGCATCAAGGTTCACATCGAAGTCAGAATTCAAGATTCTCTAACAAGGCTTGCGATGTACCGGAGACCTCTTCGAGGAGCGCGTTGGCTTTGTCTTCATCACAGGCAAAACCTTCTTTCACAGCTTCGAGGTCAACTCTCGGATAATGAGACTTGACCACTGCCAATGCCTGGTTCGCACTCATGGTCGCGGACTCCTTGGCGTAAGCTCTGATCCTGTCGGCTCCTCCGGAGAGAAGCGGAACAGCGTCGTCCCCCTGGCCCGGCTCAACTCCTTCAATACGCAGAAGGTGCATAAGCGGCTCGCAGCGATCGCGGCTCGATCTGGCCTGGCTCGGCGGCCATCTTCTCCTTGCATTCTGCAACAAAGCCGAATCGCCATCAAAAACACACCCGACGCTAAGTACATTCAATCCAAGTCAAAGAAATTTACCCTTCACTCCACAGCATCCTCTCCAAAGCGACTCGAGCCGAGGCGAGTTCTCTGAAGCCTCGATCGAGCTCTCACCAAGACAGCGGTCGAATCGCGCTCTGAAACACGAGAGCGTCATCATCCTTTCCAACTATCCAAAAAGACGTCCAAACCGAGTCCAGGGGAGGATCTCACCTTCGAGCACATGCTCAAGCTTCGCCTTCTCCTCCCGGATCGCCATACATTGGTCCTCGAGCCCGTCGACCTCCTTCCATCTGTCGCTGCTGATCTCGCTGAGCTTGTCCTGATACTGCTGGTGATCCTTGAGCTTCGGGAGCACCTTCCGAAAAAATTGCGACCGCTGCTCCGAGCGCTCCCCCATGTCCTAGGTAACAGGGCAGAATCTCAGGAAGAAGCCAGCAGGCAACAGATTGAAGACAAGAAACTCACTCTCATGAGCGTGCTACACCTGACGGTGAGCTCATAAAGCTCCGTCCGAGCTGCTCTCTCCATCTCATCGTCCTCTTCCATCCCGGTCCAGTCGGAACCCCCCTCCCACCATACGGTCCGATTCGGGGGCTTCGGCAGAGGACCGAGCGGCGGTGGCTCTCGAGGCACCTCCTCCACTTTGGGAGACGGTGCCGGGTCAATCTCGTCGGCGGACGGACCACCTGATGGTTCAACGGTCGGGTCGCCAGCACCAGGTGGCGACGCCCCGACAGTCGACGGCGAGGGCGACCTGGCCGATGCGGTGGGGGCTCCCCTTGGGGAAGCCTGCGCCTGGGGCTCCTTTTCAGGGGACCCCTCCACCGGGACGTCCATAGTAGGAGTCCTGAATCGGCAAAAAGGAAAAACACCTCAGCACAGGTAATAATAAAAAGACAAGGATCGTCCAAAAGAATACCTCCTGGATTTCTTGAATTTCATCCCAGGTCTCATCCGAGTCCCAAAGACCACTCGGAGGAGCTAGACTCAAAGACAGCAGCCGGGGCTGCCCCTGAGACAGAAGGCTGTGGCTCTGTGCTTTGTGATCTGGGTACGCCGGAGGTCGAAGGCCCGACTGACGAAAGGCCAGCAGCTTCCTCCGCTGATTCCAGGCGCAGCTCATCGGCTGAGGTGTCAGCCGCTCGCTTGGCCTGAGCATTCCTCAGCCGAGAGAGGCCGACGACCGGAGCGTCAGAGAAGAAGGACGCGCGTTCCTGAAAAAGGAACGATCGCACCCTGTCAGAATCACACATCAGGCAAAAAATCATGGGACAGTCTTTCGAGAGAGTGGTGCACTCACAGGAGGGGGAGGCCTCTCCGCCGAAAATTTGCGAGGGCAGCCCCTGTTGGTGATCATAGTGCCAGGAACAAAGAGGTCAACTACCCGCGCCGCCAATGCCTCCTTCGACAAAGACGTGTCCGCCTCCCGGGTAGGATCCTGAGGCCCGTTGTACTGGAACCCCAAATGGATTCTCTCCTTTAGGGGCTGGACCCGGCGCTTCACAAAGCTGATCGCGATCCCGGGGCCCGTCAGCCCTCGGTTCTTCAGATCGTTAATCCATGCCAGAAGCTCGGAGACTTGGTCCAAACCGCCGCCATCCGGGGCATCGCTCCAGCATTGGGAAGCTTTAGGGGTGCGGCCAGCGAAAGGGGCAAGAAAAGGATCAACATTGGCACAATAGAACCACTCCCGCCTCCAACCTTTGAGGGAGGTCTTGAGGGGGATCACGAAGTACTGTTTCTTCAAGCCCTCTCGCAGCTGGAGCCCGGCGCCTCCAATGACGCTGGGAGCAGCTCGGTTCGGGTGAGGTTTGAGCAAGAAGAGGGAGCGGAACAAGTCAAAATGAGGACGTATCCCAAGATACGCCTCGCAAAGCTGAACGAAGATTGCAATGTGAAGAATGGAATTGGGATTCAAATTGATCAGCTCGATTTCGTAAAAATGAAGGAGCCCTCGAAAGAAGGCGCTCCCAGGAACACTAAATCCTCGCCAGAAGAAGGACTCGAACACCACAATCTCATTCTCTAGAGGTGTGGGGTAAGGGTCACCTGCGGCGGGACGGGCGGAGATCAACTCCAGCGGAGGAAGGGCGCCGGCGGCGACCAGCTCCTCCAAGCGGGACGTCGTGGTGATGGAGGTCTCCCACCCCGCGGTCGCAGGGTCGGCGTCACCCCCCGACGCTGATAAGGGTTCCGAAGAAGAAGACATCTTGGTGAAGGAGACCTGGTGGGAGGAACCGCCGAGGATCTTGGGCGCGAAACTTGGAACCCTAGGTCACCCAAATCGCCAAAGGAGACTTAAAGATTTCTCAACCGTGGTGGGCGAAAGGCAAAGATATCTTCGCCCAGTAAGTTTTCCCCCATTTATAAGGAATAAGCCTTGATTTTCGCCTTACGGCGGGAAAAACAAGGACCTTCGCGCTCGATTCTGGGCCAGATCTAGGGCACGCCCCATGTTGGGCCGATAGCTGGGTTGCGCAAAATGCAACCAGGTGTCAAATCTGGTTCGAAGTTTGGGATAAAGTGCACCCCATGATGGGTCTGAACGTCAGCCGCCACGGAAGCTTGGGGCTGGGCACTTTCCGAACATCCTCAAGCGGTATGCCCCATAATTTGGGGTCAATTGCTGGTTACTGCTTCTTCTAGCGTGATTGGGTACCGTGGGAGGATTTTCACTAAATCGGTCTTGAGAATGCGCTCCATGAGGGTGCAGGCGGTCTTGTAAGTAGCGAACACGAGCATTACTCTGAATGACCAAGGTATGCCCCATGAGGGTCGGTTGGGTCTCACAAGCCAATCGCCGCACACCGCAAACGGGTGCGAGTACCGCTCGGCCCCGAGCCAAAAAGACTACGGTATGCCCCACGAGGGCCAGCCGAGCGACAAGCCAGTTGCCGCGCACCGTAAAAGGGCGCGGGTACCACTCGGCCACGAGCCAAAAGACTGCGGTACGCCCCACGAGGGCCAGCTGAGCGACAAGCCGGTTGCCGCGCACCGTAAACGGGCGCGGGTACCACTCGGCCACGAGCCAAAAGACTATGGTATGCCCCATGAGGGCCAGCCGAGCAACAAGCCGGTTGCAGCAAGACCGTAAACGGGCGCGGGTACCACTCGGCCACGAGCCAAAAGACTACGGTATGCCCCACGAGGGCCAGCCGAGCGACAAGCCGGTTGCCGCGCACCGTAAACGGGCGCGGGTACCACTCGGCCACGAGCCAAAAGACTACGGTATGCCCCACGAGGGCCAGCCGAGCGACAAGCCGGTTGCCGCGCAAGACCAAATCCAAGCGCGGGTACCACTCGGCCACGAGCCAAAAAGACCATGGTATGCCCCATGAGGGTCAGCTGAGCAACAAGCCGGTTGCCGCGCACCGCACATGGGCACGGATACCACTCGGCCACGAGCCCACGGTGGCTTCACACTACAAGTTCTTTACGATCTTTTTTCCTATATAATCTTTATGACAGGATAAGAAACGGAAATCCGATCCTAAAGCACTTGGGGGCTGCTATGGGATGTTTGAGATAGGGGCCCCGCAAGTGGGGCCTACACCCGACTGGGCTAGACGGGCGGAGTAGTAGGCCCAAAGCCCAGAAGCGCCACGACGGGCCCAGAGGAGGTTTTCGACTTGTTCCCCAAGACAACTCCCGATCCTTCGGGAAAGCTTCGCGCCACGCCCAACGACCCGCCAAAGGCGAAGCACGCAGCCTGACATTCGCAGAGCCTGTAGGCGCCGAAACCTGACGGAGTGGCAGGCGTGGGTCGGGGAAAGCATAACCACCTCTCCAAGACGTAGTGCGCCAGAGCCAATAAGGACAAAGTACATGTCGGCCAGGCCACCATGTTCAGGGCCCGGTGGCGCCCATCTATCATGTATCCTTCCCCAGTATATAAGGGGAGGAGGGAGAAACAAGGAAAAAAAGGCTCATATATCTAAGAACACATGACTAGGGTATTATCTCCTCCGCGAGAGCCCGAACCTGTCTAAAAACATATTGCCCTCGCATCCTGTGTTGCCATCAAGCTCAGATCCCGCACAAATCCCCTAGAATCACAAATCTCATTGCCGGCGAAACCGATCGTCGACACCACCTCTCTGCAAATATCATCAAATCTTCCATCGGACACATCAATGATAACAAGCAGACCAAATGGATGATGCCATCCAAAGTTGCCTCCTAAGCTATTGCTACTCCTCAATGCCATTGGCAAAACTTGGCTAACCATCTCTTTGGAGCTGAAACACCGGTCCGTGCTGTCACAATCGACGCCAGGTGACGATGTCCTCGAGAGAGAAATACTAGTAGAATGCACCTTCTCCAAAGTAGAAGCTATGAGCTCGACTTGTGAGATCAACCAAACTTTCATCCCAATGTTCTCCATCCATGTCTGCAAGATTCTTCTAGTTTCATCCCCATGAACAAACAGGAGACAATGCCCACCCTTAAAGCAGTTGGCTTCTTTAAACACCGAGGCTCGGACGTCGGAATCACTCATTGTTACTGTCCCTTCTTCTATATCTTCAACTTGTTGCCTTTCACTAATCTTCAGAAAAACATTGAACCCGAAGCATGTTCCAGTTTCCCCTGGTTCTTTGCCTTCGATACTAATCTCCCCACCCATCAGGCGAACCTATGAACAACAAATAATAGCCGAAATCACAGGGATCCCAGACCACTTCTAGTCCTTTATTGATACCCACGACATTGACCATGTCCACAGATTCCTCCAAGACGTCGGCCATGTTGAACTCAACTTCCTCAAGCTACATCTTCCCTGACTCGACCATGCTTTTGTCCAGTATCGAGTTCAGTATATCTGCAAAAGTTACACCACATCCGTGAACATATATTTTCATCTTCCTAGGTTCAATAATTTCCTAAATAGTTTTATGCTGAAAACAAAAAACTACAAGGATCGCAAGGCTAGATGTTCCAATCTATCATATCAAAGATATATGCTATATATGTATTGTGGACATTGCAAACGTTTGCTCTTCATACTTGATTTTATCAATCAATTTATAACAAAAGTCAGCAAAAAAATAAAATTATAATATTTTTGACGATAAACCAACTTGTATGGTTTTGTTGTGGTCAATCTTGATACTACGTTTGTATACGTAAGTGGTCAAAGTTTAACATGATTAACTACATGCATCGTGCATGTATACTATATACGTAAGTGGTCAAAGTTTAACATGATTAACTACATGATCGTACATGTATACTACGTACGTATAGAGATATACGTATATATGCAAATTCCAGACTAACCGAAGAGCTTTTTGGTGCAGACGTCCATCTAGTTGAGGTTGTCCATGACGTTGGGGTTCGCCTGGGCCTCCGGCCGGGACACCTCGATGAGACCGGCGATGGCGGCCAGTGCTGACCGTATGTCGTGGCTGGCGCTGGCGAAGGCGTTGCTCTTGTTCATGATCTTGCGCTCCGCCTGCCGGAGTGCCTCCTTCTGCCTGACGAGATAGGCGTTCAGCACCACTACTGTAGAAAGGTTTATATTAGACATCTCGTCACAGACGGTTTTGATAAACCGTCTATGATGAGGAACATCACAGACGGTTCTATAATACAACCATCACAGACGGTTCTATAATATAACCATCAGTGACAACATCATAGACGGTTCTATTTAGAAACCGTCTGTGATGACTCCTATAGATATCACAGACGGTTTTAAAATAGAACCGTCTGTGATATATTATTATCACGGATGATTCTAGCTACAAATAGTCTGTGATGCTAATGATACATTATTTGTATCGGTTTTAAAACTTAAAATAGCGGGATGACTATTTGTGTCGATTTTTAATTGGAACCGACACAAATAGTAGTCATATTATCTACATCGGTAAAAAGGCCATAACTTTTGACTCGTAACTCCCATCGGAGTGTTCTTTGGCTCGTTGGAAAGCTAACAAGAAGTTTCATCCAAAAATACATAAATCCCAAAAATTAGCAGGTCTTTCAATGATTATTTGTGCGAGTGCGAGCGTGGCGACAAACTTCCAAAAAAACGTCATTTAGGGCCTCAAAATGGCCTCCAAAGTTTTGTACCCATTTTGGAGTATCACAACACTAAAATATAGCTCAAACTGTATTCAGAGTATGAGAACATTAAAATTGGTGTTCGGGTGCTCTGCGGGGTTAAAGGAAGAGGGACGTGTTACACGTCACATGCGATTATACCAGCATTGGATCGTATAAGAACTTCAAAGTTAAGCGTGCTTGGGTGAGAGTAGTACTAGGATGGGTGACCTCTCGGGAAGTTAAATTCAAGCCATGGTAAATTTGGAACATCCAAGCCATGGTAAATTTGGAGATCAAGATGATGTATCATATATTATGTAATGTTGAACTATGCATATCACAGACGGTTCCTGGTTCCTATTTAGAATCGTCTGTGATGACATTAATATCATAGACGGTTCCTATTGATGTGATGTCTATTTGGAGACTTAGCTAAATAGGAACCGTACGTTTGTGATGTCTATTTTCACAGACGGGTCAAAAACCATCTCTGATAATCTCTTTCATCACTAACCCATTATTACTAATGGTTCACAAAACCATCATGATGATGTTTGTGAACTGTCTGTAATAAGGTTTTCTGTACTAGTGATCGCCTCCCGCATCGTCACCCGCCGCAGTGCCCGCGCCATGAAGAAGCACGACGCCAGCGCCGCCACCACCAGGGAGTACATGAAGGTGATCACCATAACGCCTACCTACCGGAACATGTTTGTGTAACGGACCACCTTTTCAGGTGGCACATTTAAATACCTCAACAGCTACCCAAGAAGTTTAGCTGTCAGGAACAAAGTGTATAGTGCTAGACAAAAGGGCAAATCAACTGCTTTTACATAAATTAAGGCCTAACAGCCAGAGTTTTACAAAGGGAGGCGTAGTGAGCCCCGAATATATTACATTGCAAAAGACCGCATAGACTTGCCTGAGCACAGACCAAGACCTTAAAACCAAATCGAGTCGCCATCTATCGACTCCTGGAATTCTTCGGCATCTTGGAACTCTGAAAAAGTTGTATTTGAGCAAGGGTCAGTACACAACCGTACTCAACAAGTCGCACGGGAATTTCTGAATACTATATGCAAGGGGGATTTACATGGGTTGGCACAAGTTTAATTGTCATTGTGGATGTAGTTTTATTATCAAGTTCATTTTACATTTGAAACACAAACTATAAATAATAGTAAAAAAGGGAAAGGGTTTCCACAAGTTATCTTAACACATTGCTAATTTACCAAAATTTCCAAAGTCTACTTGAGCTAGGTTACGGGAGTCACCCCCAATCAAACTTAGCTTTGTTAACTGTAACACCCTAATTTTCGCTTTTCATGAATTTAAATGATATTTTGCATTTTGAGAATTTTTGGAATTTTCTAGAATTTATTTGGATTTAATTTGAATTTATTCCCTTTTAAGATAATTAAATAATTAGAAATTTTAAATAAAATTTTGTTGGAAATATTTTATTTGAATCCAAAATGTCTCAAAGTATTTTTCGGGATTTTTTTGGATTTTTTCTGATTATTTTGCTATTTTTTCTGATTTATTTGAATTCCTAGAAATTATTTTAAATATTAAATAGCTGGAAAAACCCGAATGGGTTTCACTGTTCCTCCGACCCGAGTCTGACTAGAGTCTGACTCGAGTACGATTGAGCCGCATTTGAGCCAGACCGAGCCGAACCCAAACCCTAACCCACGCGACCGTTGGATCTCGATCCAACGGCCGACGTCGTGCCACGTCACCCCGACCGGATCCGTTCGCGCCTGGGGAGATCCTAACCGTCGATCGTGAATGCGTGTGCGACTGAGATTGAGCCACGTCACCCTCTCCGGGCTCTCGTCGGATTCCGCCGCCGCAACCGAGCCGGTCTCATTTTTCACGAGATTCACGGACGCTGAGACCCCTATTTAATGCTCCGATCCCGCCGCCACCTTCTCCGTTTCTGTGTGCGTCGGATGACCTAGCTACTTGTGCCCAAGCTGCCGCTGTTCGCCCGCAATCGCTCTCCGAAGTTGGATTCGTGCTCCGCCGCGGTTTTTCGCCTTTCCCGTCGCGTCTGCCGTTCCCCGCCGCAACCAAGCCCAGATCCGGACTCCCCAGATCAAGACGCATCAAGTGCGACCACGTACCTCACCGGAGACGTACGGAAATGCCGTTGGCTAGGTCGTCGTCCCCAACTCCGGTGAACCAGCTCCGCCGCGCCATCGCCGGGTTCGCGAGCTTCGTCAACCGTCCGATCCAGATCCGACCACTACGGTGAGTCCACGTCACCCTGATCCCGTAGAGAACCAGATTAGATCTAGACCATTAGATCTAGATCCTAGCGTCCAGATGCGTCCACGTCACCCGTACGTGAAATCCACGTTACGGCTTTAGATCTAATAGCAACCGTTGGATCTAGATCGTACGGTTAGGGTTAGATACAATCTTAGCCGTTAACTGCACCGTGTTAGATACAATCTTAGCCGTTAGATCTAGATCGTACGGTTAGGGTTGGCTCACGTTGTAGCGTTAGATGCGATCTCAGTCGTTCGATCGAGATCGAACAATGTAGATTGAGCCATGTGTCGAGCACCGAGACATGCCACGTCGCCCCCCCCCCGGTGATGTGAAAACCCGATCCAATCTCGACCGTCTGATCCAAATCGCACGGTCCAGATTAAGCCACGTATGCCCACAGTAGCGAGATTAGATCTAATCTGGACCGTTGGATTTCAAACCAACGGCCCAGATCGTGCCACGTGGCCGGGAGCCGAAGCGTCGCGGTCCACACGGGCGACGCTCGGTCGTCGCTGACGTCAGTGATGATGTCAGCACGGGCCCACGTGTCAGCGTCTGGCC
The DNA here is from genome assembly GCA_036346355.1 of Rhipidocladum racemiflorum. Lineage (NCBI taxonomy): Eukaryota > Viridiplantae > Streptophyta > Magnoliopsida > Poales > Poaceae > Rhipidocladum > Rhipidocladum racemiflorum. The sequence continues at coordinate 4,131,775 of CM070582.1, forward strand.
CAACTGCACCATGACGTCATCCGTGACGTCATGATGACGTCACGGTGGGGCCCAGCTGTCAGAGTTGTTCAGCCGAGCGCGATGATGTCAGCAATGACGTCATCTGAGTGGGTCCCACGTGTCAGTGACACGTGGACCGGGTCCACGGTGGACCAAGCCCGAGCCATGGACCGAGTCCATAGACCGAATGACGCAATGCTGACGTCATAATTTGATTTTTTCAATAGAAAAATAATTCGGTGGAAATTCAAAATCCACGCTGACGTCAGCTGATGTCATAATTCGGATTTTTCAATAGAAAATAAATGAATTAATTCGGTTTATTCTTTTATTTGATGTTTCAAACTTCAAACACTTATAACTTTTACGTTTTAACTCCGATTTGAGCGATTCCAATTTCTAAATTTTTATAACATTGATTTCTATTTAATGGTGAATTTTATTTAATTTTTGGATATATGTTTTTCTCTGTTTTTATTTATTTAGTGTTTATTTATTCGTTACGAGTAGACGTTGAAGTGCCCGAAGGCTTCGAAGGTGAAGTTTTGACCCAGGAGCCAGCTCAAGACCAAGAATAAGTACTTTTTGAAGGCAAGTTATGCTTTGACCATATTGTTCCCACTTTGGAAATTACTTTGATTCAAATTATTGCATGTTATTTTAATTAGTAAATGCTTTAATAAATTCTGGAAATTAGTTAAATGCCCAATTTGTTGTAAGCCACCTTGACCTAAATCATTTTATGCCATGACCCTTTGTCACCCTAGTTGCGGATTATTTAGTTGGACATTAATTAATTGCCAACATGGGAATTTAGACCGATGTAGTATAATGCTTAGCCCTACCACGTAGTCATGACATGATTTTGGAGTATCATATATTAATATTGACCTAATGAGATATGGAACATGTTTTGAGAAGTGTCAGGTGTTATTAATGATGATGTTGATGGCACGTGGTGCATGGTAATCAACTGGGGGTTAATAAATGCTTTTAGACCGGGGCAAGTTGCATGAATGATCTGGTGGGCCATGAGTGGCACCGGGAATGTCGTTTTGGTTCTTCGCAGTCTTGCCTTGGTCACCCTAAGGACTTAACCTTGCAAGCCTTTTAATTAAGTCAATCATGCAACCACATGTCTGTAATGGGACAGACCAAGTTGAATAAGTTGCTAATAACTTGTTTGTGGAACTTTGGGGTGTCAACTACACCTTTTGTGTAGTTGTATGGGGAGCGTACTGGGGTGATGGCTAGGTACCCATATAACGGTTGGTTGGCCTAGACTTCCCCTTTGCTAAGGGAAGGGCTAGTGCGCAACAACCGGAGAGGTCCACTTATGTAGTTAGAGGCTTCTGAAAAACTTTGTTACGGACACTCGCCTCTTTGGTGTTTGGCTGTATCTTGTGGGTAAAGTGCATAACCTCTGCAGAGTGTACAACCTATTCGAATAGCCGAGTCCGCGGTATTGGACATTACTCGGGGATTACAGTCAAGGGTTAGACTTTCATGAAAATAACTTGGACTTTTGGAAAATGGTTGGGCTGGAGATGTGAACTGGACTTAGGTGGTGAAATGTTTTACTTGTGAAATCATTGTGAAAGTTATTACCTTTATTAATGTTTTTACCGTTTTGCAATCTATTACTATATTTACATATGCTGCTTTCTGCAAATATACCTGTTAGCCTCTCCTTTGTAATAAGCCATGTATATAGAATATTAGCTTGCATTCTGTGCATGACTTGCTGAGTACCAAGTACTCACCCTTGCCACAATACAAAACACCAGTTGAAGAAGAATCGATGCCAGCTCTGGAGGAGTTCCAGGAGGATCCTACGAGCTAGGGGCAAGCCCAGTCAGTTGCTTGTGGCATATTGGTTGGCGCCACGCGTTTTCTTTATATTCCGCTGCGAATTTATTCGAGTAAGACTTTAGCCCTGCGAGGCGTAATTTTGTAACTTGACCATAAGGTTGAGCAACCGGTTATATTTCCCTTTTAATAAAGCACTTTACTATTTCGTTGAGTATGATTGTGATATATACCGATGTTGAGACTGTGTGTACTAGCGTGATCCTGGACTAGTGTTGAATACACAGAGGGTCCGGATTTGCAAATTTGGGTCCCAACATTAACCGAAAGCACGGTTCAAATACCATTAATTTAACTCTGCAGAGCTGCTCAGCTTTATCAACAAGATATCTACGGTCGTTAATGCCATGCGCAAACTTCATGCAACTTAAATGCATGTGGCCGAGCCAAGATGATCACAGCCTTTTGTTGAACATTTCCCAGATAGCCCCTAACCGGTAGGTCTATGACCACTCCACTTAGGACCCACTGCCCTGAGCGAGCACCTACCATTGTGAGAACCGGCGAACGGCACTACAATGCTCGTTCCTGTTCCACCCCATCAGTCATTGCCCTGTCGGGAATGTTGCTCCCTATTCTCCTTCCGAAAATGGTACCACCATGTAAGTATTTTCTAGGAAATGAACAATGTACTGAGCTATGTCAGAAACAGTTCAGCTGAACTGACCGGTCTGACCTGTGGTTGAGCGGGAACTTAAGTTATTTACTTTGTTCAAGGGGTTTAGCCTTATATTGCCAAAGACCAAGCCATTGAACCATCCAATAACCAATCTGGTACATACTCGTACCAGCCACCAAGCCAGATATGGCTTTCATCATCGGTTAGGGATCGGACCAGCATCCACCTCATGGTTAGTCCAATATTGTCCCCTTGACAGTAGCATATTTATAAAATCACTGAGCCAACTGCTCGCCAATAAGATTAACAGTTAACTAGGGTGTGTACAATTCATTAACTAGGATTATTCAAGGTTTAATAGGGTTCATCAATGTCAAGGAGGCTAAGTGCAAAATTTGGGTATAGCTAAGCATCATGTCATTCGATCTAAACTATCATTTTTCAGTATTTCAACATACAATTAAAATAATGCGATGGAAATTAAATACTACAATATTATGAACAATTGGGTTCAATATGTTTAAGGGCGTGCGGCTTATCTTGCTGCACTGCGGGGTCGGCTAGGTCGTAGTCGACGTAGTCGCATGCGTCTCTGCTCGGGTCCTACTCCGCCTCCTGGGATTGCTCGGGCTCCGGATGTTGCACGAACGTCGGATCTAGCACGAAAAAATGGAAACAATAAGTAAATGAATAAAATAAAGTAATTTAAAATAAAAACTAAAAATAAAATTGGAAAAAGGGCCGGAGAGTGTCGAAGGGTGTTTTGGTCATTTTTAGAGATCTTGGAGACTTGTTCTAGCGAAATGGAGGTTATTTTTGGACTCAGTGGGTCGAAATGGTCAAAATGGTATATTTTTGGATTTTTTTTTGATTATTTAAATTTGAAAATAAAAAGAAAAAGGAAAAAGAATATGGGCTGCACAGTGATCGCGTTTTTGGCCCAAAAGGTCCACCAGGGGACGCTGTGGCGTGGCCTCATGGGCCGGCCCATACGTGGGCGAGTGCATTGGCAAGTGGGCCCGACAAGGAGTGCGGCTGACAGCGGGGCCAGCTGGCGGGGTCTCTGGCGCGTGGGCCCGAATGGCAGCGAGAGACGGGGGGTGAGGCATATGACCAGTGGGGTCCGGTCGATAGAATGGATAGGTGAGGGTGCGGGGGAGGGTTATTCTAGGGTAAGGGCTCTTTGGCAGGGCGCATGAGGTGGCGGCGGCGGCGATTCCAACTGGGGTGAGGGGCGCAGAATGGCTAGGTGATCGGAATGGTCTGCAATTCCTGCGTCGGCACATGCACTTGACGAGCAAAAAACTGACAGCCTTCGCACGTACGGACGATGTCCTCCGCGTCTGTTACCGCGGTCGGCCAGAAGAAGCCTTGACAGTAAGCCTTTCCGACTAGGGTTCTTGACGCTGCATGATGCCCGCAAATCCCCGAGTCGATTTGTTTGAGGAGATTCTTCCCTTCTTGCTCTGATATGCACCGCCTTAGTACTCTGGAAGCGCTCTTTCGAAAGATTTCCTCCCCGATTACTGTATAGCCTTTGCTCCTGTGCGTGATGCGTTCTGCCTATGTGCAGTCCTCTAGGAGCTTGTCTTTCAACAGATAGTCCAGATAGGGAGTTGTTCAGTCAGGGCTAATGACTAAAACCTCTATATCGGCTGACTTTCCCCCCGAATTGTCCACCTTTTGCTGCCAGCTTGTCATGGGTTTATGGAGTTCTTCAATGAATATACCGCCCGGAACTGTTGTCTGACTGGAACCCAATCTGGCAAGCTCATCTGCTGCTTCGTTATCTCAGCGAAGCACATGGACAAGTTCTAGCCCGTCAAATTTGTCCTCCAGCTTGCGCACCTCCTGGCAATATGCAGCCATCTTATCGTCGATGCATGACCAGTCCTTTTGTACTTGGTTGATCACAAGCTGTGAGTCTCCGCGAACCGCCAATCACCAGATGCCAAGCGAAATGACGATATGGAGCCCATGGATAAGTGCCTCGTATTCGGCGGCGTTGTTTGATGCAGGAAAATGAATTTGAAGAACATATCTCAACCTTTCTCCTTTTGGAGAGGCAAGCACTATACCTGCTCCCGCGCCATTGAGTGTGAGGGAACCGTCGAAATACATTGTCCAGTACTCGAGCTCTTCCTCGGTTATAGGATTTTGTTGTTCCATCCACTCGACGGTGAAGTCGACGAGTGCTTACGATTTGATGGCGGTGCGCGGCTTGAATACAATCTTGAAGGCTCTAAGCTCAGCGGCCCATTTCGCAATCTTCCTGGTGGCCTCCCGGTTATGGAGTATGTCCCCAATCGGGAAAGTAGTGACCACCGAAATCGCGCGCTCTTGGAAATAATTCTTGAGCTTACGTGAGGTAACTAGTATGGCGTATAGTAATTTCTGTATCTGTGGGTACCATACCTTGGATTCACCCAATACCTCGCTGATGAAGTAAACTGGGCGTTGCACCTTCTGTAGATGTCTCACTTCCTCTCGCTCTACAACAATTGCCACGCTGACTACATGAGTCGTTGCTGCTATGTAAAGCATTAGAGGCTCTTCGGGCATTGGCGAAGCCAATACCGGAGGTGTTGTTAGGAATGTCTTAAGATCCTCGAAAGCTTGCTGTGCTTCAGAGGTCCATTGGAATTTGTCATGCTTTCTTAAGGAGCTTGAAGAACGGCATCCCCTGCATTCCTAGGCGGCAAATGAATCTGCCAAGTGCTACCATGCATCCTGTGAGCTTCTAGACGTCCTTCTGGCTGGTCGGCGGCTTCATCTTCATGATGGTATTGATCTTCTCTAGGTTTGCCTCAATACCGCGGTGGGACATGATAAATCCGAGTAGTTTTCTCAAAGGAACTCCAAAAACACACTTCTCAGGGTTAAGCTTCATTTTGTAAGCCCTTAGGCTCTTAAATGTCTTAGCTAGGTCAGGGATGAGGTCCTCCTTTAGCCAAGATTTGACAACAACGTCGTCCACAAGCCTCCGCATTGCATCCAAGTTGAGCGTGAAAACACTGTTGTATCATGCGCTGATAGGTTGCGCTAGCGTTTTTCAACCCAAATGGCATTGTGACGTAGTAGAAAGCCCCAAACGGCGTGATGAATGAAGTCTTGATGCAGTCCTTCTCCTTGAGGTTGATCTGGTGATACCCTGAGTAGGCATCCAGGAAACTCAGGAGCTCGCAGCCGACGGTTGAGTCCACCACTTGGTCGATGCGAGGCAGCCCGAACGGATCTTTTTGGGAACTCTTTGTTGAGATCAGTGTAATCAACACACATGCACCAACTTTTATTCTTTTTGCGAAGAAGAACTGGGTTCGCTAACCAGTCGGGATGATACACTTCTTTTATGAAGCCTGCAGCTAAAAGTTTAGTGATTTCCTCCCTGATTGCGTCGTGGCGATCTTGGGCAAACCACCGGAGTTGTTGCTTGACCAGTCTCACCTTCTCGTCAATGTTTAGAGAGTGCTCGATCACCTCCATTGGGACATCGGGCATATCAGATGGCTTCCACGTGAAGATGCCCTTGTTCTCCCGAAGGAAGGTGATGAGCGCGTCTTCCTATTTTTTATCGAGCCCTGTCCCAATCAGAGCCGTCTTGGCCGAGTCAGATGGGTTCAGTGCTATGTTTTTAACTTCCTCGTTGGGCTTGATGCCTGACTTGGATTGTTTCTTGGCGGGGATGTCTTCGTCCTGTAGGGCTGCAGCTGCCAGTCGGATTTTCTCTACGTCGGCCACTACCTGCTGTGTCTCCGCCAGCTCGTAGCCCTCTCTGTCGCATAGGAAGGAATGCTTGACGTCACCACATACTATGATAACGCCCTTGGGGCTCGGCATTTTCAGCACCGAGTAAGTGTAATGTGGCACTACTATGAATTTGGCTAAGCCTGGCCTTCCCAAGATGGTGTGATACGCTGTCTCGAAATTGACCACTTCGAAATTCAGGAACTCGGTCCGGTAATTCTCCTTTGGACCGAACATGACAGGAGGGTGATCTGTCCGAGTGGTACTGATGATGTCCCGGGGATTACCCCATGGAACGGCGATGAGCTTTGCCTCATCTCAGAGTGAGGGATTTTCATGTCGTCGAAGGTTTTGGAGAAGAGGATGTTGAGCCCGCTCCCTCCGTCGACCAGCACCTTCTTGAGCTTCACACTGCGAATGACGGGGTCTAGCACCCAAGGATACCTACCCGGGTATGGTATGTGGTTGGGGTGATCTGAGCGGTCAAATGTGATTGGGACCTCAGACCACCTTAAGTATCGGGGGGTTGCCGGCATGACTGCGTTGATGTCCCGAGCGGTAAGCTTTTGCTTCCGCTTGGACTCATACGCATCCGAGCCCCCCAATATGCAGTTGAGTTCGTGTTCGACCTCCTAATAGTCATCTTCTTCAAGGGAGTCTCCTTTCTTACCGGTTTCCCCTTTATCCTTGGGCTCCGACTGCTTTTTGTTTTCTCATGTGAATCTTTTTATAGTGAAGCAGTCTTTGGCAGCACGTTTGCCCTTGGGATGGAAGGGGCATGTCGCGTTCATTACTTCGTCGTAGTCTTTGTTTGTGGTGCCCTTGTCCGGCCACAGTCTGCGGTCGTGACCAGCTCCTCGCTCTTCCGCTTCTTGTCTTTCTATCTCGAGGACTCGGCGTGATCCTTTTTGTCCTTCTATCGCGAGCGATCATCTTGGCGCTTAGCCAAGGCATCCAAGGCTGTGGCGTAGCGGTCCGCTAGGGCGAACATCCCCCTCACCGTGGTTGGTAGCTTCCGGGACATCTTCTAGATCAGATCGGGGTCGCTGACTCCTTTCTGGAAAGCTGCAATGACAACCGCGTCCGAGACATCCCGAACCGTGTTTTTCTTTTGCGTGAAGCGTCGGAAGAATTCGCCAAGGGACTCATTCTTCTTTTGATGGAGTTGGTACAAGTCCCACGGAGTCTCAAGCCTCTCATAATTGCCCTGGAAGTTGGCGATGAATTGCTCACAAAGATCTCCCCAATAATCTATTAAGTTCCTCGGAAGTCCTGTGAGCCAATTCTGAGCCGATGTGGCAAGCATGACTGGCAGGTAGTTTGCCATCACATTGCGATCGTCTCCGGCTGCCTTGACTGCAAGGGCGTAAACTTGCAGCTAAGCTTCTGGATATCTTTCCGTATCAAACTTGACAATGCCCTTGGGGTTGAAGCCATCGGGCCATACCACTCGGCGGAGCCGAGCGATGAACGTACGGACCCCCCATCAATGGGTTCCTCATCGCGGCATGGTGGAGATCGGTGCGGCGGAGATCCGACCCGACGGTCATCACCGTTGCACTGTCCAGGGTGGCGTTGGTTCCTTCGTTCGCCATGATTTGTGCTCCGATCGCCGCGGTCGTCTCGGTCGTCGCCGCGCCGGTCGCTGCCTCAGTTGTGGTCGATGCCGAAGCACTCATAATCGTCGTCGTGCCAGCGTCGTTCTTCATATTCTTGCTCCCGCCTCCTGGTAGTGATGTCCTAGCGGAGGTCACGATGGATAGTTGAGTGTGTGTCCTTGTCATAAGGGGTCTTGCGCCGACTGCGAGTGGTCCGACTGCTAGCAGTTTGAGCGACCGCATGAGTGCGAGGGAGCATCGTCACCGCCTGATCTCGTTGGTTATGTTGGATCGCCGCCGCTGTCACTATGGCTTTAACTTGGGCCATGATTGGGGTGGCCAGGCTGTCGGGCTTGAGCATCAAGCCCAAGGTGTCAAGGAGTGTCTTGGAAGCGACGATATTCTGCTACAGTGTGCGAAAAATGGCTTGGCTCCCCATTCTTGCATGCAGGATGTCCTCATTGACGTTGCGGGCTCGGGTTTCGAAAGACCGAGTGCGCGCTTCCTGGGCCCCATGACGAAGACGCTCCGCCTCCACTACCTCTTCAGCATCTCGTCGGCATTGCGATTCAGACCTCTCGTCCTCAATCACGCAAATTCCGCGAAAATCATGGCAATTTCCCCGGCTGCTCTCCGATTCGATCTCCGAACTAGAGGAGTGGAAAAGAGATTCGTCCTTGCCCAGACCCTCACCGTATCCGAGTCGAGAAGAGGGCCGCTGGCGTACTACCCGTGGGTAGATGGCCGTGGCCTTCCCCGACCCAAACAGGGGCCCCAAAGAAGTTCCATTGAAGTCCTCTCCAGATTGGATCTGGTCCGAGTCCGAAAGGGCAGAAGCGTTGTTGGAAGCTCTCCCAAATTGGATCTGGTCCGAATCCGAAAGAGCGAGCTTGCCGAGTTTGTCGGCGTTGAAATTTAGGCTCCTGAAACAGAAAACCTGGTCGGGAGCAAAGATGACATTGATTCTGTTGAAGGAAGCCATCGAGCTCGTCGAGATTAATCTTCGCGCTTCTCCTACCTGGTGCGCCAACTGCCGACGTTTGTTGTCGGTAGTAATGAATACGGGGCAGTGCGCTGGATCCAAACTCGATGGTAACACAAAATAAGGGATTATACAGGTTCGGGCCCTCAGCGTCGGAGGTAATACCCTAGTCCTGTGCTCTGAGATTATGTGTAGCTTGATATTTTTCTCTCGCATCGTGTCTTCTCTAGGGTTCCCCACCCCCCTTATATAGGAAAGGGGCGAGAGAGTCCGAGTCGGTTACACGGTAGAATCCTAGTCGGTTACAAGGTGGAGATTATCTCTCTCTGCTAGATATGCTATCCCATGGGATTACGATCCTATCTTTCCTAACAGGAGTCGGTTACCGCCTCCTGCCCTTCCTTGTTAGACACGATAGCGACGACCTCGTGTGGCTAGTTCAGCCCATCTCCCTCTGGTTGGTCCGTGCGGTGTGCTATGAAGATACCCGGGATCTATGTACCCCACAAGGTGTCCAATATATAGCCAAACTGATTGGAGATAGATTCAGATTCGCTCATCAATAGATAGAGTCCTTTCATACTTGGATTAGGATTCTATCCCTATCATAACAGTTCATGCACCATTCCATCCAAGAAAAAAAAGTAAAAAATGGATTAAAAGGAAATAAAGAAATATAGAATGAAGGAAGAACAAGTAGAATAAAAAAAGTAACGGATAAAGAAGGAAGAAGATCGGTGATGCCTCTTTGTTAACGTGGACTCTGGTCCTTTTTCTTATTAATAAATTGTTTTTTTATCTTTATTTCCTATCTTTTAGTCGAAATAATTAATAATGGTTCCCTCACATCTAAGAATTCAGTCTCACTTAGTTCCGTCGCATCGAGGAGTGGATATTCTTCAGTAACATTTATTGGTTGTTTTTTTTTTTTTTTTGTTAATCATACTTAGGATCCACTGAATTAATGATCAGGTTTTTTTCCGAGAATTTCTAATATACTTATGAGAGGTGTTTTTATGTCTTTTCTTTTGAAGTTACACAGATATTAAACATGAATGAAAGGTAGATGATGATTATATATCTTTTACTTGCTTCAATATTTATGTAGCTTGTATTTGAAAGGGGAAACATAAAAGTACTCCTCTTTATCTTTTTTACTAACAGTAAAACATCTGTCCTCGACTATAATCAATAGATTATCATAATTGTTCCTGAATGTTTGAATATAGAGCATTAATTTTACACATGTTATCATACAATTTTATTACGCCCGCGCGGAACGCGCAGAGTACTGACTAGTTCATGACACATACTCGCTTCGAACTGCAAAGAAATGTCTCTCTAGCTAGCTTCTGTATCACTAAGATGATAAGCGCGGTGCACGCCTCGCGCGTGAACGAAAAACGAATTTGCGTTTTTTTTTGGAGAAAAAATAAATCGAGATGTATTTTTTAAAATTTTTAGAGGGTTTTTCGGAGCGGTTTTTTTGAATAATTTTTTTTGGGGGGAAATGGAACAAGACATTTTTTTTAAATTTTCGGAGGATATTTTCACTTTTTTTTTTGGAAAAATGGACCAGGACGAAAAAATAGACAAAGACGTAGTTTCTAAATCTTCGGATGTTTTTTTTGCGGTGGCATTTGAACACACTCTAAAGTCCTCAAACCTCCCAACTTTAATACATAGTATATATTTTCTCGGGAAAAATGGAGAAAGGATCTTCTTTTGTCGAGTTTAACACTCTATACGTTAACCGATTAATAATACATGCTTCGAAAAATACTATAGATCGAGTTGCAAAACAAACTATAGAAATACAACCGTACACATATTTCTTATTCCGTAAAATATTAGAAATCGAGTTACAAAAAAAATAGAGAGAGAGAGTTGTACACATATTTCTTTTGACGATATTTCTTTTGACGAATTTGGTTAACACTCTATTATTACCCGGTCAACCTTCTGTTGTTGAGTTTAACACTCAATGCGTTTACCAAGTAATAATACATGTTTAGAAAAATATTAGAGATCAAGTTGGGAAAAAAGAATAGAGATTAAAGATCGAGTTTGGAAAAAAAAGTCTAGAGATAAAGCTGTACACAGATTTATGTCGATGAAAATATTTTTTAGAAAAATATTAGAGATCGAGTTGGGGGAAAAAGTCTAGAGATTAGAGATCAAGTTGGGAAAAAAGTCTAGAGATAGAGCTGTACACAAAGTTATGTCGATGAAAATATTTTTTTCGAGAAAAACGAAGAAAGGACTATGTTCCGAAAATTATCAGAGATATGAACCTTCTTTTGTCGAGTTTAATACTCTATGCATTCACCAAGTAATAATACATGTTTCGAAAAAATATTAGAGATCGAGTCGGGGGAAAAAGTCTAAAGATAAGAGATCGAGTTGGGAAAAAAAGCATAGAGATAGAGCTGTACATATATTTCTGTTCATGAAAATATTTTTTTCCGGAAAAACGGAGAAATGACCATGTTCTGAAAATTATCAGATATACGAACCTTCTTTTGTCGAGTTTAACACTCTATGCGTTCACCAAGTAATAATATGTGTTTCAGAAAATATTAGAGATCGAGTAGGTGAAAAAAGTTTAAAGATTAGAGACCGAGTTGGGAAAAAAAGCATAGAGATATAGCTATACACATATTTCTGTTAACGAAAATATTTTTTTTGGGAAAAACAGAGAAAAGACTTTGATGTAAAGGCTGTGGACCTATTTGTTATATTTTTGGATTTGATCGCTATCTCGAAAAATTAGAAAAGGGCTCGTTCGAGATTTGTATTTAGCGGGAGATTTTCCCGTAAAGTAACGCACTAAGGACCTAAACGTGATATAAAAACATTTTTTTTACACTTACAGAAAATCACGAAGGACCTCTACGTAATTATGGGGACCCATCCGTAATTTGGCAAAAGGGAGAGACTTTTTTTGTAAAATCACGGGCAGTGACGTGGAGGCGCTCCCTGGCCTCCAATCCTAGCCCTTGTAAGGGGGGTTTATATTAGGATACCCTGGCAGAGATATACACCATAAATTTTTTGATCGTAAAAAGGTAGATAGCTCTCTACCTTATGACCATTATATTGAAATGGCAGCCAAGGTTGTTACAATGCCAATGGCGGTAAGAGAGTTTAAATTGATGCAAAAAAAAAAGAGGAATGAAATAAAAAGAAGAAAGGAAAGAGAAAAAAAGAAAGCAACTGTACTACGCTAGAGTAGACTAAGCTAATAGCTGGGTCTAACAACTACGGAGAGGAGACTAAGCTAATAGCTGGGTCTAACAGTTCCTTCGCTGGCCTCATATTGAATACAACAAGTGCTATTCATAACAGCATGATTAGAGGTGGGCGTCGTGCCGTGCCGTGCCGGCCCGGCCCGGGCCCATCGTGCTTCGGGCCGAAATCGTGCCGTGCCACGACGGCCCATCGTGCCCACCGTGCCGGCCCGACTCACTTTTGGCGAGCCCAAGCCCGGCCCATTTGCGCTTGCGTCTTGACCCAAGCCCGACCCATTTTTACTATTGTGATGAACAAAGAAATAAAACAAATCACTACTACTAAACTACCTATTTTAATTACATAAGAGACTAATCACATCAACAAAATGTCAAACATAAATGCAATGCTTGAAGATGCCCTGAATCAACAATATCTGCCAACTTTTAAGCCTTAATCCGTGATTTCGTGCTGTTCGTGCGTCTTGAAGACGCAAACAAGCGTCGTCTTGCCGTGCACAGTTCGGGCCCGGCACGCGGCCGTCTCTGATTGCGTGCCGGCCCGGCCCGGCCCGGAACCGTGCCGTGCTTTGCACCGTGCCATACCATCGTGCTTCGGGCCGGCCCAAAAAAGCCCGACCCAATGCCCACCTCTAAGCATGATACACCTCCCTAGTCGTACATAGTATCTTCTATCGAGTAACTTCATTAATTTCAAGAAATAACACCAAATGACAACAATTTCAGGCGATAAATCTTGGCATCAGTCACTGAGACTTGTGGGCTTCTTACCGACCTGCCCTCATTTACGTAGAGCATACTGGTGACTATCTGCAGAAGATGAAGTGTCTTTTTTTTCTCTTCCAAGCGCGCTATGCAGAACAGCACCGGCATCTCAGCCAGTGTTCATTTCGATCTGGATGGAATGTGCAGGCACAGAGCCATTGTGAATGCCATTCTGCATTGGACTAAGCTCATCGTCACAAGCACCTTCGTCGCTCCGATGGACACCATGGGAATCATAATTTCCGGGTTCATGGTGGGGTCGATCAGTCACAGATCCATTGCCGATGCTGTTCTGCACTGGACTAGATTCTCCGTGACCGTCACTTCCACCATCCCCATCGGCACTTTGCATGCCAGAATCTCTCACTTCTTTGTATCTGGCATGAACCGACCTGGCGATGCTTATCAGCAGCATGAGAGCTGAGATACATCCAGTGATGATGAAGAGACCGGAGAAACTTCGCAGAGTGAGAGCCGTGGAATCAGTGTTGGGGCTGCCAAAACTGCTTGACGGTGCGCCTGTGCCTAACCATTTTGCTTCAATATGGGAGCCCTCACGCCCTCCTGTCACGTTCAGGATGGCAGTAGAAAGATCATGCACCAATGGAGAACCTCGAGGGAAAACCTGAAGACGAAAAAAAATGATGCTAGTTAGGCCAGCTTATTTTGTCCCAGCATGTAGCATAGCTCTTCAAGGATGAAAAGGTGAATCTGCCAAAGCACTATAGTGAGAGGCTTACAAAACCAAGTCCAGGGGTCTTGTATATGCGTTTAACCATCTGGAAATCTTTACTGTAATGAGGGTCTGAGAGGAATGAAATTAAATAGGGGATCTCATCAACGATAGCTGACACGCCTCCATTCTTGGACCCCTTCCTCAAAGCTTCAGCATATTCCTCTTTCTTTTTATAGGGCCTTAACCTATTCTCTCTGAAACCTTCCTTTCTCAAGACGGAGTGCACAAATCCTAGATACTGGTACCCAACGAAATCGTCATTGTTCCGGAGCTGGTCGAGATCTGTCACCGAAGGCCGGAGCCTCTTTGCTGTTAGCATGGATGACAAGCTTGCTGTGTAGCTCTGCGCTAATATCAGCACTACAAAGCACCATATCACCACAACGATTTTTGACAGAGGGCTCCTGATAATGTGACCTGTACATGGAATAACAAAAAAAGGGATTATTTGAGAACTATTGTAAGAACTTAATTAAACAACTTAAGAACCATAAAAAAAACTGTCAGGAGCTTGATCAAGAAGTGCTAACCATGAGAAAACGTTAAAGTGGAGAAAGCAAAGTAGGAAGCAGTGCTCAGCTGTCTCAAACTTGACCCTTGGTACTCCGGATTTCTGGGTCGTTCAATCATCCACACAACAAACCCAGTGAAGAAGAAGAAGCCCACAGTTGCAAACCAAAGTTCCACTGTCAGTGGCTCTAAAAATATCCACTGGATTGTTTTCGAGTCATCCTCAGCAAGCACAAGCAATGACATACCAGACTCTATGTATGGCATTGTGAATTCTGCGTAGCTGGCACGTTCGGCAGTTATGGTCACATCCCCTACTGCTGCGTCGAACACCTGTTTATGCCCCAGAAAATCATAAGAGACTAAATGATATCTAGTGACAAAAATTCAAGCATTATAAGCCAAACCTTCCAAAAGAATGCCTTATAACTAAGTAAGTATGCAGGAGTAAGGCTCACCCCTAAAGATACATTGCGTACTAAATCATCATAAGGGCCGTCAAAGACACAAAACTCATATCGCAGACGATATTGTAGCTTCTTCATAGCGGCCTTGAAGATATCAATGCTGTAGCCAGTGACCTTTTGTCTCTTGGTATTAGGATGAGTAATATTCACAAAAGCTTTAAAACCATGTGTCAGTGGCACAGCAATCCTAAGATTCTTCTCATAGCCTCCAGGGACAGCCCCTGAGTCTCCTCTCATCAATTCTCTGGCACTTGTTACCTTGGTATCCAGATTAAGAAAAGTCTTAGCATCATGTCCAAGTGCCAACCCAATCTTCTCATGCCCTATGGGAAAAGAGAACTTCATAGTTCATAGCACATCGATAAAATAATTCTTACACTAATGATTTAAACTTGTCAATTTTTTTTAAGATGATCACAACGTGGCATTGCACTTATTCACATAATGGAAGGTTACATGGTTGCTATGCAATACTGCTACAAGCAGGGGCAGTACTAGGTGGGGTGCCATGGATGCTACAAGATCACCTCTTTAATGGATCAAATTTGTTAATTGAATTAATTCCGAATTTAATGGTTTGGAATTTTTTAAGATGTTAGAACTATTTGTATTGTACTTTTAGTAAATTTTAAATATTTTTGTTGGATTTATGATGTCATGAAATCATTATACAAAACTATAGAGCTATATTTGTGAAGTGTGCACCTTAACAAAAAATTTCTTGTAACGTCCGAAACTTTGCTCTACTTAATAAAGCCTCATTCCATGCCTTTACAAGCTAAGCATCTCATTACTGTGTTGATCAAAGGATGGATACTTCTGAATTTCCTCTCCCATGTCTCTAACTCATGGATGCTTCTAGGTTTTCATTTATAAACCTTCTAGCCCTAAGATTTCCTTATCAACTTTGGCCAATCCAGCACTTGGAATCTGACAGCTCTTTGTGGCAATCAAGTACTGCATTGTCTGAAAACTTGTTTTGTTGTCTGGACAAAGTATTTGTGTCAAGCAGTTCTAACCAGTGCATTGCTTCACCAATTTGAGAGGTGAAAGACTATCTTCAGGACTTCATTTCTAATCTGCTAGCTCAAGATCTTCCTATCTTGTTGAGCCAATCCAATACCAGGACTTGACTTCTCAGTTGCTTGAATCGGCAAAGCACTGCACTGAAGCTTGTCAGGCCGGGCACTGTAGCTTGTCACGGCTGCTTCTCTGAACTTAACTGCTGACTGAAGAAAGGGGTTGAGAGCTGGCCGCTGTCGCCGTTTAGTCCAGTTGAGCTCTGCTAATTAGAGCTTTGCAATACCAAATTGAAGCACTGAATCTTTGCTCTCAGAATATCATTTTCAAATCTCCTAGCTCCAAGATTCCCCATGTCATTCCGATCGATCCACTGTTGAAGTCTAATGACTCAGTGTAGCAAATGAGCATCTCTTTGTCTGAAACTTCCTTAAGCTAGCGAAATGCTTGTTTCAGTCAATTCTGACATCCCCAAATCTTGCAGTGAATGCTTGTTTCTAGGTTTACCTGCTCGAGATTTCCAAATATGGTTGGCCAATCTGATATTTGGACTTGACATCTCATTGCCTGTACCCTCAATTCACTGAACCAATCCAAATTACTACTTTGTCAGACTTCGCACTGTAGCTTGTCTCGGCAATCTCTGAACCAACTGCTTTCGCTGCGTTGTTTGAATCATGGCGCAACGCATTGAGCAGTGGATGATTAATTCCAGGACTTCGCTCCCAAATTCCTTTGCTCAAGATTGTCATAGCATGTTGGGCAAATCAAATGGACAAACTTGAGCAAACCGAGTGCATGAAGCGTCAATTCCCTAAATCATCAGTCGTTCCTTGGACCAATGTAGTCATTGATTTTGTCTGAACCAGTGAATAGTGCATTTGGGCATCAACTGAAACTCTATCAGTATAATGATTTCCCATTTCCTATTACTCAAAGTTTAAGCTTTTCATCATTTCTCCGGGCTAGAACTAATGCATCCATTTGGAAGCCTCTAGCTCAAAGGTCCCCTTATCATTCTGGCCGATCCAAAGCACGAAATCGACAACTCAATACGGCAACTTCATTTGCCGTTTTGGTCTGAACCTTGCTCAGTGCACCGAACGGCCGATCAAGAATCGGCAGAGCTTGGCCGTTGCCTCCGTTTCCTCCGTTCTTTGCCTCGCTCCATCCGCCGTCTGGCTCTTTGCAGCCGGCTGCTCCCCTCTGCTCCTTCGGCTCACGGCGTCACCGCGCCTCGCACCCTCTCTCTCTTCCGGCCATGCCGCCAGTTAGGGCCCGAGCGCCACGCGGCTGCCGTGCGCAAGCACCGAGCGCTCCGTCGCCCATACCGCGCACTGTAACCTCGCCTCCTCCGCCTCAGCTGCTATAAATCAGCGGGTCACCTCGCCATTGCTCCCTTTCACCATTCCTTCCCGAGCCATCTCCCTCTGCACCGTCCATCCATCAGAGAGTGCCCGAATTTGGGAAAAACGCCAATCGAGCCGATCAGTGGAGTAGAGCTTCAATTCCTCTGGGTTTTGGCATCTTGGAGCTTGATCTCCTCCTCTTTCAATTGCAGCTCCGCTGGGGCGCCGCCCATGTGTTGCGTCTCCTCCGCCTCCCGGTCGCGTCGAAGCGGCCGTTCCATGACTCCATTGCCCTCCGGTATTAGTCGGCTTCACCTCCTCACGATCCTATTCCATCCCTCGGCCGGGCCTAATCCTCCTTCCTCTTCCTTACTGGCGATCATCATCGCCGAAACTCGCCCGCCAGCGTCGCGGGGCCTCTTCACCGTCGCCCGGCCCGAATCAACTTCTCACCCAGGTGCGCCTTGACCTCCTCTCACCATGCGGTCGCCGTACCCTCCCCGCCGCCGTAGCGCCGCCGGCGGGATCGCCCCCGAGCACCCCTGCTCGGTGCCGATGACATGCGGGCCCAACCTGTCAGTGTGGCTCACACTCAGGCTAGCCCGCTGACCGGTGGGGTCCGGTTGTCGAGCGGTAGGTGCCCTGAGCACGCGTCTTGGCGCCTCGAATCGCTTCCCCTTTTGGGGAAACGTACTTTCTAATTTTCCAATATTTTCCAATTGATTTCGGCCGAACCAAATACAAAAATGCATAACTAGTGCTACACAGCTCCAAATGAGATGAAACCGCTTCCAAAATTGGTGTAAAATCATGAACTTTATGAATATGTAAAAATATTTTAGGTTGGACTAATGTACAGGAATTGAACTTAAATATATGCTTTAGATTGATAGTTGCATAATGTACTAATTGTGCATTTCAACTCCAAATTAAATGAAACCAACTTCATTGTGATCCTTGATACGTAATCTTCTTTGAATGTATGATCATACTTGTATTTGGACTTGATTTGCAATGAATGTCATCATAGTTGTGTTTATTCAACTAGGTTTGCCAAAATAATGTTGATATGTACAACTTAAGTATAGATGCATGTAAATGGGTTCCTAAGACTTTAATATGGTGTGATCATCTTTGTCATATGACTTGCTTAGGTCTTATTCACTACCTATACATGCTTTAGTATCAATTTTGTTCCATGCTCTTAGGGAAGAATGAAATGAGAATAAGGCTTCCATGCTCAATTATGCTATTAACCTTGCAATAGACTTCATGACAGGATGAACCCAACCCTAAGTTACCTCCATATGCATTCCCTAATAACTCTTAATGTTGGTTAGACAAGTTTACCATGTTGCTATCTCAATTTAAACATGTAAGTTATGACTTTATATATGTGCAATTATGATCTTTTAGGCCTTTTCAGTCTTCCATAGAACTACTCGTCTAAATGCAAAAATTAGGGAGAATAGCTCCAAATCACTCTACATTATGTGTACTACCATGTTTTAGAAAAACATTTCATTTATAACTTGCTTTGCATCTGAATCTCATTAGAGCAATAGGCCTAAGTTTTATAATTTTAGAGTGCATTGCTTAAGTAGCTAGTCTTGAATTTCCTTTAATCCAAACAATCTTAGCTTCTGAATTCGATTGCTTAAACACTAAGATACATGTACTTAACTTTGTTGTGTGTGGAACTAGTATGCTAGCATTTGAATTGAATCCTTCTGTATTGCTTGTTCTTTTGTTGAATTTTAAGTTGTTATTTGCTTCGATTTCCTTTTGCCCCATTTTGATTCATTTGTTATTTGCTTTTTGTCGCGGTTTCTCTCGTTCGATGCGGCGTAGTGACGGCGTGTCGAGTCCGTTGCTAACGACCCCGACTACCTTCCCGAAAACGATCCCGAAGAAGAGCAAACAGGCAAGCACCCTCCTTTGAACATGTTGATCCCATATTTTACAAAGTCTAATTTGTTTTAATCAAACTATTATGCATGTGTTTAATTTCTGTAAAGATTGCTATATTGTGGGTTATGGTAGTTATATTCCTAAGTTGTGGGTTTACCTTAATTACATTGCCATGAAAACTTGATGAAACCTAGGCTAGGGATTATTCATGTTATGAAATGAAAGATGGTTATTATCGATACATAATACTATGCTTAGCCATGCTTTAGTTATGGGTATAATGTTAGGCTTGAATCTTTATGAAACTTTGCAAATGTTGAAAATGGCAGTAAAGGATACTGGTATGTGGTTAAAAATGGAAATAAAAGTATGTTTTAAACACGGGCGAGTTATGTATATCTGAAAGTGCAATGGGATGTCTTGCACCGTACAAGTGGCCACTTGTACGGTACAAGGAAATGGATTGGTGTTGTTTGGAAACTGGTCATTGCACGTAGATAGGGGGAAGTACTCGCCTGAGTCAACCTAAGGACCGAACTTGATACTATTAACTGAGTTAATTGGTGCAACGTCATGTGCTATTATGTGATAGCCTTTACTTAGTAAGATAGATAATGTTTGAACCTTGCACGTTGTTAGTCCGAATTGTTTGGACGAACCGAGTGAGCGGTGTCGTTCTAGGTGCTCCTTCATCGAGGCGTTGGGAACAAAGCATTCCAATACAACGGGTATGCCTTGCTATGGGGAGAACGAGGGCGATGGCCTGCGGGACCATCGTGACTGTTGAAATTCTGCCGCCATAGCAAGGACAGGTCATACTCGGGCTAGTGCAAGGTTAGGCTTTAGCTGGTCGAAAAGTTTCGTCATAGTCTAGCAAAACGGATACGTGTGTATCGCGTGGCATGGTTGACATGATTGCTAGAATATGTCATGTGGGTAAAGTGTACACTCTCTGCAGAGATTTAAATCTAATCGATTAGCCGTGCTCACGGTCATGAGCGGCTTGGAAACATAATGTCAAGTACAGTGTTTTGGTTTTGGTTTTGCAAAATGACTTGGAAAATGGTGTTATTGTGTTGGTGTAAGTTATGGTGGGTTGGTTATATTTCGGATATTGTTTATGGCCATGGAGGGTCATGAATGATTGTTCAAATACTTATATGCTACTTGTAGTTTTATCAAATGCTCATTCCAAATGTTAGCGTTGTTTAGCAATTGCATGGTTAAAAATAAAACTTGCCTTATGCTGAAAATAAAACCTAGAATAGAAGCTTTCCTCCATTGAGTAGCCTTGCATGTATAATTACTTCCATACACTAAAGTCTTGCGAGTACATACGTGTACTCACTGTTTGCTCTACTTAAAAATGCTTAGAGGAAGGTATTGATGACGCTCCTGACGGCGCTCACTTCGAACCGGGGTCAAGCGATTTCTTGGTTGGATGAACTGGGTTATTTCCCCAGTCGGTTGCCTATGGGTTATGGTTGGCACACCGCTATCCCTCTTTTGGACTTAAGGTTATTTTCGCTGCTCTTTACTCTTTGTGTATTGCTGAGTAGATGTAATCGTTTCTAGACTACCTTTATGTCTTTTACATATTTGTATGTGTGATGTATCAGCTCGATGTGCAAAGTATGTGTGTGCTAGGCGTTGATCTTGGGAACTAGCACTGAACACATATGCGGGAAGCTTGGATTGATTCCAACTGGTTGGCAAGAGCACGAGTGTTGCGCCGATTGGTTGATCTCAATCCGAGTACGGTTTCAGATAAGCGATTGGATTTCTTTCGGGTTGTATCATTATCCAGACCGATGCAACAGTAAGAGTCTTTATCGCTAATCTAAGACCGGAGCCCCCACATTTCTAGTTCCACCACTGGCTACAAGTGCATTCCATGGGAGAAGTAGACACGTAAAATTTTAAAAAAAATACTCTGCACTATTTTTTTACTATGTAATGCAGCAGTTTTGCAATTTGCGTGTATGCCCCTTATATTTTCCAAATAAGACCTTCAGCCGATGCTTAAAGCAACGAGCAGTTAATGAGTTAAGTATTGTGCAATGCTAAGGATTTCTACCACAGTATGAATTTTCCTTTTTTTTTTGCCCCATTAAACTCATGCTAAATTGTGGGTGGCTATGACTTTCAGGAAAAACAACAAATCCATGTGGCCTCATGCCCACTGTTTGACTGCTTCTAACTTGCAAGTTGCAAGAAACTTTCAGTTCTCAATACAATCAATGGATATTTTGAGAGAAATGAATGGTTAAGATGGGTTCACACATCTGGATGTATATAGTCTATACATGCTTTGTTTCGGTTGGTATATATACTGTTACACATTAAAACACGTGTATCTACTAGTATAATCTAAAAACAATATTGAAACAGATTCTTATAACACGTCAGAACAAAAGAAGGAAACATATTTTTTATCATTTAAGACTAAAACTAAAATCAAGATCTTAGATATGTTGTGAGCTTCACCCAATCTAAGATACTCACATAATCTTTTTTCAATCTGATTTATGTTTGTATTTTGCACTACGATATACTTTTCAACCACTACAATATGATCCGATCATATCGCATGATGGTCGTTGTTTGATGCTACCTCCTTTCCTTTTACTTGTCATTTTAAGCATCTACACGTTCTCCAATACACACTTTTTACCACTACTTTTTTTTTCTAATTATATAGTAGTAAAACTATTAAAAATATTATAGAAATATTTTTTTATGATAGATCCAAAATATTTTTGTGCATATTAGCTATCAAAATTTTAAAAGGTTAATTGAACACCTTCTAAAACGGCATTAAAAAAGAACTAAGCGAGTTGGAAATTGCAGAAATCTTTCTCGTGTTAATCGCAAACAAAATAAGCCGAACGTACGCCAGTGCCCCAAATTAGAACTGAAAATTGGTCGAGCGGAGGAGTCAAGATTGAACGGCGAACCTTGGGGCTTGGGCGGACGGGCCTTCGCCACGCAAGCTAGGGCCTAGGGCTGGGCTGCTGCCTCACTCTGTACACGATGCCTCTGCACGGAAGATGGGGACCACGGCACGAGACCGCGAGCCCACATCCCCGTCCGTCCCATCGGCAAGACGGCAGTCCTCCTGCCGTACGCCGCCTCGCAGCTGGCGGCGGCGCGGTGTGAATTGCGATGGGGAGGTGGGCATCAGGGCGACAAGGCTAGAATCGCGCACCGGTGTTGTAGACGGTGACGTCGCCCCGCCCTCCTCATAGGACCCATCGTATATTCGTAGCCGTAGCCGGGAGCCCGGCCGCGGCGACCGCGGAGGATGTGTGACAATGTGCTTTTGGCTTATGTGACGCGAGCTCGGCAGGAGCGAAATCATAGCTCATCTAGACCGCCCGTGACCATTTTTTTTTCAACTCTACCTTCCTTTTACGTGAATTTAAAAGTTTAGCCCCCCCCTCCACACTAGCACTAAGACGCGACACACGATATATGTCCTTTACAATATTCGAAGAGCCTAAAAACTTACCAATACCATAGCAGCCGGTTGACCGTGGGAGCGAGCGAAGCACGAGCTTAACTCGCTTTCGCGCAGCCAGGTAAAATGGAAGCTCTACTAACGCGGTGGCCCACACTACTCCCGTGCCCACCGGTGGCTGCAGGGGATACGTGTTGCCGTCGCGCCTTCCGTAGTGGAGAGGAGGGCTAAATTTGCAAATGCGTACGTGTGACTAGATTTGCAAAATATGAAGTCTATGTGGCTAGATAAGTGATGAGTTCGACACGAGGTGTCACTAATCTATCACGGTAAGGAAGCGCGGTGGTGATGTCTACTGGTATTTTTATAGTTGAGAAGATAATTGGATTTATAATTTTATTGTATAGAAGGGAAAAAAAATGCAGGAGGAGGGCTCGTACGCACACCATTCGTGCGTGTGTCAAGTTGTACTAGCCCGTAAGCGCGACGCACGGCGCGCGCGTGAACGAAAAATGACCTCGTGTTTTTTTTCCTGCAGGAAAAATAGACCTAGACGTATTTTCAAAATTTCTTGAGGCTCGAGAACCTTTAGAGACCGAGCCGACAAAAAGTACACATCTTTCTGTTGACGAAAATATTTTTATCGGAGAAAACGGAGCAAGGATCTGGTTTCCGAAGGAAAAATAGACATAGACGTTTTTTTTTTAGGCTCCAGAACCCCTAGAGACCGAGACGGATAAAAAGTACACATCTTTCTGTTGACGGAAATATTTTTTTCGGGGAAAACGGAGAAAGGACCTGAACGTAAAGAGCGGGGATCTATTTGTTATATTTTTGGACCTGATCGTTATTCCGAAAAAATAGAAAAGGTCTCGCTCGCGATTCGTATTTAACGGGAGGCTCTTTCCGTAAAACGGCGAATGAGGGACCTAAACGCGAACCGGGAAAAAATTCTTCCCTTCACAGAAAATCGCAAAGGATCTATTTGTAAATTCGCAGGAACCTATCCGTAATTCAGGAAAATAGAAAGACTTTTTTGCAAAATGCGCCAAGATACGTGGGGGAGCTCCTCAGCGAGCTTTCCTCCGAGCTTAGGATAGGATAGATGTGTACAAAACGGCGAGGACATCATAGTTACTCATGGATGAAGAAAGTGATACGTAAAGGGGAAATCATTCAAAAAAACATTGACTCAGCTTACGTGATGCAAATCATTATGTTCCATTTAACACATCTACGAGTAGTTTTACCATCAATTATCCATTTAGTCCGAACCTTAAGTCCTAAACCTAGCTCGGTGGGAGTCGTAGGTTTGAATTCTCTTCCAGCCGGATTTAATTGGGTGCATACTCTACTAGTCTACTTAAATTGAATTATAACTACTTCCTCGTAGCTAACTAACTATGGTAGGCAGGTTTCACTTACCGTTTTATGAAAAATCATGCCAAAATTGATTTTTAAAAACTGACAAAATCAAGTCAAAATCGTATAGTTTCAAAAATCAAAATTTAAAAAAAAAATTCAAAAATCGATGATTTTCGTGGAAAATCGACAGATTAGTTGAACTTTTTTGGCGGTCGATTTTTGGAGCGATTTTCGTCAGTTTTTGACGAAAATCGAGCGATTTCCACCAATTTTCGACCGATTTACGTCATGTAATTTTTTTTTTGAATTGAACCAATTTATCGAGCGGTTTTAAAAGCGAGACCGCGTCGATACGAACGAAAATCGTAAAAACCAAACATTTTCGTCGATTTTTTAAATCCTGATGGTAGGCCCATCCCCTTGACCGATGAGCCGTGGGCAGAACAATAACATGCCAACTAGCGAGCTTTTTTTTAATTAGAAGCAACACATACGTGCATACACCATCCGTGATGTATATCACATGTATATGTACATGGGTACACCTAGAAATACAAAGACTAGAGATAAATATAATATCTCATAAAGTTCGTACTGAGATACACTTGATTTAACCCCGGTGAGTGGAGCCATAAGTTTGGCTAGAGAGTAGTTATTCGGAGAGACCGTGAGACGTTAGGGGGAGGAAAGAGATTGGTGAGAGAGAACGACAGAGAGAGAGAAGGGCTTGTCATGTCATTGAGAAATGCTATGTTCGTATGAATTGGAATTGAAATGAACTCTTGATAATGTAAAAAAAATCCTAATTAAATAGGTTCGGTGTATAATTAATAGATGTATGGTGTGATTTAGTGCGTTTAAATCCACTGTAAATAACTTCAGTGTGTAAAAAACGGTGTAATTTAGATGAAAACAACCTGTTTAGTGACGTAATCGAAGCACCTGTACAACTTTACAGATGTATGGTGCAATTTAGTGTGTTTAAATTCACTCTAAATAAATTCTTAAAGTCACTCTAAAAATTTGACAATTCTCCCTAGAATAAAACTTAACAATAGTTTGAATATATCCACTTGAAATTAATGTATCATAAAATGGCCGATGAACTCGAGGACCTAATTAACAGCGTATATGATTGTCGAAAACGAAAAGATTTTCGATCGATGGTAACATACCCCACGATCGGACGGCTACTAGAGGCATCCTCACGTGAGGTACGCCCCGTAGAAGAATTAAGTTCCTTCAGTGTACCAGCATGCGCTGCCGTCGTAGCATCTCCGCGTGGGTCGCCGCCACGCAGGTTCGCCGGGGCGTCGTCGGTTCGCACGGGCGCCATCGCCGCCACGCAGGTTCGCCGGGGCGTCGTCGGTTCGCACGGGCGCCATCGCCGCAGATGCATCCCCGAAGCAAAACGCGAGCAAAACGAGAGAAGCAACGGTGAACCGGCGGCTCCTCGGCCACTCCATCATTTTCGCCTCGTTTTCGAGCCATGAATCCTTCATTATATACGGTATAAATGATCTGAATCAGCACGCGAGAATGCGAGACATACGCCACACTTGCACCTTTTGCCTGGAAATTTAGTGGCGGTGCAGCCGAGTCAGAGTGTCATTTTCTGCATAGCATCGTGCATGCGGCTATGGTACGGTACACGCCCTGAATCATTTGACTTTGAAGATCGACTCACAGTCTGTTCATACATGTGAGTAGTCAGTCCGTCAGTCTTGTATGCAGACTGCATGGCTTACAAGGCATATGCATACCGGCACCGCTGGCCGTGAGCAGCACCACATGCATGCTAGCTCCCAAATTGCCGAGAAATGTCTCCGGCTAGCTTCCGCGACGCACTTGGTTGCTTCAGGGTTATACTGTTCAACGTTCCGGTCTAGAGACTTGAAAGTAATATGGTCTGTCTTCCCTGTGCACGTTGGAAATTCGCCCACCAATAAATAGAGTCCGTTCAAATTTGGACTAAAATTATATATATATTCAGTACTTTGCCCGGCCCTGTATTGTATGTGCTCCATGTTCTTGTTCATTGATTTCTCTGACGCGTTATTGATTGATCGCAGGTGAACAACTACGTTTTACAATACGTTATCAGCACGAAACTCTACATTGCTACAACCCTAGATCAATCTACATGCAGCGTATGTCGTTCTATATTTTTTTACAAGTATATCAATCTTGTTTTCTTGATACTAATCACAGATTGATCTATGGTTGATTTGCATGCTGCTCATACAAGAGATCTGTAACATCCTCGTTTTGGCTTTCTAGAGAAAAATCTAATTTAAATAAAGTAAATTCAAAATTTGGAGTTTCTTTGGTGTTTAAAATAACCTGGCATCCATTCCCCTTCGAAATCGGGAATTAATTCCCTCCCGGGCGAAAAATCGGATTTTCCAGTACCGCCGGTACCCGAAAATTCACCCGAGTCCAAAAAATGCTCCAAAAATCTCCAAACTACTTCTAAAATGTTCCAAATATTCCGAAATGATTTTAGGAATCATTCCCCGGATTTTTGGACATCCGTTCCTATTTTATCTCGCGCGGCTTTTGTTTCATGCCTGCGATCCGCGCCTGAATATCCAATTCCACAAAAATCATCCAAATTCAACCAAACCAATTCCATTGAGTTCCAAATAATCTAAAATGGCTCTAGGAATTTTTCCGGAATTTTTAGGCCATTTTTCCTTATTTTTCTCTAGGGCGAATCAATTGCGTAAAGGAGAACCAACCGCAGGCCGCCACGTGGCGCTACAGTGTCATCCCTAACCTTGGGATGGTCTTGTACGTGGATTGCTTGGGAGGAAAGAACAGAGAGTGTTCAACTCCAATCTCCTCCTTCCAAATTCATGTATCTCCCTCCAAACAACTCCAAAACGCGAACTGTCGGATCCGTTGGAATCACGACGGCCTCCTCTTTCCATCCATGGGGTTAATGCACCCTAAACCTCGCCGGAATTTGATCAATCCTTCCAAGTCCGAAAATCGCATTTATGGCAATAAATCATCCGTTTCTAGTCCGTTTCCCGCGATTCCGCCTCTCAAATCTCCGTATAAGAATTATCTTTCCGGTGGTGTAGCTCTCCGTTAGCCTCTCAAATCCAATTGGCCGCAAGATCAAGAAGAGCGACGAGAGCTCGGTGTTCTTCGTGTTCTTCGGATTTTGGATTAAATCTTCCACTCCGGTGGATCATTCTACCTCTCGTTTGTTTCTTTGTGTTAGCATGGAAGCCTAGTCTCTAATCCTTCCATTGATTTTAGGTTTCTTCGATCGTGGACGACGAATTTCGCGTTTGCTTCACCTCGGCCGAACTCGTGTTCTTCGTCAAATTCATCTCGCTCGGTGAGTTTTGGTTCAATTCTTTCCGGTTATAGGTTCCTAAGGATGTTATCTAGAGGTTTTAACTTTTTGTTTGGATCGATTCCATGCAAAAATGTGTTAGAAATCCAAGTTTTAGTTTTCTTTGGGGCTCTCTGTTGTGGAGTTGCTCTCTGTTCTTTTTGGGTTGCTCCTGTGCATGCTGTGGGGCCTTGCCCGTGCGCCAGCCAGCTCGACGCCGGCGCCGCCGGCTGGCCGCCGCGCCAACGTCTGCCGCCGCCGCCTCCCACGCGGGCGCTTGTGCCGCTGCCGGCCGCCCCCACAGTCGGCCGAGCCCGCCCCACTCCTTCCCCCAAGCTCCACTTCTCCATCCATGGTGGCTATTGCCATGGCCATGGCAAGCTTCTAGGAGAAGCAACCCCATGTCTATGACATGTGGGGCCCTCTGTCATACACCCAAAGCCTAGTCAAAGTCAGCCAGTCAAAGTCCTCGGTCAAACTTTGACCCAGTCAAACCCGAGGGGAATATTCCCGGAATATTCTCGGTTTTCGATTTATTCGAAATTCAAACTTCGGAAGCTCAAAACTTTCTCATCCGAACTCCGTTTGACCCCATTCAAATTTCTAAATTCATCATAAATCAATACCTTCCTGCCAGTACTAATTTTATAATTTTTGGATTTTATTTATTTTCTGTTATTTATTTGTTGCCTCGTTTTGCGTGTAGTCGACGATCCTGCCGCAACCGCCGATTCCGCCGCCGGACTTCTCGAGTTCGACACTCCCACCGCCGAAGAAGGCAAGTCTCCTTGATGCACTTTGCTCCTATGTTTGCGAACTGATTTAAAATTGTTTATAAAGTTGCATGGCTATGTTTATTGAAATATGTCAAATATAAGTGTTAGTTATTCCGAACTTGTTGATTCCACCTTGACATTGTTAATCATATCCATTGTAACCCTAGAACATTGTTTATCCCATGCTTATGCTTATATGGTATCCGTTGATATGTAGTACGGTAGAATTGCTTAGGATCTTTTCCGATGAAAACAACCCATGGGTGGGATTATTCAAAAAGAAGGTTATCAAATGTGATTTGAAAGTGTTATTATGGTTTTGGTCATGTTTTCCAAAATAAAAAGAAAAGGAAAAATGATTTTGACTTGAGCGGCATGGAATGTCGGGTGGGAGCGGATCAAGCCTTGATCCTTTTGTGCAAGTACCACCCCAAGTCATTTAAGGACCGACGCTTATGATTGTCATTTTAAGCATAACCGTACTACCACATGTCTATAATGGTACGACCTGGCCAACTAATTTGTAGAAGCCTAGCTTAGACTCACCACTTGGTTGAATGTGAATGCCGGACGGAGGCAATGTTGTTTTTCTCACACGGCGCAAGAGGGGGCTTCTGTACTGGGTGGAGGGAACCCTAACAGCGGTGAAACCTCAGCGGGTGGGTCTAGTTAGGTAGATACATTGTAACGGTCTTGTCAAGGTATCCCTGCCGACACACCTAAGGAAGTGTGTTAATTGCATGGCATCAAGGGTATATCTTGTCTTGTGGGTAAAGTTGTACACCTCTGCAGAGTATAAACTATTCGAATAGCCGTGCCTACGGTCAAAGGCAAAGCGAAGAATGCTTTCATATTGGTAGACTTTGGTTTTGGTTTTAAAATCGAAAAGTGTTTTGTTTTTGGGGTTCGGGAGTGGTTAGAACTCTCGAATGTTGTTTGGCGGAAAGAGCCAACCAGGTGGATAGAACCTGTTTACCTTTGACGGATGGAGTCACATGATTAACTTGGATCTTTTAAACTGTTGGCGGATAGAGCCTTTATGTTAGTGATGGTGGCTAGAACCTCACTACAATGTTAAATAATTCAATTATTAAAAAGAATTGTAAAAGGTGCTTTGTGAAATTACTTATTTAAGTATGATTTAATCAAATGTGGCTTTATGCAAATAAACCCTATTACGCTTCCTTTGGAAAGCCCCTCATGATCATACTTTCCCGACTTGCTGAGTACTTTTGTACTCACGTGCTACACCAACATTGTAATCATCAGAGAATTATCAAGATGCCGAAGAAGAGGAGGAGTTCTTCGAGGAGGACTGCCAGCAGGACTAGTTGCGTTCCTAGTCGTCGCCTGTGGCGTTGTGGCGTTCGCTTGTTGCTTCCTTTTGCTTCCGCTGTTTTGTGTGTCCGGTCGTTGGACCGAGTATTGTAATAAGCGGCCATGTGGCCCATACTTGAATATTTATATTACAAGTTTCGTTTTGTTCGGCAATGAAGTATCACTGTGACTGTGTGTACTAGCTACTGATCTGGGACTAGTACGGAAATACACAGGAGATTCTGGATAGCTGATCCGGGGTCTCACAAGATCAATCTCATCGATCGACACAAAGATGGAATTGCATGCATGCATGAACGAACGCACGAAGCACCGTTGAGACCAATTGATATCATCTACCTACATTAATATACACTGTATCGAAATAGACTGGCAATACATGGTTAAATCTACTTCGAGCTCTACGTAAGCTAAAGCTACGTAAGTATATCTACGCAAGTTTCATTCCTGCATATCATCCTTCCAAATTTGCAGATTAAATATCTAAGCGAATCACAATCAGAGGATGCACAATGATTATTGTTCATAAAAAGAGGAAATCCGACCCAGGAGGCCGAACGCCGCCATCGTCGGCGACCACCCACGGCACTCGAAGCACCGCCTCAAACTCATCACCAGTGATCATCCACCGCAAAGCGTCGCCTCGGCCTCTACGCCAGCGTTCGCGCCCAAAGCGTGACTACCGGAAGCCACGACGCGTACATTCGTTTTCTGCGTTATCATTCGGCTTCGCGTCGGCAATCACAGGCCGTCGGCGTCCGCACCCGCACATGGTCGTAACACCTCCGTGGTTCCTGAGGCCACGACAGCGACACTACGCTTGGCGGCCCACGGTGAGCACACTCGTCGGTGGAACGACGACGCCTTCCACACCAGAAGATGGTCGACGGCGGCATCTCTCGCGATCGCCGCAGTGCCAAGCGCCCTCGAAGTCTGCGTTCATAGGCCCCTCCACGGCGGCAGGATCTTCGTTTTCGTGATCGCATCCATTCGTTTTCCTGCGCTCGCTCACCCAGTAGGCAGCAACCGTCTGCGCATGCTGCAGCGGCCATCGCCTCAAGCCTCGTACTCGGCTGTCGCTCTGCACCTCGAGCTTTGCACTCGATCGTCACTTGAAATTTCACGACCATGCCCCTGAAGTGGCGAAATTGACGACGTGAAGATGAAATCGGTGACTCCCACGACGCTTGCTCGCGAAGACGTGATAGCGCCACCGACGTGACGCCCGATGCGACGATCGGCGACGTCTGCGCCCAGCCACGGCGACGACCCTCGTTCGTGCACCCTGATGGCGATGACGACTGTGCCAAGCCGTGGCAATGACTTGTGTTGGCGTGCCCCGACGACGGCAGTGGAGCTTGCGCTTCTTCGCGGGGCCACCCTGCGGCTTGGAATGGGTGGTTGCTAGGGTTTGGAACCGTAGCCACCTCTCTTAATGAAGGCCGGGCGGGCCCAAATGGGCTGTGCGGCCTTGTGGCTGTATGGCCCATCGGTTTTTTAAGAAGGAACAAGAAAAATTGCATTTTAACCTAGAATTTTTAGTAATTTCAGAAATAGTTAAAAATTATAAAAAAAATCATGTGAAATCTTAGAAATTGAATTTCTAAGTATATGGACTTTCGTAAAATTTGGTAAAATTATTATTAGCACATATTGGAAGTTTCATACCCCTGGGTTTATTCTTCTAGCATTCTGCCATGTTTAATATGTGCTGAAATTTAATTTTCTATCATTAAGTAATTCTATAAATTGCTCAAACACTAACATAAATTATGAAAAAATGCTACTTTTTTTAAAAAAATTATGTATGGCACACAAGGTTTACAAAACCGTTTTCAAATTGAAAATCGAGACCCCGCCGGTAGCGGTTTTTCGCGAAAACAAGCAAAAACCGAAGGGTTTGAAAACATAGTGTTTGAACAAAAAATTCAAAACAGATTAAAAAAAATCGAAAACCGCTCGGCGAATTGAACCTTTTGGGCGATCGGTTTCTTGAGCGGTTTTCATCGGTTTTCTCGAAAAACCGTTCGGTTTTCTCGAAAAACCGCTCGGTTTACATAACATAAAAAATTTTGAATTTTTTGAATTGGACCGGTTTGCCGGTCGGTTTTATATTTCGGTGAGGCTCGAAATCTCGAAAACCGAATGAAATTCTCGAATTTCGTTCAGTTTTTGTAACCCTGATGGCACATTGATAATTTTGTGGCTCTGGATTTATTTTCTAGCAAATATTCTATGTTTTATATGTATTAAAATTATTTTATGTTATTCATTAATTCTGAAAATTGCTTGGCAATTAACAGAAAATTACAAAAAATTCTAGTTAGAATATTGAGAGCCTTGTCTCTCTATAATTAGTTTCTTAGCATTATTCCATGTATAATTTATCTTAAAATTTATTTTCTGTTATTCAGTAATTCTGAAAATTGCTTGATAATTATCATAAAATTATAACAAATGCTAAGAAAATTATGTGAAATTTTTTATATTCATTTACTGAATAGATATAGATCATGCTTTACTGATTGAAGAGTGAGCATGCATTATATTGATTTTACCAGCAGTAAAAGTCATTTGCATAAATTGAAATAGGGTATGTCGGGCATGCATAGAGGGAATTTATTAAGCTTGCCATAAATGGTGGCAATTACCTTACCTAGGCAATGAATACTAAAATTAATCTGACAGCGCGATCTTTTGGAGCTATTGCTTTCCCGGCCTGAAGCTGGTACTCCTACTCTTCTCAAAGCCGCTAGGTGTATGGCTTTGTACCTCATGAGACACCATC
Source organism: Rhipidocladum racemiflorum (assembly GCA_036346355.1). Taxonomy (NCBI): domain Eukaryota; kingdom Viridiplantae; phylum Streptophyta; class Magnoliopsida; order Poales; family Poaceae; genus Rhipidocladum; species Rhipidocladum racemiflorum. Next base: position 4,163,672 of record CM070582.1, read on the forward strand.
TTCATACAGACCTAAAGCCCGAATATTTGATGAAAAAGGACCAGCTAGTATTTTTGAATTTTCTGAAGGAAAATATATAATGAGCAAAGATCTGTTCTGTTACCAGAAACACATCATGAATGAACCCTCCCACGCTTTCAAGATTTTAAAGTCGGTGGCAGCATATAACTTTGTTATGCACAAGCTTGTTACTGAGCTAACATTCTGAAGCCAAAAATTTACTGATGCAAAAATGATCGGCATGATATTATGCACTTTTCACCCCAAAATGAGGATATTGCTGTAATAGTGTCATCATGCCAAGTACCAGAAGTACTCCAAGCTTACATGCATTTTGCTAGAAGCAGAAAAGCATAATGAACTCATGGTGAAGGATCATTATGTACTCCTAATGGGAGTCATGCAATGCCTAAAGTATAAGCAAATGCTCTGCAAGCTAGCAATAGCCAATCGCTGCCACTTTGCTTGATCTCCACCATCCGATCTATCTTGGACGATTTCGATCAAGCCACGCGTAGCCAACCAGAGCCTGCTGCGTGTGGATGCTGACGCCAGCTGTGATGATGTCATCCATGATGTCAAGTGCAGGAGCCCAGGAGTTGTGCACCGGGTTCATGTTGAACCGAGCGGTTCTGTGGACTAAGTCCATACACTCGGGGGCACGTGTCATCATGTGATTGGTCCACATGTCACAGTGACGTCAGCATGGCATCATAAATAATTTTTACGAAGAAAATATTTCTGCCAAAAGTAAAAATAGTTGTTGATGTCATCATGATGTCATATTTCCTATTTTTCGGTACAAAGATAATTCAAGAAATTCGGTTTATTCTTCTTAATGTATTTTCAAACTTTGAATAGCTCGTTCTTACTCATATAAATTTCGATTGAGGTGATTCCAGAGCCTAAAAATTTGTAAAATCTTGCTTTATTTAATGGTTAATTTTATTTAATTTTCAAGTTGATTTTTCTCTCTATTTTCGTTATTTACTCATTTATTTAATCATTAGCATAGATTTTGTAGTGCCCAAGGATTTCGAAGGAGAGTTGGTGCTCTAAGAGCAAGATCCAGAGCAGGAGCAAGAGTTTTTCCAAGGTAAGTTATGCTATGACCATGTTGATCCCATGTTTTAAAGTTACATTGATTTAAAATATTACATATTAATTTAAATTAAAATAATTTCAATTAATTTGGGATTAGTTAATCAACCTAATTGTTGTGTATCTACCTTGTCATTTGTATGCCATGTTTATTTATCACCTTAAGTTGATTTAATGTTAGTTGGATGCTATTTAATTGCCAACATGCATGGGTTGCTAGATCGTGACTAATATGCTTAGACATGCAACGCGTTATTGATATCATTTTGTAAATACAAATTTAATATTGATTAATGAAATATGCAATGTGTTTCTAAAATGGTGTGACATGTGTTACCACATGATGAAGTTGATATGTAGAGGCATGTGTTGTTCGACATGGATGTTGACTTATTGATGGCATGTTTGCATAATAATCAACTGGGGTGAAAAATAATTTAGACTGGGCAAGTGGCAAGAGGTTGTGTGCCATAGTGGACCTATGTGGCAATGGTTTGATGAGCGATGTGAGGGTTGTGTGCCGATGTTGAGAGTTTGGAAGTCTTGCCTTGGTCAATTAAGGACTTAACCTTGCAAGCTTTTGAACTAGGCCAAACATACAACCACATGTTTGGAATGGGATAGACCTAGTTAAGTAAGTTACATATGTCTTAGCATATGATACTTCAGGGTGATAGTCACCCAGGGGTGTGATTATGGGGGAGGATGTCTGTGCGTATGCTTGACGTCGTCCAACAGTATGTTGGTCCTATACTTCGACTCTGTGTAAGGGAAGTGATAGTGAAGGCAACACTGAAGAGGTTTATATGTTAGGATAGACATTTTTGAAAGACTTTGTTATGATCAGTCATTCACATACTCTTGCATGGCGATTCACGGCAGACGTGGTGAGTTGATTATATCCTGTGGATAAAGTGTATAACCTTTGCAGAGTGTGTCAAACCTATTCGAATAGCCGTGTCGACAGAATTGGACAATGCTCGGGAATTACAGTCAAGGGTTAGGTCTTTAAAAAATTAAAATTGGGAATGGTTAGGCTGTGTGCCTATGGAAATAATGATAAATTGATTTAGCTTGTGTGCCAGTGAGTCTTGGAAAATAAATGAAAAAGCTACTTAGTGATAATATTTGATTTACAATCATTTCAATCTATACATGTTAATTATTTGTAAATGTTGCTTTATGCAAAATAACCACTTCAGCCATTCACCTGGAATAAGCCATGCATGTAGTTAACAGACTTGCATTCTATGTGTGACTTGTTGAGTACTTTATGTACTCACCCCGTTGCAACAATCCAAACATCAGTTGAGGAGGAGTCTACACCAGCTCTTGAGGAGGAGTTCCATGAGGAGTCGAACAATTAGGGTGCGAGTCTTGTCAGTTGCATGTGGCAAGTTGATGGGTTGCTATGAGTCTTTATTTCCGTTGCAATTTTATTTATCTTTGAGTCTTTGCTCTGCGTGGCATATTATTGTAAGTTGACCACAAGGTTGACCAAGCAGGTTATATTAATAGATGAAATCTTTATTTATTATTCCGCTGTGTATGATTGTGATATTTCATCTATATTAAGACTGTGTGCACTAGCGTGATCCTGTACTAGTGTTGAATATACAGAGGGTCCAAATTTGCATATTCAAGTCCTGACATGGCACTTCCTTGTAGATGAAGTCTAAACACCGATTGCTCCAACTCATCAGCATGCTTGTTGCAGATGCAACGTAATGCAAGGTGTGACAATTCTTGAATACCAGCATCAAAAGTAAGACTTTTGATGGAGAGATGGATGGGATGGCTTGCCTTGGTATTCTCCTAGGCGTAGATGCTAATCTTGCACACCACACCACGTCCTTGTCCATTCATGATCCAGCAGGTTCCCTTGTAAAGCGACCTCTCATAACCGCTAAGCACATGCAAAACCCTCCATAGCTCTACAGCACAACCACTGGTAGGGATGGCAATCGGGCGGGTACCTCCGGGTACGACCACTGCCTACCCAAACCCGAAACCCGAAATCGTGGTACCCACCCGAACCCGAAACCCAAAACGGGCACAGATGTGTACCCACACCTGAACCCGATGGGTACCCGAAACCCAATGGGTACCCATGGGCACCCTACCATTCTGGGATAGGATCGATCCATGCAATGTTGAGTATAGTGGTTGGACAGTACATGCATTGTTGTTAGACAGTACATGCAATGTTGAGTATACTTTGGCCCAACCCAACAGATCCAAGCACGAATGCACCTTCATTGGGAGCGGCCCAATCTCGCATTATCAGGTAAGCAGGATAGGATGGAAACAATGAAAACATTCACAACTGGGCACCACATCATTGAATACAATATAGCAATCAAATCGCAATAAGGAGATAACTGGGCACCAAACAGGTTATTTTCTTACATGAAAATTTGCCAAGGTCCTAAGCATAGTAACTGGGAAATAACTAACAAATATACCTATTGCTCTAATTACTGGGAAATAACTGCAAATAGAGTGTAACTGACAAATATACCTATTACTCTGTCAAGAACACCAACCAAGATTCTTCAAAAGGGTAGACATTAGCCAATTCAGTTTTCCTTCAAATATCAAATATACCTATTACTGCTTCGAAATTTAGCTTTGTCATTCGAAGGACATGAAGAATAGAATGACAGAGGGACATTTAGCTTTGTCATTTACCAGTACAGGATGACTGCTTCAAAATTTAGCTTTGTCATGCTTGAGACTTTCATTTACCAGTACATGATGACTACTACAGTCAGACTTCTGAAAATAGAATGACAGAGGGACTTACACATATGCTGTAAAACAAATTTTGGAGATGATCTTCTACTAGCAAAGAAGCAAATCTGAGAGCTTCCGAAAATAATGCCGCTTGGAACAATCTGTGGATAAGAAAATTCATCAGAATCAAAGTTTTGTACTAGCAAAGAAGCAAATCACCGTCATAATGTCCTGCTCTATCACTGCACCTGCGTCGGACGGGGACGTCGCTGTCGGTGATGAAGGGAGACCGGGGCGGAGGGCGGTCGCAGCGGAGGGAGGTCGGGGCGGAGGGAGGGCGACAATAGGCCGACTGCCGGTGACAAAGGGAGACCAAGACGGAGGAAGGCCAGGGCAGAGGGCGGTCATAGCGGAGGGAGGCCAGGGCGGAGGGAGGCCAGGGCGGAGGGCGTTGAGGGAGGTTGGGGCGGAGGGAGGAGAAAGACGCCGGTGCCGAGGGAGGCGGTGGCGGAGGGAGGTCGGGGCGGAGGGAGGCCGCGGCGAAGGAAGGTTAGGGCGGAGTGAGGGCGTGAGGCCGGTGCCGAGGGAGACGGCGGTGGAAGGCGGCTATCGTGGAGGAGGGCGAGGGAGGCGCGTGGCGGCGTGGGACGGCCGCGTCGGCCGGATGAGAGGGAGGAGGCGAGAGTACCAGTAGCTGTGGATCTGGATCTGGGCAGAAGGAGACGAGAGGGAGGCAGGGAGCAGCCAACCGCCAAAAGCCAAGGCCGGATGTCAATCGGGTGGATTTAGGGTTACATTTTTTAGGGTTACATTTTATATATATATATACACACACATAAAAAAACTGGACCCACATGTCATAGGATACCCATCGGGTATCCATGGGTACAAATTGACACCCATGCCCATCCTATAGTCTTATCAGGTATCCAAACCCAAAAACCCGTGGGGTATGAAGTGCTACCCATACCCATTCTTATCGGGTCGGGTACCCGCGGTTACCCGAACCCATGGGCAAAACTGCCATCCCTAACCACTGGTGTGCTCTTTATAGGTGTGAAGTATCATTGTCTATTAACGACAACTTAGGGTAAGATTTCAGCATAAACCAATAGGGAAAGAATGGAAATTTCAGCAAAGGAAATAAGTAGAGAGATAAGATGAAACAACCCAAAAAATTGTGAATCAAAATACAAAATTGAAACTAGGATATTTTGGTCTAAATTTGAATGTTGAACATATATGAATTTTCAAGATTTTTTACTATTAAAGAAATGCTTTTAAATGGTCAAGTAAGGATTTCCGATTTTTCCATTTTGAAAATGAACAAAAATAAAATCTAGATAAAATTTAATTAAATCATAAATCATCTGTAGAACACCCAAGAAATTTTTTATAAAATATTTATGCTTATGGAAAATAAAAACAGACTAATTCAAAAAAGGACAAAGCCACTGTTAGAATTTTATAAAAATCTAGGTATGTGATAATTAGCTAAAATTTTATAGGATCCTTAGAACTACCTTAGGACCTTATCCAAAATTTTTACAAAATTCCTAACTCATTTTAATGGCTTGATTAAATTAAGGGAATCTTGAGGTGAAAATTGAGATTTGAATTTCCCTCCTTTCTCCTTCCCCCACTACCATGTGGACCATCCTATTGCCTTAACCCGACTTAGTAGTACCAGGGACGTCCTCTTTCCATACCTCATTGCCAGTGATTCCTCATCCCTATCCTAGCCCGCTTACCAGCTGGCCGAGCGCAGCGCGCACTGCCCGGCTTGGCCCCACGCCAGGCGAGCACCTTGCGTGCCCCCATTGCTACCCATCGTGTCATGCCACACCCCTACTGTGCCCACATTCAGTCATCCCCGCTCTGCCATGCCTCGCCCATACCCCGCATGATCCATGCCCTGTGCTGCCAATTCTTGCCTGCACCCCGCGTGCGCCAGCCCCAGCTCCCGGTCCTGCTCTGAGCACCACGGCCGCCAAGCCTCATCATGGGCCCTTGGTACCTTGCCAACCATGTACACCACCTCACCAATCATGCATGCCGCTGCAAATCTGGTTGTCTGCTCTGCCACTCACCATCATGCCGCCACACGCCCTCACCCTGGTGCGGTAGCTCACTGAGCACAGTCTCCCATGCCTAGGTAATCCACAGCTGCCCTTTGTGCATGCACTAGCAAGCCCTACTCGATGTGCCCACTCCCTACGCTTTGCCATGGTAACTAGAGCCCCATGACACTGCCATTACTTCCATGTGTGTGTGCTGCCTGGAGCTCCACATCACGCCAAACTATCCTTCCTCACTTGAGCCTATAAAAGCTACCAAGGTCACCACAAAAGCCCTCTCGTCACTCCTCACTCCCCATTCTACCTCCTCCCCAGAGCAAGCTCCATTTGTCGAAGCTAAGGCCACCATTGCCACTGAGCTTCGTCAAAGGGCAAATCCGCGATTGTGCAACTTTGGTGAAGTGTGCTTCAATTCACATTGATCGTAGCATCTTGAGCACCTAATGATCATTTCCCCTCGATTAATTATAGCTTACGTCTATCATAGCACCACTGCACCATACTCCCTCTTCGTCCGCTTCGGCCACACGATTCCAGCACTCCTTAGCCATCCTACTCGTGGCAAGATACTAAACTAGAACCCTCGAAGCTCCTGGATGCTTCCCCTTCCCTTTCCTGAGCATAAGCCCCCTTCTTCCTCACTCCTGACAAGTTGACGCCACCGCCACCGCCACTGCATGTCGCCATCGCCAGCATACTTCGGCCTTCCCCTACCACCGATGGTTGATTCCCCCGAGACCCCTTGACTCCCTCTAGCTCGCTGCACCCTTGGCCGAGCACCACCAGGGCCCCTCGTTATCGGCGAGGCCCACTTCCACCTCCCTTATTCAATGAGACCAATGAGTCGAGTCCCAAAGTCAGTGACCATGCAAAAAGTTCAAAGAGTCGGAAAAATCCAAAAAAAGTGGAAATACACTTTCCCTTGTGGAAAGCATATTATCCTATTTTCTGTGAATTTCCAAAACAGAGGGCATTCAAGTGTGATTAACTTTTGCAATTCAAATCAAAATTGAGTCAAACAAGTTCCTAAATTATTATAAAATCATAAGCTTTCCAAATGTGCAAAAATATTTAAAATTTGACCTCTATACCAATTTTGAATTTAAATTTGAATGAAACCTAACGTATGCCTTATTTGAAATATTTTGCAAATGGACTCCACTTTAGTGTAATAAATTTTGAAATTCTTCTAGGATCATAAGAGTTTCATTTCTGTAAAAAAATATTGAAAATTGGACTTAGTTTGAATTGAATTCATAAATGACTTAACTTCTAATGCTCGAAAGATTAAAAAATGAATAACTTTTGCAAATAAACTTCAAATCCAGTGAGACCAATTCCAAGATATTCCAAACATCAGGACCCTCTATTGATGCAAGAATGGCTGCATTTGAACTTGTTGTGCACTTGGACTATAATAGGAGTTATTCTCCTTTTTAATTCAAAGACTTAAATAAACGTAACTTGTTGAAAAGGACTTCAAATTATGTGAGAATAGCTTCTGGACCTTGGTAAGTTTTTAAAGGTTCCTCCATTGTAGAAAGGTATAGGTTTTGCATCACTTGGTAAGTTGACTCTTGTTGTAAAGGACCTTAATCTATTAAAACTTAATTGATCATAAAATATTGTAAATGTGTGTACTAGTCACTGATCATGGTACTAGTACTGTGTGCACATGGGACCTTCTCAATATTTTGAGCCAGAAGGGAGGGGTCCTCACATAAGATAAGTCAAGAACTTGTTACTCTTGCAAGTTAATTTTCTCTTTAGAAAATAATTTTGAATCTCCTAAGAAACGGCCAGTCTAACTAGGGTCAAGACCTATAGTTAGTATGGCTCTGATGCCACCTCTGTTGGGACCTGAATATGCAAATTTGGACCCTATGTGTATACTACACTAGTAGCGTACACAATGGTAATATAGATGTATTATCACAATTATACACAGCGAAAATATAATAAAATACTAAATTTATTGAATGAAAGATTGTTGAAAAGACATTACTGTCAACTTTACACTTATTAGGCCTCACAGGGCTTGACTATAAGAAAACAAATAGCAACGAAACGAAAAACTTCGATGAAACCCATCAACATGCCATAGGCATCTAACAAGGTTCACCTCCTAGACACTCACCTCCTCGTAGAACTCCTCCAAAGCAGGTGTAGACTCCTCTTGAACTAACGGATTTGTTGTGGTAAGGGTGAGTACATAAAGCAATCAACAAGTTTTGCACAGAATGCAAGTCTAGAATGGTTGATATTGCTATTATGTAGTATAGTAGCATTTTCCATTGAATACAATAAATAGATTGAAAGACAGTAAAATAACTAACAATAATAGTAAATTTCTCATATATTTCTCAAAGTAAACTAGCACACCACCTAAACCAAATTCCATTACTTCCATTGACACACAGTCTCCCTTCTCAAGTTTTATTTATAAAATCTAACCCTTAATTGAAATTCCCGAGCATTGTCCTATACCAAGGATATGGATATTTGAATAGGTTTGACACTCTGCAGAGGTTATACACTTTACCTACAAGATATGATCAAGCTTATAATGCCATGCAATGGCATATACCCATCAATGTCTAGCTCAGAAGATCATAACAAAATCTTTTGGAAACTCTATCTGAACACTGACCCTCCCGATAAGCTTGAACTCATTATTCATTCCCTCACACAGAGCAGAAGAATAGGAGAGACTTATCGTTGGACTAGGAACAATACTTGTTCAAGATGTGTGGCTACGATGACACACCTTACCCTACCTCACACACAATTTGGTTATACACCTGAGGCAACCCATGTCAAGACTCAGTAACTTACCGAGTTAGGTTTGATCCATAACAAGCATGTGGTTGTATGATTAATCTAATTCAATGGCTTGTAAGGTTAAGACCTTAAATGACCGAGGTAAGACTTTCAATTACTTGTTCACATTATTCATATCACTTTCATTCACACATCATCATACCAACCCAATGTCTCATAAATGCACCCTGGCTCACAGCCTCTTGCCACTTGCCTAAATCTAAATCATTTTACCACCCTAGTTGATTATCATGCAACATATGCCATCAACAACTCAACATCATTATGTGACAACACATGACACACCATTTTCCAAAAGATATTCCATAGACTATTAGTCAAGTTTATATTTGCAGTTTCAGAAGATATCAGTTATTCATGGAATGGCTAAGCAAACTAAACATGATCTAACCAATCCACGGTGGCATTATTATAGCAACCAACTAAGAAAGTTCCATCCTAGGGGGATAAATAATCATGGCATTGTTGGTGATATGCCCTAGAGGCAATCATGTGAGATGATTGTATCATACGTCTATGTTCATATACTTATTAGTTCCATGAATAAATATCACTCCTTTGTTCATTGAGTATGACTTAATTGTGAAACACATTGTTTATATGATATTATTCTAAATGATCCCTGGTCACATATCATTATGTGGGACATTAGTGATTTGACCAGCATATATATTGATTGATGGTAATGTTTCACATACCATATATATGGAGATATCAAATCAATAATGTGGGCACATGTTAGAGAACATGGGGGTGTATAGACCCGCTCTGAGACACTGTTGAGATTGTTATCTTAAGAAGTGCCATCATGATGTAGTCTCGAGTGGTATACCTATACGATCCTTTGACTTGAGATTCTTATTGATTCTAAGCATGCATAATTGTATACTTTGGGGCTATCAAACGCTTCACCATAACAGGGGAGTTATAAAGGTAGCTTACGGGTATGCAATGAAACATGACGTGCGATGTAAGAGATCAAGATGGAATTTGCCCCTCCTTGATAACAGGAGAGATATCTCTGAGCCCCTCGGTGTGGATGGATAAGAAAAAGTGCATGGCCATGCCAAAATGATTAAAGAGTTAATCACAAATTATATCCATTACATTAACGAGTGAATTTGTCGAGCTATCACAAGGGTGGCACGCTTCTCGCCTTGAGCTTGACTGATATCGTGTGGCAAAAGGATCGTATGTGAGTGTATCAAGGTTCAGCTGATTCGATCATTGTGTACATTCGGGAGTCAATATGTGCTGCTAGGTACCGCTATTGACTTGTGGTCTGGGAAAGGGGTTCTCCGGGACCGCGGCCGACTTGTACATGAGCCTAATGGGTCACACACTTAACAGGTTGGATCATGTCTAATGGATTGGATCCATTAGTGGGTTTATGTGGATTTGGATCCTTTGGCGTCTTAATAGATTTCTATTGTAGAAGATCCATTAGTGCGAGCCCTAGTGGGCTTCTTTTACAGAAGGCCCGTTAGTGCGCTCTATATAAAGGACGCACGAGGGCGTGCACGATCACTGTATCCCCACCATAAGCCCTAGCCACCACCGCGTCCCACTGCCCCTAAAACTCTAGCCGCACGCGTGGGTGCTAGCACACCAGCGCAGTGATCCCACCCTGGACGTGTGGATACCGTAGAGGTGTCATCACTCTTGCATTGGCGTTGATCGATTCAATCGGCTACATCAACTGTACGACTACAACGACGTTGTTGTGACGACGATCCGCGATGAGGAGAAGTTGTACCACGTCGTGTTCGACTACGTACAGTGCTTCGGAGCATGCGGGGAGGCTTTACCCACTCTACTTCCGCTGCTAACGTGCTCCAAGGGTAATGCTCCATGATCTCTAACTCGCATGTTTCCTGGGTGTTCGCGGTAGAAAATTTTTGTTTTCGGCTAGCGTAGCACCACATTCTCCTTCAGGCATAGCAAATTGACAAGGTAGGTATAATTCAAATGGCTTGAATAGCTAATTCTCAAATTAATTGAAAAAATGTTTAATTATAAAATATCATGCAATAGATTAAAACAAAATAGTATTTGCAAAGCTGAGTTCAACATGATGAAAGCACAACTTTCCATGGAATAACTCTTGATCTTGATCCGGACCTCAAACCTGAGTCAACTCCTCACTCTCGAACCTCACTCTAGAACACTCCCAGCACTTCAACGTCTAACAAAACGAAAATTAAGAATCAAAATAAATTCAAAGTAGAGACAAAAACTCAAACAATCAAATAAAATTCACCAAAATAGATAGATTGAATTTAGATGGATTTATAAATTTGAATTACCTCAATCGGAGTTTGTATGAAGAAGAACGAAATATTGAAAGATTAAAATCAAAGAAAAATAGAGAGAAACAATTTTCTGAAATTTTTGGAATTATCTTTCTAAAGAAAAATATAAATTATTACACCATGCTAATGTTAGTGACTAGATTTTAAATTTTGTATTTTTTTCCCTTTTTTGGACGCTACATAGATCGAAGCAACTCACGTGACACAAGGGCAAGCACATGTCAAGGAAAGGCAAGGAAGGACCAAGGTGGCAGCTTTGGCCGATGGTAGCTCCCAACTGTTGGCAATGGTGGGACAAGGTTAGCAGTGTGGTGGTTTGATGGTGTGAAGAACCACGACGATAATCCATGAAATTGGATGCACACATCGCGACAACTCTAAAATGATTAAGGGGTTACCTTCGTGATGAGGTGGAACATGATGTGATGTGAACGGTTTATAAAGATAAGTTCTAATGCGTCGGAAAGGTTGCTAGGGTCGGGTGATGTTGGGGATGGCTTGGGACTTCACGATGTTTCTGGCAAACGAGAGTACAAAAGCGAGGAACGAGCAGAGAAATGGGTTGAGCAAGGAGAGACGGTCCCAGTGCTCACCTTAAATAGGCTCTAGGAAGCTCGGAGATATAGATACCAACTCGAACACGAAGACATCCAAAATAGAAAGAACGAGAATTCCTCATGAAAAATAGGGGATTAGGGTGAGAATATTGGATGATTAGATGAGGAGAAGATTGCACACGAATTTGAAATGAAAACAGAGAAGAAATCGCTTCGATTTTGAGCTCAAAAAATCTACAATGGAGAGGAAGAGAGAGACACAGCACTGCATGCTTCCTTCTAGAGTTTGGGGAAGGATCTGACAAGTGGGGTCCGACCCTACATATAATTGAAATGGGATTTTTCAATTTTCGAATTAATTAATTGTAGAAAAATAAAAAGGCTTTAGACAATAGCAAATAAGGTTAAAAAATTTGAAAAATTCTAAAAAATACACTGAGACATTTTAAACTTAATAAAATTATTTCCAGTAATATTTGTGTTTCAATTTTTCTCAAATAAATTATTTTATAAATGTAGAAAATTTAGGAAAAACTTCATAAAATGATATTTAAATAATTAAACAATGTTATGAAAAGTTTGGGGTGTTACAGGCTAGCACAATAATAGTAAGGGTGGTAGTCACTGCCGAGGTAGAACACCTCCTCATTGTTACTGTTCCCGATCCTCTGCCTATAGAGCTCATCGTTGTTGATCTTCTCTGTCTGAAGCTCCTCTTCCATTCCCTCCAGGTGTTTTAGGAGTGTGTGGATGTAAACCTCAATATATATGCATACGGTGGGTCAACCCACTTGGTGAACTTGCAATCCGTGGTCTACAAGGAAGAGTAATTATTAACGAGCAATATAGCGATACATGCGTGGAAGTATATTTGGGAAATGATGTAGTTACCCTAAAAATAGGGTAGTAGGAAAATGATGTCCTAGGTAGGTTCAAACAGTCATTGCAAACCTGTACTACCATGTTGAGGTTATGATTGCATTGTGACCAATACTCGGGTAGGTGTGCATACTCCAGGAGGCAATTCGTAGTGGTGTAGGACTCTTTGGTTTTGAGTGGAAGGTTAGGGTTGGGAGGATCAGGGTTAAGGGGACCTTAGATGTGTGTGTCCTTGAGGGAAGGGTCACGCCCTTGAAAACTTGTTCGTTCCCTCTTCCCCTCCCACGGTTTGAGCTTTTGCTGTGTCCAACATGTTGGGCATAAAGTACTTAGTTCGAGGTGCATGTGCTATGCACTAGGGGTAATTACAGGGTGGGTCGGATGTGGGTGTTAGTCTTAACGTAGGAGAATTGGGGTTTTAGAGAAGTGTGGTCATATTGGTCTAAAAAAGCAGGAGGCATTGTATTGTTATGTCTAATGAAAAGTAATTAGCACTACCACAGGAATATGCATCACTATCGTGTTTTTTTTGTCATCACTATCGGTTTTGGTAGCTACACAATGTCTTTAGAAAGTGATAAGGAGGTTCTATCACAGTCGATTATCGCGCGACAGTGATAATATGTTTATCACTTTTGGTTTTTTTGTCCTCACTGTCGATTTTGGTAGTGATGCAATGTCTTTAGACAGTGATAAGGAGGCTCTATCACAATTGGTTCATATTATCACTATCGGTTCTAACTAGAACTGACAATGATAATCATATTATCATAGTCGGTTCTGAACTAGAACCGACAGTGATAATCTATTATCACAGTCGGTTCTATCTAGAATCGATAGTGATAAACGTATTATCACAATCAGTTCTAACCGACTGTGATGAGGTTTTCATCACTGTACACATTCTGAAAATAGCCCCAATTTCACAATATCACAATACAAAAATCACAGCATATGACAATATCATAGAACATTCACAATAACATTCACAGTCACATTAACATGATATAATATTGTTTACAACATTTGTATGGACTAGTAGGAGGCTTTGTCATCTCTATACCTAACGTCCTCCGCTATAACCTCTATCCAGTACCACAAGCATATGTGGTCTCATAGTTTATGGAGATCCTTATTGTCTAGGCTCTTGACGGGGAATTTGAGTTCTGCAAAATTAAAAGTAGTGCACTAATTTAGGTTTTAAAATAAGTATGCAAAAGGCTGAACTTATTATGAATGTATACATATATACCATAGGGAACATGTGTGAGTTGCCAATGAGGATCATCATGTGATGCACGACGTAGAAGCCACAAAAGTCGTCACACCCCTGTTGACGATACTGTGAAAGAAATAAAATCAAATTAGAAGATGAATACTATATGTCAGCAAAAAATCCTATGCTAGGGATTTGTACCTTGAAGTGCTTCCACTCTAGCTTTTCACGTAGTTTGTCATCGTGTTGCCCTCCTTCAGCAACGTACAATGAGAAAGGCCTACATACATTGGACATACATCATTAAGGAAAAAATGAACGTAGTTAAATACAAAGAGTGTTACTTTAGAGGACTGTACTTATTTCTGCAAAACATCCATAACCATGTAGGTGTAGCAACCTAATTTTTTGCTTTTCTTGTGTGTAGTGTGTATTTGGAATTTTTGGGATTTTATAGAATTTATTTGGATTTATTTGGAATTAATTTGAATTAAGCCCTTTATTGAATTATTTAAATATTTAGAAATTTCATATAAAGTGTTTGGTAACCCCAAGGTAAACTATTACATATGTAGGGAATGTGACAATCTCAGGTCTAAGGATCATACATCTACTATGTATGAGATACACTGATGATACACAAGAATGTAACATTCTCGCAGTGTCTCATTGTGGGTCTATCTAACCCATGTTCTTCAACATGTGCTCACAATGTATTAATGATATCTCCATATCCCATGATCTATGAAACATGATCATCGATCAGTACATATGCTGATCTATTTATCGTTGTCCACTACGATGATATCCGATCAAAGATACTTACAGAATTATATCAATGAGTAGAGAGTTTCATAAGCAAGTCACATACTTACTAATCAATATAATGATATACATTCATTGGACCAATAATCATATTATTATTCATAAATATAGTCATGTTACAATCATCTATATGACTGCCTCAAGGGCATAGCACTAACACTCCGAGCTCTCTTGTGGATCTTTTGTCAGCGTGCTAGTAGTCCTTTTGCGCCCTAGTTCTACACTCTGTTTAGGAGCAGGAGCAGTTGCTGGAGTAGGAGCAGCTGCAGGAGCAGGAGTATGAGTAGGTGCATGAGCATGAGGCGCAGGTGCAGGATCAGGTGAAGCAGCATGAGCAGGTGCAGGAGTAGGAGAAGTTGTAGCAGGAGGAGCAGGTGCAATAGCAAAAGAAGGAGAAGGTGTAGGAGTTGTCGCGATAACCAGCAAAGCACATGCATATGTAATGTGATGTGTTGCAGTATTGGAATGATGGAGAAGACACTAGGATTTATACCTTTAGCAGTACGACACTCGTTGTGAGACACTTGATGAACGACATCCGTGGTTGCCCAAGAGTAGTGATATCTTCGTTCAGGGGGAACTCTAGCACATGAGATAGGTATTCATCATGGATATAGTCCACCTGCACCCTCATGTAGCCCTTCGCCAAAGGGCTAACATGCACCATGTCATCCTCTTTGCATGGAAATGCAATCCCGCATCCAACCTCAACGGTAAATCCATCTTCGATTATGATTAGCTGGCACTTAGCAGGCACCTGCAAGAAATACGCAACTTGATCGAAATCATTATTTAGCTTACTCCCGTACCTTTTAGTTAGAAACACTTATTACCTTCAGCTAGGGACCGGGCTCATCATTTCTGGAAGCGTAGCTGCTAAGGCGTATTATAGGCAGTTGTACGAGAGGTGAGGCCATAATTAGCTATGTGTTCTGACCTTTCTGATCAATGGTACTATGCTTCGCACATGTAATTGGAGTAAGTTAAGGTTAGTATAGCCCAATCCCATCATTTAAATGAGAGTGGATCGAGGGAATGGAATCTAGACTATAGATTGAACTAGACCATCAATTCAATAGGGACTATTAACTGCTTCTACTTGGATTCATTACGCCCCCTTACGAGCATTCACTAAACGGGAAGGCTGATGCGACCAATTCAATTCGACCGCTTGCAAGGATTAAAAGAGATGCCCACAATGATAACAAGACTTCGGGGGTCGATTAAGCTCCTTACCATCGGACAAATAGGGGACATAGGAGGTACTTGATCTATCAAACATTCGTTTACTGGAACTGAAAAACGAATAAGTAGAGGAGAGAAGGAGCAGCTTGTTTTTCTTTTCAGTTACAGAATCCAAATTTGACTTCTTTATAAAGCTCGCGAGCTAACAACTTCCTTCCTCACTCGCGGGAAGAAAAGGAAAGATCTTATTGGAAAATTCCTCAAACGAAGAGGAGGACCTTATTGAGGTAAGAAATCAGGCTACAAACGAACTTGAAAACCCACTGGATCATATAATAATACCATATCTCAACTTATGGAGCAAAAAATCATAAACGATTTTATGTCCCGTAAGTCCTCCTTCCACCAAATTGAAGATAGCATAAATGATTTTGCTTTCTTTATCGGTGAGTACCAAGGAGCCCATCACTTCTTTTGCTTTCGCCTTTGATTAGATCGGAGCAACCTTACCGGTGAACCAAAGGTAACTGCCGCCCAGGTTCTCTGAGTAAAACCACTCCTTCCAGCAGTTCTTCCATGTATCCTTGATTGAGAGCAAGGGATACATGACATTGAACTGAAGCTTGAAATATACACTCCTAAAAACTTTAGGAGTTTTGTTATTTCTATTATACACGTAGAAGAAACGGAAAAGATGAATAGAAGGAGGAACACCTAGAAAAGCCTCGCAAAAATGTGAGAAGAGACTGAAAATCAAAATAGAATTGGGGGGAAGATGATGGGGCTCGATCTTGTAATGATCGAGTACATCAGCTAGGAACTTGCTCTCAGGATGATGAAATCCTAACCTAACGAAGGCAGCGAAGAGAACAATTCACCCTTCTTGATGAACGGGTTTCATGTCCTCTCCGCTAGGATCCCATTGCACTATTTCACGTGGTGGGATCATGTAACACCCCAATTTTTGCTTTTCATGTATTTAAATGAAATTTGGCATTTTTGAGAATTTTTGGAATTTTTTGTAATTTATTTGGATTTAATTTGAATTTATTCTCTTTTCAAATAATTAAAGAATCAAAAGTTATAAATAAAATTTTGTTGGAAATATTTTATTTCAGTCCAAAATGTCTAAAAGTATTTTCCAGAATTTTTCTTGAATTTTTCTGATTATTTTGCTATTTTTCTTGAATTATTTGAATTTCTAGATATTATTTTAATTATTTAATGGCTGGAAAATCCTACCGGGTTAGTACTGTTCATCCGACCGAGCCGGACCCGAGTCCGACTTGAGCCAGACCCAAACCCTAACCCCGCGACCGTTGGATCTTCATCCAACGGCCGAGATCATGCCACGTCACCCACGTGCGGTTCGGATCGAACCCATTCACATCGGCTGGATTCGGGCCATTGATCACGCACGCGTGGACGGTTGAGATCGTGCCACGTCACATCTCCGAGCCGCCACCGGAATCCACAGCCGCGCGCGTGTGGGCCTCGTTTTCCGGGGGTTTCACGGACGTCGAGGGGGCTATTTAATGCGTCGCCACCCGTGTCGTGATCCCCTCTTCTGTGCGCACCCGTAGCCATAGGTAGCCAAGCTCAGGCTATCGCCGTGCGGCCACAATCGCTCACCGTAGTTGGGTTTGCGTTCCGCCGCGATTTTTGCCATCTTCCGCCGCCTTCGAGCCGTCTCCGTTGCGACCAAGGCCAGATCTGGGTTCCTCACGTCGAGCCGCGCTCGAAGCAACCAGGCACCTCGTCGGAGACGCACGGGAGCGTCGTTGGGCTTGTCATCGTCCCCAGCTTCAGTGACCTAGCTCCTCCGCGACGCCATCACCGCCTTTGAGCTTTTCCAGCCGTCCGATCAGCATCCAACGGCCACGGTGAGTCCACGTAGCCCCCTCGGTGATTCAACTAGATTAGATCTAAACTGTTAGATTTAGATCCAACGTATGGGATTGAGCCACGTAGCCTTGAACCGCACCTTGCTAGAGGTAGATCTCAGCCGTTAGATCTAGATCGTACGGTTAGGGTTCACGCACGTTGTAGCACTAGATTAGATCTCGACCGTCCGATCTAAATCTGACGATGTAGATTGCGCCACACGTCGAGCGCCGGGTTATGCCACGTCACCCCCCAGTGACGCGGTTAAACCCGATCGGAATCCTGACCGTCCGATCTAAATCGTACGGTCCAGATCAACCGCGTTGCACTGCAACGTGCGGGATTAGATCTGATCAGGACCATTGGATTTCAAACCAATGGCCCAGATTGCGCCACGTGTTCGGTAGCCGAACCGGCGCGGTCAGCGCGGGCGTCGCCCGGTCGCCGCTGACGTCACGCATGACGTCAACAAGGGGCCCGCTTGTCAGTGGCTCTGCAAACCGCACCATGACATCATCCGTGACGTCACGCTGACATCACGGTGGGGCCCACGTGTCAGCCCTCCCTCGGCCGAGCGCGATGACATCAGCAATGATGTCATCCAGTGGGTCCCACGCGTCAGTCACATGTGCACCCGTGGACCGGGTCAACGGTGGAGCCCGAGCCGTGGACCGAGTCCATGGACCGGCTGACGCAATGCTGACGTCATAATTCGATTTTTCTTTAGAAAAATAATTCGATGGAATTTCAAAATCCACGCTGACGTCATAAATTGGATTTTTCAAAAGAAAAATAAATGAATTAATTCGGTTTATTCTTTTATTTGAATTTTCAAACTTCAAACGCTTATAACTTTTGCATTTTAACTCCGATTTGAGTGATTCCAATCTCTAAATTTGTATAAAATTGAGATCTACTTGATGGTGAATTTTATTTAATTTTTTGACATAAGTTTTCCTCTATTATTATTTATTTAAAGGATTTCTCAAACTTAAACCATTATAACTTTCGCGTTTCAACTCCGATTTGGACGATTCAAATTTCTAAAAATTTATAAAATTGTGCCCTTTCTATTTATGGAGTTTATTTGAATTTTTGGACACTTTTGCCTACTGTTTATTTATGTTATTGCTATTTACACGCGTTACGAGTAGACGTTGAAGTGCCCGAAGGCTACGAAGGTGAAGTTTTGACTCAGGAGCCAGCTCAAGACCAAGAACAAGTACTTTTTGAAGGCAAGTTATGATTTGATCATATTGATCCCATTTTTGAAATTAATTTAATTTAAATTATTGCATGCTAGGTTAATTAGAAATTTTTTAAATTATTTCTGGGAATTAGGTAAATGCCAAATTGCAGCATGACACCTTGATTAATTAAAGTATGTGCCATGGACCCTTGTCACCCTAGTTGTGAATATGTAGTTGGATATTATTAAATTGCCAACATTGGGTAATTAGACCGTTGTAGTATATTACTTAGACCTGCTACGTGCACACGGCATGATTTTGAGCAATCAAATGTTAATATTGACTTAATGAGATATTGAACCTGTTTTTGGAGAAGTATCATGTGTTGTGATGATGATGATGGCACGTGGTGCATGGTAATCAATTGGGTTCGATAAATAGATTTAGACCGGGGCAAGTGGCAAGAATGTTATGGTGGGCCATGAGTGGCACCGGGGATGTCGTTTTGGTTCTTCGGGTAGTCTTGCCCTGGTCACCCTAAGGACTTAACCTTGCAAGCCTTTGATCTGAGCCAAATGTATAACCGCATGTCTGTAATGGGATGGACCTAGTTGAGTAAGTTACTAATAACTTGCATGTGGTACTTCGGGGTGTCAATTACACCTTTTGTGTAGCTTGAAAGGGGAGCGTACTAGGGCTTTGGCATGGTACCCGTCCAACTTTATGTCGGTCCCATACTTCGCCTCTGTTAAGGGAAGGGATGGTGTATGGCAAAAACCGGAGAGGTTCACTTTTATAGTTTGCGATATCTGAAATGCTTTGTTACGATCACTCGCCTTTGTGGTGTTTGACTGTATCTTGTGGGTAAAGTGCATAACCTCTGCAGAGTGTACAACCTATTCGAATAGCCGAGTCCACGGTATTGGACACTGCTCGGGGATTACAGTCAACGGTTAGACTTTCATGAAAACAACTTGGACTTGAAGAGTTTGGCTGGGTTAATGATGGCGTTGATGGAAATGTGGATTAGGAAAGGAAAAGTGTTTACTTAACTCCTGGAAAAGTTATTGGTATTATCTTTACTTTTACTGCTTTCGAATCTACTTATGCTACTTGTTAAATGCTTTTTACTGCAAATGCACATGTTAGCCTATCCTTTGAACTAAGCCATGCATGTAGTATATTAGTTTGCATTCTGTGCATGACTTGCTGAGTACCAAGTACTCACCCCTTGCAACAATACAACACCAGTTGAAGAAGAAGCGACGCCAGCTTTAGAGGAAGAACTTCAGGAGGAACCGTCTATCTAGGCAGCGAGCCCAATCAGTTATCTGTGGTATATTGGATGGCGCCACATTGATGCTTTTATTTCGCTGCAATTTATTTCCTTTAATAAGTTTTCGCCCAGTGTGGCGTTACTCTTGTAACTTGACCATAAGGTCGAGCAACCAGTTTGGTTATTCTAATTAAAGTACCTTACTATTTCGTTGAGTATGATTGTGATATATACCGATGTTGAGACTGTGTGTACTAGCGTGATCCTGGACTAGTGCTGAATACACAAAGGATCCGGATTTGCAAATTCGGGTCCCGACAGATCAAGCCCTCATCTGTAAGCTCCATGATCTTCGTGAAGGACCATGTGGAGGTCCACCCTTGTTTTTGATGAGTATTTGACGTGTTTTGAGCTTGGGTTGCTTAGGTTTGAGTTTGATTTGATTTGGATTTGAAATGGACTTTGAATTGAAAGCATTTTGTTTTGCGCCGGACCAAAGGAAACAAGAAACAGAGAGTTTCCCATTTGTGCCGGACCAAAGGAAACAAGAAACAGAGAGTTTCCCATTTACGATGGACCAAGTTAGAAATGACTTTTAGCATTTGCGCCAGACCAATTATTCGGTTCGTCGTAAGTGACGCCGGACCAAAGTTTCGGTCCGTTGTGAACGGCGAATTCTAGGGTTCAGTCTCTGTGTACGCCGGACCGATTTTATTTAGTCCGCCGTGAACGTGAAATTGAGGCTTTTGTGCCGGACCAAGTTTTTCAATTAACCGAGAGTTCGACGAGTACGTCGGACCAATTTTTCGGTCCGTCGTGAGTTACGCCGGAGCAATGTTTCGGTCCGACGTGAACTACAAAATCCAGGGTTTAGTCCCCATGTACGCCGGAGCAATTGTTTGGTCCGTCGTGAGTGTCACCGGACTAAAAAAGCGGGTTATCGTATATGCTTTGTGCTCTATTGAGTTTTGACGAAAAACTGTGTATTATTCTTGAGCAATGCTATGTGTGTGTTTTCCTTGTTTGTGATGGATGCAGGGCTCTATTTGGTGGTCATGGTGAGGCGAAGGGAGGCTAGAACTAGGCAAGAGTTGCCGAAGGTTCAAGATGGCCGGAGGTATCCGGAAGATGGCCGGAGATGGAACCAATGCAGTCCAAGGAGACAAGGAGACAAAGTGTCTGCTAAGCTTGAGACTTTTTAGGTCTAGTAGACCAGAGAGTTGTTGGTCTTTAGAGCTAAAGTAGTGGTCAAGTTAGCTTTTGTGAAAGGGTTGTTGGACTGATCACTTAAAGATGCTTTGGGAAAACATGTGTAAGACAAGATCAGTGTAACCCATGTGTGAGGAAGTGTGGGATCAAATCTTGACCCTTGGAAGTTAGCTTAGGATTGAAGCAAGACATCCAAGGGTGGGAATTGATCCTAGAACACTATAAATAGAGGGGTAGGGGTAGTCTCCCCTGGTGCGTTTTTGGGAGAGAAGTTTTTGTTGCTCCATTGAGCTTTGCCCACATGAAGTGGTGCTTTGTAAAATTTCAAAGAAAAGAAAATACAAAATATTTTCCTCATTTCTGAATTTAAATTCCGCATTTACATTATGTCTTTACATTACGCAATTTAAATTCAGTCTTTACATTACACTATTTAAATTTAGTCTTTACATTCTCGCAATTTAAATTCTGCAAGTTGGATTTTCCTCCCCTCCTTCTACTTGCTTCTGGTTCTTATTGCCAAGGATGAGAGATTGATTGGATGAGTCTTCACTTAGATCATTGTAACACCCCAGCTTCTACTAAGCCCAGAATGTCACCAAACATAGACCATAACACATTTAATACCATAATTTAAAATAAATTACAGCAAGTAATCATTTAGAGTAATTGAAAATTTTGACAGCATATTCTTTGTTTTTGCATAAAACTTAACAACATAATCATCATAACAATAAGTAGGATAAACAAGACCTTCACATGCAGCGATAATGATAACCAATCATCAATTAAAACATCAAAAGGCATCGCTAGCAAAAGAATAAGCATCAATTTAAGTCTAGGAAGATATAACAATTCACTCCATAGCCCCACATGATTCACATGAGGGAAACAACCAACATTAAGACCATAAACTAATGATTATTGCAATACTTATTGCAGTGTCTCCAAAAGAAGATGAATTAGCTAGATTGTGATACTACGTGGAGAAGTGTAGCTAAGTCCCTTTCCAGCGCCGATTTCATGGTACCTAAAGAAACAAACAACGAAAACACAAGCGTGAGTTCATCACTCAAAGAAAGTGCATTGCAATGGAACAACAAGGATCAAGACAACAAACCATCATTCCAGTCTCACGGTTATATCACAACACATCACATTTAACATAATTTGCAGCCTTTAAAACAACATGGTAATCATCTCATGAGCATCTCATGAGTACTCTCATCATCATCTCATAAACACCTTCATTTATGAAATTCATTCATGCAATGCAATGCACATGTCTTCCGGAATACTCATACCGGTATGGTTGAGTGCACACACGTCGGCATGCACCCTTTTCCCCTTCCATCCCGAAGATGGAGGGTGCCTATCACTCGCTTCCATTCACCTCGGTGAAGGAATCACGATGTAGGACTTATTCGAAAGAATAGCCGGACTAGTCATAACAGTTCTCACCGCCCCTACCGAATAGTTATGACTTATCTCACCGATCGGCCATGAAAAATATGCCATGTATGCAAAATGGATAGCAGCGTATTCATAAGTAGAAGTATTGCATATCAACACATTGCATCTCAACATGTAGGGCCGTATTTAACAATCGATCAGAATCATACCAACTTGGCATGTGATTCATTTATCAACAACAAGCATATTACTTTATCATGGCATAAGGACATTATATCATCGTCAATATTAAAACATGGCATGAGGACATTATATCATTTATAACATGTAACTCATGGCAAAACAACATGTTATCTATCCCAATAACATCAAGCAATTCTAGCATCACATATAGCGTTAAATCCACACAACACACTTGCCTTCAACCGCGGGCAACGGAGTGACGAGAGGTTGAGGGCACTCCCGAGGCACACCACCTGCAAACACGTGCCACACACTCAATTTGACTCCTCAAAACAGTACCCACTACACCCAATACACGATATACACCAAAACCCCGAAATCACAGATTTGCCCGTTCTGGACAGCGGCTTGAAAAATCATAACTTGAGTTCTAGAATTCCAAATTGATTAAACGAGTACATCCTCGCGTAGCTTAGAAATTTCCCAATTTTTCTAGTTATAGGTAAAGACTGATTCGGACTCTAATGTTGTTTAATCTAACGTTGAACACGAACTGTCTCAATCTCGTCACAGATTTGACAGCGCTCGGTAAAACAGGCATAACTTCTAAACGGCTGGGCGGAATTTCAATTTCTTTATATGCATGGAAAGATAATGAAATTATCTACAACTTCCTAGAAGTCCGTACGGCCAGATTCCAACTCTAAATTGGCGAAAACGCCTGCCCTAACTCGGGTCCCCAATCTGCCCGAACCAGAACGCGAATACAACTCTAGTTTTTCATCAAATCTAACCCATGGCAGCACCTCCCTTGATCTAAAAACATGATAATCCCCCTCTACAGCAGCAAGAGATCTACCCCACAAGATCCCCCCATTACCTTCTTGGAGAATCACCAATCGACGATCCAACCTTCGCGTTCCTCCCCGACTTCCTTCCACGCGCCCGTTTCCACCAATCCTCCTCGCCGCAGCCCCTCCCAACAACTTGGACAGCGCCATGGCAGCGAGTAGGAGACCTTGGGATGCGCCCACAAGGGAGGAGAGGGGTGGGGCGGCAGCACCTAGGGAAGGGGCGGTTGGGAAGGGAGAGGAGAGGTGAGGTGAGGGGAGATGAGGGGAAAAAATGGGGAATGAGGGGAGAGGAGATGGGGGCTGCGCATGGGGGGGTGGGGAGAGCTAGGGCAGCAGGGTTTGCTGCCCCCCTCACCCCCACATGGGCCAAGTGGATCCCACCATCCGGCCCGCGAAGTTTCCCTCAAGCCCAAAACCTCCCCGGAGCGGCCCAAACACCCGAAAACGGCCCGAAACGCGTTAAAAAGTGAAATCTCAGGGTTTTAGTTGCAAAATCCCCAACTTATCCCATTTTACCACATTTTAAAACCTATTTTCACAAATTAGAAAGTCTCGACATTCCGCAGTATCACAATCATATCCCAATCCTCTAGGTAATCTTTTTTTTCGAGTTTGCGAGAAACCGATCTTTTATGCCTCAATTGATGAATCCTTATTTGATCGTGCTTTGATGTGTTTCTTTGTGACCTCTAGCTTGCTGTGACTTGTGGGAAGGTATTCAAGTTCATCTTGATCTTCAAAATCCCACAAGCAAGCCTAGATCACATATTTGTTCTTTCGCTCCAGGAGAGAGTTTTTGCTCCAGGATCTTTATTCCTTGCAAGAGAGGTTTTAGTTGGATGCTATTTGTCCAGTAGGTGGGGGAGGTTTTATTTTGGGATTATCACCCCCCTCTGATTGCCATTCCGATCTTTCACTCTGGCTGAGTAAGAACTGACTTCTCCATTTCAAAAGAAGTAAAAAGGAGGAGAAAGTATTCGAGCGAAAAATGAAAAGCTTCAAGAACCAAGAAAAAGCAGAGCAGTTTTCAAATGATAGGTAGTCTCCCCTATATTTATACTTTTTCAGCATTGCTTCGGTTACCAAGGAAATAGATAAGATTTTCTCGAAACGCAATCGGCGGCATGATTAGTGCGACATCCCAAATGTCTAGAAAGTTGAAAAGTCTTAAGAGAATACACGTGAACTCTTAAGACTTGGGGGCTAGATGACGATGATTGATCTGTTTGAGGCCCATAAATGACTATGGCTTTTTAGAAGCTAGTCACATCCTCATAAATGCAGCCCACATTAATTTTCACACGATCATTCGGTCAAAGTTACTGTTGACCATGTAAATAACTACCCGACTTGCAATATAGGTCAGTCAAGAACTTATCCAAAATCTTTGATCTGAGGATTTTACCAAGTCGGGAATGGTCCAACCTGTGAACCTTTGTAGGTTGGACACAATGCCCTTTATCATATTGACTTAAACAGGATCGAGTAAAGGATAACCTTCGCCCCAACCTGATTCAGGTCGGTAAAGAATCTCTACACATGGGGTAACCGTGTGTAAGAAGCTTTCTCTGATAGGTATAGACAACCATTTGGATGTTACTCCCTACGAAGAGGCGCACCTCTGATGAAAAGACACATATTTAATGAGAAGATGCCTTTTGACCAAAAGACACATTTTGGCGGGAAGACATCTCTTCGAAGATGACAATTGCCATCTCTTTGATGCTATAAATATGATATATCCGCAAAGATTTAAGAGAAAGAGGCATAAGAGACTTCTTTGGTAGAGCAGGGTGTGTTAGTGTTGAAGTTTAAGATAGTCCGTACACTATAAAAACCTTCATGAGATAATACAATTCCCGTTCTTTTCCTACCCATTTCAATATTGTTTTACAAACAAAGGCAACTAAAATCACATTCGTAAGATCGATCTAACGACTCCTGGGTCTTGAACATCAACAGGGAGGAGGAATACCCAGAAAAGCCTCTCAACAATATGAGAAGGCACTCAAAATCAAATAGAATTGAGAGAAAGATGATGGAACTCGATCTCATAATGATCGAATACATTGGCTAGGAATTCACTCTCAGGGAGACAAAATTCTGACCTAACGAAGGTAGCGAAGAGAATAATCCGCCCCTCTTGAGGAATGGGTTTCACGTCTTCTCCGCTGGGATCCCATTTCACTATTTTATGTGCTGGGATCAAGCCCTCATCAGCAAACTCCATGATCTTTACTTCAGTAAGAACTAACTTCCCCATTACAAAAGAAGCAAAGGAAGAGGAGAAAGTACTTGAGTAAAAGATGAAAAGCTTAAAAGAACTAAGAGGAAAGCAAGAGAACTCAAAAGCAGTTTTTAAATGACTGGCAACGTGAAGCGTCCAAAGGAAACATCTCCCCTATATTTATACTTTTTTGCCATTGTTTCAGTTACAGAGGAAATTGAAACCAGCGGCATGATTAGCGTGACGTCCCAAATGTCTTGGAAATTGAAAAGCCTTAAGAGAATACATGTGCTCTCTCAAGACTTGGGGGCTAGCTGATGAAAATTTATCTGTCTGAGGCCCATAAATGGTTACATCTTTTCTTGATCTGTCTGAGGCCTAAGTCTTTTTAGACGATTGATCTGTCTGAGGCCCATAAGTCCTGAATATTGACATGTATATTGTATACGCAAAGGATTCGAATTTGCATATTCTGCTCGCGACAAATACGTGGTGCAAAGTGATAGCAATTCCTACATGAGAACCGGCAAACTACCTATGGGGTGATGAGGGCAAGTTTTGTTATCCTAGTACATGGAGTCTATGACTAGTAGACATTTAAAATTTATTTTTTATATATTACAATTTTTAATATATAAATATGTATTCTTTTTTAATGTGATTGGAGTGAAACGTGTCCATACATTAGAATTCAAATTTGAAGCTACCCAATCTGGATTAATGTAGGGCGTATTTTAACAAATAGAAAGTTTAAGAGGCAGGGTTCCACTTTTCGAAAGATGGTAGAGGCAGGGTTCCACTAGAAAACCGAACGGTTCTAACAATAAATTGAGAAATCAAAGAGAAGAAATGACCCAACTATGTTATAACAATTGCTTTGGAAAGATGATAGAGGCAGGGTTCCACTTTTCGAAAGAATGAAAACCGAGCAAAATTCAAAATTCAAAATTTGAAAACCATCAAAAACCACTAGAAAACCAAATGAAAATCGCTCAAAATCAAATGGTTCAAAAGTTAAATGAATTTGAAATTTGGTCAAACTGCCAAATAATTTTCATGTTTTTCAGACGAAAACCGCTCGAAAAGGTTCGAATTTCGAGCGGTTTTGCGGTTTTTGGCGAAAATCGCTCGATAGTTGAAAAATTGAAAATATTTAAAAATGAGAAAAATTGCAAAAAAATTATAAGATTTGTAAAAAGCCATTAAAGGACAAAAAATAGAAAAATATAAGAAATATATATATATAAAAAGTATGAAGAAACACGAAAAAATTCCAAGTTACTATATTTTAGACAATTGCAAGTTGTAAATTAGTCATTTAGCAATAATATATCAACAAATAATATTTCATTTCAATACTACTATCATTTCAATCCAACAAGTGCAAAAATAGGCATTCACATAATGACATACCAATATCATTCACCTACTAAATATAATTGAACAAATATTGGTACTAAATATACTTCAATAAGTATTGATACTAAATATAATTCAACAATATTGCTACTAAATATATTTCAACAAGTATTGCTACTTGATATAATTGAACACATATTGTAACACCCCGGCATTTAATATGCCTGAATGCTACCAAACATAAGCTAAACAACATCTAAATACCACAATTAAACATAAATTCCAGCAAAGGCGCACATGCTAAAAATCGAGATTTCGGCAGCATCTCCTTTGTTTTAACATGATCTGAAGGAGCAACACAGTAAAGCAATATAAGGCAATATGAGAGACAGCTAAAACAACAATAATTAAAGACTTAACGACAAAATAAGTCTACTTTCAAGCATTTAATGTCTCCAAGAGTCAAACGAACAATAAGACTCTCAAAAGCAAAGCTAAACCTTAAAGCAATAATCATCACACGCAGTTTATTCTCAAAAAAAACTAACTGAATGACTTGTGAAATCAAATGAGTGAAGCTACGTGCGGAAGTGTGACTATTTCCCTTCCCCGCATGTCGGTCTCATGGTACCTAAAACAACAAGAAAACACAAGCGTGAGTTCAAAACTCAGCAAGCATATTGCAATGGTACAACAAGAACAATTACATGGCAATAATATCTCACATCGTGTAAACCATCTCATTCGTGATTACATATCCTTTTCATCATCATTATGTATGCAATGCAATGCGATGCTCATGTCTCCTTGGAAACTCATACCGGTATGGTTGAGTGCACACCCGTCGGTATGCACCCTCTCCCCCCTTCCATCCCGAAGATGGAGGGTGCCTACTCCTCGCTTCCGTTCACCGCGGTGAATGGAATCACGATGTAGGACTTACTCATTGGCTCTCCAGAATAGTCATAACTTTCTCACCGACCTTCCCCGGATTAGTTATGACTTTCTCACCGCCCGGGCCATGTAACATGCCATGTATACAAATATGCCAACATCATAATAAACTTGTACATTAACACATGGCATCATAGCATACTCATCATATCATAGGAAATCATTAAAGCATGGCAAGTGATCATATCATATAATCAAGTTCATCTAGTCTCAACTAGCAACCTACAAACCGCTATCCATTACAATACACTTGCCTCAACCACGGGCAACGGATTGGCGGGAAGTAGAAGGCACTCCCGGGGTCGCACCACCTGCACATAGGTACCACACACTCACAATCATGTCCACAAAACAGTACACAAACCCTCATCTACCCCGACATTGCCAACTACTCGTAAAACCCAAAAACAGAGGTTCTGTCCCGTCGGGACAGCAGCCTTCCAAAAGGCATAACTTGGGTTCTGGGACTCCGAATCAATTAAACGATTACATCCTCGTGTAGCTTAGGAAATTTCCTAACTTTTTCTAGGTATACAGAAAGACTGATTCGGACTCTAAAGTTGTTTAATCTACAAAATACCGTGATCTGTTCCAATCACGTCACATATTTTAATACGCTCGGTAAAACAAGCATAACTTTCAAACGGCTGGGCGGAATTTAAAGTTCTTTATACCCACTGAAAGGTATTGAAATTACCTACAACTTCTTCAATAGCTGTATGACCAAATTCCGAATCTAAATTGGCGAAAAACCAAACCCTAGGTCGACTGCTCATGTTGCCCGAAACAGAGAACGTGGCAACTTCTAGATCTAATCCAATCTACTCAATTCCAGCACCACCAATTGATCTAAAAACATGATAATGACCCTTAGAACAGTACCTAGCCCAACCCTAAGGAGTCCCATGGCTATACCTTCGCCCGACGCACGAAAACCCAATAGATCTCCTCCCGGAACGCTCCTTGCTCCTCGCTCCAACGGATGGATCTTTGAGGTGCAGGGGTGGGGAGGCTACCCTAGGGCAGCAAGGAGTGGAGGAGAGGTGGTGGAGTGGTGGGGAGCAAATGGGGCAAGGGGAGGGGGCGCACGGCCACAAGGGAGAGGGGGAGGTGGGGGGTGGCGGCTAGGGCAAGGAGGGAGGGGAAGGGGGCACACAAAGGAGGGGGGTGCGGCGCATGGCAGCAGGGGAGCCCCCTTTTTAACAGTCCAAACATGATTCCTAATCCTAAATGGACTCATACTCCATCCCACCAAAGCCCACAACCCTTTCCCCTAGGCCCAAATCTCCCCGGAAAGGCCCAAACTCCCGGAAACGGCCCGAAAACGCTATTAAACCTCCTACCATATGGTTTTAACCTCCAATACCATATTCATAAAGTTTTTGACCTTAACATTCACATTAAATAATGTCACACCATTCCGTAGTGTCACATTCTTCCCCCCTTCAACAGGATTTGACCCCGAATCCGAGACACGCCACTTCGCAAACAACCAAATCAAAGGGAGTTATGGTTCACGCCTCAGAACCCGCTTAGAAACCCCTACGATTTGCACCAGCCAGCACTCTGAGTCAAGGAGCTAAGGATCAAAGACTGACAGCTCTAAAGATAACTCACAATCAAAACTTGCGAGATCTTTACTCAACATTGAAACACAAAGTACTCACACACGGTCTCAGCATGACCCCAAGCGATAAGATAAATCCTCAAATAGCCCACAAAAGAAAATGGTCTCATACTCCTCGTTCGAAGCATTCCTTGGCACTGAAGTGCCCGATCCCTTTAACTCATGCTATTCTCCAGAAAAACACGGTACCAACCTCCCTTCTGTGGTTCCTTGTACTCAAGACGACGCGAAACAGGAGAGACACAACGCTCTAAGATTACCACCAGAACGAACAACCTACTTTATATCCAGGATCCGTAAGACTCGCGTAACAGAAACGACCGAACGTTCCTCTGCGGTTGACATAACTCGCTCATTGCCCAACGACAAAAAGATCCAATACACTTCAAAAGGAAAAGTGATTACTAGCAACCACCAAATGGTCCACTAATAATTTAATCAACCCTACCGAGGAACACCTCAACGACACAATTCTCCACGAAGGTTTGCATTGAGTCATACACAACCTTCCACTCAAAGGACCACGATAAAGAGCACAATCATAAACATGAACCCAAGTGGCCCTCATCCAACAACTCAAACCCCAAAGCGCTAAAACCACTTTGGAAAGGATTCGACAACAACCAGATAGTATTCATTTTAGTTTCCTAAGCCAAAACGCAAAGGAAACACAAATCCCTTCACCACAACCAACACCAGAAATTATTCATTCTTTTCTTTTCATACTAGAAATCAAGGGAAATCTCGTTTCATGACATGAATGCACATTCTTCAAGAGCACTCCGGATTAGTCATATCTCCATATATGACTTTCTCACCGACCTGGCTCAACGACTCTTTTATCATTTAACATCTAAAAAAATGATGTCATGTTTACTTTTCACCATTCCTTCATCATGTAACAACACTACCGAATAGTCATTCACATGACGACTTCTTCCTCAGTATCACATGAATAAATCTCGAATAGCATCGAGGATCGCGCTAGTTCATATAAACTATGACGGCAGCATAGTTAACAGTAAGGCATCACATCGTATCAGAACCCACCAACGATAGATAGCTAAACTTGCAAAACATCGCATTTTAACCAAAATCAACATTTTGGAAAAGAACATCGACTCCAAAGTCAAACATCTGCACAAACAACAGCCATAAATTTTCTCAAAGAGAAAGGGAAACTCATTTTCAAAAGAGAACACTTCACTAACAACATCGCCGATGAAACATCCACAAAAACCACCTTTTGAAGCACTTGCAACCATCACACACATTATGCAAATAAATCCAACTCCAGTCAAAAAGAGTTACAAATAAAATCTCAAGAGTTTCCAACACAACCCACTATGTCCTTCTGCTTCCGTTAAAATTTATTCCAAAGATAATTCAGGGTGAACGCGAAGGGCGCGATCCACTCAAAAACTTTTGGGGTGTAAATCTATACTCATAGCACCAACTAAACAAATTAGCCAAAACCAAATATTTGCACCAATTTCTACGAGTTTTAGGGAAACTCTGAAACACAGCATATGGAACACCTTGACCGAAAACCCTTCAACCAAAATGGCAAAAAAAAACCAAACCAGTCCAAAAGCTTTAAAACACAAGCTCAGCATAAAAAGAACCATCTCTAGTACTCCATTACGCTTTCCATTAAAGACTTCAATAATCACTATTTACTCCCTGAGGAGCCCCAACACAATTCCACCAAAAGCTTTACAACAAATTCTTCCTCTAGTTACCATTCCCAACACTTTTAATTAAGGTTTAAGATGCTTATCACAAAGGCACCCAACCAAGACTACATTGACATGATCCCCATGGATCACCAAAACATAATACATCTTATTCTAAATTTGAAACATAGTACTTCAACAAACCTTTCAGCAAGATCAGCTTATAATTTCATACCACCTATATGTTCACGTCTCGACAACCGAACCTTATTCAGATAAACAACGATTTCAACATGTAAATATCATCTCCACAGGGAAGAATTCATAAGTGAGACTCTAAGTTATACTTTCATCAAGGATAAAATCATTCATCATGTTAATTATCCAAAGCTCACTCCATCGCAACATGTTAAAAAATTTTCCTCTATTTTAACCATGGTTTTCCAACGAGTAATCTAAACAGTTATCACCACTACTTAGTCATAAATAACAACAAATGGGCATAATCATCAACCAACAACATTACTTTTAGCTACCCTATACAAAGGTGATAACAAAATTACCACCACACAACATACTCCAACTATTTAAAATAGATTGAATACTAGCATTAACACTGCCCTTAACAACATCATTAACAATAAGTCTTATGTCTTCTCAATTGATATCAATACTAGCATTGTAGAGACACAACTGCATACTTCCAAATATACTAGTATTTTGCAACGACATGAATAGCAACTCTAATCAACTTCCAAGTTAAGGTCACAAGCTAGCATGATCAAATTTTTCTACTAACATGTTTAGATTAGAACGTCTTTAACAACCAGCAAAGTTTCTTTAACAATAACAGCAGTTTACATCATCTTAATGTTTTAACTATGCATCAAGGTTTAAAACTTTAAACATTATCGGGGGTTATAAGCACTTTTATAACAAAGCAACAGATTCTAAGCATGTACATTAACACATTTACTCATTCTCGCTAAGAGTAAACTGCAACACTAGTAGTCTATTTATTCTCAAGCTAGAGATGACAACCGCATTGAATTGTTTCAACTCACAAATTAACTTAACAATACGTCATCACATAAACCACATTGGTACATGCTACATAACATGCTAAACAATAATTTTCACTTTTGACAAGTAATTTCAGTCAAATGAATACTTATTTTAAAAAAACTCATCCCAAATTCATAAGGACACTTGACTCTCAAAATTGCAATGAGACAAACCCAAACTTGGTCATGCAATGGAATTCTCCAAAACCTTTTAAATCTCAAAGACTCCCACAGGAGGGAACCAAGCGATCAAACAAACCTTTGCGGACATAGGCACAAAACATAAATCGACACAACTTAACTTTTCGCACATGCTTCAATAACTTCTTTTAAACTCAGAGTAAGACATACAAGAACCAAAACTATACTTTTCTTTGCAAGGCAACCAACAAAACCGGTGAAAAAGCGAAAAGGCGACCAAAAGACGCGCAACACAAAACTCTTCTTCTTTGTCTTCACCTAAAGAAGACAAAACCAAGAAACACCGAAGGGACATGCGTGAAAAACCAATTCCAAACACTTTTCTTTTGATTTCAATCAACTAAAACCAAGAAAACCAACCGAAACCGACCATTAGAACAATAAAGAGCATACGAAGGAATCCACCACCAAACTCTTCTATTTGACTCCAGTCAACTACCCGATTTACGACAGAAAGGGTAAGCACTCTTCTCCTACAGGGGTTAATAGTTCTTCGGTGATGGCGCTAACCGGCCACTCCGTCAAACCTCACCCTTACTATGAAATAAGAGAGGTGGCCGAATCCCTTCGGCACCAAAACCCCACTTTATCACAACAACAAGAGCAATTCAATCATTTATCTCATTGACATATCAACATGCATTGTCAAATGAAGCATTCAACATCAAAGCTTAAATACAACATTTAAGCGTAAGGAAATGATACCCACACCCTTTTCCTACTGTGCATCCATGTGTGTTAAATTTTAGATTAGTTATACCACTTTTGCAAGTTTTAATGTTGCTATCCTATAACAAAATTTTAGTAACAACCTAAGCCATGTTTCTAAGTTATTCCACATCACATTTTAGTTGTAACCTAAGGTATGACACTAAAAATACATATTCCAAGGACCTACAGCCCGCTCTGATACCAACTGTAACACCCCGGCATTTAATATGCCTGAATGCTACCGAACATAAGCTAAACAACATCTAAATACCACAATTAAACATAAATTCCAGCAAATGCGCACATGCTAAAAACCGAGATTTCGGCAGCATCTCATTTGTTTTAACATGATCTGAAGGAGCAACACAGTAAAGCAATATAAGGCAATATGAGAGACAGCTAAAACAACAATAATTAAAGACTTAATGACAAAATAAGTCTACTTTCAAGCATTTAATGTCTCCAAGAGTCAAACGAACAATAAGACTCTCAAAAGCAAAGCTAAACCTTAAAGCAATAATCATCACACGCAGTTTATTCTCAAAAAAACTAATTGAATAACTTGTGAAATCAAATGAGTGAAGCTACGTGCGGAAGTGTGACTATTTCCCTTACCCGCATGTCGGTCTCATGGTACCTAAAACAACAAGAAAACACAAGTGTGAGTTCAAAACTCAGCAAGCATATTGCAATGGTACAACAAGAACAATTACATGGCAATAATATCTCACATCGTGTAAACCATCTCATTCGTGATCACATATCCTTTTCATCATCATTATGTTTGCAATGCAATGCGATGCTCATGTCTCCTTGGAAACTCATACCGGTATGGTTGAGTGCACACCCGTCGGTATGCACCCTCTCCCCCCTTCAATCCCTAAGATGGAGGGTGCCTACTCCTCGCTTTCATTCACCGCAGTGAATGGAATCACGATGTAGGACTTTCTCATTGGCTCTCCGGAATAGTCATAACTTTCTCACCGACCTTCCCTAGATTAGTTATGACTTTCTCACCGCCCGGGCCATGTAACATGCCATGTATGCAAATATGCCAACATCATAATAAACTTGTACATTAACACATGGCATCATAGCATACTCATCATATCATAGGCAATCATTAAAGCATGGCAAGTGATCATATCATATAATCAAGTTCATCTAGTCTCAACTAGCGACCTACAAACCGCTATCCATTACAATACACTTGCCTCAACCACGGGCAACGGATTGGCGGGAAGTAGAAGGCACTCCCGGGGTCGCACCACCTGCACATAGGTACCACACACTCACAATCATGTCCACAAAATAGTACGCAAACCCTCATCTACCCCGACATTGCCAACTACTCGTAAAACCCAAAAACAGAGGTTCTGTCCCGTCGGGACAGCAGCCTTCCAAAAGGCATAACTTGGGTTCTGGGACTCCGAATCAATTAAACGAGTAAATCCTCGCGTAGCTTAGGAAATTTCCTAACTTTTTGTAGGTATACAGAAAGACTGGTTCGGACTCTAAAGTTGTTTAATCTACAAAATACCGTGATCTGTTCCAATCACGTCACAGATTTTAATACGCTCGGTAAAACAAGCATAACTTTCAAACGGCTAGGCGGAATTTAAAGTTCTTTATACCCACTGAAAGGTATTGAAATTACCTACAACTTCTTCAACAGCCGTACGACCAAATTCCGACTCTAAATTGGCGAAAAACCAAACCCTAGGTCGACTGCTCATGCTGCCCGAAACAGAGAACGTGGCAACTTCTAGATCTAATCCAATCTACTCAATTCCAGCACCACCAATTGATCTAAAAACATGATAATGACCCTTAGAACAGTACCTAGCCCAACCCTAAGAAGTCCTATGGCTATACCTTCGCCCGACGCACGAAAACCCAATAGATCTCCTCCCGGAACGCTCCTCGCTCCTCGCTCCTCGCTCCAACGGATGGATCTTCGAGGTGCAGGGGTGGGGAGGCTACCCTAAGGCAGCAAGGGGTGGAGGAGAGGTGGTGGAGTGGTGGGGAGCAAAGGGGGCAAGGGGAGGGGGCGCACGGCCACAAGGGAGAGGGGGAGGTGGGGGGTGGCGGCTAGGGCAAGGAGGGAGGGGAAGGGGGCGCACAAAGGAGGGGGGTGGGGCGCATGGCAGCAGGGGAGCCCCCTTTTTAACAGCCCAAACAGGATTCCTAATCCTAAATGGACTCATACTCCATCCCACCAAAGCCCACAACCCTTTCCCCTAGGCCCAAATCTCCCCGGAAAGGCCCAAACTCCCGGAAACGGCCCGGAAACACTATTAAACCTTCTACCATATGGTTTTAACCTCCAATACCATATTTCATAAAGTTTTTTACCTTAACATTCACATTAAATAATGTCACACCATTCCGTAGTGTCACATATATTGCTATTTGATATACTTGAACAAATATTACTACTAAATATAATTGAACAAATATTGGTACTAAATATACTTCAACAAGTATTGCTACTAAATATGCTTGAACAAATATTGTTACTAAATATATTTCAATAAATATTGCTACTTGACATAATTGAACCAATATTGTTACCTGATGTACTTGAACAGATATTGCTACTAAATATAATTAAACAAATAATACGTTGAAGTAAATATTACTACTTGACACACTTGAACAAATATTGCTACTAAAAATACTTATAACTTCTATTTTTTGTATTTTCTAATTTCTGCATTTTGAATAGCTCAAACATGTTTCCAAACTTCGTTTTTTTTTCCCAAAAAATATTCATGCCAAAGGTTATAAAACTATTAATACTAATTTTAAGAAAATTTTGGATAAATTTTGTCAAATTTTTAAATTTTTAATTTTGAATTTGAATTTGAGTGATAAATTGATCGGTTTTTTTTCGAATAGAATCGGTAAGATCAAAATTCACGAAATCCAAACGAAATTCGAAGAAAAGTCGAACCCTGGATCGAGGATGCTTTAAATGCTTTTGTTTTTTTACAGGCAACACCGGTTTGGCGAAATGACCCAGCAGGTGCCTTGCTGCATGCAGCATGCCTATGATCATTCCGGCTCGGCGATGGTAGACAGAGTTGAGGAGAGAGAGAGAGAGCGATGGCAGATCGGAGAGAAGCAGAGGAAGAGAACAAGAACATATGCCTTACAAGTGTTATACAATTTTTGTATTTATTTATTAACTTGTCAAAATCATGATGGAGTCGAGTGACATGGTTTTATTAGTTGAGGATTGCGTTCCAAACGGATTTAGAAGTTACAGGTCAAAAGTCGGACGCACGCTACAGTCCAAGGTTACAAAATGGACCTTTTTCTTTTATATGCAACTTAAAAAGAGTAATAGAGCTTGTTTGCGTACGGTAATTTTATAAAAATCTTATCGTATTTCCTGCATTCCAAGCAGGGCTTACATCTGATAGGTGCTTTTGTCGAACTAGTCGTCGTCAATGAAACCAAAGTAAGCAAACCCTTTTCTCCCCTAAACTCCAAAATCAAGAGACCAAAACGGCACATCTGAAAAAGTTCAACAAAAGAAGCAAAGCCGTAAAAAATGTCCAGCAACCAACTCATCAGTTCTTGTCTCGCAAAAGCCATCAGCAAAGCATCGTTATTATTAATAAACCTTGCTACCAAGTAGTCCAGGGTTTTCAAACAGATTTAAAAGTGGAGAAGAGAGACAATGTGGAGGAATAGATTGATCTATTGTTTTTTTTATTGCTTGTACAATGAGGGGATCCTTTCTCATTTTATAGCCTACGATTAGGGTTTTGACAAGGGAACATACTGGGCCTTCGTGGGCCAGATGGTTTCCCAACACCCCCTTGGGCCCTTTGCTGCGAGATACATATGCCTTATCAAAGCTCCAGAAAAACCGTGTGGAAAAAAAAATACTTGGAGAAAGAGTTCATAGCATACGCTTGCTGTGTTGCACAAATTGCCTTATTAAAACCTTACGTAAAAAAACTTACTAAGAAAAAAGAGTACAATTAACCCAAACTTCAATGTTAATCTTCGAGTTTCACTTTGGGTACTCAAACTTCATGTTCGAGATTTATGTAAGAGTATGTGAAAATTCTCCTCCTGAGATCTGCACTTCTCTAAGTCTCATCATCCTAATTCCTCTAACACACCTTTAAAAAGTAGATACTGGGAGTGACTTAGTAAATAAATCGGTGAGATTTTCACATGACTTAGTGTGCAGTATCTTGATCTCGTTTATCTTATGCATTTCATGAGCATAAAAGAACTTGGGGTTGATGTGCTTCGTGAGGTTGCTTTTCACATAGCCCATTTGCACTTGAGCAACACAAGCTGCATTGTCTTCATAAATTATAGTGGGAGTTTGCTCAATGTTTAGGCCACATGATTTCTGAATGTGGTGAACCATTCTTTGAACTCATGCACATTCTCGGGAGGCTTTCATACAAGACAATGATTTTTAAGTGGTTTATCAACGTTGAGACAAGAGTCTACTTAGACAACTTCCAAGAAAATGACGTTCCACCACAAAGGAAAACATACCCATTTTGTGACTTGCCAGTATACGAATCCGATAAGTACCCAATATTGGCATAGCCTACTAAATTCAATTCATGATTTCTTCTATGAAACAAGCCTAGGTCTTTGCTTTCTTGGAGGTAACAGAAGATGTCATTAATCCCTTTCCAATACCTTTGGTGGGTTCTACATTGTACCAGGCTAGCAAGTTCACAGCAAACGCAAATGTCCGATCAAGTGCTATTTGCGAGGTACATAAGTGCTCCAACTGCACTCAGATATGGGAATTCCGCTCTCAGGACTTCCTCCTCCTCTTCTCTAGGCCTATATGTGTCTAGTTCTGCTTGTAGTGACCTTCCGACTATTGGGGTCTTTGCAGGCTATGCCTTTTCAAAACCAAATCTCTCTAACACTTTGTGCGTGTAGGATGATTGGTATACCAAGATTCCTCTTTAGACATGCTCAAGCTATAAGCCTAAACAAAACTTAGTTTTAACCAAGTCCTTCATTTCAAGCTCAGACTTCAAGTATGAGCAAGCTTCTTCTATTTCTTCATCCGTCCCAATGATATTCAAGTCATCTACATAGACGGAGATTATACAAAATCCATTTGGGGATCGTTATATAAAAACACATGGATAATCTTCGCTGCTTGTGTAGCCTTTCTTGCAGAGAAAGTCA
Source organism: Rhipidocladum racemiflorum (assembly GCA_036346355.1). Lineage (NCBI taxonomy): Eukaryota > Viridiplantae > Streptophyta > Magnoliopsida > Poales > Poaceae > Rhipidocladum > Rhipidocladum racemiflorum. The sequence goes on from CM070582.1 coordinate 4,202,417, forward strand.
CTCAAATGATTGTACCACATTCTTCCTAACTGTTTTAGCCCATATAGTGATTTCTCTAATTTTACACTGTATAGGTTTCTGTTTCCTCTATCTTGGTTCGGGACAGGGATACCTTCTGGTACTTTCATGTATATGTCCGAATCCAAGTTTCATAAAGATATGCTGTGACAACATCCATCAATTTTATATTCAACTTCAAGTTGACTGCTATGGAAATTAGATATCTAAAGGTGATTCCTCCCATGACCAGTGTTTTGAGTGAAACCTTGTGTAACAAGTCTTGCCTTGTACCTTACAACTTTATTATTTTCATTCCTCTTCCGAACAGAGACCCATTTGTGACCTACGGGGTTTATATGGGGAGGCGTGCGGCACACATACCCAAACACTTCTCTTTTGTTCAGAGAGATTAACTCTGCGGTGATTGTCTTCTTCCATTCTTCCCAATCTAGTCTCCGGGTACTTTAGGTTTGAGAAGCTAGATTTTCTGTTCTTTTTCTTTGAAGCCACTGAACAGGATGAGGGATACCTTCTGCTTTCTTTGGTATTTTAACCCTCTTTGGTTCATTTCTAGTAGGTACATGCGACCTAACCGTGCTCTTCAGATCACAAAAATAATCAGATAGTTCATTTGCGAGGTTTTGCAAATCAATTATCTTCTGGACTTCTTAATTTGCTTCATTAGTGCGAGGGTCATTAGTAGGGATCCCAGTGGAATGCCATATGATTTCTTGGTATTTTTCATCCAAAGGTTACTTCCTCCCTCTAATGACGAGAAACGATCATTGTCAAAAATGCAATTAGCAAATCAGGCTGTATGCAAGTTTCCAGTTATGAGTTCCAAATACCTAATTATGAATGCACTCTCATAACCAACGTATATCCCAGACTTGCGGAGAGGGCCCATTGTAGTCCATTGTGGAGGTGGTATAGGTACATATACCATACAATAAAATTTTTTAAGATGGGAAATGTCGGGACCCGAATATGCAAATCCAGACCCTCTGTATATTCAACACTAGTCCAGGATCACGCTAGTGCACATAGTCTTAACATCGGTAAATACCACAATCATACTCATGAAATAGTAAAGTACTTTATTCAAAGGGGAATATAACCGGTTGCTGACCTTATGGTCAAGTTACAAAAGTACGCCTCATTGGGCAAGATCTTAAAGAAATGAACTGCAGCGGAAATAAATAAACTCGTGGTGCCAACCAATGTGCCACAGGTAACTGACTGGGCTCGCCCCTAGTTCGCCAGCTCCTCCTGGAACTCCTCCTCCAATGCTGGCGTTGATTCCTCCTCAGCTGATGGTTGTGTTGTGGCAAGGGTGAGTACTTAAAGCACTCAGCAAATCATGCACAGAATGCAATTCTAATAGCTACATGCATGGCTTATTCCAACAACAGGCTAAAGGGGTTCTTATGCAATAAGCAACATTCATAAATGACAGTAATAGATTGGAAAGCAGTAAAACAATAATAACAATAATAACTTCATAAACAATTTCTCAAGTAAAGCATTTGTCAACCTAAACAAGTTCATCACTTCCAATACCAAGTATCCATAAAAACCCAAGTTCGTTTTTATGAAAGTCTAATCCTTGACTATAATCACTGAGCAATATCCAATACCGTGGGCTCGGCTATTCGAATAGATTGTACACTCTGCAGAGGTTATATACTTTACCCACAAGATACAATCAAACACCATCAAGGCGAGTGACCGTAACAAAGCCTTTACAATGCTTCTTCTAGACTCAGTACTACCCGCTAAGGTTTCAACACTGAAGGGATTGGTTACCACAATCAGGGCCCCCCTCTTGCGCCATGTGAGTTTTCACCCGTACACCCGGAACCCACACCACCATGACAGTACCGAAATCTAGACATCACAAATTAATCAGCTAGGTCTGTCCCATTCCAGACTTGCGGCTGTATGTTGGTCTCAGTTCAAATTCTTACAAGGTTAAGTCCTTAATAGACCAAGGCAAGACTACCCAAGAATTCACAAGTGTCCAAATCAGCAAAACCAAATACAACCTCCCATGTGCCACCTTGGCCCACTAGAAACAATCTTGCCACTTGCCTCAGTCTAAATCCTTTTATCACCCAGTTGATTACCATGCACCACGTGCCATCAACATCATCAATAACACATGTCGCAATTCCAAAAACATGTTCCACCTCTCATTAAGTCAAGATTAATTTCTGGCATTCAAAATTATATCAATAACATGATTGCATGGCTAAGCAGGCTAATTACGATCTAATTAACCCATGTTGGCAAAGTATTAATGTCTAACTAATATTCCATAATCTAGGGTGACAAATGATTCATGGCATACGATTATTATAAACAAGATAGCATACATCAAATAGGTCGTATAACTATTTCCCGAATTATTTAAAAGCATTTTTAATTAAACTAGCATGCAATAATTCAAATCAACATAATTTCCAAAAGTGGGATCAATATGGTCAAAGCATAACTTGCCTTGGAAAAGGTCCTGTTCCTGGTCTTGGACTTATTCCTGGGTCAAGACCTCTCCTTCAAAGTCTTCGGGCAATTCAACGTATACGCGTATCGGATAAATAAACAATAAATAAATAAATAAAAACATAAACAAAACTCATGTCCAAAAATTAAATAAAATTCACCATTAAATAGATCTCAATTTTACAAAAATTTAGAAAATGGAATCGCCTCAATCGGAGTTAAACGCAAAAGTTATAGCCGTTTGAAGTTTGAAAATCAATTAAAAATAATAAATTGGATTATCCGATTTATTTTTCTATTGAAAAACTGGAATTATGACATCAGCATGCGTCAACACCAAAATTGTTTTTACGCCGAATTATTTTCCTAAAGGAAAATCGATTTATTACGTCACGCATGCGTCATCCGGTCCATAGACCTGGTCCATGGTTCGGTTCGGGTCCACGGTGGACCCGATCCACCGGACCACGTGCCGCTGACAGGGAGGTCCCACCCGCGATGATGTCACGCTGACATCAGTACAGCACGGCCGACTCGGCTAACACGCGGGCCCCAACGATGATGTCATCATGACGTCATCTCTAACGTCATCGTGGCTCGGCCATAGACGCTGATGTGTGGGCCTAATGCTGACGTCACTGCTGATGTCAACACGACCGAGCGATGCCGCTGCGATGCCTCGGTTTCTACGCGCTACGTGGCATGACGCGATTGGTTGTGCGTGGCGAGATCTTGTCTGTTGATTCAAAAATCGACGGCTGCGATTGAATCTAACCTCCTGTATATGGATCTATCTGGCCAAATCCGATCCGTTCAATTCGGATCGGACGGTTGAGATTTGATCTAGTGGGCTGGCTTAATGAGGTGACGTGGATAGACCCGATGTGAGAAACATGGACGCATCCGGACCGCCCGCTATGGATCGAATGGCCAGGATTGAAGCTAGTGCTAAAATGTGAATCAAATCTAACCGTACAACTTAGATCTAACGGCTGAAAAAGATCTAGACATCAACACTTGATCTAACTCGAACCGTACGATCTAAATCTAACGGTCATGATCCAATCTAATGAAACTAATGAGTCTGCTACATGGACGAACCTGGGTCCTTGGATGGTGATCAAACGGCTGAGGAGGACTCGCGGAGCTCGGCGGCGCTCGACGCTGATAGTCGGCCGGACTCGAGGAAGACAACCCACCGAACGGCGTTTGTACGCTCTCCCGGCGAGATGGATCACCCCCTTCGATGCGCCTCATCTTCGTGAGTCTGGATTTGGGCGCTAATGCGGCGGGGACAGCTTGACGGCGACGCAATCCACCAAATCCCGCGACGGCTCCCCCTCTCGACTCCGGCGAGCAATCGCGGCCGAACCAGGGCTCTTTATAAGGGTGAGACCTAGACCAAGAGTTGCAGCGTGCAAAGGGGAACCTCGGCAAACAACGCGGTTATTAAATAGCCTCGGCGTCCGAGCTCTACACGGCGAGAAACCGAACCGTCACGACGGCTACGCGGCGGAGAAATCAGACCGAGCATGATGCACACGAGCCATACACGTGTCCTGATCAGCGATCTAGATTGCTCCAGCGCGAAACGATCTGAGCCGTCCTCCCGCGATGCAACGTGGCTTCCTAACAGCCGTTGGATCAAGATCTAACGGTTACGCGATTAGGGTTTTAGGGTTTCGGCGGTGGCGTGCGTCGGGTTCGCGGCTAACAGGTTGGACGCGCAGGTTACCGGGTTCGATCCTCATGGCTAGACCTGTTAGGGTTTTCTGAAATTCCTTTTTCATTTTTATTCTTTAAAATAATTCTAGTAATTCAATTAAATCGAGAAAAATAGTAAAAAGCAAAAAAATTCTAGAAAAATTCTGGAAAATATTTTGAGACATTTTGGGCTCAAATAAAATATTTTCAACAAAACTTTATTTAAAACTTTTAAATATTTAAATAACTCAAGAAAGGAATTAATTCAAATAAATCCAAATAAATTCCAGAAAAATCCAAAAATTCAAATAACTCAATAAATTGAATAAAAGCAAAAATTTGGGATGTTAAAGGAAATCTTTCAAGATGACCCTTTGCACTAGCTGCATAGGTGGATGGATGTCGTAGGCCGATGGTCTAAAATTGATGAGTACTGTTGTGTGCAGGACTACATGGATTTTTTTTAATAATACATTTTTTATTCAAAATTACAAAAATATACTATGAAAAAAGAAAATTTCAGAAATATACCTATGTAGCTTTTTGGTTTGGCGATAAAGGCTTTGTAGCTCTTCCAAAGAGCTACAAAGCCTTTGTCGCCAAACCAAAGAGCTACAAAGGCTTTCTACCCGTTTCATGGCTAAAAAAAATCATGAAATAAATATCATTTGTTCCTAGGGTCTTAGATGTCCCATTTTTGCAAAATTATTTATGAATGAACTCAGTTGAATAAACCAAATGGCTACAAGAAGCATCTATTTCATGAAACGCTTAAGGGTATTCGGCAGCGCGTAAAATATCGTAGTTGAATATATTTTTCCGAAAGATTGGGGCAGATTAGCTCTTTGATATATGGACCACCATATTCTGGGAAAATATTTTATTTACAGATTGATTTGCATCTAAAATGCACTAGCGCAATAACCTTAAGTATTATAATCTATAACAAACTATAACGCTTAAGGCTTTTCTGCGGGCCGTAAGTATCGTGTTTGAAGGTAATTTTTTGTAAGTATGGATGAAATTTGCTATTTGATATATGGACTATCATATTATAGGAAAATATTTTATGTACAGATTGATTTGCATCTAAAATGCACTAGCGCAATAACCCTAAGTATTATAGTCCACAACAACTTTCTTTATTGCAAAGGAGTACCATGAACAAGGAAAATAGAAGTTACAACTAGACGGAAAGGAGTACCACGGACAAGGAAAATAACAATTACAACTACATGGAAAGAAGAACCGCGAACAAGGAAAATAACAGTTACAACTAGACGTCTACTGAGTGCATTGAGGCCACTTTCCCTTCTCCCATGCCTCCGGTGGGGCTTCTCTGGCACGACGTGCCCTCTCTCGCTTCCTCTCTCTCTCGGCCTCCTTCTCCTCCGCCTCCTTCGTACGTGCCTCCTCGCGTGTGGCATCACAATCCTCCTGTAGCCGTCGCCTGAGCTCATCATCCCGGTTGGCTTGATCTAGGAGCCTTTGGTCCTCGGGGTTGATGTCCATGTCAAACCACTACTTAAATTCACACAATGGCAGAGGCGACTGCATAATACAGAAATTAGCAAAGTGTCATGTACAAATATTATGAAAGATGTATAATTATTACCAACTGGCGATTCTTTAGGCTCTTCTCTGGCGGGTCGAAGGCGTAGTTGCGGCACTTCCATTGCCTCCTCTTCCAAGTTTGAACTTCCCATGAGCGGACAAGTCTGCATGGATCTCTGCACAGACACATCGGTGCAACAACCCCAGGAGGTGGGAAGAGGTCTTGGTACGCTAAATTGCGCGGAAAGCCCGAAGCGTCTCCCTCTTCCTTCACTTTGCCCTTTCCCTTTCCACTTGCACGCCTAGGCATTTTGTCCTCCCTCTTTTTTCCCTGTTCTCCTCCCCTTGTTTTGTTTCCTCTTCCCTGCGATGGAACTCTTTTGTTGAGAGTGAAGGCAGGAGGGGATGGCCCTTATATAGGCCGATCGCCCTATGTTGGCAAAGCTGCATGGCCTGTCCCGCCACGACCTGTCCCGCTTTGCCTAAGCAGAAGGACCTATCGCGCTTTGACAAAGCTGCACGACCTGTCACTCTTTGGCAAAGCTGCAGGGCCTGTCATTGAAAAAGGTGATGGATGGTGATGGATGCTTACTTTTAGGTCACCCTAGAGGTGTGTTGTCTAATCGCACTGAAAAAGCTGCACGACCGGTCAAGCTTTGGCGTATCCGGTGTTGTGTTGTCATGTCGTTATTTTTTATTTTGTAATAATGCAACTGAAGGGGCTGATAACGCTCGTTGTGATTACGAAGATGCCATCTAACATTAGCTGAAGCAAGGAAGCCTACCAATTGATAACTACTTTTATTTGATGGGTACAACAGACCCTACAGGAACCCTCCTACCTATTGAAGTTTGTTTGGATGAATGGCCTGTTGTGAAAGTGCTTCAACGTCGAGGTGGTGCTGAGACGAAATCATCGTCATCATTGTCATCGTCATTTCTACGTTTAGGAGCTAGCCGTCTCGTTGAACGTCCTCTTGTATCGTTGTTGCTTGAACGTCGAGGTGGTAGTGACACGAAATCATCGTCATCATCGTCATCGTCATTTGTATGTGTAGGAGGTATCTCTCTGGTTGAACGTCCTCTTGCATTGTTGTTTGAACGGGACACGCTTGAACGTCGAGGTGGTGGTGACACAAAATCATCATCGTCGTCGTCGTCATTTCATGATTTTTTTTAGCCATGAAATGGGTAGAAAGCCTTTGTAGCTCTTCCAAAGAGCTACAAAGCCTTTGTCGCCAAACCAAAGAGCTACAGAGGTATATTTCTGAAATTTTCTTTTTTTGTAGTATATTTTTGCAATTTTGAATAAAAAATGTATTATTAAATAAAAAATTCGGACTGCGTGTCCCCAACAAGTGTGGGGCAAGTTACAACTCAGCAAGAGCACCTTGTCTATAAATTTAATCCTCTTTATCAGTGCTTCGGCTAATCCATTTTGCGTATGGACGTGTGGTACAGAGTGCTCAACTGCAATTCCGGTTGCTGTGCAATAATCATCAAATGCCTTGGAAATAAATTTGCTAGTATTGTCCATTCGAATAGATTTCACACGATGATCAAGAAAAGCATTCTTAATTCTGATGATCTGTGAGATCAGCTTTGCAAAAGCATGATTTCTTGTTGATAGCAAACATACATGTGACCATTTCGAGGAAGAATCAATGAGCACCTTGAAGTACTGAAAGGGCCCTGATAAGGGCTGAATTGGGCTGCAAATATCCTCCTGGATGCATTCCAGGAATGCAGGGATTTTATTTTGTACTTTCATAACAGAGGGTCTAGTTATTAATTTTTTAGTGGCACATGTAGAGCACACAAAATCTTAATGATTCGGAAATTTTTTTAACATTAATGCCAAAATCTTGTGAGTTGTTCACTATATTTCTCATCATTCTAAGACCAGGATGACCTAATCTACAATACCACAGAGAAAATAATTCAGAGCTTCTAAAGGCAGTCTTCCAAGAAGTATACACTGCGGGTGTATTGATTTTCGTGTAGTACAACCCAGATTCATATGAGGGACATTTTTCTAATACCATTTTGCCACATATCACGTACTTCACAATGCACAAATATTCTTTGCTATTTTCTTCATTTATTTCTACGTGAAACCCATTGGCGCAGATGTCTTTAAAACCCAAGAGAGTTCGTGTTGATTCAGGGTACAAGAGGGCTTCTTCGATTACTAAAGTAGTACCAATTGGTAATATAATTGTGGCTCTTCCGGAGCCTATTATATAGGAATCGCTGCTTGCGATTGTAGTAATCCTACCAGCGTTCTTCAAGATCGACTAGAAGTATTTAGACTCTATTAAGATAGTATTTGTTGTGCCACTATCAACAATGCATATCTCCTCCATTTGGACGCTACATAGTTTCTATAAAAATATAATTCCAATCAGATAGTGACAAAATAATTCAAACATTGCTTACAAAGATAGAATACTGAAATGAAGAATAAACTACATATCCATTCATGAGAAAAGTTTATGCTCTTCTAGAGCTTACAATTCATTATTCAAAATTCACTAACAACCACAATCTAAAAAAAAGCAAATAATGTGATTCATACATTAAACGGAATCTGTAAAGAATACATTCATTTTTGCCTCTATGTCATCAACAGAGGTTTTTTCTTTATATGCCATGAGTTTGGCTACTGTATCGATTTCTAGGCTAGATTGAGAGGGTGATGAGTGAGGTGTCAGCATCCATGGCATCATCATTGCCTACTTTGGCGAAATGTGCCTCTACTGGTGCATTTTCTTTTGCCTTCTTCCTATCCTGATATGTATTGATGACTTCCTTAGATTCTCGGCATATCTTTGACCAATGTCCCCAAATACTACACCTGAAGCGCGTTTAGTTTTGCTGTCCATACGGCTTAGCGGGTGGCTTGTCCTTGTCATTCTGCTTCTCTTGGGCTTTTGACTTTCCCTTGGCCTGATATTTCTCCTTTGCACCCATCTTGCCCCTCTTCCTGTGAGTGGGCTTTCTCACCTTGTAGCTATCGGCATTGACTTCTGTACCAATGCCTCTTCCAAGTGGCTATGAGACGAAGTTCTTGCGAAGAACATCATCTTGTGATTTCGCAACTTGCATAACGTCAATCAGTTTGCTATACTCCTTGTATGCGTCCGGACGATAATTGCGAGCACTTTGGATAGCACGAGGTTAAAGGTGGAGGGAGTTTTCTCAATCTTCTCTTCATTAGTGATCTTCTTACCACATAGAGAGATTGGTACAAATTCTATGCAAGGTAGAATTGTACTCGGCCACTGTTTTGTAGTCCCCAAACCACAGGCGAACCCAATCTTGCTGTACTTGGGGCAAGATGGTGTACTTGAGCTTCTCGAACCGTTTCTGAAGTGCAGTCCATAACTCAAGTGCACTCACCTCAGCATATATTCATTTTTCAAGGTGACTGAGAGGTGATGCCAGAGGAAGTGCAAAGCTTCATTGTTTTGCTCGGCAGTAGGTTGCTCGTCCTTCGAGGACCCTAAGCCGATGGCAGCTCGGAGCTTCCTACCCCCAAGCACGATCTTCACATCTGATGCCCATGTGAGATAGTTTTGACCATACAGGGCTAGTTCTTCAAACTCACGGTTCACAATGCCAAACATCTGCATGTTTACAAGGTTCCTTCATTAGATTACTTCGTGCAATCTAATAGTGAGTGGTTGCAAGAAAAATGCATAATTAAATTCTCATGAATTTTCAGTAAACTAAAAGAAAGCAATAATTGCAAGATTCATAAAATATTCATAAAGGCTGCAAAAGAAGGCTAAGGAAAAAAAACCAGAGCCAAATATTTCTCTAGAATTTCTAGCAATTTTTCATAATTTTCTATCAATTTGTAATCAATATTCCGAATTAGTAATTATTTTTCAAAAAAAAAATTTTTTTTTGGGGGCAAAGGGGTAATTTCCCCCTTCCCCGTGCCCTTTCCGGTTTTTAACTGGATTTGATCCGGATTTTTTGGGCCAGAGCCACCTCGGCTTTTTCGACGCCGAGGGAGAGAGGTGGTCGGTGGTTCCTGGGCGCGGGTGACCAAGGTGAGGAGGCCGGCGAGCACGACATCGACTGCTTTGGGCTGGGGCGACCGTGAGGAGGCCTAGCGGTGGCACTTGGCGCAGGGCGGCGGCAGGCGTGTGCGTGTCTTGGCAGGCGCCGCGACTTTGAGCCGCGCGAGAGCAATGGCTTCGCCGCGGCGCGAGTACAGAGGTTTGGCCGGGCCGGCGCTGGGCTGGCCAGGCGCTGCGTCGCCGAGCCGAGGTTGGTTCAACAAGGCGAGGTTAGGCGGAGCGCCGCAGCGCCGAGGAGCGACGGAGGTTCGCCACTGGAGCGCGCGGGGCGGAGGATGGTTGTCGGCGGTGCTTCGTGCGCGGGCGAGTGGCGGCACTTCGTGTCCGAGCGGACTTGTCGGCGCTTCGTGCGGTGGGGAGTCCGACCGGCAAGGTGTGTCTTGTATTGATCTATTATTTTTTTCTGGTTGCTTGTATAATGGGGAGATCTCTCCTCTTTTTTATAGCCTACGACTAGGATTGCAATAGGAGATCATACTAAGCTTTTATGGGTCAGATGGTTTCCTAACCGTTATTTACCTTAAAAAACTCATATTGAGACCGAAAGAGAGAGATACCTACAACAGCAGCACTTGATGTCCTGACCTGCTGGCCTTCTCTACCAGCCCTTCCTGGCCAGATGGGCACCCACACACTGACAATCACACAAAACACTTCGCTTTCCTTTCTCAGCGAGAGGCCAGCGTCAGGTCACCATCGTTTCCTTCCTTCCTTTCTCCTCTCCCCTCTCTCTCTAAGCCAAATCCTCGCCGCCTAGGTTTCGCTGCTCCAATCCAGCACTACCTCCTCCTCCCCAATCCGCGGCTGCGGCGGTTCGCCTCGGCCGCCCCTCCCGGCGGCGGTGGCGAGGTGGTTATCTGCTCAGAGCCCCTCCTGCCGGAGACGTATCTATCTCTTTTCTTGGTGAGCGCTAGCTTTGGTTGACTTCATGTTTTGCCTAATTTCTTGCTGACAGTAATCTAGGTCCTTATGTGGGTTTCCATACTGTTCTCGCGTGCGTACAGTACTGGGCGAGTTGCTTATCAGTTTGTTGTTATGGCATAAATGGGGATTGAATCAGTTCTGTAAGTGCAGGGTTTATTAGATAAAACATATCTGATTATTCGCTCTAGAGTTCCTGTTTTGTGTGTATTGTATAAAACATCTGGAGAATTTCTTCGTTTGGGCGACAGGTGAGTATTTTTGTGTGTTTGTGTGGTTTCTTGAGGAAACAGTGCTCGTTTTTTAGTAGGGTTCAAATAACGTTAAGCCCCGTTTGTTTGGTATCGGCCCTATAGGGTCAGCACCCCGCAATGGAATTGAATGGCATCTTCAGTGGATTGGCAAAATGTACTTATTTGTGGATGTAGAAAAATGATGCACATAAAAAAATAAGATATGTTAAGGAAAAATTGAGATAAAAAAATACACTAATAGGAAGTTTGACAATAAAGATTGACTTGAAGTTACATTTGTTTACTCAAAATTGCATGACACATTTTGGTTTTAATTTTACATTTCAACGCAGAGTATAAATGGTTTTAGTGAATTTATCATATCATTTTAAATCAATACTGAAATATATCATGGGAACTGTTGCAATGTTGCTATAGCACCGTCCTAAAATTAGCTAATCTTTTTATGTCATAATTTTAACAAAATCCTCAAGTAATCTGAGTGCTGCTCATGATCAGTTTATTTTCATCAGAGAACATTTGTTCATGCTTCAATCGGTGGCTAGCTTCAAAGCTACTAAAATTTATCATATTGATATTCTAGAAAAAAGGTAGAAGGCACCCAACATTGTTCCCATAAATGGTGGCCTACATGCTGACTTTAAACTAATTTAATAAAGGAATCAAGGTTATATTGTCAACTGTTGGAGCATGTGCTGGGTAATTTTCTGCATACTAAATGGACTTGCCCAGAATAATGTTTTGTGACATTATTAAGTGTTGATATTGAAGGCTGAAGCTAGGGGTGAAAATGGTACGGATAATTTCCGACCGACCGAAGCGTCTCGGATAGTGATTCGGATAATTTTTTGGATATCCAGATATTTTGTTTGGATATGGATCGGATACGGATAAAGTGTCCCGGATACGGATACGGATACGGATATCTCGGATAATATCTGTTGGATAATATCCGAGCATTTTTTCGGATACTATCCGCCGGATAATATCCGAATTCCCGCCTCTTTAGCTTAGCCCGGCTTGGCCCATATGTCACCGGTCGGCCCATCTAGACTTGAGTTGAAGTGGAACCCTAGGTCCCTAGCCGGCTAGCTGCCACTTTAGTTCCCTCATTCCCTGCCCAGCCCCTACCTATCCAGTCCACATCTCCAAAACTCCAACTCCAGGTCGTGGCGGCGGCTAATGGCCATGGCCCCTAATGGCCTGACTGATGCCTAGTGCTATGCATCTGTTTTGTTACTTTTGTATACTTCTATGAACGGTGTGCAACTTCTATGGATGATGTACAACAGTACAAGTGTAATTATGAGATGTGACTCAGTGTATTACTATAAACTGTATGGTTTTAACGGTCTTGATCTCTCAATGTCCTATACAATTTATGTTGGTTTCCTATCGACAATATTCGTTGTAACCCATCACTACGTTTGTATTTAGTGTTTACGCGTATTATTCAAAAAATATCCGTTCCGATGATTATCCGAACTTATTTTATCCGTATTTGTTCGAATATTATCCATATTCGTATCCGGCACTATCCGTGTTCGAATTCGTATCCGGCACTATCCGTATCCGAATCCGATCCGATAAAATTATATGGATCAAATACAATATGAGTGGTTTTTGATCCATATCCGATCCGTTTCACCCCTAGCTGAAGCATATGATAGAAGTATAGTTCTTCGGCTAGATCCTCTTATAACAACATTTGTGGAGTTTGAGCTGCTGTTCCTAGTTGGCCACTACTGCTTATGTACTTGCTACTTTTTTTTTGTATGTATGTTGGGCTTATTCTGGAATATCACTAGAATCTTGTCTAGACTATTAGCTTGTACATGACATTATTTTGAATGCAATTCTTGGTCTACGACAGTGTTGTACCATCACTTTATGTGCTACCAAACCAGTGGCAGAATTAGAAAATTTTCGTTGGAGGTGCAGACTTCACAAGTATAACTCTATAGTCTTGTACAATATTTTTCACCAATTCAATCAACAAATTTGGTCCATCAAAAGGGTGATTTTGTAGCACTTCTAAAATTTTTGGGGGTGCTGGGACATACCCCTTGTACTGCCTCTGTACCAAACACAACCCGATGCTTGTTTCCTTAATTTTGACCTGGGTACATAGAGTTGTAGTGTTTTCACACACTAATGTTGCATGTTACTTGTTAAGCATGATCATTGTGCTTATTTGCTGTAGGTTGAGCTACATTTTACTAGGTGTTCTCCACCTAGTGACATATTGCTTGTCAAATAAAAGGATAGAGGACAGTCTGATGGATCCTAGAAAAGATGATGCTCGCTCTGCAGCTCAAAGTACTGTACATGGATCCTCAAGCTCAGTATCCACCAGTTCTCCGGTTCCAGAGTACCCTATTTCAGGCACCGTTAAGCCTGTCCTTAATTATTCAATCCAGACTGGGGAGGAGTTTGCTTTTGAATTCATGAGAGATCGAGCTATATCCAAGAAACATCTGGTTCCTGGTATGCCTCATGATCAAAATCTTGCATCTGGTGCTGGTCTCAAAGATTCTAGAGGAGTCCTTGGTGCTCACCGTACAGGAGCAGAAAGTTGGTTTGATGCATCGATCTTTTTGACTACAGATAATAAGCAAACAGAGGAGATTAAAAGAACATCTTTTGCTGAAAATGAGAACAGAAGCAGGCACGTCTCAACTACTTCAGTTCCACGAGCTCCATCTAGTGGTGGAAGTCGCCAGGGACTGAACCATAGCTATACTTCTTCTGAGGTTTCAGATACCTCCGGAAGTATAAAAATTCTCTGTAGCTTTGGGGGGAAAATATTACCCCGACCAAGTGATGGAAAACTTAGGTATGCTGGTGGTGAAACACATATAATTCGAATCAGTAGGAACGTTTCCTGGCAGGAGCTCAAACAGAAGACGACAGCCATCTATAATCAACCTCATGATATCAAGTATCAGCTACCAGGTGAAGATCTTGATGCCTTGATCTCAGTTTCAAATGATGAAGATTTGAGAAACATGATGGAGGAATGCGGCTTCCTTGATAGTGGAGAGGGATCCCAGAAGCTTAGGATCTTCCTCGTTTCCTCCATTGATTTTGATGACATGAGTTTCAGTCTGGGCAGTATGGATAGTGATTCTGGGATCCAGTATGTTGTTGCCATCAACGGGATGGATGTGGGAGCTGCAAAGCCTTTGAGTGGGCATGGTTTAGTAAACAAGTCCATCAGTGAGTTGGATCAGTACAGTAATCTCAATATTGATAGTAATCAGGCAAATTTAAGCAGAGACGGTTCAAATTTGCAAAGTGTGAATGCATCAACTTTCATGCCTCATACTATGATGCCAAGATCAATACTAGCAGGTCTATCTGGTGATAATACTGCAGATTTGCATTCTTACCATAGTCATGGGATGCAGCATGTGCATGTTTCTGATTACTCTTATCCAACTTCCAGTGAAAGATTATATGACACTGAGAATCAGATATCTATTCCTTCATCTGCACCTTCTGATTACAGATATACTTCCCAGTACGCACCTTGCTCCGGAACTGCTTCACTGCAATCTTTTGATCAACAGTTTTATCAGGACGGGATGGCGGAAAAATCAATGGAGGAAAAACAGGCTTCTGTTAAAATGCCGCTTAAAATGAATGAACTGGATTATTTTCAATCCCTTGAGAATCTGAGTGCTCCTATGCACCATGACTGTTCTACAAATTATATGCATTCAGAAGTCCCCCCTGCAGCTTCTGTTCAAGAAGGCCTAACATCTTCTCTTCAACAAAGTGACAGTGCGAAGAGCCTAGAGACTTATACAACGTCAAAAGCTATGTCTGCCACTCATAGTTCAGAGTGTAATGAAGATGATTGCCAACCCAGTGAAGCTTTTGCATCTGGCTGTTCTGACTTTCAAGTTGACATGATGGATCACAACAATATGAATCTACCACCTTGCCCTGGACGAGTTTTTCATTCTGAGAGGATTCCAAGGGAGCAGGCAGGGCTTCTGAATCGGTTATCTAAATCTGATGATTCACTTAATTCTCAATTTCTAATTCTTCAATCACAGTCTGGTGTGGCAAATGAATCAATTGCAGAAGCCATTGATCCTGCATTTGAGGGGACTGAAAAATCAAATTTAACCACCCAGGCGATAAATTTGAATGATCCAGCTACTAATGATGGTCTCATACAGTTTGAGAAAGAAAATGTCAATACTGTACAACAGACTTCTCCATTTAGTGAACAACTGCTTGGTGAAAAGAGGTCCTCAAATGACATGAGTACTAGAAATGCAGAGAAAAGTATCCATACAGCTGAAAAGGTTGTAGCTAAAGGTAAACTGAATGAGGCAACTGCTGATGGTGTAGAAACAGCTAATCAGCGGGAAGCTCATGTAGCTGTGCCACATCATGTTAGTTGGGATGCTCCTAAGCCTGCACTCCCAACTGATGGTGAATGTGATCCAGTTGTGCCATGTTCCAGCAGCTCTGTAGATGATTCTTGCAAGCAACCTATTATCCCTAAAATAGAGAATAGAGATATCGCTGGTGGTACTGATGAGAAGACCTCCCCTGACATTCTTTCTGATTTCTTTGCCAAGGCTAACATTGCAGCACAATCATCAAGTCCTTTTAATGATCCCGTCCTTAGCTTGAACATGCCTAATTATGAACCCCAGCGGTGGTCATTCTTCAGAAATCTTGCACAAAACGAGTTTCAACATAAAGATAAGGTCAAAGATCTGGCAAAGATTGATGAGGGAGTGTATCCTTTGGCACACTTAGAGCATGATACAATTAATGTGAAGAATTTGCCCCCTCAGAATGATATTCATGTGGAAACACATCCAGTGCCTTCCAGCAACAATGTTGATTCTAGTATTTTGCCTCCAAGTTTTATCTCATCACAGAATGACAAACCACCAATGATGAAAAATCTTGAGGGGTTTCAGGTTGACAATCCTTTTACAAATATGCGTGAGATGATGCCATCTGTTCCGGAGTTTGAGGTATACATGTCAAAGAGGAGTCTGAATTTTTTTTTTCAATTTGTGACATTTATGGTGCATAAATTTGAGCTTGTTTACTTGGTTTCAGGAGTCAAAGTTTGAAGAGGGCAGAGCTGTTGAACCAGTCATGGATGCTTCTTTTAAAGATAACGATTTTGAATACTTGCAGGTATAAATGGCTTTTGGTTGCAGGGAAGTTTATGCTCTGTCCTAGATTAAGAACACTTCCTTGTATTCTATAAGTACAATCACCCTGAGTTGATTCATGTTTGTGTCTGCACACTGGCTATGTATCTATATGCAGACAAACCAGCATGTTCTTTCCATGGTGCTGACTTGAGTGAACTCTGCAACAAGTGGAAGAATAGCAAGGAAGGCAGTTGAAAGATATGAAATAAGTAGCTAAAACCAGTGATCCGAAACAAGTTACTGAACAGTTTTGGGACTTGGTACTAGTTACCTGCCACTAATTGGTCTGCAATTGTCTAAATCCAAATGTAAAAAAAAAAAAAAAAAAAAAATCAAATTTGGATCCACCAAGGCCAAGTAACTGGCTGAGTCCCAACTTGTTTATTCAATGATCTTTTTTAGATTTTTCAAAATGTCTACTTGTTTGATAAATTTGGTTAAACATGTGACTCCATATACACTTGTCCAAAGCCACATAAAATAATTCAAATATGAAATATGTCATTTCTTGCCCATAACTTGGCCGATGATTCTTCACTCTGGTCAAACTAGCTATTTGCCTTCTCTGGTCATTGCGTTTTTTTTTTTGGAACTCATGTACAAAACCAATGCAGTCAGAACCTTGAACCAAGACTTAGAAATTCTGATTCTATAACTCCAGTTGCATGAAACAGCTTGTGTCTTGACTCTTAAATAGAATTTTAACCTGGAAGAGTCTTAATATGGTCATAAACAAAATATCATGTAAGGTAAGAGTGCTAATATGCATGATGCTATGCTATTCTACCAATCCTGTTAGCTATAGGTTAATTGATTCTCATGTGCTCTGATGCTCTCACTCTCTATGCAGACAAAAATACAATGTATAATGGCATGTCTTACTAGAGTACAACACGTTCAAAAGTTTAAGGTTCATCTCATTTTGCTATGCTATAATTCTCTCTTTTTGCTATGTCATTCCATTTAAAATTGGAAAGTAATAAATGGGCACCAATCTAGGAAAAATTGTTGCAATCTCAAAACAAGAAAATGTTTTAGCTGTGATTATCATTTTGTGATGATACTTTGCAGAAAGAGCTTTTGTGGAAGCTATTCCACATTGTGGTCTTAATGTGAAACTAATCAAATGCGTTTAACGAAATACCATACAGAACCATTTCATTATGTTGCATTGTGATAAAACCGTTAGCAGATTGCAATTACATCACAGTGTTATGCTAAATCCATTTTAACCATTCTATTACATTCTACTAAATCCTTCTTTTTGGATTCTTGTATACCACTTAATTCTTCATCTTAGATCCAAATGGTAGTTATGGTGTGGCAATCTACATCTTATCAACTGCTCATTTCTGGGATTCGTACAGAAATAGAGACAAATGGTTGTCAAAAGACTGAAAGAGTGGATAACTGGATATCAATGTTAATGAGGGATTGAGGGTTAACATTTAGCGATGGGAGGTTGAACGGCGGCGACTTGAAGTAGAACGACACTAGCTGAAGGAGGGCGCCGATTGGGGGGAGGGAAAGACTTAGAACAGCTGGCCAAGGAGAGGAACACGGCACGGATTTATAGACTAAAGGGACTTGGCTTATTCATCTTTGCTTATCTGAAAGCATTCTCTCCATCCTCTTAAATAGAGGTGGGCCTTACAAACTTGGCTGCAGATAAGATGGAAATGAACTAATTGATAAGTTGGAAATAAACTAATTCGAAAGTTATCATAATCCCTCAATCCTAGGATTGCTACTGCCATGCGCTTGCTGTTGCTGCCATCCTTGGCGCACATGACATTTCTCCCCTCCTTGAAAGATAGCTTGTCCTCGGGCTGTGCTGTGGCAGCCATGATTGGAGCCCTTGGCAGTAAAATGACTGCAAAAAGGATTCCATGATGTGGCTTGGTGTTGTGGTGCAGGTCGTCGGCAGTGAAGAGAAGTAATATAAAGCAGCCAAGGAGCTCTTCACTTGGTGATGCGCTGTGGTGTTGGTGCAGATGCTTTGACACTGCGACAGCCTACGTGGTGGCCTGATCAAGATGACAAAAGGCCTCCTTGATATACGGTAGTACTCGAGATAATGTGGCCTAAGATGCATAGTCTTGGTTCAGCCATCACCAGTGCAACCAGAGATGATATCAAGGGTAATGTGAGCAGCATGGCACCTCCTTCAGATCTTTCACTGTTGCCAATATGTTTTCCAAGATGGCCTTCATTTTATCAAGCAGGGGATCCGTGGATAACTCGGTATCGGAAGCCTTGGTGAGCGGCTTTGATACCAATTGTTATGTGCCTTCGTATAATATGAGGTGTAAACAACTGTCAGAGGGAGATCGAACGGTGATGACTTGAAGTAGCATGACACTAGACAAAGGAGGGCGCCGATTGCAGGGGTAGGGCTGGGACATAGAACAGCTGGTCAAGGAGAGGAGCACAGCATGGACTTATAGACTTGAGGAGCTTGGTTTATTCATCTTTGCTTAATCTGATAGCATTCTCTCCATCCTCTCAAATAGAGGTGGGCCTATGAACTTGGCTGTGGATAAGATGGAAACAAAGTACTTGGAAAGTTATCACGTATCAGTTATTGGATTGCCACAATCCTAGGGATTTCTACTGCCATTCGCTGCTTGTTGCTGCCATCCTTGGCACACATGACAATTGAGGGCTGCAATAACAGGCATTGTACCACTCATGCACTAACATTTCATCAAATTTCCAAATCTAATGCGCATTTATGTGAATAGGTTAGCCCTGCAGTTTAATTAAATCAAGAAGTTAAAGAGTGACAAATTTGATGTATCTCCATGAACATGGGACTATTGTGGCACCCGCGGACAAGTAAAAAACCCAACCAAACAAAGAGATAAAAGACAAACCACTAACAGCCAATGAACTGAAACAGTTGATCATGAAAGCTCTTGTTCGGTCTACATGCAGTACATGAGACCATGTGAACATTGCTGCTGTCACTGTCTGCCATCGGCTCGCATACCAGCGGCGTCGAGATCTCTGAGAGGAAGGTGAAGGGGCAATGGATGCGAGAGTGAAGGAATCGCAGAGAGTGAGAGCACAAGATGAGGAATTTGTGGATCGCATGGGAGTCTAT
The DNA here is from genome assembly GCA_036346355.1 of Rhipidocladum racemiflorum. Taxonomy (NCBI): domain Eukaryota; kingdom Viridiplantae; phylum Streptophyta; class Magnoliopsida; order Poales; family Poaceae; genus Rhipidocladum; species Rhipidocladum racemiflorum. The sequence continues at coordinate 4,221,744 of CM070582.1, forward strand.
TGGGAGTTTGATTTTGAGATAGTCTGTTGGGATTTGTTATGTGAGTTCGGTGGTGCCGTGGAGGGGTGGGGTTTTCAAGCTCTTATTTAGATGTTTAACTATGTTATATATTAATATCTTCTAAAATACTATGGGACTGATAGGAAACTAATAAAACAAAAGTACAATTATAACAATACTGTATTATCATAAAAAAAAACTACGTTCCAGTTTACAAGCAAGTAAGCAACAAGCTAAGCACATAAACACTAAAAATTGTTGACAGCTGGAGTTTGAGGACAATGTAGAGGTCACAGTCAACAACAGTGTCTACAGCAGCATATGTCTTGTGTTAGTTCGCATGATAGCATCTCTTGCGTTTGATATGTATCAAGATGATTTATGCAATGTAAAATGTATCAGTTACTGGATGAAATCTACTGGATGTAAAGTTTCGACCTTTTTACTTTTTGCATTGTTTTTTTATCGCTTTATATCTTTTTATATACTTATGTAGAGAATAAGTTATCTTTAATATTCACTTGATCTTTGGAAGTAAAGGCACAAACATTATACGATACATCAAGTAACAGTTTAACTATGAGTGCATATCCTGGGAAGACCAGCTAAATCAATTCTACAACTCAGTTCAACGATTTGATTCTGCTAAGGCAAAATCCATTCTATCTAGAGCCTTGATTTTGACTACTTGGATAATTGCTATTAAACATGTCTGCAGTTCAAATTAATGTTTTCCGTAATTTAATGTCACTTTCTGTAATCTGGTTCAGAGAAATAGTTCAGAGATAAGTCTTGCCTTGTTGAAATTTTTTCCCGCGCTAAATTGGATCATATGCAATCATCCTCTCCTGCATTTGCTTTCTGCTCCTTGTTAGATTCACATTGAACTAAAGTACGCATTGGATCTTGTGTTAATCTCTATAAGATATTTTCCCCAATTGTTACTGGTCAGGGGATTCTTCGTCCATGATTGATAATGTATCTTCATGTTAGTTTTTTGTGAATTCCTATTTGTTAAATTAGGCCAGAAAGAGTGGCTCTCTTGTCTTTGCAATGTCCAATGGTTATGCCTAGAAAGCGTACATTGAAACCTCTTATACATTTGATTAATTTATTTCTGAGTTATCTTACTGGAATTTCGAAAAAAAAATTGTCCCACAGATAATCAAGAATGAAGACCTTGAAGAACTTAGGGAACTTGGTTCCGGCACATTTGGAACTGTATACCACGGAAAATGGAGGGGAAGTGATGTGGCTATTAAGAGAATAAAGAAAAGCTGTTTTACAGGACAATCTTCAGAGCTAGAAAGACTAGTAAGCTCCATTCCATCTTTGTTGTACATCTGTGATACGAATTTCTCGTATCATTGCCAGTATATTTGCATCATATGAAATTTGGCAGTGAGCCATGAGGATCAAAGACTGCAGCACAATTGTAGTGTACCAACGCTTGACCATATTAGGGACTTAGGGTTACTACTGTGCAGTGATATCATATATTGATAATCACTAAATGCAGTAGACCAGGCAGGGTACCGCTATGCCCAGATGTTGATTAATATGTCCTCACTCCCATCATTGCTCAAATAACATTTAGCAGACATCTTGAGTATCACTATTTACTTTCCATATTTGCTGGTTTTTCAGGCAAATGAATTCTGGCGGGAAGCTGAAATTCTCTCAAAGCTTCACCATCCAAATGTTGTGGCTTTTTATGGTGTTGTGAAAGATGGGCCAGGTGGTACTTTGGCCACTGTAACTGAGTTCATGGTTAATGGTTCACTTCGGCATGTCTTGCAACGCAAGGACAAGTAATTGCTTTCTGTGCTTCTTTGTGTTTGACTAGTTCTGTTGTTGTGGATAACAAAGTATTTTTCTTACTGGATAGAATCCTTGATCGTCGTAAGCGGCTCATCATTGCAATGGATGCAGCATTTGGGCTAGAGTATTTGCACTCGAAAAATATTGTGCACTTCGATTTGAAGTGTGATAACTTGCTCGTGAATCTTAAAGATCAATCGCGTCCGATATGTAAAGTGAGCCGCACTTCCATTTTTAGTGTTATATCACTGTTTTGTACATATTTTTCTTTTGAGATAATTGCTTTGTGTTCCACTCATTTAATGAATTTTCCATTTCTGTTCAGGTCGGTGACTTTGGTTTATCCAAAATAAAAAGAAATACCCTGGTTTCAGGTGGTGTGAGGGGAACTCTACCATGGATGGCCCCAGAATTACTCAATGGAAGCAGCAATAAGGTGTCTGAGAAGGTAAAAATAATATTTTTGGATTTTTTTCAGCCATAGTGAATGTTCCATACTGGTTTATGAATTCTCACTCAAGATGTGGCTACTGTTTATATTAACTTCCAGGTTTCATATGTATATTCATTTAATTTAATGGTAGTAATATCCGTAATTGCTTTATTTTTTAAAAATAAAAAGTTACGATTAGGGTACTAAGTCATCATATCGGTGCCACGGGTACAGGTTGATGTATTTTCCTTTGGCATTGTCTTGTGGGAAATCCTCACTGGAGAAGAACCTTATGCTAATATGCATTATGGCGCTATTATAGGTATGTAATTCATCCCCTACAGCATGTTCCAGGAATTATTTGTTCTAACTTAAGAATGTTGTATGTGTTTTCCTCTACCTTTTTGTGAAAATTATCTTCTTCCCGTGAGTCATTGACCCTGCCCCATGTTTGTTCAAATTTAGGTTCAATTTTACCTGGGCTACTATTTATTGATAACCTTTACATCGATGTTGAGATTTTTGGTTAATGATATGTGGAAACTTGTGAGCATATTTGCAAAGAGGCATCTAATGATATCATTTATAGTAAGGTGGTCAAATTAGTCATCTGCATAAATTTCAGAATGTTCATAACTTTATGATTTTGGTTTTCTCCTTAATTCGGGATCTTTTGAACATGTATTAAGTGACGGAGGTGAATTTTGCACAAACAATTGTAAGGAAACAAATTTCCACATTTGCTGATTGGAAATGCTAGGTGATAAAAAATGATGTTTGAGACACTGTAAAACAGCAAGTATTGTACACCTTTTCTTGTTTCCGGCAGCCCCGCACCATGGTTATCTGATATTTTATTGTGCACCTCCTTTTCTTGTTTCCTGCAATCCTGCACCATGGTTGTCTGATATTCCAAGTATTCAGCATTGTGCTCTGATACACCATGCGAATCTTGTGCTGAACTTTCATATTACATATGTCATATGTGAATTCAGTTCTTTTCCAAGACCCAAGCAATTCTTTTCCTTTTTTATACTTTTTCTCTTCGTCCACTAGCATGTGATATGGAGCTCTTGAAACTCCTGTTGCAGGGGGAATTGTAAACAACACATTGAGGCCGCCGGTGCCAGCAACATGTGACCCGGAGTGGAGAAGGCTAATGGAGCAGTGCTGGGCCCCGGATCCGGCACAACGCCCACCGTTCACAGAGATAGCTGGGCGGCTTCGTTCCATGTCGGTCGCGGCAAATCAGGCCAAGGCGACCTCCAAATAAAGGGTGCAGGTGGAGCACTTCTTTTACGGTCCACTTTGTAGTTTATTTGTTGGAAAGTAATACAGACATGTATGCTATAGAGGTGTAAAAATTAGTGCCTTTATTTATACCATCTCATGGGCAGGGCTGTGTCCAGTTATATACCGGATTCTATTTGGGGGCTATATGATGTATAAAGCTTTATTTGGACTTTGGAGAAATTGAAAACCCCTCGCGGATAAACAGGAAGCAGTGTTGCAATGTACTCAAACTGTGAATAAGAAATACCACACGATACTCCCTCAGTTTAGAAATATAACGTCTAGTTCTAATTTTCTTGTTTAGAGATATAAGGATTGTATTTAGATTTAATGAGACTTTTACTGCTATATCCCTATTTATTCTATCCCAATCATATGCGTTTATTCATTACAACCCACACAATATTATCCCTCATCTGTCAAGACAATTAAGTAGGGTATCTAAGTCATTTTCTTTCATACATTTCTTAATTTTGTCGTAATATTAATCTTTATGTAATGTCAAAATGTCTTATATTTCTCAGTAGATGGAGTATCTTTTTAAGCTTTGTTATATTATGTTTCCTTTTAAAAGGAATGTATAACACGTTTCTGTTCGTCGGAACTTTTTAGGTGGTTTTCACGCCATTTGGCATTTTCCGGATATCTCAATTCTGATTGTAACAGGGAGTTTATATGTCCTGTATGTATGATTAGGTGGCTTTTTGCCATTTTTGATAAAAATTTCTTTTGAGAATCACATATTGCACTTCACCCGCTGTATTTGCCGCACAAAATAAATAAGAATCATACTGACAACAGGGTTCACTAAATCGCTGGGTGCGATTTTCGCATGAACAGTGATTTTCGATAATCGCAAAAATCGAGTCAAAAATCGGCCGAAAATCGTTAAAAATCGGATGAATTGAAAAACCAAATTTTTTTCAAAAAAAAATTCAAAAATCGTCGATTTTCGTGGAAAATCGACGATTTCTCGTGGAAAATCGACGACCTTGTTGAACTTTTTTATGCGATCGATTTTTGTAGCGATTTTCAACAATTTTCACCGATTTTCGACCGGTTTTTGACACGTAAATTTTTTCGAATTTTCGAATTTTTTTGAATTATTTTTTGAATTGGATCGGTTTACCGACCGGTTTTTGATATCGGGCCGCGGCGATATGGCCGAAAATCGCGAAAATCGAGCGATTTTTGTCGATTTTTTGAACCCTGACTGACAATCGCCATTAGTTTGAGTCACAAACTACGTAAAAGTTGTTGACTTGTTGTGATTAAATTAGAGAGAGAGGGCAAGAGACACAATATGAGGAGGAACGGGTCTGCTTTATTATTCTGTATGCTTCTGTCTACAAAGGGATAGCCCCTGCCTCCTATATATAGCGGTTCTGCTAGAGATAAGGAAGAGTCCATATAGGATACGACAACCGGTTTCCTAACACTCCCCCTTGGACTCTTCACTGCGAGATGCATATGCCTCATTAAAACTCCATAAAAACCCAGTGGGAAAAATAATTGGAGAAAGAGTACATAGCACACGCTGTCTTTGTGTTGCACGGATTGCCTCATCAAAAACCTTATGTAAGAAAACTTCAATGAAAAACTTACTTAAGGAAAAGAGTACAATCCACCCAAACTTCAATGTTAATCTTCAAGATTCACGTTGGGTACTCAAACTTCATGTTCAAGATTTATGTAGGAGTATGTGAAAATTCTCCCCCTGAAATCTGCACTTCTCTAAGTCTCATCATCCCGATTCCTCTAACACATCTTCCAAAGGAAGATGCCGGTAGTGACTTAGTGAATAAATCTGCGAGATTTTCACACGACTTAGTATGCGATATTTTTATCTCGTTCATCTTATGCAATTCATGAGCATAAAAGAACTTGGGGTTGATATGCTTTGTGAGGTTACTCTTCACATATCCCATTTGCACTTGAGCAACACAAGCTGCATTATCTTCATAGATAATGGTAGGGGTTTGTTCCATGTTCAAACCACATGACTTACGGATGTGGTGAACCATTCTTGAAGCCATGCACATTCTCGAGAGGCTTCATACAAGGCAATTATTTCTGAGTGGTTTGTCGACGTCGAGACAAGAGTCTGCTTTGATGACTTCCACGAAATTGCTGTTCCACCGCAAAGGAAAACATACCCGGTTTGTGACTTTTCAGTATGCGGGTCCGATAGGTACCCAGCATCGGCATAGCCAACCAAATTCAATTCATTGTTCCTTCTATAGAACAAACTGAGATCTTTGCTTCCTTAGAGGTAATGGAAGACGTCCTTAACCCCTTTCCAATGCCTTTTGGTGGGTTCTGCACTGTACCGTGTTAGCAAATTCACGGCGAACGCAATGTCCGGCCTAGTGCTATTCGCAAGGTACATGAGTGCCCCAATTGCACTCAAAAATGGGAATTCCGCTCCCAGGACTTCCTCCCCCTCTTCTCTAGGCCTGTACGGGTCTAGGTCTGCTTGGAGTGACCTTCCGACCATTGGGGTCTTTGCGGGGTATGCCTTCTCAAAACCAAATCTCTCCAACATTTTCTGCGTGTAGGAAGATTGGTGTACCAAGATTCCACCTTGGACATGTTCAAGCTGCAAGCCTAAACAGAACTTGGTTTTACCCAAGTCTTTCATTTCAAATTCAGACTTCAAGTATGTGCATGCTTCTTTAATTTCTTCATCCGTCCCAATGATGTTCAAGTCATCTACATAGACGGAGATTATACAAAATCCATTCGGGGATCGTTGTATAAACACACATGGACAATCTTCGCTGTTCGTGTAGCCTTTCTTGCAAAGAAAGTCACTCAAGCGATTGTACCACATTCTTCCCGATTGCTTTCAAATTTCATACAGTGATTTCTCCAATTTCACCTTTGTATAGGTTTCTGTTTGCTCTGTCTTGGTTCGGGATAGGGATACCTTCCTGGTACTTTCATGTATATCTCGAATCCAAGTTTCCATACAAATATGCTGTGACAACATCCATTAGTTTCATTCTCAACTTCAAGTTGACTACCATTGAGATCAAGTATCTAAAGGTAATTCCACCCATGACCGGAGAATAGGTTTCTTCATAATCAACCCTAGGACGTTGAGTGAAACCTTGAACAACAAGCCTTGCAATGGTTGTTGCTCTTTTCATAGATTCTCCTATTATTACAAAATTTATGGCCATTTCGTCATGGTGTGCTTCATGCACTTCTACTTGCTCTTCATTGCTATTTTCCATTCCAGGAGCAAGTTCCTTTAGTTTTTCTCCGCCAATGTGTGCGCACACATTATTTCTGGCGGTTTCTTCCAATTGAAGATTCAAATCTGGAATTGCCTTTTCCATGTGCTTCTTTCGGTGCCAGGTCTCAAGCGGCTCCCTTCTTGCTTTGGGGCATTTTTGTGATTGGTTATGGTAAGTCCTCTTGCCCATTTTTCCCCAGACGTCTCCGGGTACTTTGGGTTTGAGAAGCCAGATTTCCTGTTCTTTTTCTTTGGGGCCTCTGAACAGGATGAGGGATACCTTCTGCTTTCTTTGGTATTTCCACCCTCTCTGGTGCATTTCTTGCTGGTATATGCGACTTAGCCATGCTCTTCAGATCACAAAAATGATCAGGCAGTTCATTTGCTAAATTCTGCAAATCGATTGTCTTCTTGACTTCATGATTTGCTTCATTAGTGCGAGGGTCATGCACGGGGATCCCAATGGAATGCCATATGATTTCCCGGCATTTTCATCCAATGGTTCATTTCCTCCCCCTAATGACGGGAAAGCGATCCTCGTCAAAAAAAATGCAATCAACGAATTTGGGCTGTATGCAAATCTCCAGTCGTGGGTTCCAAATACCTGATTATACCATTCATTCAAATCTTCAGGATGACCCATTGCACTAGTTGCATAGTTGAATGGATGTTGTAGGCACACGGTCTATAATTGATGAGTGCTGCTGCGTGCATGACTGCGTGTCCCCAACAGGTGTTGGGCAAGTTACAACTCTGCAAGAGTGGTCGGGCTATGAGCTTAATCCTCTTTGTTAGTGCTTCAGGTAGTCCATTTTGCGTATGGACGTGCGGTACAGAGTGCTCAACAGTTATTCCAGTTGCTGTGCAATAATCATCAAATGCCTTGGAAGTAAATTCGTTGGCTTTGTCCATTCGAATGGACTTCAGGCGATGATCAGGAAAAACATTCTTAATTCTGATGATCTGCGAGATCAGCTTTGCGAATGCATGATTCCTTGTTGACAGCAAACATGTATGCGACCATTTCGAGGAAGCATCAATGAGCACCATAAAGTATCAAAACGGCCCTGACAAGGGCTGAATCGGGCCGCAAATATCCCCCTGAATGCGTTCCAGGAATGCAGGGATTTCATGTTGCACTTTCATAACAGAGGGTTTTGTTATTAATTTCCCAGTGGCACATGCATGGCACACAAAATCTTCGTGATTCGGAATTTTTTTTTTAACATTAATGCCATGACCTTGTGAGTTGTTAACTATATTTTTCATCAATCTAAGACCAGAATGACCTAAATATACAATGCTATAACAAAAATAATTCAGAGCTTCTAAATACAGTCTTCAAATAAGTATACACTGCATGTGCATTGATTATCGTGTAGTACAACCCAGATTCATATGAGGGGTATTTTTCTAATACCATTTTTCATACTCCGCGTTCTTCATAATGCACAAATGCTCTTTGCCATTTTCTTCATTGGTTTCTACGTGAAACCCATTGGCGCGGATATCTGTTAAAACTTAAGAGAGTGCGTGTTGATTCAGGGTACAAGGAGGCTTCATCAATTACCAAAGTTGTACCCATTGGCAATATAATTGTGGCTCTTCTTGAGCCTATTATATGCGTATCGCTTCCTGCGATTTTCCTTATCCTTCCAGCGTTCTTCGTGATCGTCTAGAAGTATTTCGACTCTCTTAAGATGGTATTTGTTGTGCCACTATCAACAATGCATATCTCCTCTATTTGTGCGCTACACAAATTTCTCAATGAAAAGAAATATAATTCTAATCATACAGTGGCAAAGTAATTCAAACAATGCTTGCAAATATAGAATACTAGAATAAATAATAAGTTGCAATTCTATTCATGAGAGAAAAATTGCTCTTGTAAAGCTTGCAATTCATTATGTGATCTGATATCTATGTGAGATAGTTCTGACCATTCGAGCCAGTTCTTCAAAACTCACATTTGATAATGCCCACACCTTTGCATATTCATAAGGTTCTTCTATTAGATTACTGCGTGCAATCTAATAGGAAATGGCTGCCAGATGCATAATATTCTCATGAATTTCCAGTAAACTAAAAGAAAAAAAAAATAATTGCAGGATTCATAAATACAAGATTCATAAAAATATGATTCATAACTGCAAGATTCATATATACACATATTCATAAATATTCATAAATACAGCTTTGTGCATACGATCGGATTCATATGCTTGATCGACTTCGTGCGATCTGCTTTATGTGTGCGATCGGTTTAGCGCGGCTTCATGCGCGCGGCGGATTCAGTTCCATGCACGTCGGCCTTCTTGGCACGACGGTAGCCGCTTCGTGCAGTGTGCTTGAATTTGCAATGAAATATATTAAAGCAATAAATACAATGCATAGAACAGAGCAATAATTGCACAATTCATGAATTCATAAATGCGGAAAATAAATTATCATGAATTTCCAATATTCTCATCATGGCAATTATTGCACAAATACATGCACATATTCATAAATACAGAAAATAAGGCTAAGGAAAATTAAAACAGAGCCAAGTAATTTTCTGGTAATTTACATAATTTTCTGACTATTTTTATTCAATTTCTGAATTTCTTATTGAATTTTCTGAGTTTCTAATCAATTTCTGAAAAAGAAAAAGGAAATAAAACTTGGGGCAAAAGGGTAAAACTACTCCCTGTGCTCCATCCGGATTTCAATCCGGTTATGAGACCGGTTCAGGCCCGTTCGGTCGGCTTCTTCATGCCGATTGCGTGGATGCACCTGGTCGGGCGGCCGCTACGGATCGGAGGTGCAGGGCGCGGCAGACCGGCGGAGCGGCGGCGCGGCTGCGTTTGGCGATGGCGCTGTTGCGGCTCACTTCGGGCTTGGCAAGGCACCGAGTCCGCGTGAGCGAGGGGACCAGCGCCGCATGATAGACCGGCGGCGGGCTGCGGTGAGGCGGGCGGCCAGTAGCGGCCAGTCGAGGGCCGAGTGCCAAGGCGGCAGCTGCTTCGTTCACGGTGCCGATTTCGATGGCTTCAAGGCTGGGCACCGGTCATCAACCAGCACGGCTCTTCGTGGCCGGAGACGGGCCGACGGCTTCATGCCGTAGGGCCGAGTGCGGTCAACTTCATGCGATTCAATCCAGTGCATAAAGATTGCTTGTGCCCATTGGTTTCAATGCGTTCTGGACTTCAAGTCCAAGTTGGCAGCACGTTCTAGTATTCTTAACAGGACTTCAAGTCCTCAAAGTCATGGAGCCAATCTGATTTTTTTTTATGAGGCAAATTCAATTCGGCCTTCAGTCCTGTGACTCCTTCACGCAAACACACGCAGTGTTTCACTCGAGCCCGTGACCCCTTCGGCGAGAGTGCACTGCAGGCGGCTGGTTCGGCAGGCCGCTGGGGCAGGGGTGCCGAGCGCAGGGCACAGCCGGCGATTCGGGAAAATCGCAAGGGGCAGGGGCACTGGGCGCATGGTCCGGCAAGCTGAGAAGCTGAAGTGCGCGGAGCCGAGTGGAGGGGCCGAGCCCGGCAATGCGTGCATCGCGCGCAGCGCTACCGTGGTTCGGCGCGCGGCGTCAGCGACGGCCGGTGGCGGCCGCGAATCGCGACGTCCGGCGGCTCCATGGGAGCGCGGTGGTTCGATGCATAGATCCAGGCCGACGGCGCTGCAAGCGGGCCGGCGATGGTGCTGTGCCGCTTCGGGCGGCTTCTGGCATTGCTGCATGATGCTTGGCGGCTTCGAGCCGGTCCAAGGATGTGCATTGTAGCTTCATGCTACAGATTGATAATCTGTAATGGATATTGGATACCAGTAGCTTCATGCCATGGTTCCTTACTTCGTGCGGCGGCAAGGTGTTTGGCCAGGCGCACGGCGGCCGAGGGTGGTGGTTGGCGGCGTCGCGCTTCATGCGCAAGCCGAATCATTACTGGCGACAGGCGATTGCGTGTCGTGAGCGCCCGAGATCGGCCGTCAGCTATATGTTGTGGCGAGTATACCGTAGCTTCATGCTACGTGCTGTAGATAAGTATATAAAGATGCCATGTATCTGAGCTTCATGCCCTATATTGCAACTTCATCGTGTTGCTTGATTGCTTCATGCCATGCGACAAGACACAGTACATGCACGTGGATTAGATGCAAACGACAGATTAGAATTAATCCTCTGTCATCTCACCTTTTCTCACCTTTTTCTCCGGTAGAGCTTCGTGCTGATAACGTGTTAGACAACCTCGCTATCGAATAGTCCGGGGTTGCCTAATAGATCTAAACTGGAGAACAGAGAGAGAGGGCAAGAGACACAATATGAGGAGGAGCAGTGGCTTTATTATTGCAGATGCTTACGTCTACAAAGGGATAGCCCCTGCCTCCTATATATAGCGGTTCTGCTAGAGATAAGGAAGAGTCCATATAGGATACGACAACCGGTTTCCTAACAGTTGTGATTAAATTAGTGCAATGGTGTCGTCTTCCCAGAAATATTATATTTTGGAGGCCGCAAAGTTTAGTTGACCAGTACTGTATTTTTATTCCGAAGGAATTGACCAGTACAGTTCAAAACCCGAGGTGACTAATAAATTACTCCCTCCCTTCCTTTTTATTTTACTTCACGTCCTAAAATTTATGCCGTCGAACTTTCTAAGATTTGACCACTAATATATTTAAATCTATATAGATTGACTACATAAAAACCATATTATCAGATTTATCGCTAAAAATATTTTTATAATATTATAATTTTATTAATAAATCTTAATATTAAGTCATAAAAAATATCGGTCAAAGTCGTATATCGGGAACCATAAAAAAATTAAGAACGTCATATAAAAAGGAATCAATGGAATGGAGGATTAACCTTGTTTCAGACATTAAGTACAGAAGAACACGTGCTGCAATTTAGATGCTAGTTCATCTGGAGCCTTGAGTTTGCAAAGAAGAGAATTGCTAAATAGCATTCGAGTAATTTTTTTTATTTATGAGCACTCAATTTTTTGTCTACTAGATATTGTTATGTGGTCCACGTTGTGCTTTATCGTTTTGATTTTGTGAGTTTTTCTCGGAATGAACAATAAGATATGATAATAATTAATTTGTTTACGATCATTGGGAGCTAAAACATAAACGAACAAGTAGAGAATTTTTTTGTAGAGTTTTTGTTTGTTTTGTTCCTCCTTTATTTTTAAAAAATTGTTATATTATTTTTTACATAATTTAATTTTTGTAAAACTAGTATATAATTGATGCAAAAAGGTTATACAGAAAAGAATATTTCCGTAAAACTAGTATATAATTGATGCAAAAAGTTATACAGAAAAGAATAATTTCTTCTTCTTTTTACAAATCATCACATCATTTTTTATTTAATTTAATTTGTGCAAAACTAATATATAATTGATGTAAAAAGGTCATCCAGAAAAAAATAATGTTTCTCTTTTTTTTTTTTTTTACAAATTGTCACATTATATTTTACATAATTTAATTAGTGCAAACCTAGTATATAATTGATGTAAAAATGCTATGCATAAAAGAATAACCAATATTAAAGCATTCCTAGAGGTATCACACTACATCTTAATTATTATGGGGCTGTTGGTTGCCTGCATGCATAGAGATTTGCATCTACAAATGCAGAATCTTGCTTCTTTCTTATGTTTGGTTGCCTGCATCTAGTTGAGCCTGGCTCTCTGGATGTAAGATTCTCCATGCAGCCTGGCTTTGGAGATACGGAGAAAATGAGCGTATCTCTGGATGCAGCTTATGGCAGCCTCGTGTTCTGTGCAAGGGGCCACTGTCAGCTACAATAGCAAACCATGCATGCGGTGCCACGTGGGTATGTAAGTTTCTTTTTTTTTTCTTTTTTGTTTTATATATTTTGATTAGCATCTCCGATTACCGAACTGATTTCAAAAATGGGTTCCTGACATTTTTTTCGAACAAAACTAGAACACACTTGCTATATAAATTTCAAAATATCTGACTACTAAATACTCAACCAAACACCGTCTCTGCATCTGTGCATCCTATATTCCATCAGCCTGGCTGAGTCGAATGGGCCAGACTCGTGAGAGAAGGCAACCACACAGCTTCTAAAGAGCAAACTAGTGGAGAGTCAGGTGCACATCCAATACAAAAAAAATTTGAGTATTCTTTGATAAAATAGTACTCCAATGAAAAGAGAGGAGGCAAATTGATTTCATTTATTCGATCTAGATTTAAAGACAAGTGCTATTTAACCAAAAAAAAATCACATTCTTTCCGACATCTACAAATAAAAAGACGGTAAGCAGCGAACCCTACGAAATCCTCTTTTTCATGCAACATGGAACATGTAATAGGCAAATTAGTCATTAATTGTGCTCATATATGCTTGCCGGAAAACGGCAAGGTGCATGTGTGTGAATTAATCTTGGAGGGTTGGCCATGCAACGGCAGTTTATGCATCTAGGAAGACTCGAAACGGTGAAAACTCCAGTTGTTTGTATGATTCTTGGTTTAGCTGAAATTAGGCAAAGGGAACGACAGCCCAATGTGGCTATACGTGATGAGAACATAATAGAAGTTCTTTAAAATATCACACGTCATTCACCGAACAGTTTCCTCATGTGTATAGTTTGGCCTCACCGCTACATTTTTTTTTTCTCTTGAGAGGGATAAATTTATTTTACAACTAAGATATATCTAGGCACAAAAACTCTCAGTATATGCCAACAACACTTTGCACTTCGGATATCAAGTAATAACAGTAAGGCCCTGCTTGGATGAGTGGTAATTTCTTGGGAGGTTTTGGGATTTAGTTCAAACATTCCAATGAAATACCCCTAATCCAAGCACCCCATAAGGGTCGAAATCTCTGGGTTATTACGATATAAACATAATAATGTAGTTGCTGCAGACCTATTTGTCGCTAATTTATGGCTACAAAGAATAAATGGAAGAGCATGTATTGCCACTTGAGATTTCACCCAAAAAAAAAGTAGTAATCAGTCAGGGATCCCTGCCTAATCCTGATCACTTCACTACTACACAAAAGCTTATTAGAGAAGGTTTAAAAATATCATCACAAACAATTTTGTGAACCGTCTGTAAACATACGTGTGACACCACGGAATGCCGAGACACCGTAAACAAATGTGAATTAGAGAATGTGACCTTATAAAGTATGAAATCGGAGATTAAAACTTTACGTTATGCGGTTTAATCGCGTTTCCGGGCCGATTTCGGAAGTTTGGGCCTTCCCGGGGGAGTTTGGGCCTTAGGGGGGTGAGTCGTGGGCCTTGGTGGGAGCAAGTTAGGGCCCATGAGGGAGGAGAGGCAGGATTTTGGGGGCTAGGGGCGTCCCTCCCTGCCCTAGCCGCCTCCCCATTCCCCATTTTCTCTTGGGCGCCTCCTCCCCTCCCCCCTTGGGTGCGCCCCCAATTCCTCCTCTCCACCTCCTTTGCTGCAAAGAGGAGATCCCCCACCACACAACCTCGCTGTCCTCTCCAACGGGAAGCCCCGTGACGAGGAGATCCGGCGATTCCAGCACGAGGAGGACGTTCGGGAGGCTCGGGAGGATAGATCTCGGCGTTCGTTGTTCGTCGGGAGGAGGTAAGGCATGGGTGATCCTTGGGTTTGGGTCTAGGTACTGTTTTAGGGATGAATTTCATGTTTTTAGATCAAGGGAGGTGCTGCCATGGGTTAGATCTAATGAAAACTAGAGTTGTATTCGCGTTCTGGTTCGGGCAGATTGGGGACCCGAACTAGGGTAGGAGTTTTGGCCAATTTAGAGATTGAATCTGATCGTACGGACTTTTAGGAAGTTGTAGATAATTTCATTATCTTTCCGTGCATATAAAGCACGTTAAAATCCGCCCAGCCGTTTGGGAGATATGGCCGTTTTACCGAGCGCTGTCAAATCTGTGACGAGATTGAGACAGTTCGTGTTCAACGTTAGATTAAACAACTTTATAGTCCGAATCAGTCTTTACCTATAACTAGAAAAAGTTGGGAAATTTCCTAAGCTACGCGAGGATGTACTCGTTTATGCAATTTGGAGTTCTAGAACTAAAGAGATGTATTTTTCTAAGCCGCTGTCCAGAACGGGCAGAATCTGTGATTTCGTGGTTTTGGAGTTTATAGCGTATTAGGTGTAGTGGGTACTGTTTTGAGGAGTCGAATTAAGTGTGTGGCACGTGTTTGCAGGTGGTGTGCCTCCGGGAGTGCCCTCAACCTCTCGTCACTCCGTTGCCCGCGGTTGAAGGCAAGTGTGTTGTGGGGATTGAACATTATATGTGTTGCTAGAATTGCTTGATAGTGTTTGGGATAGATAACATGTTGTCTTGCCATGAACTACATGTTATAATTGTTATGATGTCCTTATGCCATGTTTTAAATATTGTCGATGATATGATGTCTTCATGCCATGATTAAAATGTTTGATGAGGATAAGTGATTTACATGCTATGTTGTGAATGGGCACCGTCGATGGTCGAATACGGCCCTACATGTTGAGATGCCATGTGTTGCTATGCAATACTTCTATTTGTGTATACATGGCTGTCCATTTTGCATGCATGGCATATTTTCATGGCTGGCCGGTGAGATAAGTCATAACTATTCCGGTAGGGTCGGTGAGAACTGTTATGACTAGTCCGGGCTAAACTTTTGAGTAAGACCTACATCGTGATTCCATCCACCGCGGTGAATGGAAGCGAGTGATAGGCACCCTCCATCTTCGGGATGGAAGGGGAAAAGGGTGCATGCCGACGGGTGTGCACTCAACCATACCGGTATGAGTATTCCAGAAGACATGTGCATTGCATTGCATGAATGAAACTATGAATGAGAATGTTGTTGAATTGTTCATGAGTTCATGAGACGAACACCATATTGATCAAGAGATGATTATGATGTTTTTACCATGTCGGTAATGCGTGAGAATGGTAATGATGTGATATGTAATGCTTATGAAGATTGAAGTTGATGGTTTGTTGTCTTGCACTCTGTTTCCATTGTATTACACTTCGCTGAGTTATGAACTCACGCTTGTATTTTCGTTGTTTGTTTTCTTTAGGTACCATGAAATCGGCGCGGGAAAGGGTTTTAGCTACACTACTCCACGTAGTATCATAATCTAGCAATTTCACCTGTTGTGGAGACATGACAATAAGCATTACAATAATCTTTAGTGTATGGTCTGTATGTTTGGTTGTCTCCCTCATGTGTATCATGTGGGGCTATGGAGGGAGTTGTTTTAACTTCCTAGATTTAAATTGATGCTTATTATTTTGCTATCGATGCTTATTGATGTTTTAGTTGATGATTAGTTATCCTTATCGCTGCGTATGGATATCTCGTTTGTCTTACATTTTGATATGATGCTATGTTGTTAAGTTTCATGCAAAAACAAAGGAGATGCTGACAAAATTTTCAATTATTCTAAATGATAACTTGCTGGAATTTACTTTAATTTATGGTATTAAATGTGTTATGGTCTATGTTTGGTGACATTCTGGGCTTAGTAGAAGCTGGGGTGTTACAATACGCCAGCGATAAGAAGACGGTTTTTGAACCGTCAGTAGAAATTAACATGAGAGAGATGGTTGTAGCCTAGAACCATCTGTGATAATAGAATATCACAGATAGTTCGTTTAAAGAACCATCAATGATAACAATATATCACAAATGGTCTCTATAAAGAACCATCTACCGTCAGGTACCTGTGAGAACAAATGTTCATGGATTTCAAGGCAAATTCAAATCCCATCCACAGTTTCTCCTAAAAGTTGTCATCCTCTGATTTATCTTCCACTTCTTCATCATTCCCGAATGAGAATACCATAGACAACCTTTTTTCATTCTGGTATTGTGCAGGAACAAAATTATTTCGATGGTTCTCTATTTCGTCTAATATAGAGTTTATTAAGTCATCGAGTATATGATGACTTAATCAAACTCTATATTTAATGAAATAGAGAACCATCAAAATAATTATGTATCTTCATAAAATCAGAGTGAAAATAGGTTACCTATGGTATTATCATTCTGGGATGAGGATGAAGTAAAAAGATAATTTAGAACATGACAACTCTAAGGACAAACTGTGGATGGCCATCAACATTTGTTTTAAAAAATGCAGGGAGGTACTCAGCTTTCTTTACTTTTCAGATTGACACCAAATATGCATAAGGAAAGGTCTAAAGGAAAGAGATCTAAACCATAAATTTAGAGGGAGGGAGTACATAGAACCATATCGGCCCTAGGTTATAGATTTTTTCAATGAACCAAATAGTTTTATGATTAGCTGATAAGGCATGTTACATGATTAGCAAACGTTTTATTCTCTATACACAGATTACCAATATGTACCAAATTTCATGCTTTTATTGCGTGATCAAAGCTTATTGTTTGAAGTAAAGCACACATTAGAACATTGTGTTGAAAAATAATTAATGAGTAAGCAGTACCTGTAGGATTAAGGATAGCCGACTAGAGGGGGGGGGGTGAATAGGAGGTTTTTAAATTTTTTGACTCTAATTGCAATAATTAAAGAAAGTAATACTAGAATTGGGAATTTTGACAAACAAGGCCTAAATCTTCTAAGTTCACTAAAGTGCACCAACAATTCTAATGAAGAGCAATTCACAATTCTAATTTCTAGAGCAAGTAAGAATGAACCAAGAAGGTAAGTTTGCTCAAATAAGAACAAGTGATCAAACCACAAGAAGATGAACACAAGCATTTATCCTGTGGTCTCAGAGACTTGCCGGTCTCCTCTAATCCATGTTGACGAAGCTTGATCCAATCAGGCCGGCTCCTTGCGCAAATGGGCCTTCCCTCGATTACTAGGGTAGCTCTTCCCCACTCTGGGTAGGCGAGCTCCTTGCCTTCATAACCAATCGGGCCTTCTCACAATCTTCTTTGAGAAGATCACCTGTTTCACGCCTCCAAGCTGCCTATGAGGTGGCAACTTCCAAGAGAAATAAACTTGATGCTTGCTTGAAGGTTGAGTGCTTACCATGGCTCAATTGATGCAATGCACTCAAATTGCCCTCCACAACTCACAACTTTGAGAATTGAATGTACTAGAGTAGAAAGAGTTGAAAGGGCTTAGAATGTATTCAATGTGGTCACCAACCATGCCCTTGATGCAGGTGGGGGTATTTATAAAACCCCACCAAAAAAACTAGCCATTGGAGGCTTTTTTTCAGGATTTTCAGCTAAGACCGGCACTACCGCCCTTTGAGGGCCGGTAGTGCTGACCAGAGCTCCAACGGGAAACATAGTGCATTAAATGCACTGGGTTCTAGCCATTATCACCTAACCCCAGAAGTCCGGCAGTACCACCCAAAATGGCCGGTAGTGCCGCATTTACAAAGGAATAGAATCGGGGGTCTTTTTGGAAAAATGCTACCGGGGTTATTGGGGCGATACTACCACTAGCCCGGCAGTACCGCTCCTACCCGCCGGTAGTGCTGCTCGGGGCCAGGCACAAAATGCATGGTTTATGTGAAATAAGTACCACTGTGTTGGGGGGCAGTACTGTCACTCAGATGGTAGTACCGCTCCAATGGTCGGTAGTGCCGGTCGGGATCAAGGCACAAAAGGGTGCTTTCTGTAAAATAAGTACTACCATGTTAGGCTCGGTACTACCACTCAGTTGGTAGTATCGCTCCACACGGTCGGCAGTGCTGGCCAACGAGAGGTACTACAAATATGGCTTTTGTTAAATAACTACCGTCCTCTTGTGGGCGGTACTGCCGCACCTCCGGCAATACCGCCTCTATGGGGCTGGTATTGTTGTTCTTGACCAGACTGCCGGGATTTTGAACTTGAAACTTTATGCAAATGAAGAATATGAGTTATCACAGTAACTGAGCCATTTAGATGCATTTAATCTCAAGCTACTAATCAAGTCCCCCTTAATAGTACGACATCTCTCCTAGCAACCCGATCTCTCTCCAAACACTAAGATCGGCAAAAAGCTATAAAAAGATCCTTAATCTTTATACGTTGATCTTGAGTTTGACTTTGAATAGGAACTCATGCCATTGATTTTTGTATTCCATTGACGGGGACTAATCACCTTTTGCACGCTCAAAGCAAAATGTTAGTCCACAAAAATTTATTGTCATTAATTACCAAAACCATGCGAAATTGGATTGGGGGGGGGGCTAGATGCTTCAATCTCCCCCTTTTTGTTAATTAATGACAACACTCGCATAAATAGAGATTTTGAAATTGATCTTGAGCACATAATATGATTAAGAAAATTATATACTCAAGGGATTATTTGCTTTAAAATGGCATTTTACTTTCTTGAAGGGAAAGTAAATAAGATTTTGAGTAAGATGCCATTTTAAGCTCAAAGTATAGTTGAAGCTCCCCCTAAATGTGTACATGAGAATAGTAAGTCGTAATTTATGCACATATGTGGATTTTGGAAATTTTGGCAGAGTTTCGACTATATATTGGATTCGACGAACAATGTACAATGAAGTATGAGACAATATAATCAATATAAGTAATGTACTTCACAAGGATCCAAGAACAATTTAACATCTAGAGGATTTAATAATTTAAGATAATAAGCATTTAACATTAAACATATCCAACATAAAACATCCAACAAATCATTACAACCAAAAAGATAGAAACCAAGGAAACGATACAATGTAGCAACAAAGCATGAGGTTCAATAGCTTACTTAAAGATATTATGAATAAAGTACATAAGCTAGTCCTCAACAAAAGACATACTCCGCTTGAACCTCCCCTTTACTTCTCCCCCTTTGGCATCAAGTACCAAAAGAGGGCACTCCAGGTGACGACTAGGCAGGAGGAGCAGCATCACAGCCATGTCCATGACCACGACTGTAGCGACGATAGGTGACCAGAACGAGCTCATCACGAAGCTGATCAACGGTCGCGCCTATGCTGTCCATGCACTGTCTGATCTCCTCAACCATATGATGAGTCTAAACTGATATCATAGACTTGAGCAATATGATCCATCATGTTAGAGCACAAACTTGCAAGCCCAATGAGGATGGCATCTGGTGCAGGTGCTGCTGCTTGAGGCTGCTATTAAGCTTGGGCTTTCTCTCTGTCTCTCAAACTCGGCTTGGTGCTGCTGGTGGGCAATGTGATGCAAAACTTGAGGAGGATCAATTCAGGGCTTGTAGGGCTTGTGAGGTGTGAGCAAAGGTCCCATCTCCCTCAATATGAAGTTCACAACATTGAACTTCTACCGCTGCAAGATCTTAGCCATTAAATTCCATGCATATCCCCTGATCTCATAGAAGTTCCCACTCTTGGGATGAATTGTGACTCTTATGATTTTGTTGATCAAGCCAGGCTGAAGGCGAAGTCCTGCAAGCTTGCCTAGCCATGCTCCTCGAGCTGGATCATAAAAGTTACTAATAGCCTCCATGCTCATGATAGGGTCATCATGAATCTGCGGGAAGCCACTGTGATACATCCCCAAGGCCTGCTCAAACTCATCCTTCACTGTAGTGTGAACCTCAGTCCCTGTCATCCAAGTGATAGTATGCAAAGTCTCGGGAATAAAAATGGTAACAATAAAATTGCTTAATTATATCATCCATATACTTAAATCTCCTCCTGAGAAAATGATACAACCTAGCTCTCCAAAGAGTTCAAGAATGCCCATAAAATCAGGTTGGTCCCTGATGTGATCCCAACTAACCCACCTTTGATTTGCAAATTTGTTGTCTTTGTAGATTTGATCAAACAGTTTCTGCTAAAAAAAGAGTATGAAATCTAGGATTGGTGAGCATCACAGGGCAAGAGGTATTGATTTTCACCTCCTAGAGCAAAATACTTGTCCCCTTTTATCTAGGAGGGATCATGCTTGAATGTCCCAACATCGGGCATCTCTTCATCCTCACTCTCCTCCCCTTCCTCCTCTACTACCTCCTATTTTGTTTCTTCTTCATCTTTAGATTCAGGGTCAATTGCCGATTCCTTTCCTTTTTCTGGAACTGGATCCTCCCATGACTTCCTTTTCCACAATTTTTCTAGCCTCTATGTTCCTCAGAGCAATGGTGTAGGAGTCGGTGCTACTATCTCTATCAGTGGCGGGAGTAGGAACTCCTCGTCCTCGCGTGGACTCCCTCACAACTCCACCGCCCCGAGGAGCAGGAGCCTTTGAGGGATTCTTCATCCTCAGCATAGTCTAGAAATCAAGGAATAGAGACAACATAAGCAAAAAGGATCAAGAAAGGTTTCAATAGAGAATGAATAGATGTATAGCCAAGTTTGGGCAAGGGATCATCAACTTATATTACCGCAGTCATGCCAGCAGTGGAGGAGTGGCACTACCGATCGAAGAGCCCGGTAGTGCCGACCATGCACGGGCACAGCACGGGCAGTAGCACTGGACATCTAAAGTCCAAAAGATATGTTCAAATCTCTTTTTAAATGTGTATTGGGCAATTGAGATCCAGGAGATGACTAAAAATCATCATGATCCACACAATTTCAACAAGAGTTTTGAACTAAACATGCTTATACACACTACATTCTCGATTAAACCCTAAAAGTGATAAAGTGACTTAGGGCAAGAAATTGAACGAGAGGAGTGAGAGAGAGTCACCTTTTGAAGGAGAGTCACAAGATCACCAATATTGTAGCAAAGAACAAAATAGTGAAGATTTTGGGAGATTTAGTTTTAGGGTTTGGAGAGTGAGAGAGATAACAAAGCAAAGACTTAGAGAGAGGAAAGGAAAGAAACCGTGGAGTCGGCCAGGAAAAAGAGAGGAAAGGAGAGAAACTGCTGGTCCCACTAAGAAACTGCCATTAAGTGGCCTCACCCGACTTGGGCGGCACTACTGCTTCTATAAGCTGGTAGTGACGGCTAGGTTTGTACTACCGGGAAATGGCCTCTGGTAGTGCTGGCCTTGACTGGGCTAATAGAGAGCAAAGCCTGAAGAGTTGTGAAATAGCTCATGTGTGATCATGATTTAGTGAAAAATATATTTGAGCATTTCCAACTAAATTAAACTTCCAAAAAGCACAAGTTAAAATAGTTTTTTGTATAAAATAGATTTTGGGAGCTTTCAAAACAACTTTTTGAAAGAAGAGAAACAAAATTACATTGGAGAGCAAATTTATTAAGTTGTTTGAGTCAAAAAGACCTTTAGACATTAGAAATGTCAAGATTCTAGTTCTGAGGGTGATGACTCACAAAGTGCGTTTATTAGGTCAATATAGACGAAATTTTGGAGTTTGAGACAGCTTGAGAGACAAAACATTTCTAAATGCCTTTTGACTTTTATTTCAAGATAAGAGATAGTTTTAGCTAGTTTTATGAAATTAGAAGAGAGATATATATATAGTTTTTGATAAGTGATGCTTTCGCAAGGAATTTTGTAAAAGATCGAAATAAGGTATTACAAAATAGTTTTGATCTAGTATGATCTATTTTTCTCTTTTGAATATTAATTTACACTTATTTGATATTTTCACATTATTGGGAAACATTATACATGGACAAGGTATATCTTAATGTGTTGCCAACTTAAAGAGACAAGAAATTCGAGAAAGAGCAAATAAAATATCAAATAAAATGCAATCATGTTGCACAAATTCATGCAACACTAGAGAAATCTATGACATTTAATTCATTCCTCAACTTGCAAAACTGGGTTTCATCTAAAGGTTTGGTGAGGATATCCGCCAATTGATCTTTGGTTCTAATGTGGCTAATGACAATATCACCTTTTGTCACATGATCCTTTAAGAAATGATGACTGATATCTACATGCTTAGTTCTTGAGTGTTGGACCGGGTTGTTGGCTATTTTAACGGCGCTTTCATTATCACACAAAAGAGTCACACTTTTGAAATTTATACCATAATCCATCAAAGTTTGCCTCATCCAAAGTAATTGAGCGCAATAATTACCGGCAGAAATGTATTCGGCTTCGGTGGTGGATAGAGCAACGGAATTTTGTTTCTTAGAGAATCAAGAAACAAGGAATCTACCTAAGAATTGACAACTTACTGAGGTGCTCTTTCTATCCACTTTGCAACCCGCATAATCTGAATCCGAATATCTAATTAAATCAAATTTAACACCTTTAGGATACCACAAGCCTATATTAGAGGAATGCTTTAAATATCTTAGAATTATATTAACGACCACTAAATGGCACTCTTTTGGAGATGCTTAAAAGCGTGCACATATGCAAACACTGAACATAATATCAGGCCTAAATGCGGTAAGATAAAGCAAACTATCAATCATAGAATGATAAAGCATTAAATCTACTAGTTTACCTCCTTCATTGGGGTCTAGATGCCTGTTGGATGCCATGGGAGTCTTGATGGGCTTCGCGTCCTCCATGCCAAACTTTTGAGTAGATTCTTCACATATTTTGTTTGGCTCATGAAGGTCTCATTCTTGAGTTACTTGATTTGTAGTCTAAGGAAGTAGCTCAACTCCCCGATTATGGACATCTCAAATTCCCTAGACATCATATCACCAATTTTTTTTTTTTTGCAAAAATCTTCATTTGTAGAACAAAATATAATGTCATCAACATAAATTTGGCTTACAAAGAATTCTCCATCTATAATTTTGGTGAAAAGTGTTGTATCAACCTTCCAAATTTTGAATTCTTTTGAAATTAGGAAGTCTCTATGATGCTCATACCATGCTCTAGGAGCTTGTTTGGATCCATATAGTGAAGGGAATATGCCCTAGATCAATCATGGTGATGATTGTAATACGTCTTTGTTCATGTAATTATGATAACTTTGTTTATCGGTTCCCTGAATATATGTTACGACTTTGTTCATTGGATACGATCTGATTGTGAAACACATTGTCAAGTGACATTATTCTAAACGGGTCCCTGATCCATATCATTACGAGGAGCGGTGATGATTTGATCAGCACATTTATTGGTTGATGGTAATGTTTCACATACCATAGATATGGAGATATCGAACCAATAAATATGGACACATGTTGGAGAACATGGGTAGTCGGACAAGACCCACTCCGAGACGCTGTGAGTTGTTATCTATTATAGTGCCATCAGCGTATAGTCTCGAGTGGTACGCCTATATGGTCCTTAGACCTGAGATTGTCATGGATACCTAGCATGTAGACTTGTATGCTTTGGTATCATCAAACGCTACACCGTAACAGGGTAGTCATAAAGATGAATACTAGGTATGCCACGATACATCGCCAAGGGTGTGATGATCAAGATGGGATTTGCCCCTCCTAGATAACGGGAGAGATACCTCTGGGCCCCTCGTGTGGATGGATAGGGAAAGCATGCGGCCGTGCTAATGTGACTAAGTAGTTAGTCATGGTTTGTATCCATCACCTCGCCGAGAGAAGTGGTCGAGCTATCAACAAGGGTGGCGCGCATCTCGCCTTGAGCTTGACTGGTATCGTGTGGCAAAAGGGATCGGTATGAGAGTGTATCAAAGGTTCAGCCGAATATTGATTTTGTGCATTCGGGGGTCAATACGTACTGCTAGGTACATTTGTTGATCAATGAATTGGAAACGGGTTCCGGATTCATGTCCGACTTGCACTGAACCTAACGGGTCACACACTTAACGAGTTGGAATAGGATTGATGGGTTTTTGTGCGTGGATGAGATCCGCGTTGGAGATGGAAACCTAGCGGGCTTCGGCCCACTAGCGTGTCTATAAAAGGGGAGGCAAGGAACAGTGCACGTAGAGAGAACTCTCACCACGTTCAGCCGCCGTGAGTCCCTCCTGCTCCCCAGAAACCCTAGCTGTGTGGCGAGGTGCTAGCACACCCCGCACGGTGTTCCTGCTCGGGACGTGTGGATACCGGTAGAGGCGCTGCCGCTCGCGGACGCGCTGGTCGGCGAACACTCGGCAGAAGTCGGCGACCACTCGGCGACCACTCGGCGACCACCCGGCGACCACTCGGTGGAGATCGGCGACCACTCGGTGCCGATTGGGAGGTGATCGACTACTTCCTCAACGCGCGTGAATCTGCTTCCGCTGCATCTGCGCGTCAAGGGTAACGATCTGTGATCCTTTACTTGCATGTGATCTTGGGTGTTCTCGGTAGAAATTTTGATTTTATGCTCGCGTAGCCTACCGGTTCCCAACATATAGCACCTTAGAGAGTTTGTAGACATGATTATGATTTTTAGGTTTCTCAAAACTGGGAGGTTGTTCTACAAATACCAATTCAGATATTTGTCCATTCAAGAAAGAACTCTTCACATCCATTTGAAAAAAATTTAATATCAAAGCAAGATGTGAATGGCTTTTAATCTTGCTACAGGTGCAAAGTTCTAACCAAAATCCAAATCTTTGATTTGGCTGAAACCTTGTATTACTAACCTTGCTTTGTTTCTCACCACAATACCATTTTCATCTTGCTTGTTCCAAAAGACCTATTATGTGCTGATAACGTTGTGGTCCTTGGGTCTTTCAACAAGTATCCAAACATCGTTTCAAGCAAAGTTATTGAGTTCTTCGTGCATTAAGTTCACCCAATCCGGATCACTTGAAGGTTTATCTACATAAGTTGGTTCAAAAGAAGAAACAAACGAGTAATATTCACAAAAAGAAGCTACACGAGATCAGATTTGAACTCCCTTACTAACATCACCTAAGATTTGATCAATTGGGTGATCCTTGAATATTTGGTTGTGGATACTTGGAGGTATTTGTCGGGACCGGCATGTGCAAATCCGGACCCTCTGTGTATTTAGTACTAGTCTAAGATCTCGCTAATGCACACAGTCACAACATAGATAGAATATCACAATCATATACAATAGAATAATAAATAAAGACTTCATCTATTAATATAACCAATTTGGTCAACCTACAATAATATGCTACGCAGAGCAAAGACTCAGAAATAAGAAATCTGCAGTGAAAATAAAGACTCGTAGTAACCCATCAACTTGCCATAGGCAACTGACAAGACTCACACTCTAATTATTTGACTCCTCTTGGAACTCCTCAAGGGCTAGCGTAGAATCCTCCTCAACTGGTGATTTGGATTGTTGCAAGGGGTTGAGCACATAAAGCACTCCGTAAGTCATGCACAGAATGCAAGTCTATTAACTACATGCATAGCTTATTCCAAATAAATGGTTGAAGTGATTATTTTTCACAAAGCTACGTTCCAAAGATTATCATACATAAATTAAAATGATTAAAAATTAAATACCATTACTAAGTAACTTTCTCATTTATTTTTCAAGGTTCACTAACACATAGCCTAAACAATTATTTCATCAATTTCATAAGCACATAGCCTCCCATTTCCAAGTTTATTTTTAAAGATCAAACCCTTGACTGTGATTTTCGAGCATTGTCCAATACCGCTGACACGACTATTCGAATAGGTTTGACACAACTCTAGCAATACAGAATAAGGATGCGACCCATTGTTAGTAGTCCTATTTTCTTGATTAGCAGCTACCTGGTTAGTGATGTGCTGCAGTTGTTGCATCATGGTGTGCATTAACTAAGTTTGTGTAGTAAGAAAATCTCCAAAATTCTGCATTTCTACTTATGGTGCAGGTTGAGGAAAGGACTCTTCATTGGGGTTCCCATTGGGGTGAGAACCACTTCCACTAGATCCATTGTTTCCACATGTCTAAACCATTTGTTGATCACTCTAAGTTTTAGAGAAAAGAGGGAAACAAGAATAAACAAGTAACAAAAAAACTTATGCGGGGTAACAGGTTTGACTCAAAATCCAACTCTAATCAACTTTATTAATAACTTGGTATGGTTGCTCACAAATGCCTAAAGGCCATGCAACTCATGCTGCACACTCAGAAAGCATAAAAACACTTATTAACCTAAGCACACAAAAATCTAATGCCTAAAGGATGACTGTGGAGGATATAAGGACCGGGTACATACACGAAAGTGTAAGAAGCCCGTGCGAGAAAGGAATGTACATATCGAAGGTTCAACCTCGTTGTAACTGAAAGAAGAGATTGTAACCGTAAGGGAAGCAATCCTAGATAAGGAAGGATACGATTCCTTTACTTGTAATCAACTCGGACTCATGCTTTAGTAACCGAGTTGGACTCCCCCCTCCCTGTATATAAGAGGGGTGGGAGGACCCTAAGAGAGAGAGAGAGAGGCAGAGAGAAATAAGCCATACGATACACATAATCCCAGAACACAGGACTAGGGTATTACCTCCACCGTTGAGGGCCTGAACCTGTATAATTCCTTGTCTTGTGTTACCATCGAGATCCTGATCCAGCACCTTGTCCCATAAATTCACACCCCCTAAGATTATTGCCGACACCAAACATCGACAGTTGGCGCGCTAGGTAGGGGTAGCGCGAAGATCAATCTGAGCAATCTCGATGGCTTTCGAAAATGGCATCACCTTCGCTCCAGGCCAGGTCTTTTGCTTCGGAAGTCTACGCTTCATCACCGACGATCATGGCACCCTCACCTCTTCGGACTCAGATCAAGTTTTGTTCGAGAGCTTTCCCAGTCTCTGCTCTATATTTACGATCGAAAGCAGTCTTCCTGAATCTCAGAACTGGCGGGGACCCGAAGAAACCGAGACGGAACCTGCTCGGCATGAAGACCAAAATGACCGCGCCCTGTCACTTCAAAATCGGGCATGGAACGTCAATGAAGATATATTGCACGCAAGAATGGGGAACCAGTCAGTTTTCCAAACTCCGCAGCAAAATATCATGGCCACCAAGACAGTCCTCGACACCTTGGGTCCTATGATCGAGTCCAATAGCCCAGCTACACCGATCATGGCACAAGTCAAAGCCATAGTGGCAGCTGCAACAATCTAGCACAACCGGAAGGGCAAGACGATGAAGCCCCCACGAACAGGGAAGAAACCCACACAGCTAGCAGTCGGACGAAAAGCAGTCGGCGCAAGTCCCCCTGCGACAGGGATGTTCGCTCCGTCATCCACCGCGATCTTTGCCAAGACCTTGACGCTAGAAGGTGGGAACGGGATGATGACGAGCAGTGCCACCGGGATGACGATGGCGAACGTTTTGGCATTGATCATGACCAGGACAACTGGCATCACCACAATCGGGCCTCCGACTACGGCAATCACAAAAGTCGACACAGCACGCATCGGGATGACGACTGCCGAGTGGATTCTTTGTCATGCCACCATCGTGCTCAGCGTGATGAGGGGCCTATTGACGGGATCAGAGCATTCACTGCACGCCTCCGCTGAGTACAGTGGTCGGACGGATTTAATCCGAAAGGAATTACCAAGTTTGACGGAGAAAGAGACCCAAAAGCTTGGCTGTAGGTCTATTCCCTTGCAGTCAAAGCGGCCGGAGGCGATCACAATGTGATGGCGAACTATCTACCGGTCATGTTGGCTCCTTCGGCCCAAGCATGGCTTACAGGGCTTCCAAGGGATTCCATCGACTCTTGGGGAGACCTCTGTGACCAATTCATCACAAATTTTTAGGGCACTTTCGAGAAGCCTGGAACCCCCTGGGACCTCTACCAGCTCCATCAAAAGAAAAATGAATCCCTGAGAGAGTTCATCCGGCGATTCACGCAAAAAAAGAATATTGTTCAAGATGTCTCAGATGCAGTCGTCATCGCAGCCTTCCAGAAAGGCATCAGCGACCCTGATCTCATCAAGAAGATATCTCGAAAACCTCCAACCACAGCTCGGGAGATGTTCACCTTGGCCGATCGCTATGCAGTCGCTTCGGACGCATTAGTGGAGCGCAGAGAAGATCGACCCCCACAAAAGACAAGAAAGACCACACCGAAACCCCGAAGCAAAAGGAGAAAAAACGGAAGGGTGAGGATTTGGTCGCAACAGCCGAGCGCGGAAGGATGAGGGCTCCTCAAAACAAAGCATATGACGAAGTAATGAATGCCCAATGCCCTTTCCACTCGAAGGGAAAGCATGCGGCAAAAGATTGCTTCACTTTGAAAAGGTTCGCACGAGAAAATCGGGACCACTCAGAATCCAAAGGTAAGAAGGAAGCTGGGAAGAAAGACGATCCCTCAGCGGAGGGTGAGTTCCCAGAGATAGAACAAGAGCTCAACTTCATATTCGGGGGCTCGGGCGCATACGAGTCCAAGCGGAAACAAAAGCTTACCACTCGGGACATCAACGCGATCACGCCGGCGGCCCCCCAATATCTGAAGTGGTCAGAAGTCTCCATCACCTTTGATCGTTCTGATCACCCCGATCACGTACCTTTTCTCGGTAGATATCCCCTGGTGCTGGATCCAGTCATCCGCAGCGTGAAACTCAAGAGGGTGCTGATCGATGGAGGTAGTGGGCTCAATATTCTATTTTCCAAAACCCTTTACGACATGAAGATACCACGAACCGAGCTCAAGCAGAGTTCATCACCTTTCCACGGGGTAATCCTGGGACTTCTTCTGTGCCACTCGGGCAGATTGTTTTGCCCGTCACGTTCGGCACGAAAGACAATTACAAGACGGAATACATGAACTTTAAAGTAGCCAATTTCGAGATGGCGTACCACGCCATCTTGGGAAGACCCAGCCTGGCAAAGTTCATGGCAGTTCCACATTACACTTATTCAATGCTCAAGGTGCCAAGACCCAAAGGAGTCATCGCGATCCATGGAGACATACGACAGTCTTTCCAATGCGACAAGGAGAGTTGCGAGCTAGCCGAGATCTTGCAGGCCTCAGTCGATTTGCAAAAGATACAGCTGGCGGCATCCGCTTCTGTTGGCATATTCTACACCGAGGTACTCTCTTCGCCCTTAGAAAAGACGTGAAGGGCCCTACGTGGCGAGCAGCGTTCTTAAGCCCTCCTGCGGGGCAAGGAGGCCCACGTGGCTTCGTGGCGAGCAGTGTTCTTAAGCCCTCCTCACGGGGTGAGGAGGCCCATGTGGCTTCGTGGTGGAAGCGTTCTTAGGCCCTCCTCGCGGGGCGAGGAGGCCCACGTGGCTGCGTGGCGAGTAGCGTTCCTAAGCCCTCCTCGCGGGGCGAGGAGGCCCACGTGGCTACGTGGCGAGCAGCGTTCCTAAGCCCTCCTCGCGGGGCGAGGAGGCCCACGTGGCTGCGTGATGAGCAGTGTCCCCAAGCCCTCCTCGCAGGGCGAGGAGGCCCACGTGGCGTCACAGGACGTGAAGCTGAAGAAAGCTTCGCCCAGAAGCCTCCCATGGGGGATGGTGTCAGGACATTTAATGCGGGGCGTGGCGACAGGCCCTTTCCCTGACTCGCCACGTCTGGCCCGTCATGGGAAGTGCACAACCCTGACGGCTCGTAGTGTAGCGGCACAAAGAAGGAGGCCCCAAGATGGGATGGCATTAATGAAATGTAATTAATGAGCCGTGCAGCGGCGTAGCTTTGTCCCCCCACTTGCCCAGGCCGAGCAGGGATATATAAGGGCGGATGGGTGAATGGGGAAGGAAGAGAACAAATCATCTTGGAGACTAACTAAGACTTCAGGCAGGACGTAGGGCTATTACCCATCTTGGGGGCCCGAACCTAGAAAAACCAAGTGTGTCTACTGTTTATCTTCTCCGGGACGGCGAGGAGAGAGCGACCGGGCTAAGCCTCCGCTAAGCACACCCCCAAACCGAACTAAAACCTCCCTCGCAGGAGGATCCTGTCGTAAAAAACACCGACAGGGGCGCGCCAGGTAGGGGTGCGCGGTTGGCGTACTTCGGTCTGAATCCAGCCGTTCCCGGCGAAATCCATTGAAGGTCCGTCCATTAGGAGGATGGCGGGTTCGCACACGACACCACCACCCGCAGCCGGAGCTGTCAGTTCTCCGGTTGCACCCACTCACTCTCCCCGGGCGAAGGGCGACTCTGTGCAACTTCCAACCGGGGGCGCCGAGGCCGGCCGTCGGGCCCCCGGCTCACCGTCGACTGGCATGGGAAGAGCCCCCCGGCCCAGAACCTACGCGCGGTGCGTCTCCTGCTGAGTCATCCACCTCTATAGCTCGTAGGGGACAACCCCGCTGCACCCTGGCTCCAGGATGTGGTCCGCCTTGTGGAGGCGACCCAGCTTCGAGTGGGAACTTTCGATCGGTCTCCGACCAACGGGACTCCCCCCTCGAAGGGGCACGCTCACTCTTCCCACACCTTAAGCCGCCCGAGCAAGAGACATATCGGCCAGGAGGGCCCAAATAGGCACCCCGGCCCCGTTTGGGGCCGTGGGGTTACGGGGGATCATCACAGGGGACTCCAGCGACGGCGCAGCGGCAATTCTCCTAGCTGCTCGCGTGGTCATCGCTCCCAAGATTCTAAACGCACTCTGCGTACAGTTTTCGGGAGTTGGACCCCCTCCCGGGATTCCCCCGTCCGGAGTTCGGAGGAAGTTCATTCCTCTCACTCCCTGGGGACTCGTCTTCAGCAGACCTCCGCGCATTCTGCGCGTCAAGACGCCGGAGCTGAGGATGACTCCCTGTCAAGGCCCCAAGTTCAAAAATTCTGGGACATCCGGAGTATCCGGACTTAATGTCCGGAATGTCCGGATATAACCCGGAATGTCCGGATAAATCATCCAGAGTATCCGGATTGGGTTGACCGAACACCTCAACCCGGAGTATCCGGACAAATTGTCCGGTGTCCGGGTTGATTCCACCGAAGACCCCAACCCGGAGTCTCCGGGTTAGCGTCCGGAGTGTTCGGTATGTATGGGGGGTTTTGTATAAAAGTCCCATTTCGTGGGTTCACTCCCTTCTTTTCTTCTCCACTTGTCCTCCACCCATCCCGTGCGTCCCTTCCACCTCAACCTCGTCCCCGGTGAGCTCTCCACTCCGGCGACCTCCCGTGGCTCCTCCCCGGCGGCTCCTCCATCCCGGGGAACTCCTCCTCAAACCGGCATCCTCCTTCCTCTACCCGGCGTTGCTTCCCCTCCATCTTCCTTGGAGGTAGGTCTTTCTCTTGGGGGTTGATTCGTGGGTTTCTTGGGTTCTAAGGCCATCCATGGTGGGTTTAGGGTTTAGGTTTGGATTTGGGGGTTTGGAGTTGAATCTTGAGCTCTAGGGTTTTGGGTGTGGTGATTCTAGGGTTGGTTTGGGGCCTGGATTGATGAATGTGGGTACTAGTGAGGTAGACCGGGTAGTAGCAAAGCCATTTCTTGGCTTGGAGTTAGGTTTTTGGTTGGGCTAGTAGAATGTCGTCGTTTCTTGGCGGTTTGAGCTAGCTCGGGGCTTCTCCCGGCTTGCATGTTGTAGAAAAGTCGTAGATCGGGTCGGTGTGAAGCCGTAGAAAGCGGTAGGACTCCCATCCTCAAGTCGTGTTGGGCCAAATGCGCCAGGTTCGGAGTGTCTGCACGCCCAGTCCGGAGTGTCCGCCCCAGTCCGGAGTATCCGGACACCCAGTCCGGAGTATCCGGGTTATCCAGAGAGTCTGGATAATAAACCCGAACTGTCCGGGTTAGGCTGGTCTGTCCCGTTTTGGATTTTTGTTGGGGTTTGCGTTGTAGTCGTTTCTTTCGCATTGCATGCATCTCATTGTGCATTGTATCCGTGTAGAGAACGATCCCGCGGCGACTGACGTGGCCGTGGTTGAGGGAAGTGCCGAGGGGCAAGTCGCTGTTGATCCGCAAGTAGAAGATCAAGGCAAGCACCTAAGCATTTTGAACCATAATTATGAACTATTTTTGTGAATTAACTGCTTATTGGGCGTTAAGTATTGCATTAGGAGTTGAAATGTGGGATAGGCTAGATCCTATTTGCTGCATGTACCCTTCTTATTGTTGCTTGTTGAACACCTCCTTTGGAGCTAGATTATGGGTACTAATTGTGTCGTGCTTAGTATGCTTAGAAGTCGGGTTTGGGCCAAGTGGTGGAAGGTTCCACCGCTTGAGTTTGACGTACTTTACAAGTATTGGGTTGCAATGGGTTGTTTATGAGAAATGAAATGATGAAAATTTAGACCGGGCGAGAGAGTTGGATCACTTGGGTAAGGAGACCCGAGTGTGGTAGTCTCGTCCGTGTCGATTAAGGACCGATCGGGTGTAACGTGGCTAAAGCACCTTTTTGGTTGATCGCATGCCAGATTATGGTACGGTAAGCCGCTCTTTCATCGCATGCCGTTCGATGGGCCATGCCCTCATGTGGTTGGACGTGGTTGAGGGTGGGGCCTAGGCCGACTCTCGAGCGCCAAGCCGGGCTTGGGGCTGCTCGAGAGGGTGCTAGGTTTCCGGACCGCATGAAGATGCCCCGACGAATTGGTATGGATGGGAGGGGGTTGACATGAGGCTCCTTCGTGACACATGTCGTGTGATCAATGCTTCCCTGCAGGGTTAATTAAGCGATTCGAATTGCCGTGCTCTCGGATATGAGCAAGCTTGGTCAGATGTTACTCAACGTAGTAATAACTTGAATAGAAGTTCGCCTTTGGGCTTGAGCTCGAATTGATTGTGGTTAATGGTTTCATATTGTTTAATGTCAACTTCACTTAGTGGTAGGTGCTGTTACAACCGCATTGAAGCTTTGAACTGAATAGTTTAAGTAACTAAACAACAAACGACAAGCATTTTGCAACTGCTTTACCTTCAGCTTATTCTTTGCTACATCCAAATGCATATCCCTTGGAGTCGGTCTTATATGGACCACGGGTAAGACTTGCGAGTACCTTTTTGTACTCAGGCTTCTGCTTTGTGGTTTTGCAGGTGAGGATCCAGCGGGGTGCGAGTTTTGCCCCTACTGCCTATCGGTGACCGGGCAGGGCACCGAGTAGAGGCTGTCGGCACTCGTGCGCTTGGAAGTGTTAGGGCATGACACTTCCGGGGTGTTTTACTTTTGTTGTATAGAGTAGTGGGCGATGCTTTTGCGAACAGCTGTACTTTTATTTCTGTAGTGGAACCCGTCTGCGTTTCGTTTGGTCGTCTTTGTTGGTTGTCTTTGTTGGGCCTCTTTGTGCCGTGTGGTGTGTTTGTTTGCTTCCGCGTTTTTGCGTCTCTGGTAGTGAGCTTGGGGCTCGATGCCCCTTTGTGCGAATTGAATGTTGATATGGCATTGGGAACCGGTATGTGGGGATCCTGGGCGAATTTCGGATCACATACCGGGGGAATACCGGGGTTGTTGTCGAGTCATTTGGATGTTTGTAGGGTTGTCTCGATTGGGCTTGGGTTTTAGCATCGGGATCACCTCCGGTGGTTTGTTGCTAGGATCCAAATCCGACGGGAGCAACTGTTCATCCAACAACTCGAGGACGATCTGGGTGGCTCCTCTCACTCCCCTTACAGTGCGGGATGTCAGGCGTTCACCCGACTGCTATGCCGCGTGGCATGGCCCAACAGGTTCCGCTCGGCGTCCCTCGAGAAGTATGACGGCACCACCAATCCGGAGGAGTTCCTGCAAATTTACACCACGGTGGTGCGTGCCACGGGCTGGTCCAGCAGGGTGATGGCAATTACTTTCTCACGGCCCTAACCGGATCTGCCCGATCCTGGTTGTTGAACCTTCCGCGAGGATCAATCTCCTCATGGGAAGGGCTGTGTGACGTTTTCGTTGCCAACTTCCAGGGGTCCTACATACAGCCGGGCGTGGAGGACGACCTCCATGCCCTTGAACAAAAGAAGGGGGAATCGCTGCGCGACTTTGTCTGGCGCTTTAGCCACTATCGCAATACGATTCCCTGAATTTTGGAACAATCGGTCATCATCTCCTTTCGAAGGGGCGTGCGGGACACCAAGATGCGGGAGAAGTTGGCTACCCATGATGTCACCACCACCTCGGAGCTCTTCTCTCTCGCGCACCGATGTGCGAGGGCAGCAGAGGCTAGAGGACCCGCACCAACCCCCATGGCACCCCGAGGCATGGATGAGGCCGGCCCTTCACGGGACCCTGGCCCCGCAACCAAGAAGAAGAAGAAGAATCGCGACGCGGATGAGACCAGGTGGGTCTTGGCCGCCGAGCGCCCACGTCGGGACAACCGGCCCAAAAGACGTGACCGCCCTACCCGGCGGGATGACCGTCCTGGACAGAGGTGCGACCGCCCTGACCGGCGGGATGACCGCCATGCACGCCGTCCTGACGGCTGTGAAAACGACGGGGGAAAATCTTTCTGCCCAATCCACCAAACTCACTCGCACGACTTGGCGCGTTGTCCAGTCGTGAGCGAGATTGTGGAACAGCGGCTGAAAGATCATTGCCCCCGACAAGACAAAGACGAAGACTCCGCCCCGTTGGGATTCCAGCGGGCGGACCGAACAGTGGCGTACATCAATGGTGGGTCCGCCACCTATCCCTCCAACACGGCATTCAAACGGCAGTGGAGGGAGGTGTACGCCGCCGAGACGGGCTCAGGAACGTGCCGAATGCTGAAGTGGTCGGAGGAGCCGATCACCCTGAGAGTACTGCCGGCCTAGGTAGCCTTCCGCTTGTGGTCTCGCCCACGGTCCGGAATGTAAAGTTGGGTCGGGTACTGCTGAATGGAGGAAGTTCAATTAACCTCCTATCTGAGTAGGCTTTTGTCAAGCTCCATATCCCCCTCCAGGAGATGGAGCCTGCTTTGCCCGTTTTCGGCATCGCCCCGGGAGCGGTTTGATGCCCCTGGGACGAGTGCGCCTTCCCATCACTTTTGGGAAGGAAAACAACTACTGCACGGAGATGTTAGACCTCGAGGTCGTTTCCTTCGACCTCCCGTTCAACGCCTTGCTTGGTCGATCTGCTTTGGCCAAGTTCATGGCGGTAACCCATTACGGCTATATGGTGGTGAAGATTTCGGGACCCGCTGGTCCCATCACCATCCAGGTGGATAGGACAGAAGCCCTACGCTGCCACAAGGATTCGATGGATGTGGTTGGCACCACCTGCTCTGGCCGTAATGAGGTAGCATCCCCCGGTGCCCCTCAGGCGGAGAACCGCACCTCACTCGCCTCGGCTGGTGACCTGCGAGCGGTGCCCCTGAGGGAGGGCGAGCCCGGGAAGAGCGTCTCCATAGGTGCCAGTCTCAGCGCCAAATAGGAAGACGCGCTCGTCACCTTCCTCCGGTCTAATTCTGACGTGTTTGCTTGGCACCCGTCCGAGATGACCGGGGTCCCCTGGGAGGTGATCGAGCACCACTTGGTGACGCTGCCCGGCGCGCGGCCTATCCGGCAGAAAAGCCAGAGACAGGCCCCCGAGCGGCAAGATGCCATCCGGCAGGAGGTAGAGAAGCTTCTGAGCGCAGGGATTGTTCGTGAGGTCTCTCACCCTGAGTGGCTCGCCAACCCTGTGCTCGTAAGGAAGTCTAACGGGAAGTGGCGGATGTGTGTCGACTTCACCAACCTTAATAAAGCCTGCCCGAAGGACCCTTACCCACAGCCTCAAGTTGATCTCATTATCGACTCGACCGCAGGCTGCGAATTGCTGTGCTTTCTGGACGCGTACTCCGGGTACCACCAGATTAGCATGGCCCCTAAAGATGAAGAGAAGATCGCATTCGTCACCCCTATGGGCGTGTATTGCTATATCAAAATGCCATTCGGGTTGAAGAATGTGGGTTCAACCTACCAGCGTGCCATGCATGCCATGTTCCGCCCCCAAGTTGGGCGCAACATGGAAGTGTATGTAGACGACCTGGTAGTGAAGACCAAGAAAGGTGAAGGGATCATTGAGGACTTGGAGGAAACCTTCGCCAACCTCCGGAAGGGTGGACTGAAACTCAACCCCGAGAAATGCGTGTTCGGGGTGCCTTCCGGTAAATTGTTAGGGTTCCTCGTATCCAGTCGTGGCATCAAGGTTAACCCTGACAAGATAGCGGCAATTGAGCATATGAAACCACCCACTCGACTCAAGCAAGCTCAGTGCTTGGCGGGTCGATTGGCCTCCCTCGGGCGTTTCATCGCCTGGTTGGGAGAAAGAAGCTTGCCTCTGTTCAAGCTGCTCAAGAAGACTAACCGTTTCGAGTGGACGGAGGAAGCTCAACTGGCCTTTGAAGACCTAAAGCAGTACCTCTCCTCACCACTAGTACTGATCGCCCCATAGCCTAGCGAACAGTTGCTTTTGTACATAGCCGCCACCCCTGCGGTGGTAAGCATTGTGCTGGTGGCGGAGAGGAATAATGTTCAGAAGCCGGTTTACTTTGTCAGCAAGGTGCTGCACGACGCGGAAACTCGATATCCGCAGGCCCAGAAGATGCTATAAGCTGTCCTGGTGGCATCCTGGAAGCTACGCCATTACTTTTAGGGGCGAGAGGTGGTGGTCGTTACGGCCTACCCATTGAGGGAGATCCTCCACAACCGGGAAGCGGAGGGCCGTATTGCCAAGTGGTCGGTGGAACTTGGGGAGTTCTGCCTCAAGTTTGTCCCCTGCACCCCATCAAGAGTCAAAAACTGGCGGAGTTCGTTGCTGAATGGACTCCCGCCGCCTCGGAAAATGAAGAAGACCCTGTGCCTTCCCCCAGGATGCTATTCTTCGACGGATCCTTTAGGCTCGAAGGCGCAGGGGCTGGGGTGGTCTTGATCGCCCCAACTGGTGACGTCCTCCGGTACATGATCATCCTTGACTTCAAGGCCACTAACAACATTGCTAAGTACGAAGGGCTGCTAGCAGGTCTGTGCGCCGCAGCAGCTTTGGGAATTCGACGCCTTCAAGTCTAGGGAGACTCTCTGCTGGTGATCAACCAGGTGCGCAAGGAATTCCAATGCTCCGACCCGGTCATGGCCGCCTACCTGTCGGAAGTTCGGAGATTGGAGCGCCGCTTCGATGGACTGGGTTTTACCCATATCCCTCGACGAGACAACCATATGGCGGACGAGCTGTCTTAGCTCGCTTCGTCCAGATCGGTTATTCCAACCGGAAACTTTGAGGAAAGATTATCTCAGCCGTACGTTGCAATCCCCGGCGAGGGTGGAAACGACGCTGAAAGTCCGGTTGAAGCTTTCCAAGGGAAGTCCCCTCAACCGTCCACTACAGCCCCTGAACAAGGTAGGAGCAGTGGGGCGTGTCTGGTAGGGGCCTTCGAAGGAGGATCTTTGCAAGTTACCACCGTTGCACCTGAACAAGGCACGCGCGGTGGTACAGCTCCGACCCAGGACCTCGTGAGACGACCTTGCTGGTTGTCTGTCGTAGTCCCTGAACAAGGTAGGAACGATAGTGTTTTTCGGTCGGGGCCCTCGGAGGAGGACCCACGCGACTGTCCGACGCCGCCCCTGTCCCCGGGGGCCGCGGCGAAGGTGTTCTTGTTAGTGTTATGCCCTTGAGGCAATCATATAGATGATTGTAACATGACTATGTTTATGAATAATAATATGATTATTTGTCCAATGAATGTATATCATTATATTGATCAGTAAGTATGGGACTTACTTATGAAACTCTCTACTCATTGATATAATTCTGTAAGTGTCTCTGATCGGATATCATCGTAGTGGACAACGATGAATAGATCAGCACATGTACTGATCGATGATCATGTTTCATAGATCATGAGATATGGAGATATCATCAATACATTGTGAACGCATGTTGGAGAATATGTGTTAGATGGACCCGCAATGGGACACTGCGAGAATGTTGCATTCTTATATGTCATCAGTGTATCTCATACATAGTAGATGTATGATCCTTAGACCTGAGATTGTCACATTCCCTACATGTGTAATAGTTTACATTGGGATTACCAAACACTATTTTCCTAACCGGATAGTTATAAAGGTAGCTTTCATGTTTACTATGAACATGCAGAGGGAAGTGAGCAGTTAAGATGGAATTTGCCACTCCAGTGTAATGGAGATATATGTCTAGGCCACTCGTGTGATATGATTAAGGAAGTGCATGGCCATGCCGTGATTGAGAAGTCAATCACAACTTATTAATATATCAAGGATACGAGAGATGGATTGAACTGTCAAAGGATGACATGCTTCTCGCCTTGAGTTCGATCTTCATATAGTTTGGCAAAGGGATTATTACATAAGAACTTTACTCATATGCGTTTGGGAGTTGGCATGCTCTGCAAGGAGCCGCTACCGACTATTGGATTAGAAAAGGGTTTTCCGAATCCATGTCCAAATGCGCATGAACCTCTGAGGTCACACACTTAATCTGGGGACGCATTAATTTGGATTGGATCCGTAATTAATGGACCTCGTGGGCTTAGCGCGTAGATGGGCCCTGACTGCCTAGGGTTTCACCTCGTGGCTATATAAGGAGGGGAGGAGGCTGGGCGTAGAACACACTTTCGTGCATTTTAGAGGTGTTTCGCCAGAAACCCTAGCCACCTCCTCTCACTGCCCCTGCCGAGCGATCCGGTGCTTGCACACCGACGCACGGCGTCCCATCCCTGGACGTGTGGACTACTGTGGTGACGTTGATGCGACTGCGGCGTGCGAGGACGATCCACAGCCGGACGAGGTGAGGACGATCCATGGCGAGGTGAGGACGATCCACGGCGGTGCGAGGACGATCCGCAATCGGACGAGGCGAGGACGATCCACGACTACGGTGGGAACGATCCACTACATCGACGTGCGAAGGATTCTGCAACTGCGCGTCTAGTGGTAATCGATCTATGATCCCCTTCTCGCGAGTAACTTTCTGGTTATGCGGTAGAATTTTTTTACTTTGTGCTAGAGTAGCATACCGCGTTCCTCAACAGTTCTTCTGGTCGAGGGCTGCAAAGGGTGTCCACCTCGATCGTCCATTGTCGCCCCCGGGTTTGATGGGGACAATGGTGCTGGTGTCTTAGCCCCCGATGTAGAAGTGCGACAGACTGCCCCCAACATCGGCGAGTGGCGTTCTGTTCCCGACGGTGGCGAGTGGCCCGGGGCCCGCCTTTCTGGGACAGAGAACACCGGCCCCGCTACGGTGGCACCAGGGGAAACGTTCGCCCAATCGGAGTACCTGTGTGACCATCTAGTCGCCACACTTGGCAGGGAAGAAGTATGGATGGCCCCTATCCTGGCCTTCCTGCAAGACCAAGTGCTCCCCGACGATGATGCTGCAGCTGAGCAGATCACACGAAGGGCTAAGTGCTATGCTCTGGTAGATGGGGACCTGTATCGCCGGAGTCGAAATGGTCTTCTACTGAGGTGCATCACTCGGGAAGCGGGGATTTCTCTACTCTTCGAGATCCACGAGGGCGCATGCGAGAGCCATCTATCCGGGCGGACGCTCGTCGGTAAAGCATTCCGTCAAGGATTCTACTTGCCTACAGCTCTCCAGGATGCCTGCGAGCTCGTAAGACGATGTACTGCATGTCAATTTCATGCCAAGCGCACACATCGCCCCACCCAGGCTCTCCAGACGATACCCCTCTCATGGCCGTTCACAGTCTGGGGCTTGGATATTCTGGGTCCGTTCCCACGGGCCCCAGGAGGCTTCACCCACCTGTTCGTCGCCATCGACAAGTTCACCAAGTGGATTGAAGCCGAAGCAGTGCGCGCCATCACGACCCTTGCTACTGTCAAGTTTATCCGCGGGATCTTCAACCGCTTCGGGTTCGCCAATCGAATTATCACCGACAACGGCTCACAATTTACCAACGC
This sequence comes from Rhipidocladum racemiflorum, assembly GCA_036346355.1. Taxonomy (NCBI): domain Eukaryota; kingdom Viridiplantae; phylum Streptophyta; class Magnoliopsida; order Poales; family Poaceae; genus Rhipidocladum; species Rhipidocladum racemiflorum. Next base: position 4,261,939 of record CM070582.1, read on the forward strand.
AGTCTTTTTGAGCTTCTGCGAAGAAATGGGCACCAAGGTGTGTTTTGCGTCAGTAGCGCATCCCAGGAGCAATGGTCAAGTGGAGCGCGCTAATGCACTGGTGTTGAAGGGCCTTAAGACAAGAGCATTCGACAGGCTCCAGAAGCGAGGGGCATCGTGGACAGAAGAACTCCCTGCTGTGTTGTGGTCACTCCGCACCACACCAAGCTGGGCGACCGGCGAGACGCCGTTCTTTCTGGTCTACGGTGCCGAAGCCGTTCTTCCCTCCGAACTGACGTTCGGATCCCCGCGGGTGGCGGCCTTCACAGAGTGTGAATCATGTGATGAAAAATTGGCTTGATCTTGTGCTGAAAAAATGGTTAGGATTAATCTTGCAAAATTGCTTGCATGAAGGACCAAACATTCAAACATCCAAAAACAGAGACTTTGCATTTGCGCCAGACCAAACATCCAAAAACAGTGAGTTTCGCATGTATGACGGACCAAACTTTTTGGTCTGTCATAAATGTGATTTTGATGCTTTTACGCTTGCTCAAGAAATCGCGTTTTTCCCATGTATGACGGACCAAAGTTTTTGGTCTGTCATAAACGTGATTTTGATGCTTTTACGTTTGTACAAGAAATCGCGTTTTTCCCATGTATGACGGACCAAATTTTTTGGTCTGTCATACACATGCTTTTGGCGAACTCGTTTTTCCCATGTATGACGGACCAAAGTTTTTGGTCTGTCATACACATGCTGTTGGCGACCTTGTTTTTCCCATGTATGACAGACCAAATTTTTGGCAACCTCGTTTTTTCCATGAACGACAGACCAAATTTTTTCGTATGTCGTAAATGTGCTTCTGAAGGTTTTTGCATAGGACAAAGTTCTTAAAAACAGTAAGTTTTACATGTACGCTGGACCAAATTTTTTGGTCCGTCGTGATTGCGTTTTTGCTCGATCAGGGTTTTGAGCAAAATTGGAATTGTGTTTGATTTGTTTTTGAGATTATGAAATTTGTGAGAATTTCATGATGCTTGAAGTGGACTTTATGCATTGCTCGTGTGAGTATTTGCATGGATTGAGTAGAGTCAAGTCGTGGACTTATGCTCGGAATTGTTTTGTGGTTTGTTCATGTGCAGGTATTGCTCGAAGACGAACGTGGTCGATGACGGGATCGGAACTAGGTTCATGGAGGAGCTGAGGTTCGGGACTAGGTTCAGGGAGGAACTGAGGTCTTGGTGGTCAAGGATGTCATGCGGGACGTTCGGGCTAAGAGAATGGTGCACATGAAGAATGGTTAGTCACGTGAGAATGGCAGGAGGTCATTCGCGTGCAAAGTGTTAGTCACGTGAGTATGACAGGTGGCCATACGCGTGCAAAATGTTAGTCACGTGAGTATGGTAGGGTTGCCATACGCGTGCAAGAGTTGTACTCGGCCAGGTTGGGCCAAGTAGAGTTGTATTGGATACAGATTCCTTCTAGGGAATAGGAATCGTATTCAGAACTCCTTGTGGGTTGGTCCTTTAAATAGGAGGGGTTGTCTCCTGTTGAAGGGCATCAAGCTTTGAGCAAGTTTTAGGGTTTGTACTCTTTTGATGAGAGTATTTTAGACAAAAGAAATAAAGATCAATTCTTCCAAGATTCTTGCGTATACAAGAATCAGCGTTGCTACAGTGTTTTCTGTTTTGGTTCTTGTTTGCATGCTTGTTCTAATTCTAGATTGGTTTTTGATCGTTGAGTTTCATCTTGATTTGATCTATCAAAAACCTTTCTAGGGTATTAATTTAGAGTTCCTCAAAGTCTAGTTGATTAATCTTTTGAAGATCTTGTTTAATCTTGAAGTTTTGATTAGATTGATTCTCGTCAAGTTCTGAAACAGCAAGCTTGCGAAGCTCATAACTTTTGTTCTGTAAGTCCGATCGATTCGTATTGGAATCTAGTTTCTTGTGTTCAAATTGCAGATCGTTCCGACGGTTGGATCTCCGGGAATTCGCGTTTTACCGAACCTCTGTCATTCTGTTTTTGTCGAGTACGAGGCAATTATTTGGTTCTGTTTTGGGGTGAACTTTTAGTAGATCAAGAATATGGTTTTAGCTTCCGCACAATCATTCACCCCCCCTCTGATTGCTATATTCGTATACTTCGATCCTACACAGAGGAAGGCCAAGAGGATCTTCGGCGAGAGGATGTCAACTTGTTGGAAGAGGCAAGGGACCGGGCCGCAGTTCGGGCCACCCGGTATCAGCAAAGTCTCCGACGCTACCACACCTCTCAAGTCAGCCAGAGGACATTGGTGGTGGGAGACCTGGTGCTGCGAAGAATTCAAGCGCACACCGGTCGCAACAAACTGTCCCCCACTTGGGAGGAGCCCTACAAAGTAATCTTAGTGTCGCGACCAGGCGCCGTCCGATTGGAGACAGAGGAAGGCCAAGAGCTGGCGAACTCCCAGAACATCGAGCTGCTGCGTAAGTTCTACCCCTGAAGATGTAAATGCTTGGCGGACAAAGGCCAGCCTTTCCAGTGGCTATCGTCCGACAAGGGAGTGTTTAGTTTCAAAAGTATCTTTGCTTTGATCTTTTCTCTCCTTTCCTGCGCATACCAAAAAGGAGTTTGTTGCCGTGGTCGCCTTTGGTTCTGAGTTATATTGGCTATTCCCTGTTAGACAAACGATGGCTCCCGACGCCTAAGTCGTATAAGGTCGGGCGACCAGGGGTTGTGCGTGGCTAGGTCTCGTAAGACGGCCAGCTCCGCCGACACCACTAAGTCCCCCGCCCCTGGCTCCCCCGTTTCCCTACAAGCAGCCCCGCAAAGCGTAATTCCAGGTCACTTGGAATGTAAGTCCAGTTAACTTTAGAACTGTAGGATCGAAATATACGAATATAGCAATCAGAGGGGGGGTGAATGATTGTGCGGAAGCTAAAACCAAATTCTTGATCTATTAAAAGTTCACCCCAAAACAGAACCAAATAATTGCCTCGTTTTCGATAAAAACAGAATGACAGAGGTTTGGTAAAACGCAAATTCCCGGAGATCCAACCGTTAGATTGATATGAAATTTGGACACGAGAAACTAGATTCTAATACGAATTGAACCCAAAAAGAATCAGCTCGATCGGACTTACGGATTAAAAGTTATGAGCTTCGTAAGCTTGCTGATCCAGAACTTGACGAGAATCAATCTAATCAAAACTTCAAGATTAAACAAGAACGACAAAAGATTGATCAACTAGACTTTGAGAAACACTAGATCAATACCCTAGAGAGGTTTTTGATGGATCAAATCAAGATAAAACTTAAAGAACAAAAACAATCTAGAACTAGAACAAGCATGCAAACAAGAACCAAAAAGAGAACGTTGAAGCAATGCGGGAACTAGAAGAATTGATCTTTATTTCTTTTGTCTAAAGTACTCCCATCAAAAGAGTACAAACCCTAAACTTTGAGCCCAAGGCTCTATGCGCCTAGCTCTCCTCAATTCGATGCTCTTCAACAGGAGACAACCCTCCTATTTAAAGCACCAACCCACAAGGAGTTCTGAATACGATTCCTATTCCCTAGAAGGAATCTGTATCCAACACAACTCTACTTGGCCCAACTTGGCCGAGTACAACTTTTGCACGCGTATGGCAACCCTACCATACTCACGTGACTAACACTTTGCACGCGTGTATGGCCACCTGCCATACTCACGTGACTAACACTTTGCACGCGAATGACCTCCTGCCATTCTCACGTGACTAACCATTCTTCATGTGCACCATTCTCTTAGCCCGAACGTCCCGCATGACATCCTTGACCACCAAGACCTCAGTTCCTCCTGAACCTAGTCCCGAACCTCAGTTCCTCCATGAACCTAGTTCCGGTCCCGTCATCGACCACATTCGTCTTCGAGCAATACCTGCACATGAACAAACCACAAAACAAATCCGAGCACAAGTCCACGACTTGACTCAATGTCAATCCATGCAACTACTCACATGAGCATTGCATAAAGTCCACTTCAAGCATCATGAAATTCTCACAAATTTCATAATCTCAAAAACAAATTAAAATTCAAAGTCCAAATTTGCACAAACCCTAATCGAGCAAAAAGCCATTCACGACGGACCAAAAAATTGGTGCAGCATATGTAAAACTTACTGTCTTTTAAGAACTTGGTCTCGCGCGTAAAAACGAAACTTACTGTTTCTTGTCAAATTGTCAAACACATGCACAAGCACATTTTGCAAAACCAATTCTAAGTTAATTTTTCAGTTCAAAGCCAATTTTTCAGCACATGATTTCACAAGAACCATGGCGTACCATGTGCAGGGACTTAGCTTGAGGTTTCTTTTTTTTGTGGAGAACGATTGCTTCCTGTGCTTAAGTCGTATAAGGTCGGGCGACCAGGGGTGCACATGGCCCGGTCTCGTAAGACGGCCAGCTTTGTCGACACCGTTAAGTCCCCCGCCCCTGGCTCCCCCGTTCCCTTACACACAGCACCGCAAAGCCTAAATCTGACACGCAAAAAAAGTCTAACTCCCCTCAGAAGACTGTGCATGCGGAGGAAAAAAGTTGCAGTGGCTTTACATTCAAAAAACCCTTGTGGGCGCTACCTGATGAGTGGCGTTATCTGCAGCAAGCCTTTTTTCGCTAAGGCGACCAGGTATATCCCACATATTTTGGTGAGCTAATTCAACTTCGTCTAGCGGATTGGGAACTGGTCGCCTTTCATCGAAGATAGGCGTTGTGCGCAAGCATAATTGGCAAACAAAAAGGTAACATGAATACTTTGAATAGTGCCCAAAAGTACTAATAAGTTTCGTGATTACAGACTGCAAAAAATAAGAAAAGGAAGACTAAGCCAGTACCCTTGAAAAGGCTACTGATTGGCGGCGCCGCCTGCTGCGTCGTCCTTGGCATCCCCCCGCCCTCTTTGGCGGCTTCGGCTGGAGGGGCGAGGCCCGCCAGGGGCTGGACCTGCATCAGCCCAGCGGCAAACTCCGCTGCTTCCTATGCACACGCTCGTGCCACCGCCTCGTCCCCTTCAATGCCGGCGACTGTTGCCATGGCGTTGAAGGAGGCGTCGCGGCTGGCACAGCACGCCAGCACATAGGAGGCTGCCCTGATGGCCACTGCTCGCCCCTCAACGGCTGAACGCTCGGCGAGGGCAGCGGGCAGATTCTGGAGGGCCTCTGCAGCCCGATTCACCCCGGCAGCATACTGCAAGGCGGTGGGCTCCTGCGAAGGCACAAGGACAATGCCAAGAGGCTCCAAGCTCTCTCTCATGCTCCTGTAGGCATTGCGGAGCATGACGGTGTGGTGGTGGAGCACCCGGCGGTGCTTCGCTGCTGCCCTGGTCTGCGCCATCTCGGCCGCCCGGGCCCGGGCGCCCGAAGCGGCATTCTCTTGAGGCAACCCCCCTCGGTTTTTTCCTTCTCCTCCTGCAAAGCGGCCAGCTGCTGGGGATACCATGCTAGCTGGGCTGCGGTTGTGGCGAGGAGGGTACCAATATCCGCGTATACTCGTTGAAGGTCGGCGAGCACTCGGGCGTGGTCCGGGCCCCGGGCTGGAGGGGCAAGCACCGCAAGGGCGGCAGCTTGCCCGACGTCTCCTAGGGCCAAGCCAGGGGCATCACTTGGGCCACCTGAAGAAGATGCCCCAGTCCCGACGGGTGCAGGAGGCACAACGGGGGCTGGGGCCACCTGTGCGGTCACCCTTGGAGGTGACTGGAAAGCGAACCCCGACGCCGGGAGGGCGACTTGGCGACCGCCCGAAATTATAGGCGCTGGGGTTGGAGAGGAGGATGCCGCGGGAAGCGGCAACAAAGCCCCTGGAGCCGGCGGCGGCGGCGCGTGAGCACTCGACGTTGGAAGGATCAGCACCGTCTCCGGGCAATGGTCGTCGGCGCCCCGAAGGAAAGACCCACTCCCCCCAGCGTCGCGGGAGAAGTGGCAGGCATGGCGCTACTGGAAGCATAGCCCAGGGTGTTCGGACGTTTCCCGACGGCGTGGTCGATAGGGGCCGCGACGCCCCTTATTACCAAAGGGCCCCTGGCTAGCACCACCGCAAGGCCTGTGGGGCCCATTGGTGGGAACATTCTTGTGAAATCATGTGCTGAAAAATTGGCTAAGATTTGAACTTGGAAAATGTGTTTCGTGCATGAGTTCGACAATTTGACAAGAAACAGTGAAGTTCTCTTTTGTGCCGGACCAAACTTTCAAGAAACAGTAAGTTTCCCTTGTACGCCGGACCGCTTTTCTTTGGTCCGCCGTGAACGTGCTTTCAAACGTTTTTGAGCCGGACTGAAACTTCCAAAACCAGTAAGTTTCGCGTGTACGACGGACTCTCCCCTCCACAAGCAAGGTGGATTTTTGACGACTGTTTTCACGTTTGCACCGAATCGGATTTTTGGTCCGGCGTGAATGGTTTTTTGCTCGATTAGGGTTTTGAGCAATTTTGGAATTGAATTCTCGTTTGAATTTGAAATTATGAAATTTGTGAGAATTTCATTATGCTTGTTTTCAAGCGGACTTTATGCAATGCTCGTGTGAGTATTTGCATGGACTAATGTTGAGTCAAGTCGCGGACTTGTGCTCGGAATCGTTTTGTGGTTTGTTCATGTGCAGGTATTGCTCGAGGGCGAATGTGGTCGATGACGGGACCGAAACTAGGTTCATGGAGGAACTGAGGTTCGGGACTAGGTTCAGGGGGAACTGAGGTCTTGGAGGTCAAGGATGTCATGCGGGATGTTCGGGCTAAGAGAATGGTGCACATGAAGAATGGTTAGTCACGTGAGAATGGCAGGAGGTCATTCGCGTGCAAAGTGTTAGTCACGTGAGTATGGTAGGGTTGCCATACGCGTGCAAGAGTTGTACTCGGCCAGGTTGGGCCAAGAGGAGTTGTGTTGAATACATACTCTTTCTAGGATTAGGAGTGGGACTCCTTCTAGGATTAGGAGTGGGACTCCTTCTAGGATTAGGAGTAGGAATTGTATTCATGACTCCTTGTGTTTTGCTCCTTTAAATAGGAGGGGTTGTCTCCTGTTGAAGGGCATCAAGCTTTGAGCAAGCTTTAGGGTTGTACTCTTTTGTTTGGAGTACTTTAGACAAAAGAAAGGAGAAATAAAGATCAAGTTCTTCAAATCTTTCGGCGAGCTACAATTCTAGTTAGATCTATTCTCGTCATCTTCTGTCACAGCAAGCTTGCGAGGTTCATAACTTTTGATCCGTAAGTCCGATCGAGCTGATTCTTTTTGGGTTCGATTCGTATTGGAATCTAGTTTCTTGTGTCCAAATTTCAGATCGTTCCGACAGTTGGATCTCCAGGAATTCGTGTTTTACCGAACCTCTATCATTCTGTTTTTGTCGAATACGAGGCAATTATTTGGTTCTGTTTTGGGGTGAACTTTTAGTAGATCAAGAATTTGGTTTTAGCTTCCGCACAATCATTCACCCCCCTCTGATTGCTATATTCGTGTCTTTCGATCCTACAAGTGGTATCAGAGCAAGGTTTTTCTAATCTATCTTAACCGGTGATTAGATCAATGGATCGTTATTCGACAAAACCATGTGTGTTCTGAAGGGAATATGCCGTAGATCAATCATGGTGATGATTGTAATACGTCTTTGTTCATGTAATTATGATAACTTTGTTTATCGGTTCCCTGAATATATGTTACGACTTTGTTCATTGGATACGATCTGATTGTGAAACACATTTTCAAGTGACATTATTTTAAACGGGTCCCTGATCCATATCATTACGAGGAGCGGTGATGATTTGATCAGCACATTTATTGGTTGATGGTAATGTTTCACATACCATAGATATGAAGATATCGAACCAATAAATATGGACACATGTTGGAGAACATGGGTAGTCGGACAAGACCCACTCCGAGACGCTGTGAGTTGTTATCTATTATAGTGCCATCAGCGTATAGTCTCGAGTGGTACGCCTATATGGTCCTTAGACCTGAGATTGTCATGGATACCTAGCATGTAGACTTGTATGCTTTGGTATCATCAAACGCTACACCGTAACAGGGTAGTCATAAAGATGAATACTAGGTATGCCACGATACATCGCCAAGGGTGTGATGATCAAGATGGGATTTGCCCCTCCTAGATAACGGGAGAGATACCTCTGTGCCCCTCGTGTGGATGGATAGGGAAAACGCACGGCCGTGCTAATGTGACTAAGGAGTTAGTCATGGTTTGTATCCATCACACTGTCGAGAGAAGTGGTCGAGCTATCAACAAGGGTGGCGCGCATCTCGCCTTGAGCTTGACTGGTATCGTGTGGCAAAAGGGATCGGTATGAGAGTGTATCAAAGGTTCAGCCGAATATTGATTCTGTGCATTCGGGGGGTCAATACGTACTGCTAGGTACCGCTGTTGATCAATGAATTGGAAACGGGTTCCGGATTCATGTCCGACTTGAACTGAACCTAATGGGTCACACACTTAACGAGTTGGAATAGGATTGACGGGTTTTTGTGCGTGGATGAGATCCGCGTTGGAGATGGAAACCTAGCGGGCTTCGGCCCACTAGCGTGTCTATAAAAGGGGAGGCAAGGAACAGTGCACGTAGAGAGAACTCTCACCACGTTCAGCCGCCGTGAGTCCCTCCTGCTCCCCAGAAACCCTAGCTGTGTGGCGAGGTGCTAGCACACCCCGCACGGTGTTCCTGCTCGGGACGTGTGGATATCGGTAGAGGCGCTGCCGCTCGCGGACGCGCTGGTCGGCGAACACTCGGCAGAAGTCGGCGACCACTCGGCGACCACTCGGCGACCACTCGGTGGAGATCGGCGACCACTCGGTGCCGATTGGGAGGTGATCGACTACTTCTTCAACGCGCGTGAATCTGCTTCCGCTGCATCTGCGCGTCAAGGGTAACGATCTGTGATCCTTTACTTGCATGTGATCTTGGGTGTTCTCGGTAGAAATTTTGATTTTATGCTCGCGTAGCCTACCGGTTCCCAACATGTTCGATGGTGTTGATTTTCAGTTTTGGAAGGCCAAGATGGAGGCGTTCATCCAAGCACAAGGCTTCACAATTTGGGAGAAGGTCTACAATCCATATGAAGTCCCTGCAAACGACAACGTCAACGACACCAATCGCACACATGTTGAAGCAAATAGCAAGGCGCGCAACTTGATCATCCAAGGCTTGGAACGCAGCGACTTCGATCGTGTGGTTCATCTTCGATCCGCATATGAGGTATGGAGATCTCTTTGTGATTACCATGAGGGTTCTAATACTGTGAAAGAGGTTCGCCAAGACATCTACAAGAATGAGTACATGCGATTCGAGATGAAACTGGGTGAGTCGGTAGATGACTTCTTTGCACGCTTTAATAAGATTCTTAGCAATCTACGTGCTGTTGGAGTCAACTATACTAATGCGGCCAATGCTAGACAATTGCTTAGTGCTTTGGACATGTCGGTGTGGGAGATGAAAGTAACATCTATACAAGAATCCACTGTCATGAGTACACTTACTTTAGATGTTCTTTATTCTAAGTTGAAAACTCATGAATTAGATGTTTTTGCTAGAAAGAATGATCATAAATCAATTGCTTTGACATCTCAATCTAGCATATCTCATAATGGTGCTGCTTCAAGTTTTGCTCTATCTTTCTTGTCTTCACTAACCGATGAACAGATTGAGCAATTCCCAGAAGAAGACTTATCACTACTCTCTTCTCGCTTTAACAAAGCTTTGCAAAATGTGATAAAGAGAAAGAGAGGTGGTGGTTATCCTCCAAGATGCTATGAGTGTGGTGATCTCGACCATATTCGTCCAAACTGTCCAAAACTTGCAAGTAAAGCATCAAGGGAGGAGAAGGACAACGACAGAAGAAAAGAGAAGAAGAAGTTCTCTTCAAGTAATAGAAAGAAGAAAAGCTTCATCAACAGCAAAGTTGTCCACCGAGTTCTTTCCGCTCTTGAACAAGTCAATTTGAGCGATGTGGATTCGGAGAGCAGTGAGGACGATGCAACTCCAAGCAAGCATGAGTTGACGGGGTTGTGTCTCATGGCCAAAAGCAGCGACAACTTCACCGAGGGCGATCATGACAGCGACTTCAATGAGGTAGATCCTTCTTACGATGAATTAGCTATTGCTGTTGCTCGTCTTGGTAAATTGCTTGATAAACGTGACAAGAAAATTAAGAAATATGATTTTGTTGTGGAGTCATTGAATGCTGAAATTTCTAGACTTAAAACCTTGATTCCTGATGATGATGCTTGCAAATCATGTGACTTAATTTACAATGAGCTTACGTTGCTTAGGAAAGAACATGTTACCTTGTTAGAGCAAATCAATGTTGAAAATGAGAAAAATGAGAAACTTATTAAACATGCTAGTTGTTCTACCATTCATTTGCATGATACAACTCCATGTTCTAAATGCTCCATACTAGAATTGAAGTTGCATGATGCAAATGCTAGGGCTTCTCAAATGACAGAAGATTTGCTTACACATGAGGTTCTTTCATGCTCAACTTGTTGCAAGCAAAAAGGAAAAGTGAACGTTCCCTGTAATAATTGTTTAACTCTTTCTCGAAAAATTGATTACTTGGAAAAGTCATTAGAACGTTTCACTAAAGGAAAGAAAAACCTAAACATGATCTTGGATCAATCAAAAGTCAGCACTCATAACAAAGGTTTAGGTTTTGATTCTTATGCTCATCATAAATCACATGCTCTCACTGTTGTTAAATCACTTGAAGGAGGAAAATTTGAAATTGTCAATGAGCCTAAGAAAATTGTCTTTAAGTCTGCTGGAGTGTTATCTTCTACTATGATGAATGCAAATGATGCTTCTACTTCTAAAGCCAAACATCCTGTTAAGTACACTTGCACTCATTGTGGTAGAGATGGACATTTAGTAGATTTTTGCTTTAGACTAGCCAAACAACAAAAGAAAGAAAGAACTAAGGCTAGGTATAATTTCAGACAGGCACGCTTTGTTTCTCATTATGTGCCTAGGGTGATGCAAACACCTTTTGTTGGTAAGAATACGGGAAAAGACAAATCTATCTTTGTGCATAAGAATGCTCGTGTTGTGCCTACTGTTGTGCGTCGTGTGTCTCAGTACTGGATTCCTAAACATCTTATTTCTAACGATCGAGACCTCGACACTTTCTGCTTCTATGTAGGCTTCTCACGCGAGGAAGGAGAACATATGGCTAGTGGATTCCGGATGCTCACGCCACATGTCCGATGATAAGAATTGGTTCTCCTCCTTCACTCGTGCATCTCGTGCTAAAAGTGTTATTTTTCAAGATGCTTCTTCCACCTCTGTTTTCGCAAAAGGCACTAGTCCAAATAGTGCAGGTACAGGTGCATATGTTCAGGGGGAGAGTATCTTTGTTGATGAAGATGATGATGATGTTGTTGAGGATGAGATGATTGGAGTTTGCTGTGTGCTTGTGTGCTCGTTTTCAAGCTTCCCCGTGTGCTTCACATCGACAAGCTATCAAGAGGATTTTAAGGTATCTCCGTGGTACTCAAGATTTTGGCATTTGGCTTTCTGCTTCCTCATGCATTAGTTTAAGAGCTTTCTCTGATGCTGAATTTGGAGGATGTAGAATTGATAGAAAAAGTACATCTGGTTCATGCCACTTCTTGAGTAATTCTCTTTCTTAGACACATTGACATCATATTTCACTTTCTTAGAGATCATGTTGAAAAAGGCAATATTGTGCTTCACCATGTGGATACTGAACATCAATTGACAGATATTTTCACAAAACCTTTGTCCTCTTCTCGTTTTACTTTTATTCGGAGAGAACTTGGGATTGTTCATCCAATAGGTTTGTTTTGAGGGGGAGTTTCCTTGCCAAGTTCTTTCACTTAATGAGCTCACTTTATCATATTTCTTTATATATTATGTAATTGTGCTAATATATGATAATCTAAATTGTTCCACTTGAACTAAAAATGACATTGCAGAATTCCTTGGTCTGATTGCCTATAGCTAATTACTCTGTGATATCTTACTCTTCTAGGCTTGATATTGAATCTTCTTGACAAAATTTGGGCTATGAAGCAAGTGTGTTTTCAGCTTTACTCTTTCAAAAGACCTTTTAATCTCCTTGCATGTTTACAATCAAAAAATAAAGGAAAAGGGAATCAGTTAAAAAAAAGGGTTGTTAAAAGCAAAAACCTCAAGTTATGTGCTTCAGGATGCTTTCCCTAAAAGATAAGATGTATGCTTCAAGCATGCCATTCCCTCAAAAGACAAGATGTATGCTTCAAGCATGCCACTCCAAGGAAATAAAAGAAGTATGCTTCAAGCATGCCACATGCCGTTTACTGTTTAAAGATTAAATTGGTCTACTAGATTGGAGTTGAAACTACTTGCTCGCCCTGATTTGTTAGTTGCTTCAACTTTGAGCCTTTGTTTTTTCTACTAAAGGTTTTGCTTCGTACTTGGCTATAGTTGACTGAATTGAGGTTGAGATGCATGTCATTTCCCAACTTGTTAAAATCACATCAAGATCATGTATTTTGCATATTATGTGATATATAAGGTTATATGATCGAATGAGCTCATCTTTTCCTATCTTGGCACTTCCTTGTTTCTCCTTGTGAAATCATTGTTTCAGAAAAAAATTTGAACATGTTCTCTCTTTTGTACTCTTGATGAATCCATTGTCAAAGGGGGAGAAATTTGGGAATCGTTGAAAAGTTTAAGAAAAAGGGGGAGAAGAAAAAGGGGGATTTGTTTCTGGAATTTTGGGAGAAGTTTGGAGATTTTTGGAATTTTTGGGCACATTGCACATTCACACACATTTTCCTTCTCATGGGGAGATTTTGTTTTGCATTTTGGTCAAAGGGGGAATTCTGTGTTTTTTCTCTTTTTGGTCATTGATCCTTTGGATTTCAAAATCTTTTGTAAAGTGAATGCCAAATGTTCAATTCTAATTGGTGTTGCCAATGTTTTCATCAAGGGGGAGATTGTGAAATCATGTGCTGAAAAATTGGCTAAGATTTGAACTTGGAAAATGTGTTTCGTGCATGAGTTCGACAATTTGACAAGAAACAGTGAAGTTCTCTTTTGTGCCGGACCAAACTTTCAAGAAACAGTAAGTTTCCCTTGTACGCCGGACCGCTTTTCTTTGGTCCGCCATGAATGTGTTTTCAAACGTTTTTGAGCCGGACTGAAACTTCCAAAACCAGTAAGTTTCGCGTGTACGACGGACTCTCCCCTCCACAAGCAAGGTGGATTTTTGACGACTGTTTTCACGTTTGCGCCGGATCGGATTTTTGGTCCGGCGTGAATGGTTTTTTGCTCGATTAGGGTTTTGAGCAATTTTGGAATTGAATTCTCGTTTGAATTTGAAATTATGAAATTTGTGAGAATTTCATGATGCTTGTTTTCAAGCGGACTTTATGCAATGCTCGTGTGAGTATTTGCATGGACTAATGTTGAGTCAAGTCGCAGACTTGTGCTCGGAATCGTTTTGTGGTTTGTTCATGTGCAGGTATTGCTCGAGCGCGAATGTGGTCGATGACGGGACCGGAACTAGGTTCATGGAGGAACTGAGGTTCGGGACTAGGTTCAGGGGGAACTGAGGTCTTGGTGGTCAAGGAAGTCATGCGGGATGTTCGGGCTAAGAGAATAGTGCACATGAAGAATGGTTAGTCACGTGAGAATGGTAGGAGGTCATTCGCGTGCAAAGTGTTAGTCACGTGAGTATGGTAGGGTTGCCATACGCGTGCAAGAGTTGTACTCGGCCAGGTTGGGCCAAGAGGAGTTGTGTTGAATACATACTCTTTCTAGGATTAGGAGTGGGACTCCTTCTAGGATTAGGAGTGGGACTCCTTCTAGGATTAGGAGTGGGACTCCTTCTAGGATTAGGAGTAGGAATTGTATTCATGACTCCTTGTGTTTTGCTCCTTTAAATAGGAGGGGTTGTCTCCTTTTGAAGGGCATCAAGCTTTGAGCAAGCTTTAGGGTTGTACTCTTTTGTTTGGAGTACTTTAGACAAAAGAAAGGAGAAATAAGGATCAAGTTCTTCAAATCTTTCGGCGAGCTACAATTCTAGTTAGATCTATTCTTGTCATCTTCTGTCACAGCAAGCTTGCGAGGTTCATAACTTTTGATCCGTAAGTCCGATCGAGCTGATTCTTTTTGGGTTCAATTCGTATTGTAATATAGTTTTTGGTGTCCAAATTTCAGATCGTTCCGACGGTTGGATCTCCGGTAATTCGCGTTTTACCGAACCTCTATCATTCTATTTTTGTCGAATACGAGGCAATTATTTGGTTCTGTTTTGGGGTGAACTTTTAGTAGATCAAGAATTTGGTTTTAGCTTCCGCACAATCATTCACCCCGCTCTGATTGCTATATTCGTGTCTTTCGATCCTACAATTCTGGTGATCCGGTTCCGCTCCACGGCATCCATGTCGGCTAGATGCCGGACCCCGTCGCCGAACACCAGATCTCCAGCAGGGACTGGGAGTAGGTCCTTCACCCACTCATAAGGAGGGAGTAGGTCCTTCACCCAAATCCAGAACTCGCACTTTTTCAGCTTAGCAAAGAATTGATTTTCCCTCAAGGTGCTCAGCACAAGCCTTAGATGTCGCTCATGCTCCTCTTCTGATTTAGAGTAAACCAGAATGTCATCGATGAACACTACCACAAACTCATCAAGATACTTGTGTAGCATACTGTTCATCGCCTCCATAAAGACAGCAGGAGCATTAGTTAGTCCAAAAGACATAACTTTAAATTCATAATGCCCATACCTAGTGGAGAAAGCAGTCTTCTCAATGTCCTGCTCCCTCACACGGATCTGATTGTTCTTGACTGTCACTTGATTAAGAGCACGATAATCAATGCACATACGCCAACTTCCATCCTTCTTCGAGACGAAGAGGACGGGTGCTCCCCATGGTGAAACGCTACGCCGAATAAAGCCCTTGGCCAACAGATCCTCCAACTGCTTCTTCAACTCGTCTTGAAAAGGACGAGCCAAGCGGTATGGAGAGATAGAAATAGGTCGAGTGCCAGGAACAAGATCAATACGAAACTCCACATTCCTCACAGGAGGTAGACCAGGCAACTCGTCAGGGAACACATCAACGAACTCCTTCACTACAGGAATCTCCTCAATGGAAATCGAAGAAGATGGCTTTTCGACAAAGCCATGAGGAAACCCAAATGCCTTAAACGGCGACTTAAAAGCAGACTAGTCAAAGCAAAGACGGAGCTGGAAGGTATACCACCCTGACAGGTCAACTCTACCCCTGACAGTGCCTGCAAGGCAACCGATTTCCAGAAACAACAGATCTGGTCATGGTAATCGATGCAGCCACCCATGCCCAAAATGACATCAAAAGGAGCCAACTGGATCACCATAAGATTGGCAAAGAAAACCTCATCATCAATGGCAATGGTGCAACCGGGCAAACCAAAGAGCTAGCAATCAAACCCCGGAGAAGCTGACTAACACGGACTCGAAAATCCATTGAACTCCCAACTTAGCTCTACTAGCAAACTCCGACGACACAAAAGAATAGGATGCTCAGGAATCAAACAGAACAAAGGCATCAACGGAATCCACGAGCAGAGTACAGAAACCACCTCTGGATGCCGGTGACTCGGCGGTCGGCAAAGTGTACACTCTGGTGGCGCCGACGTATGAGCCCGACTCGGTGATGCCCCATCAAGGCTGGGGCGGAGGAGGCAGCGAGGAGGAGCAGACGGTGCTGCGGGCACCAGACGCTGGCCGGGTGGCGCCACGCAAAGGGCGGTGAGAAACAGAGCAGCCATCATGTGCACCGATCCTCTGGAAGACGCTGGCCGGAGTGGGAGGAGAAGGCACCGTCTCCCACTTGATGATGCTCTTGGGATTCATCCGGCAGACTCGTCCCATGTAGCCGGGCTTGCCACAGTGGTTGCAACTCGGTCCAACCACACTCGAAGCACGGTGCTCACCACCGCACTTGAAACACTTCATGCCCTCGCCGGCACGGGGCGAACAACCGCTCGCGAAGAAGGCAGTGGGCGGCCCCATCTTAGCCCCCGAGGAGGAGCCTGTCCCCTTGAACTTCTTGAAGGTGGGTCGAGAAGACCCACCTCCTCCACCAAAGGTCCTCTTCGGCCCCCGCTGGGCCGCAGGAACCCTGAATCGCCGGGTTTTGCTTATCTCGGAGAGCTCCAACTCAAGCTCCATGCCCTTCGCCGCTTCCACCACGGAGCAGAAGTCACGAGGACGATCGCCCCATGACAACTCTGAACTCCTGGTTGAGGCCCCTACGGAACCTCCTCGCCTTCTCCCTCGCTGCCGGTTGCCACGGCACGCAAGAAGCGCACCACGCTGTTGAACTCCACCTCATACTCGCCACCGACCTCTTTCCTGGGAAAGAGTCGCCGAGTATGCTCCATCCTCTCAAGAAAAGACTCGGGTAGAACTTGGCTCAAGCGAGCCACAAAGTCCTCAGGTGGTGGACCAAGATCGGGGCTCTAGCGGGTAACCCCTTCCCACGGATATCGCCTTGGCCTTTCACCGAAAGGCCACAAAGCGAGCCCTCCGGACCGAGGTCAACTCTAGGACCTCAAGCGCCTCTCCATGTACCGCAGCCAATCTGCGGACTGGATCGGCGTGCCCGCTCCGTCAAAAGTGTCAAGACGGAGGGACATCCACTCCGAGACTCATCCTCGGCTCGGCGCAGTGAGGCAACAAGCGGGGCCCGCTGCGAGGGAGGCACCACGGCAGGGGCTGCCCGCATGGCCGGGCGCAGCTCTGAATCTCCCTGCAGAGCCTGAACTAAATCATCATTGGCGGCGGGCACCGCCCCGATGCAGTGGAAGCTCCTCCCGAGATGGCCCACGAGCATTGAGCGAAACGCTACCCTCGAACAGACTCCTCAACTCCACAGGGAGCCTCGCCCTGGCCTCCATAGCCACGGCGTCCACGGCCTCTACCCCTCGGCATGGCCGCTTGCATGACAACCATCCAAACACAAAAACATAAACACAACATCACACAACCAAGAACATAGATCAAACATCATCATAGACATATTCTTTATCACATAATCAAGCGCGATGCAATGATGAACCAAAACCCCATCCTACTGTGCAACCAAGTGTGTCAAATTTTAGATTAGTTATACCACTTTTGCAAGTTTTAATGTTGCTATCCTATAACAAAGTTTTAGTTAGAACCTAAGCCATGTTTCTAAGTTATTCCACATCATATTTTAGTTGCAACTTAGGGCATAACACTAAAAATACATATTCCAAGGACCTACAGCCCGCTCTGATACCAACTGTAACACCCCGGCATTTAATATGCCTGAATGCTACCAAACAAAAGCTAAACAACATCTAAATACCACATTTAACATAAAATTCCAGCAAGGGCGCATAGGCTAAAAATCGAGATTTCGGCAGCACCTCCTTTGTTTTATCATGAATTTAAGGAGCAACAACAATATAGCATTATATGGCAATAAGAGAAACATCTAAAACAGCAATAAATAGAGTCTTAATGACAATAAAAGACTAACATTAAGCACTTAAAGTTCCAAGTGTCAAACGAACAATAAAACTCTCATTAACCAAGCTAAGCCTTAATTTAATGACCATCACACGCAATTTATTATCAAACTAAAAGAATTGACTTGGGGAAACATTAAGGTGAAGCAACGTGTGGGCGTGTGACTATTCCCCTTTCCCGCATGCCGTTCTCATGGTACCTAAAACAATAAGAAAACACAAGCGTGAGTTCGAAACTCAGCAAGCATATTGCAATGGACAACAAGAACAACAATATGGCAATAGCATCTCCCTTCATGTAAATCATCTTATTCATAAACACTTAACATTGTCATCATCAATATGTATGCGATGTAATGCAATGCTCATGTCTCCTTGGAAAATCAAACAAGAATGGTTGAGTACACACCCGTCGGTGTGCACCCTCTCCCCCCTTCCATCCCGAAGATGGAGGGTGCCTACTCCTCGCTTCCACAACCCACGGTAGATGGAATCACGATGTAGGACTTACTCTATTGGCTCTCCGTATTAGTCATAACTTTCTCACCGACCTTCCCGGATTAGTTAATGACTTTCTCACCGCCCGGGCCATGTAACATGTCATGTATGCAAGCATGCCAACATCACATAAAACTCATGTATTAACACATGGCATCATAACATCTTAAACATGCTCATCATATCATAGCAATCATTAAAACATGGCAAGTGGACATATATCATTTAGACAATTCCATCTAATCTCAACATGCAACCTACAACTCGCTATCCATCACAACACACTTGCCTCAAACTCGTGCAACGGATTGGCGGGAAGAAGAGGGCACTCCCGGGGTCACACCACCTACACATAGGCATCATACACTCACAATCATAACCTCAAAACAGTACGCAAACCCCCATCTAACCCGACATTGCCAACTACTCGCAAAACCTAAAAACAGAGGTTCTGTCCCGTCGGGACAGCAGCCTTGCAAAAGGCATAACTTGGGCTCTGGGACTCCGAATCAATTAAACGAGTACATCCTCGCGTATCTTAGGAAATTTCCCAACTTTCTCTAGGTATAAGTAAAGACTAATTCGGCCTCTAAAGTTGTTTAATCTACAGATTACCGAGATCTGTTCCAATCGCGTCACAGATTTTAATACGCTCGGTAAAACAGTCATAACTTTCAAACGGATGGGCGGAATTTAACGTTCTATATATGCACGGAAAGATAATGAAATTATCTACAACTTCTTAAAAGTCCGTACAGTCAGATTCGAACTCTAAATTGGCGAAAACAGGAACCCTAGGTCGACTGCTCATGCTGTCCCAAAACAGAAACGTGGCAACGTCTAGATCTAACCCAAATTACTCCAATCCAGCACCACCAATTGATCTAAAAACTTGAAAATCACCTTAAGAACAGTACCAAGATCAATCCCAGGGAACCCCATGATCATACCTTTGCCCGACGAACGAAAACCCCAATCAATCTCCTCGCGGATCGCTCCTCGCTCCACGGGATGATTCCACGAGGTGCAGGGGTGGGGTGGCCACCCTAGGGAAGCAAGGGGTGGAGGAGAGGTGGTGTGGAGGTGGAGAGGTGGAGGGGGGGCGCACGGCTAGGGGGTGGGGTGGGGCGGCTAGGGCTAGGGGGAAGGGAGAGGTGGAGGGTGTGGGGCGCAAAAGGGGGGGTGGGGGCGCACTTAAGGGCTGGGAAAGCCCTCCCACCAGCCCCCAACACGGAATCCGTGTCCTAGAAGGAGCCCTAATCCATCCCACCAAAGCCCACAACCCCTCTTTAAGGCCCAAAAACCCCCCGGAAAGGCCCAAAACCCCGGAAACGGCCCGGAAACGTTATTAACCTCCAATTCCTATGGTTTTAACCTTATTTCCACATCTCATACTGTAATTAACCTTATCATGCCCGCTAAATAAGGTTACGACACTCCGTGGTGTCACAATGCCCCTCCGCCGCGGTGGTGGGAAGGGCGAGGACATTCGAGCCACTATCGTCTGCGACGTACAGCCAGTCCTCCCTCCAGGACCTCCAGTTCGACTTCTGCTTGAAGGCAATGTAGTGGGGGACCATCCCGTCGCGAAGGCGGAAGTGGCAGCTTCCGGTGACCTCCCCGTTGCCGGCGGTGCGGAGGGTGTGAAGTACCGGAAAAGTGGGAGGCTGGGCATCACCCCCACGAACATCTCGCACAGGTGTGTGAAGACGGCGAGGATGTTGACGGAGTTGGGGGAAAGATGAAGATGGTGCACTCCATAGGAATGGAGGACCACAAGAAAGAACTCGAAGAACGGTGGGACGAGGCCCGCCATGAGCACCCACCCGAAGAGCACAATCTCCCCGGACTTAGGCCTGGGAGATCATGTCCCACGGTGTACCTAGAGGGTCCCCTCCGGTACCATCTATGACAGGGTCTTCGCCCTGTCGTTGTTGGCTTGAGACTGAGGGAGGATTGCCATTACAAGGAAGGAGAAAGGGAGACTGCGAATAAAAGTGTCAAGATTCAGGAGGAAGCGTAGGAGGCTTTAGGGTGTGGGGAGGCATATATATATGTGTGCTTCCCCCCGGGTCGTGACAAAAATTAATCACGAGCGCTGCTTCGAAAACCGCAGAAAATGTGGCTGAAGTGGAGGAGTCGAAGACGGTTCGGTACCCTAAGACAATAATGGTGGACCCCTCCCGAGACAGCCAGTCTTTTACTATAACAAGTTAAAGACTGGCGCGTCTCACGAAGGGCCCGGGGGCTACTGTCGGCGTATTCTACACCGGGGTACTCTCTTCGCCCTTAGAAAAGACGCGAAGGGCCCTACGTGGTGAGCAGCGTTCTTAAGCCCTCCTCGCGGGGCGAGGAGGCCCACGTGGCTTTGTGGCGAGCAGCGTTCTTAAGCCCTCCTCGCGGGGTGAGGAGGCCCACGTGGCTGCGTGGCGAGCAGCGTTCTTAAGCCCTCCTGGCGGGTTGAGGAGGCCCACGTGGCTTCGTGGCGAGCAGCGTTCTTAAGCCCTCCTCGCGGGCAAGGAGGCCCACGTGGCTACGTGGCGAGCAGCGTTCTTAAGCCTTCCTCGCGGGGCGAGGAGGCCCACGTGGCTTCGTGGCGAACAGCGTTCTTAAGCCCTCCTCGCGGGGCGAGGAGGCCCATGTGGCTGCGTGGCGAGCAGCGTTCCTAAGCCCTCCTCGCGGGGCGAGGAGGCCCACGTGGCTGCGTGGCGAGCAGTGTTCCTAAGCCCTCCTCGCGGGGCGAGGAGGCCCACGTGGCTGCGTGGTGAGCAGCGTTCCTAAGCCCTCCTCGCGGGGCCAGGAGGCCCACGTGGCTGCGTGACGAGCAGTGTCCCCAAGCCCTCCTCGCAGGGCAAGGAGGCCCACATGGCGTCACAGGACGTGAAGCTGAAGAAAGCTTCGCCCAGAAGCCTCCCATGGGGGATGGTGTCAGGACATTTAATGTGGGGCGTGGCGACAGGCCCTTTCCCTGACTCGCCACGTCTGGCCCGTCATGTGAAGCGCACAGCCCTGACGGCTTGTAGTGTAGCGGCACAAAGAAGGAGGCCCCAAGATGGGATGGCATTAATGAAATGTAATTAATGAGCCGCGCAACGGTGTAGCTTTGTCCCCCCATTTGCCCAAGCCGACTAGGGATATATAAGGGCGGATGGGTGCATTGGGAAGGAAGAGAACGAATCATCTTGGAGACTAACTAAGACTTCAGGCAGGACGTAGGGCTATTACCGATATTGAGGGCCCGAACCTGGAAAAACCAAGTGTGTCTACTGTTTATCTTCTCTGGGACGGCGAGGAGAGAACGACCGGGCTAAGCCTCCACTAAGCACACCCCCAAACCGAACTAAAACCTCCCTCGCGGCAGGATCCTGTCGTAAAAAATGCCGACAGCTTCGCAAGAAGAGGATGTATCGGTCAAGAAACAAGCAATGGCAGGGATCCAACCTGGCGAAGAGGTCAAGAAAATAGCACTCGACCCGTCCAATCCAGCTAAAACAGCTTTGATCGGGACAGGGCTTGGTCAAGAATAGGAAAGCGCACTCGTCACCTTTCTCCGGGCAAACGAGGACATCTTCGCTTGGAAGCCGTCAGATATGCCTGGTGTTCCAAGGGAGGTGATTGAGCACGCACTAAATGTAAACCAGAACGCGAAACCAATCAAGCAGCGCCTTTGAAGTTTCGCTCAAAATCGTCGTGATGCGATTAAAGAAGAAATCACTAAACTCTTAGCCGCGGGCTTTATAAGAGAAGTGTATCATCCCGTCTGGCTAGCGAATCTGGTTCTGGTTCGCAAAAAGAATAAAAGCTGGCGCATGTGTGTTGATTATACCGATCTCAACAAAGCATGTCCTAAGGATCCGTTCGGGTTACCTCGCATCGACCAGGTCGTGGATTCCACCGTTGGTTGCGAAATCCTGAGATTTTTGGATGCCTATTCAGGGTACCACCAGATCAGCCTCAAGGAGGAAGATTGCATCAAAACTTTGTTCATCATGCCGTTCAGAGCTTTCTGCTATGTCACAATGCCATTCGGGTTGAAGAACGTCGGTGCAACTTACCAGCGTGCAATACAACGGCGCTTTCACGATCAACTCGGACGCAACGTGGATGCCTACGTGGATGATGTTGTGGTGAAATCTCGGTTGAAAGGAGACCTCATCTCTGATTTAACCGAAACATCCGAAAGCCTGAGGGCCTACCGGATGAAACTCAACCCCGAGAAGTGTACTTTCGGAGTCCCTTCGTGTCACACCGCGGCATTGAAGCAAACCCGGAGAAAGTCAATGCCATCCTGAAGATAAAGCCACTGGCAAATCAAAAGGACGTCCAGAAGCTTACAAGGTGCATGGTGGCACTCGGCAGATTTGTCTCTCGCTTAGGGATGCGAGGAACACCGTTCTTCAAACTCCTGAAAAAGCAAGACCAGTTCGAGTGGACGACCGAAGCACAGCAAGCCTTCGAGGATCTCAAAACCTTTTTAACAAAACTTCCGGTACTGGCATCCCCGTTGCCGAAGGAACCACTCATGCTCTACATAGCCGCAACAAGCCATGTGGTTTGTGCAGCAATTGTCGTTGAGCGCAAAGAAGACGGGCACCAGCAGAAGGTACAATGTCCGGTTTACTTCATCAGTGAAGTATTGGGCGAATCTAAAGCACGATACCCGTAAATTCAGAAGCTTATTTATGCTGTGCTAATCACCTCCCTAAAGGTCAAGCATTACTTCCAGGAACACACGATTTCGGTGGTCACTTCCTTCCCGATCGGAGATATACTCCACAACCGGGAAGCCACCAGGAGAATCGCCAAGTGGGCAGCTGAGCTTGGAGCCTTTGAAATTGCGTTCAAGCCGTGCACCGCCATAAAGTCAAAGCACTCACCGACTTCACCGCCGAGTGGACATAACTACAGAGTCCATCGACCAGCAAAGAACTCGAGCTCTGGACAATGCACTTTGATGGTTCTCTCATGCTCAGTGGCGGGGGAGTCAGCGTTGTGCTCACATCCCCGAAGGGAGAAAAGCTTAAATACATCTTGTAGATCCATTCCCCAGCATCAAACAATGCCACCGAGTACGAAGCACTCATCCATGGGCTCCGTATCGCCATATCACTCGGAATCCGATGATTGGCAGTTCGTGGGGATTCCCAGCTCATAGTCAACCAAGTACAAAAGGATTGGTCGTGCGTTGACGACGTGATGACTGCGTACTGTCAAGAGGTGCGCAGATTGGAAGACAAGTTTGATGGACTGGAGCTGTCCCATGTGCTCAAACGAGATAACGAAACCTCCGATGAGCTTGCCAAACTGGGTTCCAGTCGGGCAGATGTGCCAGCGGGCGTCTTTGTGGAAGAACTTCATAAGCCCTCAGCTACCCTGTGCCAAAAAGATGAGGCACCCCCCTCAGCTGACACAGAGGTGTTGGTCATCAGCTCCGACTGGACAAAACCTTACCTAGATTACCTGATAAAAGATGAACTCCCAGAAGATCGCACTGAAGCAGAACGCATCACGCGCAGAAGTAAAAGCTATGTAGTCATCGAGGGGGAGCTCTTCCGGAAGAGTGCCTCCGGAATGCTCAAACGTTGCATCTCGGATCAAGAAGGAAAGGATCTCCTCAAGGAAATCCATGCAGGAATCTGTGGACACCACGCGACCTCAAGGACCTTAGTCGGAAAAGCTTACCGCCAAGGTTTCTTTTGGCTGACTGCAGTAACAGACGCAGAGGGCATTGTTCGCACTTGTGAAGGCTACCAATTCTTTGCTCACCAAATCCACATGCTGGCTCAAGAGTTGCAGACAATCCCAATCACTTGGCCGTTCGCGGCCTGGGGGGTTTGACATGGTAGGACCACTGAAAAAAGCGCAAGGTGGATTTACACATCTTTTCGTCGCTGTTGACAAATTCTCGAAGTGGATCGAAGCCAAGCCAGTCGCCACCATAACAGCAGCGAAAGCCAAGGATTTCTTACAAGATATTGTGGTTCGCTTCGGCACCCCGAATAGAATCATCACCGATAATGGCACCCAGTTCAAAGGGGAGGAATTCCAGGATTGGTGCGAGGAGCTAGGAATTAAGATCTGTTTTGCTTCCGTGGCACACCCATGAAGCAACGGATAGGTTGAACGAGCAAACGGCATGGTGCTTCAAGGACTAAAAACAAGGATCTTCGATCGCCTCAATCTTTATGCCACCCGATAGGTGAAGAAATTGCCTTTGGTACTCTAGGGGCTCAGAACCACCCCTGTCGAGCAACCGGACAGTCTCCCTTCTTCCTGGTGTATGGGTCTGAGGCGGTCTTACCTACCGAGCTAAAATTCAGATCCCCAAGGATTTGGAACCACAGCGAGGATAAATCAGAAGAAAGCAGATTGGATGACCTCAATCAGTTGGAAGAAGCAAGGGATGTAGCTGTGATCAGGTCGGCCAGATGCCTCCAAGGTTTACGCCGCTATCATAACCGTAATGTTAAGGGGCGCGCTTTCTCCAAAGGAGATCTGGTTCTAAGAAGAAATCAGAAGAGCGAGCAAAAACTTTTCCCAAGTTGGGAGGGTCCCTATATTGTCAATGAAGTGGTACGGCCTGGGACTTATCGACTTAAACGAGAAGACGGTGCAGTCATTAGCAACACCTGGAACATAGAATAGCTACATCGCTTCTATGCTTAAATCTTGTATTCTCATTGCATCATTTTTAAAAACGAAACATTTCGTGAGTTTCCTGAGCACTCCTTTTTTCCTTGAGGCGTCGGCAAAGACTTCCAAGCACGTGTAAATCCTAAATCATGAAAACGCAAAAATCGTACACGATAAAGCCCGAATCCCCCGCAAAAAGTGTTCAAGAAGAGTAGCAACTAGCGAACTACTGGCACTCGAGGGCTGGGTTTAGTCGGGCGGAATGCGTAATTAACAAAGGATACAGTGCTTGGATGAATTCAGAAACCACGCTAAATTAAAAAAAAGTGCACATAGCAATGCAAAAAAAAGGATAGCATTTCATTCATTTTCATTACATATTACACAAAAAAAGGAGCAAAGGCGCCGCTGCTCAGGCCTCGCCGTGGCACACCCATCCAACCACTGCAAAGACGGCATCCCTCGCCCTAAAAAGGTGAGGAACAACCTCCAGAAGCGCGTCGACGGCGGCGGCGTCACGCTCGGCGGCCGCCCTCTCCATAGCCTCCACGATGGCCCTCCACGTCGCCTCATGTGACAGCCCCAAGTACCAGGGGCTAGGGTAATCCGCCATAGCAGGGAGCGAGAAAGAGCAACCACCAGAGGCTCTCCCCGTCGCCTTTTATACCAAGGAGTGCAGAAGATGAAGAGCATGAGATTAAAGGTAGGGGCGGGAGGCCGAAGCGACTCAGCAACAGTCTCGAGACAAGTTTTAACCGGCCACGCAAGCAGCCCGGTGACGTCATAATTCCTTCTACTTTTAATTACTTTCTTTTGCCTTACGACCTAGTTGCTTCCCAACTAGGCAGTAAGCCGGGGGCTACACTTAATAAGTGGACGTTCGCACGTGCATGAGTCCCCAACTTAAATCGCTCTGCCTAACGGCCGCAACACTTAATAAGTGAACGCTGGAAGACTCCAAATTTCAAGAGGAGTTGCAGGCTGATATCCGCAAACCCAAGGATATATGCGAGCAGCTCCTAAAAGAAAAAGAAGGGATCATCCTCTAAGGGAATTTTAGCTGAAAGAAGAGCTCACGCTCCATTTGTTTCATAGGGAAGCAAAATCTATAAAAAGTATCGCTTTCAGTCCAACGAGGAAGTGCGTAACGCGGTAGACGAGTTTATCTAAAAAAAATACGTGAAGAGGCTCTCTGGCTTCCCAAGCGAGGTGGGGCTTAAGGACCTGGAAGTGGAAATCCTCATGCTTAAGAAGATCGGGAAAACGTACCAGCTCTATAAGGAACTCGAAACGTACTTCAAGGGAAAGGAAGAATTTTTGCCTATTCCTATTTATTAGAAGGAAATCTATGATATAATAATAGGCGGGAGGGAGTCTTTTTCTGTCTTGCGCAAGGTGTCTCTCCTTGATTTCAGCGCCGACCGGAAAAGCACTCAGGTGGCAGAGCAGTCGGGCAAAGGGACTCGGACAGCGCTCCAGTCAGAAGAAACACCAGGCCGTCAACCCGTCAAGCACTCGGGAACCTCACCACTCGGACAAAGGCACACAGACGACATTCCAGTCGGACGAGACAGCAAGCTGCTAACGCGCCAGGAGACAGGAGGGCAAAACACCTAACAAAAATTCACATTCATTCCTAGACTCACGAAGCTTGTATAAACATCTATGCAAGATTCAAGTCTAGGTGTTCAGCTTAAGCTTCGGAGACATTCTCAACTTCCTTCAAAAGAACAGCGGCCTGCTCGTCATCCACGGTACAGGCAAAACCCTCCTTGACGGCCTCAAACTCCACTTAGGGATACAACGACTTCACGATCGCCAACGCTTGATTGGAGCTCGTGATCGCTCTTTCCCGCACATGGGCCCTAAGCCTCTCAGGGGCTGCTCGCAGACGCTAAAGAGCCTGGTTCCCACTGCTCGGATCGCAAAGGTGCAGGAAGGCCAGCACTGACTCAAAAGCCTGCTGGTAAGCTAAGCACAGCGCATCAGCACGCTGAATCCTTCCATCAAGGTCATCAAATTGTGCTCGTGCCCTTCTCCGATGCTCTGCAAACAGAGCGGGTGAACGGCCTAGAACAACCTAGAAGTCGACAAAGCAAGAAGAAAAGGACCAGATGCGAACCTTCGAGCTCCCCCGACAACCTTTCCTGCTCAGCTTTGGCCTGGCGCTCACGGGCCTCTACTCCTTGGAGCCTCTCCTCCGAAGCACAGAACTGCGTCTCCAGGGCCTTGCGCCGTTCCTCCGAGGCAACAAGTTGACCCTGGAGTCTCGCGTATGCTGCATCCCTAACTAAGAAGGCTAGACAAAGTCAGAGACAAAAGACAGGGGACTACGGGAGTCAGTCGCCTGGAAAGAAAACATGCCTCGAAGGGAACCCGACGCATCCAGCTTCTCCAGGCGTAGAGACTGTACTTCGTCCCGAAGTCATTGCAGGTCCTGGGAGCGCTCGTTCCGAACCTCCGCCAGCTCATCCCTATGCTCTTTGCTCATCTTGATGGAAGGAAGGACACGACGCAAGAAGTCTGTCTTCTTCCTCAAGCGCCCCCCTATGGTCTAAGGGCGACGAAAGGAAAGTGAAAAAGCATCCCAGAGAAACAAAAGCACAGAATAAAGCTATGGGTCTACCTGGATCAGTCAGGAACACCGGACGGAGTACTCGTGGAGATCCTCTATCTCCTGCTCTTCGGCAGCATCGCCAAAGGTGTCCCACTCTTCCTCCTCATTGTCCCAAGTACCCAGCATAAGGGCAGGCTCAGCACGTGTGGTCAAGAGCTGGATCTCTTCCACTCGAAGGGAGGCGCTCTCGGCCAGTCCCCGCGCCTCTCCACCCGCTGACAGCAGCGGGCGGTCTGAGGAGGATGGTCCAGTCGGAGCTACCTCAGGAACAACCTCGGTGCACCCCAGGGCCGCCGCACGTAAAGAAGATAGCCTATCCCGACTAGGGACATCCCTAGGGCTAGCACCCTGAGGAGTCCCACTCGGCATCCCGACAGGAACGTCAGCCGATGGCTTCCTGACACGAAAAAGAAGAAGGGGGGCCAAAGGCTCACATCAACAAGCTGACAGAAAATGATGGACGGAGAAAGATGAAGAATTACCTGGTGGACCTCTTTATCTTCAGCACTGGCTCGACCCGGACGAACGAGCCACTACCAGAGGGAACGGGCTGCTGGCCTGACTCTCGGGTTCGCAGGGAGGGTGGCACTGGAGACTGGTCGGAAGGCCCTCGGATGGTTGGGTCGCCACTCGGAGCTGCGGAGGAGAACCGGGGTTCAAAGTCTCATGTACTGCCACCCCCTTTCCCTTCTCCGCACTCGGTACGGTGGCTGAGTCATCATCCGAAACTGTAGGGGACGGGAATGGACTCGGGAAACCTTGCCCAGACGCCCGCCTTCCCCTCTTGGCAATCGGAGCAGCAGGAGAAGTCAAGGCCGATCGTTTTGAGCCCGCCCCCGGGCGAATGGCATCTTCCGGGGAAGCAGCAGAACCCAGACAATCTGGAGCCTCTGGAGTGACCGGTCCCGCGTCTTCGGGGGTCTCCCCGGACACGGGCTGACCAGGCCTCCTTAGCACGCATCCTAGATAGTCGGGGTACCCGGGGATCGGAGCGTCAGAAAAGAAAACTTCCCCCTAAAACAGGAACAGAATAAAAATTCAAACGAGAACAGCTGAAGACAAGAGCTTAAAAGCATTCGGGAACTCATAAGATCACTAGGGGAGGAGGGCGAGCCAAACAAAAAGACTTTGGGCATCCCCCACAATCCAGCATGGTGCCAGGGGCAAAGAAGTCATTCAGTCGCCTGCCCAAAACCTCCTCAGGAACCCTCGTAGACAGCTCCCGTCTGGCCTCCCCAGACATTCAAACCCTGGGTGGACCTGTTCCTTTATTGGTTGAATGCGGCGAATGACAAAGCTAGCAGCAACGCCCACTCCGTGCAAACCAGCACTCTTCAATTGGTGGATGATGTCCATAAGTTCCCCGACTTGGTCTCCGTCGGAGTTGGGGGGAGGCTTAGTCCAATAAACTAATACCATGGGTCTCCGTCCGGAAAAGGCAGGAAGGCACGGATCGAGGTTAGAACAGTAAAACCACTCCTGGTGCCAGTCCTTGTTAGATGATCGGAAGGGAATGGCAAAATAGGATTTCCTCAACCCATCTCACAATTGAAGACCTGCACCCCCAACCAATTTGGGAGCGTTCTTGTTCGGGAAAGGCTTGAGGAGAAAAAGATGGAGAAAAAGGATAAAGTGGGAACGGATGCCAATGTAGGCTTCGCAACGATACATAAAAATAACAATATGAAGAATGGAGTTAGGATTGAGGTGGGTCAGCTCAATCCCATAATAATGAAGAAGGCCACAGAAGAAGGCACTAGAGGGCAAACTAAACCCGCGCCAGAAAAAAGATTCAAAAATGACAACCTCCTCGGAACAAGGGGTAGGGGAAGACTCACCCACCGCTGGGCGAGCCCCGATCAGTACCAAGGGAGGAAGGACCCCGGCGGAAACCATGGCTTTCAGACGCTCCTCTGTCACAACTGAGACAGCCCAATCTTGTGGCGCGGGTGATGCGTCGGGCGTGGTGGCGGCGGAGGACGCCATTCCGAAGAACGGAGAAAGGAGATGGCAGATGTTGGGCTGAGCGGAGAACCCTAAGAAATGCAACACAAAAAGCAACGAGAGACGGAGAATGAGGAAAAGGAAAGACCACCCCTTCCCCCCAAAATCGCACTAAATGTGTCGTGGGGCGCTGAGGAACCGCCTTCGGGCGGGGAAAGCGGAACCTCTTCTCACGTAAAAGGAACAGTGCGGACTTAAAAGGCGCATTCCCAATTCAGATCCAATTGAAAATTTTGGGTCCGGACCAAGTCAAAGCTTCTTGCGTACTCCTCCGATCAGGGCACGAAGGAGCCGAAAAGGCAGCAGGTGGGACCGGGTGTGATTACCATTTAGCCAGCCTCCTATTGGATGCAACACAGGTGCGCCCCAAGTCGGGTTGATCACCAGCGTCCTATTGGATGCAACACAGGTGTGCCCCAAGTCGGAGTGATCACTAGCGTCCTATTAGATGCAACACAGGTGCGTCCTAAGCCGGGCTAATCACCAGCGTCCTATTGGATGCAACACAAGTGCGCCCCAAGTCGGGCTGATCACCAGCATCCTATTGGATGCAACACCGGTGCACCCCAAATTGGGCTGATTACCAGTGTCCTATTGGATGCAACATAGGTGCACCCCAAGTCGGGCTGATCACCAGCATCATATCAAGATGCATTCTCATGTGCGCCCCAAGCAGGGTCGATCACCAGTGCCCTATGGGATGTGGGCCAAATGTACGTTTGAGGTACGTTGAGTCAGGTCTGTCCCCAGCATTCCAGCTAGCGCATCCCAACGAAGGTCAAACATTGAAGCCCCATTGCAAGGAAGGGACCCTAAGAAATCCGAGTGGTAAGTCGAGTCCTTTGCAAACTCCTTGCTGGCCGCCAAGCACTCGGATGAAGTAAGCTAAAGACCAACAGGCCGCATCCTATGTGCAAGAGCAAAAAATCAAGGGCAACTCGATTGCAAAGCACTTGGGGGCTACTGTGGAGGATATAAGGACCGGGTACATACACAAAGGTCTAAGAAGACCGTGCGAGAAAGGAATGTACATCTCGAAGGTTCAACCTCGTTGTAACTGAAAGAAGAGATTGTAACCGTAAGGGAAGCTATCCTAGATAAGGAAGGATACGATTCCTTTACTTGTAATCAACTCGGACTCATGCTTTAGTAACCGAGTTGGACCCCCCCTCCCCGTATATAAGAGGGGTGGGAGGAACTTAAGAGAGAGAGACAAAGGTAGAGAGAAATAAGCCATACGATACACATAATCCCAGAACACGGGACTAGGGTATTACCTCCATCGTTGAGGGCCTGAACCTATATAATTCCTTGTCTTGTGTTACCATCGAGATCCTGATCCAGCACCTTGCCCCACAAATTCACACCCCCTTAAGATTATTGCCGACACCAAACGTCGACAGCGACTCTAGTACTCAAACTGATGTGACTCACACACTTGCGTCACCACTACTAAACTAGACTCGATCACTTGTCAAGCCAACCCGACCGTGGCTTTCATGGGGCGTACATTAGTGGGTGATCTAGCATCGCTGCAAACTGGTCCTTATGGCCTCCAACTGTGGTAGTAGTCGGTGATGCCTCCTCCTTAGGCTCCAGCTCGGGCTCTAACTCGGGCTCGTACTCGGGCTCTAGCTCCTCAGGGTTCTCGTCCTCGAGCTTCAACTCTGCCTCATCAAGCTTAGCGATCCTCTGTGAAGCCATCACTCTATTCTCCTGAAGTCTCTGCTCAGCGACCTCCAAAGATAATAGGTCTCATTGAGTTCCTTAACAGTACTATCCATGACCTCCTCCTGAGAGGCGGCAAACCTGGCGAGGTGAATGAAAGTGGCATCTCCCTTGATATCTATCCTGACACAGGTGGCACCTCCCTCTTGTGGGTGTAGACGAAACATGGTCTGCCTCAACTCCTCTAAGTAGTCATGGGCGATCCTGTGTAGTGCGAGATGTGCTGATTTCTGGATCCCTACCTCAAAAGATGACCTCCTCACAGTGATGTTGATCGAACAACAAGCCTTAGTGTCTTCACGTGTGTAGATGGTGACCTTACAAACCATCCTCATCCCTTTCCATTGGTGATCCAACTGTTGGCTCTATAGATCGGCCTATCAAAACCTCTTAAGACCTGAAGCATCCTCCACATCTCAGCAGCGTATCCATTGTTGTGCTCTCCGTAAGTATCCATCATCCTCATCTATCAAAAGACATCTCTCGTGAGATTGCAAATTTTAAAACAAAGTAACGACAGAAAATTTCAGCAAAGGTATGAACAAGATAGAGGGGATAAGTCAAGAATCCTTTTATCTTTTTGAGTAAATTTTAACTTTAGAAAATAGTTTTTATTCTCACCCCAAATGACCAGTCTAACTAGGGTTAAGTCCTACAGTCAACCTGGCTCTGATACCACCTCTGTGGGGACCTGAATATGCAAATTAGGACCCTCTATGTATTCAACACTAGTCCAAGATCTCACTAGTGCACATAGTCACAGCATAAAATATCACAATCTTACAAAGTGAAATAATAATTAAAGACTTCATCTATTAATATAATATATTTGGCCAACCTTATGATCAACTTACAATAGCTATGCAACACGGGGTAAAGACTCGGAAATAAGAAATCTGCAATGGAAATAAAGACTTATAGTAACACATCAACTTGCCATATGAAACTAACAAGGCTCGCACCCTAATTATTCGACTCCTCCTGGAACTCCTCCTCAACTAGTGATTTGAATGTTGCAAGGGGGGTGACTACATAAAGCACGCCGCAAGTCATGCACAGAATGCAAGTCTATTAACTACATGCATGGCTTATTCCAAATGAATGGCTGAAGTGATTATTTTGCACAAAGTTGTGTTCTAAAGATTATCTTGTATAAATTAAAATGATTAAAAATTAAATACCATTTCTAAGTAACTTTCTCATTTATTTTCGAAGGTTCATTGGCACAAAGCCTAACCAATTCTTTCATCAATTCCTCAGGCACACAGCCTCCCATTCCCAAGTTTATTTTTCAAGATCTAACCCTTGACTATAATTCCCAAGAATTGTCCAATACCGTGAACAGGGCTATTCCAATAGGTTTGACACAACTCTGCTGAGGTTATACATTTTACACACAAGACATGATCATATCCTTTTTGCCATGCACTTAACACACTTCCCTTGGTGGGTCAACATCCATGTAGAACAAGTTAACATCCATGTTGAACAACATATGCTTCTACATATCAATATCTTCGTGTGGCAACACATGGCACACCATTTTAGAAACACATTCCATATTCCAGTAATCAATATTGTGTTTATCTTTCTAAAATGATATCAATAACACGTTGCATGGCTAAGCATACTAGTTACGATCTAGCAACCCATGTTGGCAATTTAATAGCATCCAACTAACATTAAATCAACTTAAGATGACAAATGAACATGGCATCCAAATGACAAAGTGGATATACAACAATTAGGTTGACTAACAAATCACAAATTAATTGAAGTCAATTTAATTTGAATTAGCATGCAATAATTTGAAACAATGTAAATTTTGAAACATGGGATGAACATGGTCAAAGCTCAACTTTCCTTGAAAAAGCTCTTGCTCCTGCTCTGGACCTTGCTCTTGAAGTGCTAGCTCTCCTTCGAAACCCTTGGGCACTTCAACGTCTATGTGTAATGAATAAATAAACAATTGATACTAAAAATAGAGACAAAATCAACTCTAAAAATTAAATAAAAATCACCATTAAATAGAGAATGATTTTACAAATTTTTAGGCTCTAGAATCACCTCAATTAGGGTTCGTATGAGAAAGAATGAGTTATTCAAAGTTTGAAAATACATTAAAAAGAATAAACCAAATTTATTGAATTATTTCTATACTGGAAAATAGCAATTATGACGTCATGCTGACGTCAGCACCAAATAAAAGGAAATTAAAACTACTCTATATCACTGAAAGGTGGACCCAATCTATGGACCCGGTCCACAAGATTAGATCAATCTATAGTGAGCTCAATCCACATCGATGGACCGCTAACATGTGGGCCCAGTTAGTGCTGACCTAGTGAACACATGCCATGGCACCTCAGCAACCAAAACTGACGGGGCATCGACGTGGCATGCACGTGTTAGAGCCCAAGACATGCCAATAGATCAGCTGCGCATGAATAACTAGGTTCACCGTCGGTGGATGGAATAGGTACCTATGGTGAGGTCATGTCTTCGCCTACCTAGTGACGCGACCGGTTTCCTCTCTGTCATGCTAGAACGGTGGAGACATCAAGTTGAACAGTGGAGGCTTTAGGCTCTCCAGCATTAGTGAATTCCAGCAGCTCCCTAGCAAAAATAGCACGCGCACCAGCAATACCTTGACAAGATGATCACGATGCCACCAAGCTTCGACCTCGGAATCCACTAGAGAAGACAAATTGGGCACTTGTATGCTTCGGTGGCGCTCAACAAAATGATGAAATCAGAAAAAACCATTGCTCAATTTGTTCACTCAATTAAGGGTTTGGGTTCCAATGGTCAACATGATTTTGGTGCACCCCTTTTATTGACCGAACATTCCCTAAGGCATCCGATTTAGAGCTCTGTCCATGGTGAACATGGAAGGCAACGCAGAGCAGAGTCCCGATCAAACAATCGGAGAAGATGACCGAGCACCACACACGTGTCACGATGAACAGCATGATATGCGAGGATGCAAGCCAATATGAACCGCTCATGGAGATCAATGGCAGGAAACTCTTAGAGTCCCTAACAAACTCGACCAATCTCGATCATAAGATCAAGATCCAACAGTGATAAGCACTTACAGTTCACGGCTGGGCCGGCTATGGTAGAAAGGGGCCAAACTGGTGCACAATACTGGGCCACAGCTTACTAATTCAGCCCAAACACTGTTCTCATCTTGATCGACTGTGGATGTGGGATCAAGCGACATGGTGAAAACCTCACATACAATTCTCCAAATGCTCGGCTCATTGCCTTGAGATAAACGATCATGCACATTTTTCAATACGCATAATTCGTGCCATAAAAAAAGATGTCTTGCCTATAGAAACACCCTCACTATCCATCCTTTTCTCTCTAGATGGTGAAGTCTAAAATGAGAGACCAAGCTCTGATACCACTTGTAGGATCAAGGATAACCGACTAGAGGGGGGTGAATAGAAGGTTTTTAATTTTTTTGCTCTAATTGTAATAATTAAAGCAAGTAATACTAGAATTGAGAATTTTGAAAAACAAGGCATAAATCTTCTAGGTTCACAAAAGTGCACCAACAATTCCAATGAAGAGTAATTACACAATTCTAATTTTTATATCAAGTACAAATGAACTAAGAATGTAAGTTTGATCAAATAAGAACAAGTGATCGAACCACAAGAAGATTGTGGAGGATATACAGACCGCGTTCACACATGAAGGTCTAAGAAGACCACACAAAAAAGGAATGTACATCTTTTAGATTTTACCTCGCCATAACTGAAAGAAGAGATTGTAACTGTAAGGGAAACCATCCTAGATAAGGAAGGATACGCCTCCTTTACTTGTAATCAACACGCCCAGTCACTTCAAAATCGGGCATGCAACGTCAACGAAGATATATTGCATGCTAGAATGGGGAGCCAGTCGGTTTTCCAAACTCCGCAGCAAAATATCTCGGCCACCAAGACACTCCTTGACACCTTGGGTCCCATGATCGAAGCCAATAGCCCAGCTGCACTGATCATGGCGCAAGTCAAGGCCATGGTGACGGCTGCAGCAACTCAGCACAACCAGTGGGGCAAGACGACGAAGCCCTCACGTACAGGAGAAGAAACCCACACAGCTAACTGTCGGACCAGCCGCAGTCGGACGAAAAGCAGTCGGCGCAAGTCCCCCTGCGATAGGGACGTTTGCTCCATCATCCACCGCGACCTTCGCCAAGACCTTGACGCTAGAAGGCGGGAGCGGGATGATGACGAGCGGCGCCACCGGGACGATGACCGCGAACATTTTGGCATTGATCGTGACCAGGACAACCGACATCTCCGCAATCGAGCCTCCGACCACGGCAATCACAAAAGCCGACACAGCCCGCACCGGGATGGCGACTGCCGAGTGGATTCTTCACCGCGCCACCACCGTGCTCGACGCGACGAGGAACCTATTGACGGGATCAGAGCATTCACTGCTCGCCTCCGCTGAGTACAGTGGTCGGACGGCTTTAATCCGAAAGGCATTACCAAGTTTGACGGAGAAAGAGACCCACAAGCCTGGCTGCAGGTCTATTCCCTTGTAGTCAAAGCGGCCGGAGGCGACCACAACGTGATGGCAAACTATCTACCAGTCATGTTGGCTCCTTCAGCCCAAGCATTGCTTACAGGGCTTCCAAGGGATTCCATCGACTCTTGGGAGACTTTGTGACCAATTCATCACGAATTTTTAGGGCACTTTCGAGAAGCCTAGAACCCACTGGGACCTCTACCAGCTCCATCAAAAGAAGAATGAATCCCTGAGAGAGTTCATCCGGCGATTCATGCAGAAAAAGAATACTGTTCGAGACGTCTCAGATGCAGTCGTCGTCGCGGCCTTCCAGAAAGGCGTCAGCAACCCCGATCTCATCAAAAAGATGTCCCAGAAACCTCCAACCACAGCTCAGGAGATGTTCGCCTTGGCCGATCGCTATGCATCCATGTCGCACGCATTAGCGGAGCGTCAAGAGGATCGACCCCTGCAAAAAGACAAAAAAGATCACACCGAACCCCCGAAGCAAAAGGAGAAAAAACGGAAGGGTGGTGATTTGGTCGCAACAGCCAAACACAGAAGGATGAAAGCTCCCCAGAGCAAATAATACGACGAAGTAATGAATGCCCAATGCCCTTTCCACCCGAAGGGAAAGCATGCGGCAAAAGATTACTTCACTTTGAAAAGATTCGCACGAGAAAACCGGAACCAGTCAGAATCCATAGATAAGAAGGAAGCTGGGAAGAAAGTCCACCCTTCAGCAGAGGGCGAGTTCCTAGAGATTGAACAAGAGCTCAACTTCATATTTGGGGGTTCGGGCACATATGAGTCCAAGCGGAAGCAAAAGCTTACCGCTCGGGACATCAATGCGATCACATCGGTGGGCCCCCAATATCTGAAGTGGTCGAAAGCTTTCATCACCTTTGATCGTTCAAATCACCCTGATCACATACCTTTTCCTGGCAGATATCCCTTGGTGCTAGATCTAGTCATCCACAGCGTGAAACTCAAGAGGGTGATCGATGGAGGTAGTGGGCTCAATATTCTATTTGCCAAAACCCTTGATGACTTGAAGATACCACGGACCGAGCTCAAGCAGAGTCCATCACCATTCCATGGAGTGATTCCTGGGACTTCTTCTGTGCCACTCGGGCAGATTGTTTTGCCCGTCACGTTCGACACGAAAGATAATTACAGGACGGAGTACATGAACTTTGAAGTAGCCGATTTCGAGATAGCGTACCACGCCATCTTGGGAAGACCCGTCCTGGCAAAATTCATGGCAGTTCCACATTACACTTATTCAATGCTCAAGGTACTTGGACCCAAAGGAGTCACCACGGTCCGTGGAGACGTACGGCAATCTTTCCAATGCGACAAGGAGAGTTGCGAGCTGGCCGAGATCCTGCGGGCACCAGCCGACTTGCAAAAGATCCAGCTGGCGACATCCGCTTCACAAGACGAGTATGTACCGGCCATGCAAGCAGAACGACAAAAACAGCCCGGTGATGTCATAATTCCCTTCTACTTTTAATTACTTTCTTTTGCCTTACGACCTAGTTGCTTCTCAACTAGGCAGTAAGCCGGGGGCTACACTTAATAAGTGCACGTTCGCACGTGCATGAGTCCCCAACTTAAACCGCTCTGCCTAACAGTCGCAACACTTAATATGTAAACGCTAAACACTCCTGCAAGGTGTCTCTCCTTGATTTCAGTGCCGACCGGAAAAGCACTCAGGTGGTAGAGCAGTCCGGCAAAGGAACTCGGACAACGCTCCAGTTGGAATAAACACCAGGCTGCCAACCCGTCAAGCACTCGGGAACCTCACCACTTGGACAAAGGAACTCAGACGACCTTCCAGTCGGACAAGACAGCAAGCTGCTAACGCACCAAGAGACAGGAGGGCAAAACGCCAAGCAAAAATTCTCGTTCATTCCCAGCTCACGAAGCTTGTACACACGTCTACGTAGGAGTCAAGTCTAGGTTTTTAGCTAAAGCTTCTGAGACATTCTCAACTTCCTTCAGAAGAACAGTGGCATGCTCGTCATCCACGGTGTAGGCCCAACCCTCCTTGATGGCCTCAAGCTCCACTCAGGGATACAATGACTTCACAATCGCTAATGCTTGATTGGAGCTTGTGATTGCTCTTTCCCGCACGTGGGACCTAAGCCTCTTAGGGGCTGCTCACAGGTTTGAAGAGCACAGTTCACACTTGCTTTCGGATCGCAAGTGCAGAAAGGCCGCATTGACTCGAGCCTTCTTTGGAAAGCTAAGCCTGATGCATCAGCACGCTGAATCCTTCCTTCAAGGTTGTCAAATTGTGCTCATGCCCTTCTCCGATGCTCTGCAAATAGAGCGGGTCAATGGACCAGGAAACCCTGCAAGCCGACAAAGCAAGAAGAAAAGGACCAGACACGAACCTTCGAGCTCCCACGACAACCTCTCCTGCTCAGCTTTGGCCTGGCGCTCACGGGCCTCCGCTCCTTGGAGCCTCTCCTCTGAAACACGGAACTTCGTCTCTAGGGCCTTGCGCTGTTCCTCCGAGGCAACAAGCTAGCCCTGGAGTCTCGTGTAAGCTGCATCCCTAATTGAGAAGGCCAGACAAAGTCAGAGACAAAAGACAGAAGACAGCGGGAGTCAATCGCCCAGAAAGAGAACTTACCTCGAAGGAAACCCGACGTGTCCAGCTTCTCCAGGCGTAGAGACTGTACTTCGTCCCGAAACCGTTGCAGCTCCTGGGAACGCTCATTCCGAATCCCCGCCAGCTCATCCCTATGCTCCTTGCTCGTCTTGATGGAAGGAAGGACACGATGCAAGAAGTCTGTTTTCTTCCTCAAGCGGCCCCTAGGGTCTGAGGGCGACGAAAGGAAAGTTAAAAAGCATCCTGGAGAAACAAAAGCATAGAAGAAAGCCACGGGTCTACCTGGATTAGTCGAGAGCACCTGACAGAGTACTCGTGAAGATCCTCTATCTCCTGCTCTTTGGCAGCATTGTCAAAGGTGTGCCACTCTTCCTCCTCACTATCCCAAGTACCCAGCATAAGGGCAGGCTCAGCATGTATGGTCCGGCGCGGGATCTCTTCCACTGGAAGGGAGGCACTCTCAGTCGGTCCTCGCGCCTCCCCACTCGCCGACGGTGGCGGACGTTCTAAGGAGGACGGTCCAGTCGAAGCTACCTCAGGAACGACCTCGGCGCACCCCAGGGTAGCCGCACTTAAAGAAGACAGATTCTCTCGACTGGGGACATCCCGGGATTAGGCCCCTGAGGAGTTTCAGTCGGCATCCTGACAGGGACGTCAGCCGACGGCTTCCTGACATGAGAGAAAAAGGGGGGCCGAAGGCTCACGTCAATGAGCCGATAGGAAATGACGGAAATAGTAAGATGAGGAATTACCTAGTGGACCTCTTTATATTCAGCACCGGCCCGCCTCGGATGAACGAGCCACTACCAGAGGGAACGAGCTACGGGCCCGGCTATTGGATCCGCGGGGCGGGTGGTGCTGGAGACTGGTCGGAAGGACCTCGGATGGTCGGGCCGCCACTCGGAGCTACAGAGGAGAACCGGGGGATTAAAGTCTCCTGTACTTCCACCCCCTTTCCCTTCTCCGCACTCGGCATGGCGGCTGAGTCATCATCCGGGATTGTAGGGGAAGGGGATGGACTCGGGAAACCTTGCCCAGATGCCCGCCTTCCCCTCTTGGCACTCGGAGCAGCAGGAGAAGTCGGTGCCGACCGTTTTGAGCCCACCCCCGGGCGAGAGGCATCCTCCGGGGAAGTAGCTGAAACTGAAGAATCTGGAGCCTCTGGTGTCAGCGCTCCCGCGTCTTCGAGGGTCTCCCCGAACACGGACTGACCGGGCCTCCTTAGCTCGCATCCCGGATAGTCTGGGTACCCGGGGATCAGAGCGTCAGAAAAGAAAGCTTCCCGTCCCTACAACAGGAAATTAACAACAATTCAAACAAGAACAGCTGAAGACAGGAGCTTAGGGGCATTCGGGAGCTTAGAAGATCACCGGGGGAGGAGGGTGAGCCACACGAAAAGACTTCGGGCATCCCCCACAATCCAGCTGGTGCTGGGGGCAAAGAAGTCATTCAGTCGCCTGTCCAATACCTCCTCCGAAACCCTTGCAGACAACTCCTGAGTGGGGTTCGACCTTCCCAGATATTCGAACCCTGGGTGGACCCGTTCCTTGATTGGTTGAGCACGGCCAATGACAAAGCTAGCAACAACACCCATTCCTTGCAAACCAGCACTCTTCAATTGATGGATGGTGGCCATAAGCTACCCGACTTGGTCTCCGTCGGAGTCGAGAGGAGGCCTAGTCCAAGAAACTGATACCACGGGCCTCCGTCCGGATAAGGCAGGAAGGCACGGCTCAAGGTTAGAGCAGTAAAACCACTCTTGGTGCTAGCCCTTATTAGAGGATCAAAAGGGAATGGCAAAATAGGATTTCCTCAGCCCATCCCGTAATTGAAGACCCACACCCCAACCAGTTTGGGAGCATTCCTGTTCAGGAAAGGCTTGAGGAGAAAAAGATGGTGGAAAATGCTAAAGTGGGGACGGATGCCAATATAGGATTCGCAAATATGCATAAAAATAGCAATCTGAAGAATGGAGTTGGGATTGAGGTGGATCAGCTCAATCCCATAAAAATGGAGAAGTCCACAGAAGAAGGCACTAGAGGGTAAACTAAATCCGCGCCAGAAAAAAGATTCAAAAACGACAACCTCCTCGGGACGAGGGGTAGGGGAAGACTCACCCGCCGCTGGGCGAACCTCGATCAGTACCAAGAGAGGAAGTACTCAGGCAGAAACCATGGTGTCCAGACGTTCCTTTGTCACAACCGAGATAGCCCAATCTTGTGGCGTGGGTGATGCGTCGGGCGTGGTGGCGACGGAGGACACCATTCCGAAGAACAGAGAAAAGAGATGGTGGATGTTGGGCTGAGCGGAGAACCCTAAGAAACGCAACACAAGAATCAACAGCAGAGAGACGGAGAATGAGGAAAAGGAAAGACCACTCCTTCCCCTAAAACCGCATTAAATGTGTCATGGGGTGCTGAGGAACCGCCTCCGGGCGGGGAAAGCGGAACCTCTTCTCCCGCAAAAAGAATAGTGCGAATCTAAAGGCACGTTCCCGATTCAGGTCCAACTGAAAATTTTGGTTCCGGACCAAGTCAAAGCTTCTCGCGTACACCTCCGATCGGGGCACAAAGGTGCCGGAAAGGCAGCGAAGGTGGGACCGGGTGTGATTACCACTCGGCCAGCGTTCTATTGGATGCAACACAGGTGAGCCCCTAGTCGGGCTGATCACCAGCATCCTATTGGAAACAACACAGGTGCGCCCCAAGCCGGGCTGATCACCAGCGTCCTATCGAACGCAACACAGGTGCGCCCCAAGTCGGGCTGATCACCAGCGTCCTATCAGACGCAACACAGGTGCGCCCCCAATTGGGCTAATCACCAGTGCGCCCCAAGCCAGGCTGATCACCAGTGTCCTATGGAATGCGGACCAGGTGAACGTTCGGGGTACGCCGAGTCTGGTCTGACCCCAGCATTTTCGCTAGCACATCCCTACGAAGGTCAAACGCTGAGGTCCCATCACAAGGAAGGTACCCTAAGATGTCTGAGCGGTAAGTAGAGTCCTTTGCAAACTCCTTGCTTGCCACCAAGCACTCGGATGAAGTAAGCTAAGGACCAATGGGCCGCATCCTCCACGCAAGAACAAAAAATCAAGGGCAACTCGATTGCAAAGCACTCGGGGGCTACTGTGGAGGATACTCGGATCGGGTGCACACATGAAGGTCTAAGAAGACCACACGAAAAAGGAATGTACATCTTGTAGATTTTACCTCGCCATAACTGAAAGAAGAGATTGTAACCGTAAGGGAAGCCATCCTGGATAAGGAAGGATATGACTCCTTTACTTGTAATCAACTTGAACTCATGCTCTAGTAACCGAGTTGGACTCCTCCCCCTCCCTGTATATAAGTGGGGTAGGAGGACCCCAAGAAGAGAGACCAGATAATCCCAGAACACAGGACTAGGGTATTACCTCCACCGTCGAGGGCCTAAACCTGTATAATTCCTTGTCTTGTGTTACCATCGAGATCCTGATCCAACGCCTTGCCCCACAAATTCACACACCCCTAAGATTATCGCCAACACCAAACGTCGACAAAGATGAACACAAGGATTTATCCCGTGGTCTCGGAGACTTGCCGGTCTCCCCTAATCCATGTTGAGGAAGCTTGATCCAATTAAGCTGGCTCCTTGCAAAGTTGAGCCTTCCCTCGATCACTAGGGTAGCACTTCCCTGCTTTAGGTAGGCGAGCTCCTTGCCTTCACAACCAACTGGGCCTTCTCACAATTGTCGGGACCCGAATTTGCAAATCCGGACCCTCTGTGTATTCTGCACTAGTCCAGGATCATGCTAGCACACACAGTAATAATAGGGATGAAGTACCACAATCATATACAGCGGAATTAATAATAAAGTACTTCAAACATTAAATAAACTGTTTACAAGACCTTAAGGTCACCTTACAAATAGTCTACCACGCAGGGCTTACAATAACTCAAGTAGATAAACAGCAGCTGACAAGGTTCAACTCCCATCAATATGCCACAGGCAACTGACAAAGTTCAACTCCTAGATAATCGCCACCTCGTGGAACTTCACCTCCTTCGAAGTTTTGGTCTTCTCCTCAACTGATGATTGTGTTGAAAGCAAGGGTGAGTATACAACATACTCAGCAAGTCATGCATAGAAATGCAGTTCTAATACTATATGCATGGCTTCTTCCAAAGGAATGACTTAAGTGGTTATTTTGCATCAAGCAGCATTTTGCTTTTACCAAATAATCTTAATAGATTCAAAAGCAGTGAAACCATATTAAATAATAAGTTATCAATCTCTTTCCAAACAGTTTGGCACAAAGCCCTAAATCACATTAGCAATTATCTCTAGCATACAGCCACCCATCCCACATTTTATTTTTGAAAATCTAACCCTTGATTGTAATCCCCGAGCTTTGTCCAGTACCGTGGACTCGGCTATTCGAATAGTTTCGACACACTCTGCAGAGGTTGTACACTTTTCCCACATGATACCGTCGCACACCACAAAGGCGATTGACCGTAACGAAGTTTTTCAGAAACCTTCATCTACACCTATGACCCTCTCCGGTATTGCCTTCACTACCACTTCCCTCCACGAATGATCGAAGTGTAGGACTGACAAACACCATTGGACAGGGTACCAAGCCGTAGCATAGGTACGCTCCCCCATACAGTTACCCCGACGTAACTGTCACCCTGAGGTATCAAAGGTAAGATTTCAGAATCCTACTAAACTAAGACCGTCCCACTCCAATCATGTGGTTGTACGAAAGGCCCAGTTCAAAGGTTTGCAAGGTGAAGTCCTTAACTGTCCAGGGCAAGACATCCTTCTCACAAACCCTAACCCAAATCTTCTCTCATCACTCGTCCCATTGCCGCAAGGCTGTTATCTCAAAATCTGTGCCACAAAGGGCCACCTGGCATAAAGCCTCCTACCACTTGCCCCAGACTAAATCTTTTCCCACCCCTGTTCCATTATTGTGCAACACATGCCAACAATAATATCAATTACCATGTAGAACCACAAAGGTACCTACACTTCACATCATCATGTGGCAAGATTACACTATTTCCAAAATTCATTCCATATATCATCAGTC
Organism: Rhipidocladum racemiflorum; assembly: GCA_036346355.1. NCBI lineage: Eukaryota > Viridiplantae > Streptophyta > Magnoliopsida > Poales > Poaceae > Rhipidocladum > Rhipidocladum racemiflorum. The sequence goes on from CM070582.1 coordinate 4,305,138, forward strand.
AATATTATTTTGCCATTTGAAACATATTTCACGTAAGCATAGCTAAGCAACTATTCACAGTCTAGCCTCCCGTGTTGGCACAATATTAACATCCAACTATTTAAACCAACTTAAGGTGTCAATGGAATACATGGCATACAAATATTAATCATCAAGGGTGGAATTAACAATAGGTTGTTTAGCTACTTACCCAAATTAAATTAATTCATTTTAACAACATAGCATGCATAATTTAAATCAAAATATAGTTCAAAGATTAGGAACAACATGGTCAAAGCACAACTTGCCTTCGCAAAATAGCTGGTCTTGGTCCTAAGCTTGATCTTGATCCTGATCTTCACTTCCGACAGCGTCACACAACTCGACGTCGTCCGGCGCAGGGGATGCGAGATCGGAGAGTGCGTCGACGGCGCGGTAACCAGCGGTGGCGGCGACGACGTAGACAACGGCGGCGGCGACGACGTAGACAACGGCGAAAGCGACCAACGGCGACGGCGACGGTGGCGACCAACGGCGTACACGGCGTCGACAACAGCGACGGCGGCGACGTAAGGGAAGGCGACGGTGGCCAATGGCGGCGGCGATGTCATAGACTGCAGTGGCATCGTCAACGTCAAGGAAATGGCAGAGGATAGCTGGAAGGAAATGGAGAAGGCCCTCGGCTGGAAAAAATGGGAATCGGCTGGAATGAACTCTCACGTTGCTAGCAATGAACCATCTACCCATTACTAGCCACCACTAGCTACTCCATGCATGAGGAACAGTTGGAGTAACTGCTGCATGCATGTGGAGAGGAACCGGCTGGCATTAAGGGAAAGTAATGAGGTCAATTGCTTGGAACGGCTGGGAATGGAAACGTAGAAGCATGCCAGTCCCAAGCACACGAAAAAAAAGAAACGGGTGGAGATGCATGGAAGTCCCAGTGTTTCCTGCATGCAAGGTAACGGCTTGGAAAAAAGGAAACTCATGTGCGTGTAGAGTACTGATGGATCATGCATGCAACTTGATATATACATAAACACACACATATTCACAAAACGTGTTAGAAGAAAAAATAGTAAAAAAGGTTCTAGAGATCCTAAAAAATTCCTCTAAAATACTAGGAACTATTTGGAACCTAACAAAGTTGATTTCGTGATTTTTCAACGTGTACATATTTTTGTAAAATCAACGACTCAAGTTAAAAAATTCCGCGAAAATTCTTTTAGTGAATCAGACACTTGTACATATTTTTGTAAAATCAACGACTCAAGTTATAAAACATATTTTTCGAAAATATTTGAAAGGAACACTCTCGTCTTCCTAATTATCTTTATTATAAATGATTTTTTTGATTTTATGCTTATGCGAAAATGTGTGATCTTTATTTAATGTGAATAGTTCAATAAGCTTGAATCCTAATAAATTCCGAAAAATTCCAAATAATCCCCAAAACACATTAAATATTTTAAGAGCAAATTTTGGGATGTTACAACAATCTCCTTTGAGAAGATCACCAGTTCCACATCTTCAAGCTATCTAGGAGGTGGCAATCTCCAATAGAAATAAACTTGATGCTTGTTTGAAGGTGTTGAGTGCTTCTAATGGCTCAATGATGATTGCACTCAAATTGCTCTCCACAACTCATAGCATTAAGAATTGAATGCACAAGAGAGTAGAGAGAGTTGCAAGGGCTTATAATATATTTAATGTGGTCAGCAACCATGCCCTTGATGCAGGTGGGGGTATTTATAACCCCACGAAAAAACTAGCCGCTGGAGGCTTTTTCCAATATTTTCAACTGAGTCCGGCACTACCGCCCTCTAAGGGCCGGTAGTGCCGGTCAGAGCTCCAACAGCAGACCTAGTGCATTAAATGCACTAGGTTCTAGCCATAATCACCTAACCCCAAAAGTCCAGCACTACCACCCAAAATGGTTGATAGTGCTACATTTTCAAAAGAACATAATCGTTTCGAAAAATGCTACTGGGGTTATTGGGGTGATACCACCGCTAGCCTGGCAGTACCGCTCCTGCCAACTGGTAGTGCTGCTCAGGGGCCAGGTACAAAATGCACGCTTTCTGTAAAATAAGTAACGCCATGTTGGGGCGATGCTGCTGCTCAAACGGCAGTACCGCTCCAACGATCGGTAGTGTCGGTCGGGATCAAGGCACAAAATGGTGCTCTCTGTAAAACAAGTACCACCATGTTAAGCGTGGCATTGCCGCTCAGCTGGCAATACCACTCCACACGACCGGTAGTGCCGGCGAATGAAAGGTACTAAAAACATGGCTTTTGTTAAATAACTACCATCCTCTTGTAGGTGGTACCGTCGCACCTTTGGCAGTACCGCCCCTAAGGGGCCGATAGTGTTGTTCTTGACCAGACAGCCAGGATTTTGAACTTGAAACTTTATGTAAATGAAGAATATGAGTTATCACACTAATTGAGCCATTTAGATGCACTTAATCTCAAGCTACAAATCAAGTCCCCCTTAATAGTACGGCATCTGTCCTAGCAACCCGATCTCTCTCCAAACATCGAGATTGGTAAAAAGCTATAAAATGATCCTTAATCTTTATACCTTGATCTTGAGCTTGACTTCGAATAGGAACTCATGAAATTGCTTTTTTATTCTGTTGATGGGGACTAATCACCTTTTGCACACTCAAAGCAAAATGTTAGTCCACAAAAATTGATTATCATTAATTACCAAAGCCATGCGAAATTGGGGTGCCTGTATGCTTCAGTACCTCATGGGTATAACTTTCCATAGGAATAGTAAAAGCTCTACCTAGCTCAAGATCTTCAATTTTTAATATCCCCTTCTCCTTGTCAACCAGTAGGTTTTGTGGCTTTAAATCACTAAAAAATCAAGTAGAATAGCATCGATCACTTCGCGACAAATGCATTGTTGTATAGGGCTGACAAGTTTTCCAGCAACATAAATCAGAGAACCAAAGACCAACCAGTGAAGCACATCATGTCCATGGCAATGCGCAACTCCTTTGCATATATAACCGATACAATAAACTCTACAAGGAAGTACAGAAATAAGTTATTTACTGCCATTGTCATATAAAAGTACTAACCTGGAGTGTGTCTTAGGTGCATGGTTTTGTGCAATATAAGCATGTGTAATGGGGCAAAAATTCTAAAGCGGAATTGATGGATACCAATAGAATTCGATGCAATTGCTAATCATAAAAAAAACCTCATACAATAGTGATTCATTAAAGGAATCCATATAAAATTGAGAAGAAAATAATTGTATATTATTTGATACAAATAAGGCAAGTAATTTGGCTAAAATATAATATTACATCACAAGTCATAATGTCTGCTGCCTCTAAAATTATTTCTAGAATTTCAATAACCAATTATGTAATTATGTACACCAATATGGAAGCTTCTCAATACTCAATGAGCAACACAAAATATTCACTCTCAAGATTCCGTGACATATGAGAGAGCACCAGGCTAGGGTTTGGGGGAGGCGAAACATGCTGGGAGCTAAAGTTTGCATGATGAACCTCTATCGATATGTTTATATAGTGGTCTTAGTTCATATCATAGACGGTTCGTGGTTAGAACCGTCTGCAATGGGTAGATATCTGTAACATTCCAATTTTTGAGCTTTTGAAAATTTTTCAAATTTAAAATAACCATTTGTATTTTTAAAAAATTAACTAAAGCTAAATTTGAATTTTCAATTATTTAAAAGATTTAATACAATTAATCTATACATCAAATAAAAGATTTGGATTTGAATTTTCAATTATTCAAAAATATTTAATATAATTAATTAAAGCTTACGCCAAAAGAACTACTGCAACAATCTGATGATTCAGGAGGCACAACCTGCTCTTCATATGGAGTTTCAGCGTTTGAACTTGGAACTAGTGTAGGAAGGTTATGTAGCTGCGTTAGAGATTCATCCAAACTTGGACAATCAGATAAAAAAATGTAAAAATCATATGATGAAGCTCCTAAGATCAAGATAGAATAAAGGAGGGTAAAACCCTAGGATTTTTCAGAGGATGAAGAAAGAATAGTTTGGTTTGGAAAGAGTATCTATGTGCCGAATCAAAAAGAGATCAAGCAATTGATATTAGAGGAGGCGCATGAGTCAGCGTACTCAATTCATCCAAGCAATACCAAGATGTATCAGGATCTTCGTGGTATATATTGGTGGCCAGGGTTGAGAAAGGAAATTGCAGAATGCATAGCTTTGTGTGAAATATGCCAGCGAGTTAAGGTTGAGCACTAGAGACCTACTGGATTGCTACAACCGTTAAAGGTACCTGAATGTAAGTGGGAAGAAATTGGAATAGACTTCATTACAGGACTTTCAAGAACCAGATAAAGTCATGACTTCATATGTGTTATAGTGGATCGATTCACAAAGTTGCACATTTTATTCCAATGATAACAACCTACCAAGGAGATAAACTTACAGAGTTGTATATGTCTAGGATTGTGTGTTTGCATCATGTGCCAAAGAAGATTGTTTCAGATAGAGACACTCAATTACCTTCAAGATTTTGCCAAAAGTTGCAAGAAGCATTGGGTACCAACCTGAATTTCAACACAGCTTATCATTCTTAGACTGATGGACAAACTGAGCTAGTAAATCAGATTCTTGAGGATATGTTAACGTCTTGTGCGTTGACCAATACGACAAGTTCGGATCAAAGTTTACCCTACGCAGAATTTTCATATAACAATAGTGTCGGCGTATTCCACACCAGGGTACCCGCTCCCCCGCAGTAAGTACGATCGCCAGATGGATAAGGCACGTCTGGGCCCCACCGCCGAGGCAGTAGCGGGGCCACCTGGTGGTCGCCTAGTGGACAAGTGGCGATCAGGCCACACCACTGGTCGCCCAGTGGACAAGTGGCGATCAGGCCACCCCACTGGGCGCCCAGGAAGGTGGTCGCCCAGTGGACAGGTGGCGATCAGGCCACCCCATTGGGCGCCCAGGAAGGTGGTTGCCCAGTGGGCGAGTGGCGTCGAGCCACACCACTGGCGCCAGAAGGTGGTCGCCCGATGGGCGAGTGGCGGTCGAGCCACACCACTGGCGCCAGGAAGGTGGTAGCTTGATGGGCAGTGTGGCGGTCAAGCCACGCCACCGGGCGCCCACGAAGGGGGCGCCAAAGGGATGTGTGGCGTCAGTCACGCCACCAGGTGTCCTGTGAGGTGGTCGCCGGAGGACAGGTGGCATGCAAACCACTTCACTGGCGCACCGCCCCCAAGGCGGATGTACCCGGATCTAGGGTATTTAATGCGAATCGTGCGCATTTAATACCAAGCGTGGAGGCTACAGTATGGCGGCGCGCCTTCCCCAGGAACGTAATAATTACGGGTGACGTCACAGCAGTACCTCACCCTCTGACGGAACGAGCGGCATTGGTAAGCGTGGGACGGCGAGGAGTCACGGCAGTGCGGCAGACATTAATGGGATGTAAACGATGTGGCGCATTAAATGCGCCCGTGGCAGTGTAATGAGTATGACTTGCGGTGTAAGCCTCCCATGCGCCCCCGCCAGCCCAAGTATAAAAGGGAACCGGGGTGCAAGGGAGAAGGGGTTCGATCCATGGTCAGTAGGTTTTCATCCTCTCAAGCTAGAACACAAGCAATTGCAAGAAAAGCAGGACTAGGGCTATTACTCTCTGGAGGGCCTGAACCTGGGTAAAAGTTCTTGCGTCCCGCTATTCTTCCGAGCTTCACCGGCACCCCGTTCATCTTCCTTCCACCGGCGATTACCCCGAAAGCCCCCCGTCTGAACCTTATAAGCACCCGATTCGGAGGTGCCTGTTGGCTAGTACGCTGACAGTGGCGCGCCAGGTAGGGGCTATTGGTGGTTAGATCGCCCTCTTCCTTCCGTTTCCAGCTCAGAGCTCAGAAGAAGTCGGGACGATCGTCTGCATGGCGGAGTCGCACTCCAAGCGCAGCAATCTACCCGAGAAAGCGGCGCCGTGGCCGATCCGTGGCCTGGGAAGGAGCCAGGCCAGCCGGGTCCCTCCGCTGTGGGAGGGGCGCGCGCGGCTCTCACGCCCGGGGGTCAGCCTGTCCAACGGCGCTTGGCGCTGGGGGACGACACCCCCGCGCGAAGCCTTCATGCGGCCCGGCTACTCCTCGATCACCCTCCAGTACCGCTGGGGGGCGACACCCCAGCCACTCCATGGCTGCGGGATATCGTCCACCTAGTCGATGCCGCTCAACAACAGGTTGAAGCGGCAACCTAGCCGGGGGCTTCCGGTGCGTGGCGGCAAGGAGCGCGCGCGACTGACGCGCATGGCTCCAGTCGTCACACAGCAACTTCCCCCGGCGTCAAGGGCTGGGACAAGGGGAAGGGAGCCCTGGTTGCAGCCCCCTCCGTCACAGGGGGACGTGCACGTGACTCCGCTTCTTCTCGCGGTCCTCCCGCGTCAAGGGGGAATCGCGAAGACCTGAGAGCTAGCCTGGACGAGAAGCGGTTCCAGCGTGACGGCGACCTACGCCACGTCCTCAGGGCGCTGAAGGCCACAGCGGCGCGCCAACCCCCGGGGACCCACTGATCAACAGGGGGTTTCCCCCTCTGACTCTCAGGAGAGCGTAGACTCGCACTCTTCGACCCCGTCTGAGGGTCGAGGGGCTGGCGAGCGACGCTCCTCTCCCTACAACGTTGGATGCCAGGCGTTCTCCCTCCGTCTACGGTAAGCTGCGTGGCTGGAGAGATTCCGCCCCGCCTCCATCGAGAAGTACGACGGCACCACCAACCCGGAGGAGTTCCTGCAAATCTACACCACGGTGGTGCGCACGGCGGGAGGGTCCGAAAAGGTTATGGCCAACTACCTCCCGACGTCGCTGACGGGCTCTGCCCGGTCTTGGCTACTTAACCTCCCGCGAGGCTCCGTGCACTCGTGGGAGGAGCTGTGTGACATTTTCGTCGCCAACTTCCAGGGCTCCTACGCTCAACCAGGCGTGGAGGACGACCTCCACGCTCTGGAGCAGACAAAGGGGGAGTCCCTGAGAGAGTTCATCCGGCGGTTTAGCCACTGCTGCAATACGACCCCCCGGATCTCTGAGCAGTCGGTGATCATTGCTTTCCGGAGGGGGGTCCGGGACCAGAAGATGCGGGAGAAGATGGCTACCCGCATCATCTCAACCACGTCCGAGTTGTTCTCCCTGGCGCACAAGTGCGCCAGGGCGGCCGAGGCTCAGAAGTGCGTGACAAGGCCTACCGACACCGACGACGCTGGCACCTCGAAGTCCTCCGACCGCAAGAAGAAGAAGAAGAAGCGAAAGGAGGCCACCGCTAGGGAAGTCCTGGTTGCCGAACCAGAGACCAAATCCTGGCATCGCGATGATCCGAACCGAAGAGATGAGCACCGGGACCGGCGCGGCGACCGCAGGAACCGCCGCTCGCCCCGTCGCGAAGACAATGGGGGCAAGCCCTATTGCCCCATCCATCGAACGAGTGGACACGACTTGGAGGACTGCCAAGTTGTGTCCAAGCTGGTAGACAGGCGGCTCAAGAAGCGCCATGAGAAAGACCACGGAGACGACGACGAAGACTCAGCTCCACTAGCCTTCCAACAGGCGGAGCACACGGTGGCGTTCATTCACGGTGGCTCAGCCACCTACTCATCGAACTCGCAGTACAAGCGGGATCTGAGGCAGGTCTACGCCACCGTATCGTCCTCTGGGGCGAGTAGGCTGCTGAAGTGGTCGAAACAACCGATCACTTTCAGCCAGGCCGACCACCCGGAGAACGTCTCCGGCCCGAGCCATTTGCCGATCGTGGTCTCTCCCACGGTTCGCAACGCGAAGCTCGGGCGGGTCCTCGTTGATGGAGGTAGCGCCATCAACCTGCTGTCAGTTGGGGCGTACCAAGCGCTCCAGATACCGTATGAGGAGCTGCGCCCGGCCCCACTCTTCTACGGGGTCGCCCCCGGGGTGGGCCTCTTGCCCCTGGTGCAGGTCCGGTTGCCTGTTACGTTCGGAAGTGCGGAAAACTTCCGGACGGAGCTGGTCGACTTCGACCTCCCTTACAACGCCCTTCTTGGCCGTCCGGCCTTGGTCAAGTTCATGGTGGTCGCTCACTATGCCTACATGCTGGTAAAGATTCCCGGGCCCGGGGGTTCAATTACGGTGAAGGTGGATAGGCTGGAAGCCCTGCGTCTCAGCAAGCAGCTGTAGGACCTGGCCGGCACCACTTGCTCGGCGCGCGATAAGGACGACAGCCCAAGCTCCCCCTCGGTCAGGACCCACACTCCGCCCAGACCTTCGGGCGAGGCAAAGGTGGTCCCCGTGGGTGAGGACGGCTCGAGCAAGGTCGTCAAGATCGGCACCGACCTCAGCGCCAAATAGGAAAGCGCGCTCGTCACCTTCCTCCGGTCTAACCTGGATGTGTTCGCCTGGGAACCATCAGAAATGACCGGGGTCCCTAGGGAGGTGATCGAGCACCGATTGGCAACGCTCCCTGGAGCGCACCCGGTTCGACAAAAGATCCGGCGGCAGGCGCCAGAGCGGCAGGACACCATTCGGGACGAGGTGGAGAAGCTTTTATCTGCGAAGATTGTGCGGGAGGCCACCTACCCGGAGTGGTTGGCCAACCCCGTGCTCGTGAGAAAGTCCAACGGGAAGTGGCGAATGTGTATTGACTTCACCGACCTCAACAAGGCCTGCCCCAAGGACCCGTACCCTCTACCACGGATAGAAATCGTCGTCGACTCCACGGCAGGGTGCGAAGCTCTGTGCTTCCTTGACGCCTACTCCGGTTACCATCAGATCAGTATGGCGCGGGAAGACGAAGAGAAGACTGCTTTTGTGACTCCCTTCGGTGTATATTGCTATGTCCGGATGCCCTTTGGGCTAAAAAATGCTGGTTCCACTTACCAGTGGGCCATGCACATTGTGTTCGGGCCCCAAGTGGGGAAGAATCTTGAAGTGTATGTTGATGATCTGGTAGTAAAGACAAAGAAGGCCGATGAGCTTGTCCGAGACTTGGAAGAGACCTTCTCCCGCCTCAGAAAGTACTGTCTAAAGTTGAATCCCGAGAAGTGCGTGTTTGGCGTCTCATCCGGAAAGCTGCTCGGGTTCCTAGTCTCCAACCGCGGGATCGAGGTCAACCCAGAGAAGATAGAAGCAATTGAGCGGATGCAGCCGCCCACTCGGCTTAAGCAACTGCAGTGCTTAACTGGCCGACTGGCCTCCCTTGGCCGGTTCATAGCCCGCCTAGGGGAGAAAAGCCTGCCGTTGTTCAAGCTATTGAAGAAGACCAACTCATTCGAGTGGACCCCGGAAGCTCAGCGGGTGTTCAAAGAATTGAAGAAGTACCTCTCCTCCCCTCCGGTGCTGGTCGCCCCCGAGCCAGGTGAGCATTCTTTGTTATGCGTGGCGCCGATCCTATTGTGGTGATTGGCTGGTCGCGAAACGAGAGGGTGTCCAACTGCCAGTCTACTACATCAACAAGGTGCTGCACGACGCAGAAACAAGGTACCCGCAGGCCCAGAAGATGGTGTATGCTGTGTTAGTGGCATCGAGGAAGCTGCGACACTATTTCCAAGGAAGGGAGATCACGGTGGTCTCCTCTTACCCCCTGCGCGAGATCCTTCACAATCGTGAAGCCGAAGGCCGCATCGCCAAGTGGTCCGTCGAGCTAGGGGAATTCGACATCAAGTTCGCCCCTCGTACCGCCATAAAAAGTCAGAGGCTGGCGGATTTCGTCGTCGAATGGACTCCGGCGGAGTTCGAAACAGAAGAAGCCCCCGCACCCTCCCCCTGGACACTTTTCTTCGACGGATCCTTCAGGCTCGAAGGTGCGGGAGCTGGGGTCTTATTGGTCTCTCCGACCGGGGACCTCCTCAAGTACGTGGTCACCCTTGACTTCAAGGCCACTAACAACGTCGCCGAGTACGAGGGCTTGCTGGCTGGGCTTCGGGCTGCCGCGGCCATCGGTGTTCGGCGCCTGCTGGTGAAGGGCGACTCTCTGCTGGTCGTCAACCAGGCAAGGAAGGATTTTTCCTGCCCTGATCCCGTCATGGCGGCATACCTGGCGGAGGTCAGGAAGTTGGAGCGGCACTTCGAAGGCTTGGGATATACTCATATCCCTCGGCGCGATAATTACTTGGCGGACGAGCTTTCTCAGCTCGCTTCGACAAGATCTCCTGTCCCGGTCGGGGTCTTTGAAGAAAGGCTTCCGCGACCGTCCATCGTAGCCCCCGTATCCGGTGGGGACGATGGTGATACCGCTCCAGCCCTCGGTTCAGGAGGGGAGGCGGGTCCGGTGGAAACGCCAGGCCAGGCGGAGTACCCGAGTGACCACCTCATGGTCGCTGTGCTTGACCGGGTAGGCACATGGATGGATCCGATCCTGGCCTACCTGCGGGATCAAGTGTCCCCCGACGATGATGCGTCAGCAGAGAAGATAGCACGGAAGGCCAAGTGCTATACCCTGGTGGGCGGGGACCTGTACCGCCGGGGTAAAAACGGAATTCTTCTAAAATGCATCACTCGGGAAGAGGGGAGCAGGTTGCTCTCTGGTATCCATGGAGGCGTGTGCGGGAGCCATGTGTCCGGACGAACGATGGCGGGAAAGGCTTTCCGCCAAGGGTTCTATTGGCCAACTGCCCTCCAGGATGCTTGCGAGCTGGTGAGGAGATGCGAGGCGTGCCAGTTCCATGCCAAACAAACCCACTGACCAGCCCAAGCCCTGCAAACCATCCCGCTCTCCTGGCCCTTCGCGGTCTGGGGGCTGGATATCTTGGGCCCGTTCTCGCGGGCCACAGGGGGCTACACCCACTACTTTGTCGCTGTCGACAAGTTCACCAAGTGGGTGGAAGCCGAGGCGGTGAGAACCATTACCGCCGCAGCCGCAGTCAAATTCATGCAAGGGATCTTCGCCCGCTTTGGAGTCGCCAACCGCATCATCACTGACAACGGCACGCAGTTCACCAGCGCGGCCTTCCTGGACTTCTGCGAAGAAATGGGCACCAAGGTCTGTTTCACCTCGGTTGCCCATCCGAGGAGCAACGGACAAGTCGAGCGGGCCAACGCGCTGGTGCTGAAAGGCCTCAAGACCCGGGCATTCGATCGACTCCATAAGCGTGGGACACGGTGGACCGAAGAGCTCCCGGCGGTGTTGTGGTCGCTTCGCACCACTCCTAGCCGGGCCACCGGGGAAACCCCTTTCTTCCTGGTCTACGGCGCGGAAGCTGTTCTCCCTTCGGAGCTAGAGCTGGGATCACCCCGTGTCGCGGCTTTCGCGGAAGCGGATCAGGAGGATCTGCGTCGAGACGACGTCAACCTCCTGGAAGAGGCGCGGGACCGGGCGGCTCTGCGTGCCGCGCGATACCAGCAAAGTCTCAGGCGGTACCACGCCTCCCGGGTCAGCGAGAGAACCCTGGCAGTGGGCGACCTGGTCTTGCGAAAGGTCCAGTCACATGCCGGGTCGCATAAGTTGTCTCCCCAGTGGGAGGGACCCTTCAAAGTGGTCTCAGTCTCTCGACCCGGGGCTGTCAGGCTGGCCACTAAGGACGGCGAAGAGCTGGCGAACTCGCAGAACATAGAGAACCTGCGCAAGTTCTACCCTTGACCGGTTGTAAGTTCCAGGCTCTGTTCCCTGACTAGCCGGAGCGTGTCTTCCTCTTCATGGCTGGTCGGGGAAGGCCTTGTGTTGAATTTAAATGTTCACTTTCTTTATCTAAAGGATTTGTTCTTCCTTCCTTCTTTTCGGTTTCTTGCCCCTTGCTGGGCAGTGCCAGGGCACTCCCCCTTTACCCTGTGGCCGCGCAAAAACCCAGTAGCAAAGGTGGAGCCACTCAGCGAGAACGGCGTGCAGGGGTAGGCGATCGGACGGCTGGCTCAGCACGACCCCCTGCACAGTCATGACACTCCGGGTGTCCCCGTGGGGGTCGGCGTCTTGAACACCGTTCCCGAAAACCTAAGGCCCTGTCACGGCTCGCTAAGTCAAGGGGTTCGAAGGAAGTGACTCCCTGGCACAAGCCCTTAAGTCGTTGAGCATTCGTGCGCTTTTTTTCGGAACCAGTAGAATAAAAAACACACAGACACTGGGTGACGTAAAGACAAGCCTGTGCTTCAGTTTCATTCTTTAATTAAGTTGCATTAAAGTATCTTACAGGCGGAAACAAAAAAAAGGGGGAACTACGCTACGGGTGGCTCCTCCTCGTCCTCTGCTGCGGCCTCTGCAGCCACCACGTCCTCAGCAGCCGGGCCGACGTCCAGCATCATCGCCACGTCCTCCGCGGCCGCCTCCAGCTGAGGATTCCCAATCTCCAGCTGCGCGGCAACTTGTTCGGCGGCACCCTGGACCCGCCCCTCCGCCTGCGCCCAGTCTCCTTCGATCCCCTGAACAGTGGCCACGGGATCGAAGTTGGCGTCACGACTGGCGCAGCAGGCCAGCACGTACGTCGCCGTGGCCACCGCAACTGCGCGCCCCTCCTGGGCGGACCGGGCGGTAAGGGCGGCGGGCAGGTGCGTGAGGAAGTCCGCGGTCCGGGTGAGGCAGAACGCGTAATGCTGCGGCCTCTCCTCCCGCGGACCCGGCTGCTCCAGCCCCAGTGGAGCAAGGCTGGCCACCGTCCGGTTGAAGGCGTGACGCAGCATCCTGATGGTATCCACCTCTGCCTGGGCCCGATCGGCCCTCTCTGCCGCCAGCTCCGCGGAAAGCTCCTCAACGCGGCGGGCACCCTGCTCCCGCTCCCGCTGCAGCTGGAGCCCCAACCTCGCCTCCCGTTCGCGCAAGTCTTCCACCTCCTTGCGGAGGCAGTGGATCTCGGCCCCCGCCTCCGTCAACCGCTCCCTGCTCGTCTCCAGACGGCTGCTCGTGCTGGAGTAGAGCTCACCGAGAGCCGCCAGCAGAGCGTCCGCGTCCGCTGAAGGAATGGAAGATCTGAGGGCTCGGGGTAGGAAACAGGCCAGCCGGGCCGGAGCCTCGAACGACAGCGGCATCGACAAGCTGCACAGGGATTGTCCCCCTCCTCCTGCTCGTCCTGGGGCTCGTCATCCTCGGGCGGCGCAGCCCCCGCGGCCGCAGCGCCTTGACCGTCCTGGGCGTCGGGGTCATCCGGAGCGGGAACCCTGGACAAAGAAACGATAATAAGGTACGATCCGAAGGAACCTAATTTTTATGTTACATGTCTGTTTTTGGATAAGTACCTAGGTAGCGGCCTTGGGAAGCGGGGCACGCTCGGGGCGAGGACCAGCCCCCCGCGTGGCGCTATCGGTGCCGGTCCTGGCGGCCTATGGACCGGCGCCGGCGGCGGAGGAAGAAGCGCCGCTGCTGGTGGCGGCGGCGGCAGCCGTTGCACTACCGTCGGAGTCGACGGTGGCTGAAAAGGCATCGGTGCCGGAGGGTCCATCGTCACCACCCCGACGGGGGCGAGAGAGGACGAGGTCGTGCCGGTCGTCGGACCCGCCGCCACCACTGACGAGCCCCCTGCCGCAGTGGAAGAAGTGCCCGCGGCCGCCGCAGAGGGTCCCGCCCCGGTCGGGCCCAGGAGGCGGGGCCTTTGGGGAGACCTGCCAGCGTCATCGTCATCGTCGGGGCGCCTGCGTCTCCCTTGATCACCCCTCCCCTGGCCACCAGCGGGGGGAGGGTCCCTGATCATCAGGGGGGCCCGGCGTATCACGACGGGTGTGCCCATGGCGTCCATCGACGGCATGGCGCGGATTATCGCCGCTCGCTCTCCGGGCGATAACCGGCAGAGCGGGACAGCGCCCGCCGAGAACGACGGGACGAAGCCGGGAAAGCCCAGCTGCGCCATCCACCTGTCGATCACGTCGGCACCCAAGTTCCCGGCAGCTAACAGCACAAAATGAAGAAGGAAGCCCCGGAGGACGGAAATGCTGTCAAGCCCAGGTTTGATCAACAAAAGGAAGGATGAGGGATGACTCAAGGTGAAGCGGGTTACCTCCGGTAATACTCTGGGTCCCATCGTCTTGGCCCATATACTGCCAGGCCGGGCGGACGCGACGGCGCAAGGGGCTCAGCCTCCGGGAGACGAAGTCCCGGATAACCATAGCCCCTGTCAGACCCACCGCCCGCAGCTGATCGACGCGGGCTAGCATCGCCTGGAGCTCGAGCGTCTTAGTCACTTGGGCCCCACAGTTGGTGTTGCCGACCGCCGGACCGGGCGGAAGCTCTAGCACTTCAATACCGCTGTCGTCCTCAACGTACAGCCACTCTTCGCGCCAATCCCTCCAGTTAGACCGGCAGTCCAGTGGAAGGTAGCGCGATACAATCCCGTCGCGGAGCCGCAGGTGGCAGCTCCCGCTGACGGGCGCATTGCCACCCGCGGCACGAAGGGTGTAGAAGAAACGAAAGAGAAGAAGATTGGGTAACACTCCTATGAACATCTCACAGAAATGGGCAAAGGCAGAAAGAAGGACGACGGAATTAGGAGGAAGGTGGATGTGATGAATGGCGTAGAAGTTAAGAACAGAGAGATAAAAGTCAGAGACTGGCGGCAGCAGGCCGGCGAGAAGCTGCCACCCGAAAAAAACCACTTCCCCGGGCCGGCAGTGGGGCTCAACAGTCCCGGCGCGGACGCGGAGAGCACCCGCAGTTATGTTTCGGGAAAGCCTGGTGGCCACCTCCTCAACGGCCGAAGACGGGAGAACCGAAGCCATCGAGAGCAGAAGAGTACCGGAGCACGTCAAAGAAGAAGAAGAAGCAAGGAGAATCCAAAGTGGAGCGAGGGGAGTTAGGAGGAGGAAGAACCACTCCCCCCTCGGTCAACCCCTTATAAGGCTGCGAAGGAAGGCTCGGCGGGAAAACCGAAAGGGCGCGACGGTTCGCGAAAAAGGAAGTTTGGAAACCCCCTAGTAAATCAGATTCTTGAGGATATGTTAAGGTCTTGTGCGTTGACCAATACGACAAGTTCGGATCAAAGTTTACCCTACGTAGAATTTTCATATAACAATAGTGTCGGCGTATTCCACACCAGGGTACCCGCTCCCCCGCAGTAAGTACGGTCGCCAGATGGATAGGGCACGTCTGGGCCCCACCGCTGAGGCAATGGCGGGGCCACCTGGTGGTCGCCCAGTGGACAAGTGGCGATCAGGCCACCCAGCTGGCGCCAGAAGGTGGTCGCCAGTGGGCAGTGGCGTCGAGCCACCCAGCTGGCGCCAGGAAGGTGGTCGCCTAGTGGGCGGTGGCGTCGAGCCACACCATCGGCGCCAGAAGGTGGTCACCTAGTGGGCGTGTGGCGGTCGAGCCACCTGCTGGCGCCAGGAAGGTGGTCGCCTAGTGGGCGAGTGGCGGTCGAGGCCACACCGGGCGCCAGAAGGTGGTCGCCAGGATGTGTGACGGCCAAAGACGACACCGGGCGCCCACGAAGGGGGGCGCCTAGTGGACAGGTGGCGGTCAGGCCACGCCACCAGGCGCCCACGAAGGGGGGCGCCCAGTGGACAGGTGGCGATCAGGTCACGCCACCAGGTGTCCCGTGAGGTGGTCGCCGGAGGACAGGTGGCGTGCAAACCACTTCACTGGCGCACCGCCCCCAAGGCGGATGTACCCGGATCAAGGGTATTTAATGCGAATCGTGCGCATTTAATACCAAGCGTGGAGTCTACAGTATGGCGGCGCGCCTTCCCCAGGCACGTAATAATTACGGGTGACGTCACGGCAGTACCTCACCCTCTGACGGAACGAGCAGCGTTGGTAAGCGTGGGACCCGAGGCAGGAGTGCGACGGCTGCGGCAGACATTAATGGGATGTAAGAACAATGACGGGCGCATTAAATGCGCCCGTGGCAGTGTAATGAGTATGACTTGCGGTGTAAGCCTCCCATGCGCCCCCGCCAGCCCAAGTATAAAAGGGAGCCGGGGTGCAAGGGAGAAGGGGTTCGATCCATGGTCAGTAGGTTTTCATCCTCTCAAGCTAGAACACAAGCAATAGCAAGAAAAGCAGGACTAGGGCTATTACTCTCTGGAGGGCCTAAACCTGGGTAAAAGTTCTTGCGTCCCCCTATTCTTCCGAGCTTCATCGGCACCCCGTTCGTCTTCCTTCCACTGGCGATTACCCCGAAAGCCCCCCGTCTGAACCTTATAAGCACCCGATTCGGAGGTGCCTGTTGGCTAGTACGCTGACAAATAGTTATCAAGCAAGTTTGCAAATGTCGCCATTTGAAGCTTTGTGTGGAAGAAAGTGCATGACACCTCTTTATTGGAATGAAATAGGAGATCGCCAAGTCTTTGGTCCCAATATTTTGTAAAAGGACGAAGAACAAGTGAGAATGATCCAAGAAAGATTGAGAACCGCGCAGTTTAGGAAAAAGAGTTACATAGACAATCATCGAAGAGATTTAACCTTTTCTCCAAGTGACCATGTGTACCTAAAAGTCTCACCACTCAAAGGGATGCATCGATTTCAAGTTCATGAAAAGTTAGCACCAAGTTTCATAGGACCATTCCCAATCTTAGCTAGAAGAGAATAAATGGCTTATCAGTTGGAACTACCACCACAGTTGTCGGATGTTCACAATATGTTCCATGTGTCACAAATGAAGAAGTGTCTCAGGGTACCAGAAGAACAGATGCAAGTTGAGGATGTTGAGCTAAAGGAAGACCTTACCTTCCTGGAGTACTTAGTCTGAATTCTGGATGAGGCAGAGTGCAGAACGAGAAGCAAGACAATCAAGTTTTGCAAGGTTCAATGGAGCAACCATTCAGGAAAAGAAGCAACTTGGGAGCGTGAAGAGGATCTTAAGGCTAAGTTTCCCCACCTATTCTTTAGTTAGCTCTAAATCTCAGGGTTGAAATTCCGTTAAGGGGGAGGTTTGTAACATTCCAATTTTTGAACTTTTGAAAAAATTTCAAATTTAAAAGAACCATTTGGATTTTTCTTAAATTAATTAAAGCTTAATTTGAATTTTTAATTATTCAAAAGATTTAATATAATTAATCTATACATCAAATAAAAAGATTTGAATTTTTCTTATGCTTTAAGGAATTTTTCTGTATTTTGGGGGATTTTTTGAATTTATTTGCTTTTCATTGAATTTCTAGAAATTTATTAATTCAGAAAATGATTCTATTTTAAAAATCAATTCGGGCCGTTTTCTTTCATAGACCGCTTCTATTCCACTGCAGCTCGCTTGGCCTTCGCCTTGGTCCACTACGCGTTAGTCTTCTCGGCCTGCTTTGTGGCCCGGCCCCAGCTGCCCGGATGCGCCCGCACCGCTGCTGGAACCCTAACGACTAACATTTTGCACCGCTCTCAGCGTATGTGCCACGCACGCCTCCCGTGGGCTATTTAAAGCTGTGTTGCCCTCCGTGTTGTGCTCCCCGTTCCACGCCGCACCCACCGCCCTATTCGCTAATACCCAAGACACCGTCATCCTCCATCACGAGCCCACCAAAGTTCCACGAAGACTGCCACCGCTATTGCCGTTTTCCCCATGGTCGATCTCCTCTTCCAGTTGGCCTTCAACCCCATCGACTTCTTCTTTGGCCCTGTCGCATCGTCTTCTCTCCGATCCATCTTGTCCCGCTCCTAATCCGCCACGTTTTGCCACTTGACAACTTCGTCTTCTCCCACTCCAGTGGCAGCACCACTACTGCTATGGCGAGACCTCGAGCTGCTTGCTTTCATGCGTGGTGCCACGCGTCATCCACCTCGGTGCCACATCTGCGCCACCTCGGAGTCGCAGCGGACGTGGTGACTGCGTCGGCCGAGCCGCATCACCACGGTACCTGTGTCATTACCATATGGCTGCCACCTCAGCCCTAGATCTCGTGTGGCATCCCACGCCATCATGTCGTGCCATGTCACCCCTAACCCCTCGGTGCTCTTTGTTCACCGTGAACCGAGCCACTCACGCGTGGGGTCCCACGTGTTAGTCAGATTTCTTTTTAATTTTCTTTTTCCAAAAATTTCCAAAATTCCAACCAATCATTGCACCACGCGTCGCTTTCTCTCCCCTTTTTCATTTTTCTGAATTTCTTGATCCGAGCTACTTCTGAGATCCCATTCTCCTTCATTTGAGCTCTGATTCCACTGATTTAAATTTCTAAATTCATATAAATTCAAGGTCTACCTTCCAATACCATTCTTTTCAAAAAAAATTAATTTTTTCTATTTTTTCTATTTATTTGTTCTCGTTTCGTGTGTATACGACGTCATCGAAACTCAGCCAATTCAATAGTCAAAGGTAGAACCAGCAAGAGGCAACAAAGGCAAGTCTTTCTTGACCATGTTGATCCCAAGTTTTCAAATGCATATGTTATTTTAAATTATGCATGCTTACTTTTATGCAATGCACTTTAAATATAGTTTTAAGGTTTAGTTAAATTCCAGAATTGTTATGACCCCTTGGACATTCATCATTGTGTACCCTTGTCATCCTAGATGATACTAGCTATTTTATTTGGTGATAACTAGTAATGTAGCATGGGACGGTAGAATTGCTTTGTCCGGCTTAAATGTTTCGGTATTATGCCATTATGGGAATCATTTCAAACTTAGTTTAAACTCTTTTATGAAGTTGAGGCAATTGTTATTGCTGCTGTTATTTAAATGAAATAAAGTGAAAAAAAGTTTATAACAGGGCGGATGGATGTTTAGCGGGTGCTGAATGCACGAGAATGTTTTGGTAAAGTGAATGTTCCGCCCTAGTCGATTAAGGACCGAATCATGTGTTACCATGTACCGAGCACTACCGTACAACCATAAGTTTTATATGAGTATGACCTGGCTAATTAATTTGTATGTCTTGTTATTGGCTTCACCATTTGGTGGAATGTAGGTGCTGGACCATACAACCACAAGTTTATATGAGTATGGCCTGGCTCATTAATTTGTATGTCTTGTTATTGGCTTCACCATTTGGTGGAATGTAGGTGCTGGATGGAGGCATTCGCAAGATGCAAGAAGGGGCTTTTGAACTTGGCGATTAGAACCCTATCAGCAGTGAAACCTTAGAGTGTGAAGTTAATAGTGAGACCGTGTATTTGTAAAGGCCTTGTCATGATATCTCTGTTGACACACCAAAGGAAGTGTGCGATCATGTATTGTGGATAAAGTTGTACACACTCTGCAAAGTTAAAACTACTTAAGTAGCCGTGCCCATGGTCAAGAGCAGGCGAGGTACGCTTGCACGTTGTAGATTTTATGGTTTTGGTTTTAAATAAAATGATGATTTGAGAATCTGTGAGCGGATAAAACTTTTGGGTTATTAGTTGGTAGTGGAATTGGTGAGCGGATGGAACTATCGGGTTGTGGTTTTGAGGTTGAAGCCAGTCGGATGATTGGAATCTGTTTAGTTGACATATTAAATTTAATGTTTACAACTACGTTGGTTAAATGATGCTTTGCAAAATTATTAGTGGTATTTAAAGTTTAACATTGTTTTATGCTAAATGAGCCATATTATGCTTTCATTTATTAAGCCTTGCATATAGTTATTTTGCATTAAGTTTCTAAGGCTTGCGAGTACGGTTGTGTACCCACCCTTCCAACATTCCCCACTTTTCACAAAGGAGTGTGCAGAAACAGAAGTTGACTACGGATACTTTACTTCTGGTTTCACCGAAGGAGATATGGAATTCTATGATGCGCAGCCCAGTCGATTGCTTGTTGGGCAAATGGATGGGCTTATCTTGCTGCTAGTTATTTTGTTTTTGCTGCTAATTTGTTGAACTCAAGCCATGTGGCTATTTATTTGTAATCGTTGACAATAAGGTCGCTACCTTTTATTCAAGTTTTAATATTATTTGATTCATGATATGGATATGTTGTCATTATTGTTTTCATTGTGTGCACTAGCTTGATCCGGGAATAGTATGGTTGTACATAGTGGGTTCGCATTTGAAAATCCGGTCCCAACAATATCACATATGGTTCATGGTAAAAAAACCATATGTAATTTATCATATACGGTTTTAACCATGAACCGTCTGTGATATAACATTACCACAAACAGTTCTTAGTGAAACCAGTAATTTTAACGGTTGTGCTTCAAAAATGATATGTGATTATATTTAACATAGACAGTTTTTAAAAATTGTCTGTGATGACATGTCTAATATACTTCTTTTTGTAGTAGTTCTTTCATGTAGTATGGATCTATAGTGGGGTTAACTAATAATTGGGTACATGCTTGCCGTGCACTACCAAGGTGCATTGGCCATGCAAAAGAGGCAAAGGGAAACCTATCTTCCAGGGAACCTTGACCCCAGCGCCTCGTGTCCGACCATGGTGCTCTTTATTTCCCAGGGCTGCTGTTAGTACGTCTTTCTCCCTGTTTGGGTGAAAAGTTCCTTGGATGGACTTGATGTGCAGCTCCTGAGTTCTTTGCGAGATTGATTCATCATCGTTGCTTTTGAATGATAAGCCCGCACCATAAATGATAGATGCCCTTACTAGCACATAGTGCTTGACTCGGTCTGGTAGTTAAGCCAAGGGACTTGCGCCAGTCGATCGGACTGCATCTAATTCTTGCCTCTCCCACTGAGGAATTTTACCCATGTACCCACTCGTGCCTAGTCTGTCGGGGTGAATGTTCCTCCTTGCGATGTCTCTGTGGTCCTGTCGGGACCCCGAATTTGCAAATCCGGACCCTCTGTGTATTCAGCACTAGTCCAGGAACGCGCTAGTGCACACAGTCTTAACATTGGTAAATATCACAATCATACCAATCGATACTATCAAAGTACTTTATTTAAATAACCAAACTGGTTACTTGACCTTATGGTCAAGTTACAAATGTATGCCTTGCAAGGCGAAACTTATTAACAGAGAAATAATAGCAGCGGAAAAACAACGAAGGTAACATCGTGGCGCCATCCAGTATACCACAGGCAACTGACTGGGCTCGCTTCCCTAAGTAGACGGATCTTCTTGGAGTTCCTCCTCCAAAGCTGGCGTAATCTCCTCTTCAACTGATATTGTGTTGAGGCAAGGGTGAGTACTTGGTACTCAGCAAGTCATGCACAGAATGCAGGCTAATATACTATATGCATGGCTTGGTACAAAGGAATAGCACAAGGTATTTTTGGCAAAGAAACAAGATTTGAAAAGTAATATAAGTAGATTCGAAAGCAGTAGAAATAAGTAAAGCATAAATAACTTTTCAAGAAGTTTAATAAACATTTCCCCATCCTAAACCATATTTCCATCATCTTCATTATTAAGCCAACCCAACTTTCAAACCAAAGTTATTTTCAGAAAGTCTAACCCTTGACTGTAATTCCCGAGCATTGTCAAGTACCGTGGACTCGGCTATTTAAATAGATTCTACACTCTGCAGAGGTTATGCACTTTACCCACAAGATACAGTCAAACACCACAAAGGCGAGTTCCCGTAACAAAGCCTTTCGGAAGCCTCAAACAACACAGGTGGTCCTCTCCGGTTCGTGCTCTACACCATCCCTTCCCTTAGCCAAGGCGAAGTATGGGACCAACACACCGTTAGATGGGTATCTGGCCCACGACCACGATACGCTCCCCGCACAATCACACAAACTGTGTTATTGTCACCCTGAGTCTCCACTTGTTAGTCCTTAGCGACTTAGTCAACTTGGGCCGTCCCATTCCAGCCATGTGGTTGCAAGTATGACCCAGTTCAAAGGCTTGCAAGGTTAAGTCCTTAGAGTGACCAGGGCAAGACTACCCGAAAAAAACCAAATCAACACTCCCAATGCCACAACTGGCCCACCTGATTACTCTTGCCACATGCCCCGGTCGAAAACTGTTTATCAAACCCCAGTTGATTACCATGCACCACGTGCCATCAACATCACATGATACTTTTCCAAAACAGGTTCAATATATCATTAAGTCAATATTAACATTTGATTGTCCAAAACCATGTCATGAGCACGTAGCAGGTCTAAGCAGTATACTACAACGGTCTAAACCCATGTTGGCAATTTAATAATGTCCAACTAGTAATCCACAACTAGGGTGACAAAGGGTCATGGCACATACTTAAGTAATCAAGGTGTCATACAGCAAATTGGTATTTATCTAACCCCCATGTTTAAACCAAGTATTTTTCTATTTGAACTAGCATGCAATAGTTTAAATCAAAATAGGTTTCAAAAATGGGATCAATATGGTCAAAGCATAACTTGCCTTCAAAAAGTACTTGCTCTTGGTCTTGAGTTGGATCCTGAGTCAACACTTCTCCTTCGAATCCTTCCGGCACTTCAACGTCTACTCGTAAAGCGTGCAAATAGCAAATACACAAATAAACACTAGGCAAAAACATCCCAAAACTCCAAATAAAATCCATAAACAGAGAGAACATAATTTTCTGGATTTTTAGGAACTGGAATCGTTCAAATCGGAGTTAAAATGCAAAAGTTATGATTTATTAAAGTTTAAATAATCAATTAAATAATATTACAGAGAAAAACTTTAGTCCAAAAATTAAATAAAATTTATATTTAGGTAGATCTTAATTTTATACAAATTTAGAAATTTGAATCACTCAAATCGGAGTTGAAACGCATAAAAGTTATAAGCGTTTGAAGTTTGAATCTAAATTTGAATCAATATTTCGAATTAATAAATCATTTTCTTTTCGGAAATTAATTATTGCGTCGGCATGGACACGTGTCGGCTCCTGATTGGCTGGTGGCGTCGGTAGGCTCATGGGCTCGGCCACGGCGCGGTTTGGTCCACAGTGGACCCGGTCCACGGCTTCGGGTGAGGTCGACATGTGGGACCCACTGTCGATCGCGGGGTCTCACGCAAGCGGTGGCGTGTGGGCCCTCGACATGCGGGGCCAGCGTGTGAGGACACGCGCCACACGCGTGGGTGCGGCTAGGCACCCGTGGCACAATCTGGGGGGTTTATTTGAAAATCATCGGCCCAGATTAGATCTAGGCTCCACTTGTTTAGGTCAACGCGGCGGATCCGAGCCGTTGGATCTGATCCAACGGCCCGCATTCGATCTGGTTTCCGTGGTTTGGGATAGAACGTGGGCTCACCTCAACCGCTCGATCTGGATCCGACGGTTCACCGAGCTCGCGGTCCGGCGATGGCGCGGCGAGGCTTGGGCACCGGAGACGAGAGCGGCGACCTCCCACGCGGCGTTACGGGGCTCCTCGGCGACGTGCGTGGTCACGCTCGAGTCGCCTTGGCTCGGGGATCCGGTTCGGCCTCCTTCTCCTCGGCGGCGGCGGCGGCGGAAGGTGAAAAAACCACCACAATACCCTAGGCTACTACGGCGAGCAATCCCGAGCAAGCGGCGGCTGCTAGGGTTTAGCAAGCTAAGGCAAAAAGTAGCGCAAGGTCACGGCGGTCCTCGGGGTGCGATCCGGGCATTAAATAGCCCCGGGAGGCGTGCTCAGGGCGGAGCCCTAGTCGGTTACGGCGGCGCACTCGGCGGCGGAGTCCGGCTCGGACTTGGCGGGGAAGACGGGACGAGAAACGTCCACGTGTCCAGATCAGCGCCCCGATCGGACCGGCGCGGACGGTTCGGCCTGACACGGCTCAACCGTGCAGGCGGATCTCGGCCGTTGGATCTTGATCCAACGGTTGGGATTGATTAGGTTTAGGAGTGGGTTCGGTCGAGTCAAGTGGATCGGGTCGGACTCGAAATCGAGTCTGACTAGGGCTCGGTCGTATGAACAGTACTTGACCAGAGTTGATTTTCCAGCGATTTAATATTTAAAATAATTCAAAGAATTCATTTAATTCATTAAAAATAGCAAATGACTCAGAAAAATTCCAGAAAAATTCTGGAAAATACTTTGGATCATTTTGGACTCAAATAAAATATTTCCAACAAAATTTTATTTGCAAAATTAAATTCTTTAATTATTTCAAAATGGAAAAAAAATTCAAATAAATTCCAAATAAATCCAAATAAATTCCAGAAAATTCCAAAAATTCACCAAAGTGCCAAACCACACATGAATTTAAGGAAAGCAAAATTTTGGGGTGTTACAAACCTCCCCCCCTTAATAGAATCTCGTCCCCGAGATTCAGGGCTTACTAAAGGAATAGGTTTGGAAACTCTTTCTTCAAATCCTCTTCAAGGCTCCCAAGTCGCCGCTTTCTTCATGGTTGCTCCATTGAACTCTCTGAAACGGGTTGACTTGTTTCTAGTTTCTCGATCCATTGTGTCTAGAATCCTCACGGGATGCTCCTTATAAGTCAAGTCTTCTTGCAACTCAATTAACTCTAGCGGTGTCTGCTCTCGGGAACTCTGAGACACTTCTTCAATCGGGACACATGGAATACATCATGTACTCCTGTTAACGATCGTGGCAACTCGGTGATAAGCAACCGCCTCTGCGGCTCAAAATCTTAAATGGTCCAACATAACGGGTGCAAGTTTCCCTTTGGCATGGAACCTCTTAACTCCCGAGAGGCGTAACTCGAGGTATACAAAGTCTTCTCGGTTCAAAACTCAAATCTCGGCGACGATTGTCAAGATAACTCTTTTGTCGTGATTGGGCTATCTTCAACCTTTCCCTAATCATGGCGACCGTTTCTTGACCTCTTGAAGAATGTCAGCCCAAAGACACGGCGCCACGGTCTCATTCCAATTCAATGGCGTCCGACAGTGGTCGACCATACTGATGCCTCAAAAGGTGACATCTCAGAACTAGCCTCGATAACTATTGTTGTAACTGAACTCAAGATACGGCAAACTCTTATCCCAAGAGGTAGCATAAGCCAATGCACAAGCTCTCAACATATCCTCCGAATCTGGTTGACTCTTTCTGGCCTGTCCATCCGTCTGTGGATGATAAGTCATCTTGAAGTTCAAACGGGTTCCCATGGCTTCATGCAACTTATTCCGTAACCTTGAGGTAAATTGGGTACCTTCGTCTGATACAATCCTCTTTGGCACTCCGTGCAAACAGACAATCCTCGATCATGTACAATTACGCTAATTTATCTCCCGAGTAAGTGGTCTTCACGGGGATAAAATGGGCTACTTTAGTCAAGCGATCCACTATAACCCATATGGAGTCATAACCTCCTTGAGTCTTCTAAGAAACCGGTAATGAAATCCATTCCGATTTCCTCCCACTTCCACTCGGTATTTTCAGTTTGAGCAATCCTGCTTTGGTCTCTCGATGCATTGCCTTGACTCTACGGCATACGCCGCACAATGCAACATGCTCGGCAACTTCACGTTTCATACTCGGCCACCGAATCTCTCCTTGAGATCTGATACATCTTGGCGCTTCCAGGATGAATTGAGTACTTGGAGTCATGGGCTTCCTCCAGAATCAGTTGCTTTAACTCCTTTTTGTTAGGCACACAAATGCGATCCTTCATCCACAACGTGCCTTGCTCATCCAACTTGAAATCCTTTGCCTTGCCTTCCTCCATTTTGGACTTAATCCTACGGATCTTGTCATCATCCTTCTGTCCTTCTCGGATCTGGTCCTCTAAAGTAGGCTTTACTTCCAATGCGGCCAAGAATCCGCTAGGTACTACCTCAATCTTCATTTTCTGAAAATCCTCACATAACTCATCCTGAATTGTGGCTAGCAACGTACTCACGGTATGGCTTTTCCGACTCAGAGCATCGGCTACTACGTTGGCCTTTCCGGGATGGTAATGGATTCCAACATTGTAGTCCTTGATTAACTCTAACCATCTCCTCTGCCTCATATTCAGATCCGACTGGGTGAATATGTACTTAAGGCTCTTATGATCCGTATACACTTCACATCTGTTTCCAATCAGATAGTGACGCCATATCTTCAAAGCATGCACTACGGCAGCTAACTCTAAGTCATGTGTCGGATAATTTTCCTCATGCGGCCTCAACTGCCTTGATGCATAAGCGACGACCTTTCCATTCTGCATCAGCACACATCCAAGTCCTTGGCGCGACGCGTCACAATAAATATCGAAGCTTTGAGCAACATCCGGTAGAACTAACACCGGTGCTGATGTCAATCGCTTCTTCAGCTCCTGAAATCCTTTCTCACATTCTGGCGTCCATGCAAACTTCTTTTCCTTCTTCTTGACAAACAAAACTGGTGCTCCCCACGGCGATTTAACTCTGGCCTCGATAAATCCTTTCTCCATTAACTCTTCTAGCTGTTTCTTCATTTCTACCAACTCCTCGGTGAACATCCGATAGGGTCTCTTTGCTATCGGCGCTGTACCCGGTACAAGCTCTATCACAAACTCTATGTCCCTGTCTGGCGGCATACCAGGTAGATCTTCGGGAAAAACATCGGGGTACTCATTCACTACTGGGACATCCTCTATGCTGATTGCCTTGGTACTGTTAACCATCAACTGTCCATCTCTAACCGCAGTGGCTTGAAATTCTACTTTCTTCCCACACGGGCTCTCAACTGAGATAGTCCTTCGTCCACAATCCAATACAGCCTTGTGCTTGGATAACCAATCCATTCCCAATATGACGTCTAAGGTCTGGGTCTCCAAAATTATAAGGTTTGCTAGGAACTCTATTCCATCTATTAGTATTCTCACCCCGGAACATCCTACTTTCGTTCGGAGTTCGGAACCAGGGGTTTGAACTAAAAGCATGCACTTAAGCCTTGCAATCCTCAAATCATTTCTAGTAGCAAAGCCTTGCGAAACAAACGAATCTGAAGCTCGAGTCAAACAAAATTGCAGGTGTACTGAGTTAACAAGTAACTTACCCAAGACGACGTCAGTAGCATTTTGCAAAGGTGCATCCGCGGTGACATGGTTGACTCGGCCTCTCACCACGGCCTGGGGTGTGGCTCTCGTCTTTGGCGTCCTAGCTGGGTGGTTCCTAGGTTGAAGCGAATCGGGTCACTCGCTTTGTCTTCTTGGGACAAGCTGTTGGCAAAGTGTCTGGCTCGTTGCAGTTGTAGCGGCGTCTCATTTGTTCCTTTCGATTGCTCGAGTAAGCGTTTCTAGCGGGTTTGGTGCAGTAGTTTTGATTGACAGGTCTTGGTCTTTGGGGATGGTGTCCTTGTCGATTCGTGGTTGGAATCAAGAATTGATTTGGTGCAACTCTCGGTATTTGGCATTCCTGGCGTGATCCTTCCGTTGCATCCTGCGCTTCTGTTCTCATCCAGTTCCTTGCGCTTTGTCCTCAAGAATAAGCGCCTTATTCACCAACTCTTGGAAATCTGGAAAGGTGTGGGTGATCAACCCTACTTGCAATCCCGAGTTAAGTCCTTTCATAAAACGAGACTGCCTGGATTTATCCGTCGCTACATCCTCAAAAGCGTAGCGTGCTAGCTGTGTGAACTTGTTCGTAGTCGACCACCGGCCGATTATCTTGCTTGATGCTCAACTCCTCCTTCTTAAGGTCCATGATTCCTTCAGGCACGTGAATCTTAATGTCGAATGCGGTGTGAACTCTTCCCAAGTGATATCTTGAGGGTTCTCTTGCGTGGCACGAAGTTCTCCCACCATTCAATTTGTCCCTTCCAACCGATGAGAAGCGTAGAGTACCTTCTCATTCCCTATGCATTGAGCTATGTGTAGCTTCCTCTCGATTGATCTTAACCAATCATCGGCCTCCAATGGATTGGCATTCCCGAGAGAAAGTGGGTGGGTGAGTCCTCATGAACTCGACAGCCATGTATTCGGCGTGGTCCCCGATTAACTTGATTAGCGGTGGCCTCGAGCAAAGGACGTGCTGCATTTGTTGCATCATAGCATGCATCAATCGAGTCTGGGCAGCAAGAAAAGCTCCGAAATTCTGCATATCCGGTGGCGGTGCCGGTGCTCCATCATTGGGGTTTTCTCTGGCGAGAACCACTCCCATTGCTTCCAAAGTTTCCACGGTGTTCACCATCTGTCGGTTTGCTCTAGGTTTAGAGATGAGAGGGAAACAAGAATAGACAAGTAATATGGAACTTATGCGGGGCGAAAGGTGTAGCCTTAAGGTCCAACTTTATTATTTAATAACTTGGTATGGCTGCTTACAATGCCTAAGGGCCTTGCAACACATACTGCACACTCAGCAAGCAATGAAAATCCAAATCGAACTAACACTGGAGTCTAACGCCTAAAGGGTGACTCTTTCTTCTATGACGCGACTCGGCGTAGGAGTCTCACTATAGAACCTTTGCTCACTCATCGAGAAAACCTCCACGGCCTGGAGTGCGGTCTTTGTGGCATAGGCGCGAAACGATCGCCATGTCCAAAGAATCGTGTCCTCTGTGGTAGTCGAAGAAGCAGTGTCCTCATCGAGGTCTGACTCCTCCGGATCTGGCTCGTGTAGCTCGAGCACTGGCTCTGGGTCTGGTCCGTACAAAGTCATCTCCAACTCGTCAATCCTTCGTAGAAGGTGTGCCACATACTCTTGAGCTTCCCGCCATCTGTTCTTCTCTGTCGTGATCTCCTTGCGGGCTTTCTGTAGCTCCTTGCTTGTATTATCTAGTACATCCTCCTGGGCGACGACAAATCGTGCCAACTGTGTAACCGTGGCATCCTCATCCTGAATCTCCTTCGGGTCAAGAAGGTTATCGCTGCGCGGATGGTAACGGAACACCGTATTCTCCAATTCTCTGGCGTAGATACGGGTAATGTGCCGCATTGCTCGTCGTGATACTTCTTGGATACCCATCTGCATTGTAGATCTCCTGGCAGTGCAGTGTATCGGGCGATTGCCTGGGCCCTTTTTCCTAGCAGGCACCTCAATCCTCACGTCACAAGCCTTGATCAATCCCGCTTGTCTGATCACTTCCACTTGGTATTGCGGCTTCTCAAAATCTCCGAGAGTCTGTAGCATATGCCAAAGTTCAGCGGCGTGACCAACTCCCAGATCAACGTAGTTGAACTCTTCCTCCATCTGTCACAAGAGTGCTTTACGTAAGAACTCGGAATTTTTAAATTGTGACAAGGTAAGGGAAAATTTCAGCAAGAGACAAGAAAAGAGAGAATGGGGTAAGTCGAGATGTCATTTCTTGTCTTGACAAATTTTTAGCTTTTAGAAAATAGGTTTTATCCTCACTACGACCATTCTAGCTTAGGGTTGAGCCTACAGTCAAGTATGGCTCTGATACCACCTCTGTCGGGACCCCGAATTTGCAAATCCGGACCCTCTGTGTATTCAGCACTAGTCCAGAACGCGCTTAGTGCACATAGCCTTAACATAGGTAAATATCACACTCCTACCAATCGATACTATCAAAGAACTTTATTTAAATAACCACACTTGTTACTTGACCTTTTGGTCAAGTTACAAATGTATGCCTTGCAAGGCTAAACTTATTAACAGAGAAATAATAGCAGCGGAAAAACAACGAAGGTAACATCGTGGCGCCATCCAAAGATACCACAGGCAACCGATCGGGCTCGCTTCCTAAGTAGAGCGGATCTTCTTGGAGTTCCTCCTCCAAAGTCGGCGTAATCTCCTCTTCAACCGATATTGTGTTGAGGCAAGGGTGAGTACTTGGTACTCAAAGAAGTCATGCATGAATGCAGGCTAATATACTATATGCATGGCTTGGTACAAAGGAATAGCACAAGGTATTTTTGCAGTAAACAGCATTTGAAAAGTAATATAAGTAGATTCGAAAGCAGTAGAAATAAGTAAAGCATAAATAACTTTTCAAGAAGTTTAATAAACATTTCCCCATCCTAAACCATATTTCCATCATCTTCATTATTAAGCCAACCCAACTTTCAAACCAAAGTTATTTTCAGAAAGTCTAACCCTTGACTGTAATTCCCGAGCATTGTCAAGTACCGTGGACTCGGCTATTTAAATAGATTCTACACTCTGCAGAGGTTATGCACTTTACCCACAAGATACAGTCAAACACCACAAAGGCGAGTTCCCGTAACAAAGCCTTTCGTAAGCCTCAAACAACACAGTGGTCCTCTCCGGTCAGGTTTCTACACCATCCCTTCCCTTAGCCAAGGCGAAGTATGGGACCAACACACCGTTAGATGGGTATCTGGCCACAGCCACGATACGCTCCCCCGTACAATCACACAAACGGTGTAATTGACACCCTGAGGCTCCACAAGTGAGTCCTTAGCGACTTAGTCAACTTGGGCCGTCCCATTCCAGCCATGTGGTTGCAAGTATGACCCAGTTCAAAGGCTTGCAAGGTTAAGTCCTTAGAGTGACCAGGGCAAGACTACCCGAAAAAAACCAAATCAACACTCCCAATGCCACAACTGGCCCACCTGATTACTCTTGCCACATGCCCCGGTCGAAAACTGTTTATCAAACCCCAGTTGATTACCATGCACCACGTGCCATCAACATCACATGATACTTTTCCAAAACAGGTTCAATATATCATTAAGTCAATATTAACATTTGATTGTCCAAAACCATGTCATGAGCACGAAAGGTGTCTAAGCAAAGATACTACAACGGTCTAAACCCATGTTGGCAATTTAATAATGTCCAACTAGTAATCCACAACTAGGGTGACAAAGGGTCATGGCACATACTTAAGTAATCAAGGTGTCATACAGCAAATTGGTATTTATCTAACCCCCATGTTTAAACCAAGTATTTTTCTATTTGAACTAGCATGCAATAGTTTAAATCAAAATAGGTTTCAAAAATGGGATCAATATGGTCAAAGCATAACTTGCCTTCAAAAAGTACTTGCTCTTGGTCTTGAGTTGGATCCTGAGTCAACACTTCTCCTTCGAATCCTTCCCAGACTTCAACGTCTACTCGTAAAAGCGTGCAAATAGCAAATACACAAATAAACACTAGGCAAAAACATCCCAAAACTCCAAATAAAATCCATAAACAGAGAGAACATAATTTTCTGGATTTTTAGGAACTGGAATCGTTCAAATCGGAGTTAAAATGCAAAAGTTATGATTTATTAAAGTTTAAATAATCAATTAAATAATATTACAGAGAAAAACTTTAGTCCAAAAATTAAATAAAATTTATATTTAGGTAGATCTTAATTTTATACAAATTTAGAAATTTGAATCACTCAAATTGGAGTTGAAACGCATAAAAGTTATAAGCGTTTGAAGTTTGAATCTAAATTTGAATCAATATTTCGAATTAATAAATCATTTTCTTTTTCGGAAATTAATTATTGCCAAAGCATGGACACGTGTCGGCTCTGATTGGCTGGTGACGTCACCGGCTCATGGGCTCACCCACGGCGGTTTGGTCCACGGTGGACCCGGTCCCACGGCTTCGGGTGAGGTCGACATGTGGGACCCACCGCCGCTAAGGGTCTCACGCAAACGCGGCTGACGTGTGGGCCCTCTGACATGCGGGGCCCGTGTGTCAGGGACACGCGCTCACACGCGTGGGTGCGGCTAGGCACACGTGGCTCAATCTCTGCCGTTGATTTGAAAATCAACGGCCCAGATTGGATCGAGTCTCCACTTGTTTAGGTCAACGCGGCGGATCCGAGCCGTTGGATCTGATCCAACGGTCCAGATTCGACCGGTTTCGTGGTTTGGGATAGAACGTGGGCTCACCTCAACCGTTCGATCTGGATCTGACGGTTCACCGAGCTCGCGGAGTCCGGCGATGGCGCGGCGAGGCTTGGGCACCGGAGACGTAGACGACGACCTCCCACGCGGCGTTACGGGGCTCCTCCGGCGACGTGCGTGGTCACGTTCGAGTCGCCTTGGCTCGGGGATCCCGGTTCTGGCCTCCTTCTCCTCGGGCGACGGACGGCGGCGGAAGGTGAGAAAAACCACCACAATACCCTAGGCTACTACGGCGAGCAATCCCGAGCAAGCGGCGGCTGCTAGGGTTTAGCAAGCTAAGGCAAAAAGTAGCGCAAGGTCACGGCGGTCCTCGGGGTGCGATCCGGGCATTAAATAGCCCCGGGAGGCGTGCTCAGGGCGGAGCCCTAGTCGGTTACGGCGGCGGAGTCCGGCTCGGACTTCAGCGGGGAAGACGGCACGAGAACCGCCCACGTGTCCAGATCAGCGGCCCGATCGGACCGGCGCGACGGGTTCGGGTCGGACACGGCTCAACCCAGACGGGCGGATCTCACCGTTGGATCTTGATCCAACGGTTGGGATTGATTAGGTTTAGGAGGGTTCGGTCGAGTCACGTGGCTCGGTCGGACTCGAACTCGAGTCGACTTCGGGCTCGGTCGGATGAAACGATTTGACCCGAGTTGATTTTCCAGCGATTTAATATTTAAAATAATTCCCAGTAATTCATTTAATTCATTAAAAATAGCAAATGACTCAGAAAAATTCCAAAAAAATTCTGGAAAATACTTTGGATCATTTTGGACTCAAATAAAATATTTCCAACAAAATTTTATTTGCAAAATTAAATTCTTTAATTATTTCAAAATGGAAACAAAATTCAAATAAATTCCAAATAAATCCAAATAAATTCCAGAAAATTCCAAAAATTCACCAAAGTGCCAAACCACACATGAATTTAAGGAAAGCAAAATTTTGGGGTGTTACAAACCTCCCCCCCTTAATAGAATCTCGTCCCCGAGATTCAGGGCTTACTAAAGGAATAGGTTTGGAAACTCTTTCTTCAAATCCTCTTCGCGCTCCCAAGTCGCTTCGCTTTCTTCATGGTTGCTCCACTGAACTCTACAGAAACGGGTTGACTTGTTTCTAGTTTCTCGATCCATTGTGTCTAGAATCCTCACGGGATGCTCCTTATAAGTCAAGTCTTCTTGCAACTCAATTAACTCTAGCGGTGTCTGTTCCTCAGGAACTCGGAGACACTTCTTCAACTGGGACACATGGAATACATCATGTACTCCTGTTAACGACTGTGGCAACTCCAGCTGATAAGCAACTTCGCCTCTGCGGCTCAAAATCTTAAATGGTCCAACATAACGGGGTGCAAGTTTCCCTTTGGCATGGAACCTCTTAACTCCCCTGAGAGGCGTAACTCTGAGGTATACAAAGTCTTCTGGTTCAAAACTCAAATCTCGGCGACGATTGTCAGCATAACTCTTTTGTCGTGATTGGGCTATCTTCAACCTTTCCCTAATCATGGCGACCGTTCTTCACCTCTTGAAGAATGTCAGCCCAAAGACACGGGCGCCACGGTCTCATTCCAATTCAATGGCGTCCGACAGTGGTCGACCATACAAAGGCCTCAAAAGGTGACATCGTAAACTAGCCTGATAACTATTGTTGTAATCGAACTCAAAGATACGGCAAACTCTTATCCCAAGAGGTAGCATAAGCCAATGCACAAGCTCTCAACATATCCTCCAGAATCTGGTTGACTCTTTTCGGCCTGTCCATCCGTCTGTGGATGATAAGGCATCTTGAAGTTCAAACGGGGTCCCATGGCTTCATGCAACTTATTCCAGAACCTTGAGGTAAATTGGGTACCTCTCTCCGAGACAATCCTCTTTGGCACTCCGTGCAAACAGACAATCCTGATCATGGACACTTCTGCTAATTTATCTCCCGAGTAAGTGGTCTTCACGGGGATAAAATGGGCTACTTTAGTCAAGCGATCCACTATAACCCATATGGAGTCATAACCTCCTTGAGTCTTGACAACCGGTAATGAAATCCATTCCGATTTCCTCCCACTTCCACTCGAGGTATTTTCAATTTGTAGCAATCCTCGCTGGTCTGATGCATTGCCTTGACTCTCTGGCATACGTCGCACAATGCAACATGCTCGGCAACTTCACGTTTCATACTCGGCCACCAGAATCTCTCCTTCAGATCCTGATACATCTTGGCGCTTCCAGGATGAATTGAGTACTTGGAGTCATGGGCTTCCTCCAGAATCAGTTGCTTTAACTCCTTTTTGTTAGGCACACAAATGCGATCCTTCATCCACAACGTGCCTTGCTCATCCAACTTGAAATCCTTTGCCTTGCCTTCCTCCATTTTGGACTTAATCCTACGGATCTTGTCATCATCCTTCTGTCCTTCTCGGATCTGGTCCTCTAAAGTAGGCTTTACTTCCAATGCGGCCAAGAATCCGCTAGGTACTACCTCAATCTTCATTTTCTGAAAATCCTCACATAACTCATCCTGAATTGTGGCTAGCAACGTACTCACGGTATGGCTTTTCCGACTCAGAGCATCGGCTACTACGTTGGCCTTTCCGGGATGGTAATGGATTCCAACATTGTAGTCCTTGATTAACTCTAACCATCTCCTCTGCCTCATATTCAGATCCGACTGGGTGAATATGTACTTAAGGCTCTTATGATCCGTATACACTTCACATCTGCTTTCCAATCGATAGTGACGCCATATCTTCAAAGCATGCACTACGGCACTAACTCTAAGTCATGTGTCGGATAATTTTCCTCATGCGGCCTCAATCGCCTTGATGCATAAGCGGCGACCTTTCCATTCTGCAAAGACACATCCAAGTCCTTGGCGCGACGCGTCACAATAAATATCGAAGCTTTGAGCAACATCCGGTAGAACTAACACCGGTGCTGATGTCAATCGCTTCTTCAGCTCCTGAAATCCTTTCTCACATTCTGGCGTCCATGCAAACTTCTTTTCCTTCTTCTTGACAAACAAAACTGGTGCTCCCCACGGCGACGAACTCGGTCTGATAAATCCTTTCTCCATTAACTCTTCTAGCTGTTTCTTCATTTCTACCAACTCCTCGGTGAACATCCGATAGGGTCTCTTTGCTATCGGCGCTGTACCCGGTACAAGCTCTATCACAAACTCTATGTCCCTGTCTGGCGGCATACCAGGTAGATCTTCGGGAAAAACATCGGGGTACTCATTCACTCATCGGGACATCCTCTATGCTGATTGCCTTGGTACTGTTAACCATCAATCTGTCCATCTCTAACCGCATGATGGCTTGAAATTCTACTTTCTTCCCACACGGGCTCTCAATCGAGATAGTCCTTCGTCCACAATCCAATGTGACCTTGTGCTTGGATAACCAATCCATTCCCAATATGACGTCTAAGGTCCGGGTCTCCAAAATTATAAGGTTTGCTAGGAACTCTATTCCATCTATTAGTATTCTCACCGGAACATCCTACTTTCGTTCGGAGTTCTGGAACCAGGGGTTTGAACTAAAAGCATGCACTTAAGCCTTGCAATCCTCAAATCATTTCTAGTAGCAAAGCCTTGCGAAACAAACGAATGCGAAGCTCCGTGAGTCAAACAAAATCACAGTTGCATCGAGTTAACAAGTAACTTACCCAAAGACGACGTCCGTAGCATTTTGCAAGGTGCATCCGCGGTGACATGGTTGACTCGGCCTC
Source organism: Rhipidocladum racemiflorum (assembly GCA_036346355.1). Lineage (NCBI taxonomy): Eukaryota > Viridiplantae > Streptophyta > Magnoliopsida > Poales > Poaceae > Rhipidocladum > Rhipidocladum racemiflorum. The sequence continues at coordinate 4,340,199 of CM070582.1, forward strand.
TCACCACGATGCAGGGTGTGGCTCTGTGCCGGGCGTCCTAGCTGGGGTGGTTCCTAGGTTGAAGCGAATCGGGTCACTCTCGCTGTCTTCTTGGGACAAGCTGTTGGCAAAGTGTCTGGCTCGTTGCGATTGTAGCAGCGTCTCATTGTTCCTTCTTATCGCCTCGAGTAAGCGTTTCTAGCGGGGCTGGGAGTGCAGTAGTTTTGATTGATGTGTCTTGGTGCCGGGATGGTGTCCTTGTCGCATTCTCGTGGTTGGAATCAAGAATTGATTTGGTGCAACTCTCAGCGCCGCTATGCGTTCACTGGCGTGATCCTTCTTTGTTGCATCCTGCGCTTCTGTTCTCATCCAGTTCCTTGCGCTTGTCCTCAAGAATAAGCGCCTTATTCACCAACTCTTGGAAATCTGGAAAAGTGTGGGTGATCAACCCTACTTGCAATCTGAGTTAAGTCCTTTCATAAAACGAGGTATGCGGATTTATCCGTCGCTACATCCTCAAAAAGCGTAGCGTGCTAGCTGTGTGAACTTGTTCGGTAGTCGACCATCGGCTGATTATCTTGCTTGATGCTCTGAACTCCTCCTTCTTAAGGTCCATGATTCCTTCAGGCACGTGATCTTGTCGAATGCGGTGTGAACTCTTCCCAAGTGATATCTTGAGGGTTCTCTTGCGTGGCACGAAGTTCTCCCACCATTCAATTTGTCCCTTCCAAGCGATGAGAAGCGTAGAGTACCTTCTCATTCCTATGCATTGAGCTATGTGTAGCTTCCTCTCGATTGATCTTAACCAATCATCGGCCTCCAATGGATTGGCATTCCCGAGAGAAAGTGGGTGGGTGAGTCCTCATGAACTCGACACCATGTATTCTCAAGCGTGGTCCCCGATTAACTTGATTAGCAAAGTGGCCTGAGCAAAGGACGTGCTGCATTTGTTGCATCATAGCATGCATCAATCGAGTCTGGGCAGCAAGAAAAGCTCCAAATTCTGCATATCCGGTGGCGGTCTTTGGTGCTCCATCATTGGGGTTTTCACGGGCGAGAACCACTCCCATTGCTTCCAAAGTTTCCACGGGTGTTCACCATCTGTCGGTTTGCTCTAGGTTTAGAGATGAGAGGGAAACAAGAATAGACAAGTAATATGGAACTTATGCGGGGCGAAAGGTGTAGCCTTAAGGTCCAACTTTATTATTTAATAACTTGGTATGGCTGCTTACAATGCCTAAGGGCCTTGCAACACATACTGCACACTCAGCAAGCAATGAAAATCCAAATCGAACTAACACTGGAGTCTAACGCCTAAAGGGTGACTCTTTCTTCTATGACGCGACTCGGCGTAGGAGTCTCACTATAGAACCTTTGCTCACTCATCGAGAAAACCTCCACGGCTGATGCGGGTCTTTGTGGCATAGGCGCGAAACTTGATCGCCATGTCCAAAGAATCGTGTCCTCGTGGGTAGTCGAAGAAGCGATGTCCTCATCGAGGTCCGACTCCTCCGGATCTCGGCTCGTGTAGCTCGAGCAGCTGCTGGAGTGCAGTCCGTACAAAGTCATCTCCAACTCGTCAATCCTTCGTAGAAGGTGTGCCACATACTCTTGAGCTTCCCGCCATCTGTTCTTCTCTGTCATGATCTCCTTGCGGGCTTTCTGTAGCTCCTTGCTTGTATTATCTAGTACATCATCATGGCGACGACAAATCGTGCCAACCGTGTAACCGTGGCATCCTCATCCCGAATCTCCTTCGGGTCAAGAAGGTTATCGCTCTTGTGGATGGTAGCGAACACCGTACTCTCCAATTCTCTGGCGAGATACGGGTAATGTGCCGCATTGCTCGTCGTGATACTTCTTGGATACCCATCTGCATTGTAGATCTCCTGGCGGGCAGTGTATCGGCGATTGCACTGGCCCTTTTTCCTAGCAGGCACCTCAATCCTCACGTCACAAGCCTTGATCAATCCCGCTTGTCTGATCACTTCCACTTGGTATTGCGGCTTCTCAAAATCTCCGAGAGTCTGTAGCATATGCCAAAGTTCAGCGGCGTGACCAACTCCCAGATCAACGTAGTTGAACTCTTCCTCCATCTGTCACAAGAGTGCTTTACGTAAGAACTCGGAATTTTTAAATTGTGACAAGGTAAGGGAAAATTTCAGCAAGAGACAAGAAAAGAGAGAATGGGGTAAGTCGAGATGTCATTTCTTGTCTTGACAAATTTTTAGCTTTTAGAAAATAGGTTTTATCCTCACTACGACCATTCTAGCTTAGGGTTGAGCCTACAGTCAAGTATGGCTCTGATACCACCTCTGTCGGGACCCCGAATTTGCAAATCCGGACCCTCTGTGTATTCAGCACTAGTCCAGGAACGCGCTAGTGCACACAGTCTTAACATTGGTAAATATCACAATCATACCAATCGATACTATCAAAGTACTTTATTTAAATAACCAAACTGGTTACTTGACCTTATGGTCAAGTTACAAATGTATGCCTTGCAAGGCGAAACTTATTAACAGAGAAATAATAGCAGCGGAAAAACAACGAAGGTAACATCGTGGCGCCATCCAGTATACCACAGGCAACTGACTGGGCTCGCTTCCCTAAGTAGACGGATCTTCTTGGAGTTCCTCCTCCAAAGCTGGCGTAATCTCCTCTTCAACTGATATTGTGTTGAGGCAAGGGTGAGTACTTGGTACTCAGCAAGTCATGCACACGTGAAGCTAATATACTATATGCATGGCTTGGTACAAAGGAATAGCACAAGGTATTTTTGCAGTAAACAGCATTTGAAAAGTAATATAAGTAGATTCGAAAGCAGTAGAAATAAGTAAAGCATAAATAACTTTTCAAGAAGTTTAATAAACATTTCCCCATCCTAAACCATATTTCCATCATCTTCATTATTAAGCCAACCCAACTTTCAAACCAAAGTTATTTTCAGAAAGTCTAACCCTTGACTGTAATTAAGTAGCATTTTCTAGTACCGTGGACTCGGCTATTTAAATAGATTCTACACTCTGCAGAGGTTATGCACTTTACCCACAAGATACAGTCAAACACCACAAAGGCGAGTTCCCGTAACAAAGCCTTTCGGAAGCCTCAAACAACACAGGTGGTCCTCTCCGGTTCGTGCTCTACACCATCCCTTCCCTTAGCCAAGGCGAAGTATGGGACCAACACACCGTTAGATGGGTATCTGGCCACAGCCACGACACGCTCCCCCGTACAATCACACAAACGGTGTAATTGACACCACGAGGCTCCACAAGTGAGTCCTTAGCGACTTAGTCAACTTGGGCCGTCCCATTCCGACCATGTGGTTGCAAGTATGACCCAGTTCAAAGGCTTGCAAGGTTAAGTCCTTAGAGTGACCAGGGCAAGACTACCCAAAAACCAAATCAACACTCCCAATGCCACAATCGCCCACTGATTACTCTTGCCACATGCCCTGGCCGAAAATCGTTTATCAAACCCCGCTTGATTACCATGCACCACGTGCCATCAACATCACATGATACTTTTCCAAAACAGGTTCAATATATCATTAAGTCAATATTAACATTTGATTGTCCAAAACCATGTCATGAGCACGAAAGGTGTCTAAGCGATACTACAACGGTCTAAACCCATGTTGGCAATTTAATAATGTCCAACTAGTAATCCACAACTAGGGTGACAAAGGGTCATGGCACATACTTAAGTAATCAAGGTGTCATACAAAGAAATTGGTATTTATCTAACCCCCATGTTTAAACCAAGTATTTTTCTATTTGAACTAGCATGCAATAGTTTAAATCAAAATAGGTTTCAAAAATGGGATCAATATGGTCAAAGCATAACTTGCCTTCAAAAAGTACTTGCTCTTGGTCTTGAGTTGGATCCTGAGTCAACACTTCTCCTTCGAATCCTTCCGGCACTTCAACGTCTACTCGTAAAGCGTGCAAATAGCAAATACACAAATAAACACTAGGCAAAAACATCCCAAAACTCCAAATAAAATCCATAAACAGAGAGAACATAATTTTCTGGATTTTTAGGAACTGGAATCGTTCAAATCGGAGTTAAAATGCAAAAGTTATGATTTATTAAAGTTTAAATAATCAATTAAATAATATTACAGAGAAAAACTTTAGTCCAAAAATTAAATAAAATTTATATTTAGGTAGATCTTAATTTTATACAAATTTAGAAATTTGAATCACTCAAATTGGAGTTGAAACGCAAAAGTTATAAGCGTTTGAAGTTTGAATCTAAATTTGAATCAATATTTCGAATTAATAAATCATTTTCTTTTTCGGAAATTAATTATTGCGTCAGCATGGACACGTGTCAGCTCCTGATTGGCTGGCTGACGTCAGCCGGCTCATGGGCTCAGCCCACGGCGCGGTTTGGTCCACGGTGGACCCGGTCCACAGCTCGGGTGAGGCTGACATGTGGGACCCACCTGTCAGTGCGGGGTCTCACGCAAACGCGGCTGACGTGTGGGCCCTCTGACATGCGGGGCCCGCGTGTCAGGGACACGCGCTCACACGCGTGGGTGCGGCTAGGCACACGTGGCGCAATCTCGGCCGTTGATTTGAAAATCAACGGCCCAGATTGGATCTAGGCTCCACTTGTTTAGGTCAACGCGGCGGATCTGAGCCGTTGGATCCTGATCCAACGGTCCAGATTCGATCTGGTTTCCAGGGTTTGGGATAGAACGTGGGCTCACCTCAACCGTTCGATCTGGATCTGACGGTTCACCGAGCTCGCGGGGTCCGGCGATGGCGCGGCGAGGCTTGGGCACCGGAGACGTAGACGACGACCTCCCACGCGGCGTTACGGGGCTCCTCCGGCGACGTGCGTGGTCACGTTCGAGTCGCCTTGGCTCGGGATCCTTGCTCGCCTCCTTCTCCTCGAGCGGCGACGGCGGCGGCGGAAGGTGAGAAAAACCACCACAATACCCTAGGCTACTACGGCGAGCAATCCCGAGCAAGCGGCCGCTAGGGTTTAGCAAGCTAAGGCAAAAAGTAAGCGCAAGGTCACGGCGGTCCTCGGTGCGATCCGGGCATTAAATAGCCCCGGAGGCGTGCTCGTGGCGAGCCCTAGTCGATTCTGGCCACAAGATTTCGGCGGAGTCCGGCTTCGACTTCAGCGGGGAAGACGGCACGAGAACCGCCCACGTGTTCAGATCAGCGGCCCGATCGGACCGGGCGCGACGGTTCGGTCGGACACGGCTCAACCGCAGACGGGCGGATCTCACCGTTGGATCTTGATCCAACGGTTGGGATTGATTAGGTTTAGGAGTGGGTTCGGCCGAGTCACGTGGCTTCGGTCGGACTCGAACTCGAGTCGACTCGGGCTCGATCGGATGAACAAGATTTGACCCGAGTTGATTTTCCAGCGATTTAATATTTAAAATAATTCCCGATAATTCATTTAATTCATTAAAAATAGCAAATGACTCGAGAAAAATTCCGTAAAAATTCGAAAATACTTTGGATCATTTTGGACTCAAATAAAATATTTCCAACAAAATTTTATTTGCAAAATTAAATTCTTTAATTATTTCAAAATGGAAAAAAAATTCAAATAAATTCCAAATAAATCCAAATAAATTCCAGAAAATTCCAAAAATTCACCAAAGTGCCAAACCACACATGAATTTAAGGAAAGCAAAATTTTGGGGTGTTACAGGTCCTCACTAGACTTCTTTGGTGCTTCATCTTGCTTCATCGCAACAAATTCATCCCAATATGGTTCAAATTTAGGATAATCTCCAATGGCTGACCGATTTTTCTTCACATAGTTTGTATTTAGTCTGGACTTGAAGTTCCTCCATGCCACATCCATGGTCATCAATGCATTGCGACGCACAAGTTCTTCGGCTTCTTCAGGGAATTCGAAGGTTTCTTTGAGCTTTGTCCATAGATCCATTTTGATGGCATGGGCACTTTGTGCCAATCAAAATAGGTGATTGGCACTTTATCCCTTACGATGCCCCGCATGTTAACCTGTATTTTGCTGCTGATTTTAGTGGTGCAACAGAGGCTCTAGCTTCTGAGACCTCCGAGATGGTATACCGTCCTTCAGGCTTCTTAGTTTTCCCTCGACCTTGACTTCTTGCAACGGGAGCATCAGCATCTCCGGCAGCGGTGGAGGCCTCAGCATCTTCGATGGTTGGATGGATGTTAAGTTACCTGCTCGGGCTTGGGCTCGGGCTCTGGTTGGAAGTCTCCTCCATTACAGGCTAGGGCAATTGATTCGGATAGTTTACGTCTGACTGACCGACCGGATGTATTCTGGTCGAATTCGGATAGTCATTTCGGATAATTTCTCATTTGTTTAATGCTGGATGGAGAGTGATTATGTGGTGGTTTTGAGGTTGTGCAGATTAGGTCAAAGTGATCGAATAGGGTACTAATGTGGACAAGAGGTCTTATTGTGTAGAGAAGATAAAGGTTAAATTTTTTAATTAATGACAGCATTTCATTGCAAGATGGGAAGTGTTGTTGTGAGTAGAGGCCATTATGGTTTTTTTTTTAAGAAGAGAGAAGATGTTAGATATTTCGCTCTTGTTTGTCATTCCATTTCATAAAGGACTAACTAATGATAAAAGAAGAAGAACAACAAAAAGAAACTAAGTATATGGACACTCAGAACTCCTCGAGACCAACGCCCAATAGTCGCGCTATCCTATAAACATAGAAAGACAATGATAAAAGAATAAAGTAAAAGAAATGAATAAAAATCTTGGTGATAGGGCCCAAGCACCCCTCGAGACCTCACGCTCGAGCAATGCTTGGATCCACGCGTCCAAGCACGCCACGAACCAGGTGTCCATGAACCTTTCCTAATCCTTAGCTCCTCTTCAGATTTATATAATCAGCTAATTATATAAATATATAGCCATATAGACACATCTATACAAGAGATTAAAGACAAGCTTCATTGACTAAATAAAAAACCTATCAAGTCCATGTTGGAATTTAAAATATGAAAACGTCCAGATTAACATTGATCCAAGATTTTCAATATCATGGTAAAGCACCTGAGAAGATTGATGTATATACTTTAAATTTCAGACAGCATGGTAAAGCAAAAGGAGCTAATCAAATTTCTAGTGTAGGTGGATGTCTGTATAGTACTCTAGGCATTTATTACTCTTTAAAATGTATATACTTTAAATTTCAAACCGATATTTAGTTATTTATTACTCTTTAAAATGTCTATATAGTACTCTAGGCATTAGTTACTTTTAGCTGAATGCATATTCAATAGAAACCATCCAATCAAGCATTCGATTGTAGCTAAACAAAGCACCTAGAGGTGCACGAAAAATAAAATAACACTCTAGTTAGCAATGCATGCTAGGTATTACTTGACTCGGTGCGGATAATTCTTAGTGCATCACCACCAATCTCTAAACATCGAGCATATGTAGACATGTCACTCACTAGTCTGGGTAAACACCAGTAAAGCATAGACTAAGCCACATGTTAACAAATATAGAAGCAGCACAGAACTAATAGGGTATATTCGAAGTATGTTCTTCTCTGTAATAACATACACATTAGAGCATCTAATGAGCATCACACAACTTGACACCAGAGAAGAGTCCACATTTCAGAAGTTCTACTTAAATCTATCTTTGTGAAAATTCCTTGCACAAAAGATCAACTGTGAGACCCTCCCTTTTATGATACAATATAACATAAAAGAAAGGTTCTAATGCGCATACTGTGCTAGTCCCATGATCAGTAGCTAGCACGCACAAACACAATTTGGAATCACAACCATACAAAAGTTTCATATTTTATTACAGCGGAAGTAATAGTACAATATAACCGAAAAGGTCAACTTAAGTATAGCAAAAGAAACATATGACTTGTAGTTTGCCACATAACCCTCAGGCAACTGACAAGGTAAACCTTAGGTAGAATCGTCGTTAATAATCCCGTTTTCCTGCGTCAAAGTAATTGTCGAGATTTCCTGCCTAAAAACAACAATAATAGCAAGGATGAGTACATTGCGTACTCAGCAAGACTTGTAGTGTTTGCAAAGCCTGAAATATATGCAAGCTGAAAAGAAAGTGGGTTTCTACGGTTATGTTGCATAAAGCAGAGATTTGAATTGTAAGTACTGAATAGTAAATGAAAGCGTAAATAAACTTAAAACAGTTCGCTGAATAATTAAATTAACAAGTAATTCAGTGAAATAATACGACTCACTCACGCTCCGTCGTGAGTAAGAAGTGAATAATTACTCACGGCCCTTCGTGAGTAAATAACCCATTAAACCAAATTCCTTTATGATTTCGAAATGAATTTCATCAAAGTTTGAATATCAAGATCCTTTTTGACAAAGTTAAATCATCTAACTAGTGTCAGTTTTCCAAGTTATCCATAACTGTGGATACGGCTAATCGATTAGTTTTTAGACTCTGCAGAGTTGTACAGCTTTACCCATAAGAAATGTCCTCCCTTTGTGGCAACATGTAATAGACACACTTCCTTTGGTGTGCCGTCAAAGAGTTCATACATAACCGTTACATTATCTGATTTTAGCAATGCACCAGTCCGGTGACGTTAACCCCTTTCTATGGTGGAAACAAACGATCACACAGATCAAAAAAATTTTGAGCTCAAATAAACAACAACCGTTTCACACCATAGTCAGGCGTACACCATTACATCGGCAGGCGTTATTCCCAACACCTCGGTGAGGGCACCCCTTCGAGCAATCTTAATCGGATTGCCCGTGCTACTTCGGCATACCAATGTGCAAAGCTAATTTCAAACAACTTAATAGGTTAAGGCCGCCCTGATGTAACACTGGGTGTCCTGATCTTTCGATGAGAATGATAACCTTCGATTTGGGTGGAGACGACTTTGACGATTCGACTACAACGTACAACGACGATGCGCCTTAGCAATCGCTAAACCAACTCCAGAGGGTTATTGACCTTGCCGTGGGCACGATCAACCTGATCACGAAGATCAATTCCTGCAAGCAATCGAAGAACAAGCAAGAACAAGGCAAAAGCAATCTAAAATTGCAAATATGGATGAAGTATTGAAAATTTGGGGTTCCGATACAAGGAGCTTGTTAGGCGGCCGTTGAGCACGTCTAAAAGACTCAAAATAGTAGCAAAAGGCTAAACTATCAAATAACCAAAACCCAAGTTATTTTGGGGGACTACCTAGCTATATATAGGAGAAATAAGAGGCCAAAACCATGCTTGGGGCGTCCAAAACACATTCATGGCAGAATAGGACTCGTATTCCTAGTTTGTCTCGGATTTGGAAAGATGACCGAACTTGTTTTGCATATTCCCGTTGACTCGGTAGGAATTTGGAGGTGGGGCCGGATCCGTTGGAAAGAGGACGTCGAAACCTTTCAAACCAGTACTCATAGACCTCAAACACCCTTGTGGATCAAAAGTTATGGTCGTTTTAAGTTGGTGCTGTCCCAAGGCCGAATCCGAGTTGAAGTTGTGCACGGAAGAATTGGCTTCATGCTTGACTTTTGGGAGTCCTTCTCCTTGGTTCCTAAGGACAATAAAATCATTACAAGGATTAAATAGCATTCCATTCATTAAATTATTTGTATGCAACCCGAGGAACGCATTCACCTGGCAATTGAATTGACGGCGCGAGCTCGAGTAATTGGCCCTTGTATTACATTGTTGATTTCAATTGGGTTTGTAGACATGGCCGTATCCATGGTAGTGATGTCCTCATCATCCTCCCCTTCTTGCATTTGAGTCGCCCCTCGACTCAAGCTCATCATCTTCTCCCATGTATGGTTTCAAATCGGCAATGTTGAATGTGGGACTAACCCCAAACTCTGCAGGCAATTCAAGCTTATATGCAGTATCATTAATCTTTGCCAATACTTTGAAAGGACCATCTGCTCGCGGCATCAACTTAGATTTTCTTAATTCCGAATCGATCTTTTCGCAAATGCAACCAAACTAAATCCCTGTGTTCAAAAGTTACATGCTTCCTTCCCTTACTACCAAAGAAGTTTATATTTAGCATTCATGCGCTCTATGTTTTCTTTAGTTGTCTCATGCATTTTCATAATCAAATCAGCACGTTGTTTAGCATCAAAATTCAATTTCTCCGAAGATGGAAGAGGTAACAAATCAATTGGAGCATGAGGTACAAATCCATATACAATCTCAAAAGGACACATCCTAGTAGTAGAATGCATAGAACGATTATAAGCAAACTCAATATGAGGCAAGCATTCTTCCCACAATTTAATGTTCTTTTTCAAAACAGCCCTAAGCATGGTAGATAAAGTTCGATTAACGACCTCGCTTTGTCCATCGGTTTGGGGATGACAAGTAGTAGAAAATAAAAGTTTAGTCCCCAATTTAGCCCACAAAGTTCTCCAAAAGTGGCTTAAAAATTTTGTGTCTCGATCTGAAACTATTGTGTTTGGCACACCATGCAAGCGAACAATTTCACGAAAGAATAAATCGGCAATGTTGGTAGCATCATCGCTTTTGTGACAAGGAATAAAGTGTGCCATCTTAGAAAATCTATCCACAACAACAAAGATACTATCCCTCCCCCTCTTTGTTCTAGGAAGTCCTAAAACAAAGTCCATAGAAATGTCTTCCCAAGGCACGCTAGGAACAGGCAGAGGCATGTATAAACCATGTGGATTAAGTCGTGACTTAGCTTTTTGACATGTAGAGCAGCGAGCGATGAAACGTTCCACGTCTCGTCTCATCTTGGGCCAAAAGAAATGGCTAGCGAGTATGTCCTCCGTCTTCTTCACACCAAAGTGTCCCATCAACCCTCCTCCATGCGCTTCCTGTAGCAATAACAAACGAATGTAACTAGCTAGAATGCATAGTTTGTTTGCTCTAAACACAAACCCATTATTGAGGACAAATTTGTTCCATGTTTTTCCCTCTTTAAAATTGAGCAACACATCTTTAAAATCATTATCATGCACATATTGCTCTTTAATCGTTTCCAAACCAAAAATTTTGAAGTCAAGTTGTGAGAGCATGGTATATCTCCTAGACAAGGCATCGGCAATGACATTATCCTTTCCTTTTTGTGTTTGATGACATAAGGAAATGACTCAATGAATTCAACCCACTTTGCATGTCTACGGTTCAGTTTAGCTTGACTTCTAATATGTTTTAACGATTCATGATCAGAATGTATAACAAATTCCTTGGGCCATAAATAATGTTGCCATGTTTCTAAAGTTCGAACTAGCGCATATAACTCTTTATCATACGTAGAATAGTTCAAACTAGGCCCACTCAACTTCTCACTAAAATAAGCAATGTGTTTTCCTTCTTGTAATGAACACCACCCAAACCAATTCCACTAGCATCACATTCTAGTTCAAAAGTCTTAGAAAAGTTTGGAAGTTGGAGTAAAGGTGCATGTGTTAACTTAGCTTCGAGAACATTGAAGGCATCTTCCTCGTGACTTGCCCCAAACAAAAGGCACACCCTTCTTGGTGAGTTCATTCAAAGGTGCGGCGATTGTCGAAGTCCTTCACAAAACGACGATAGAATCCAGGCAAGTCCTAGGAAACTCCGCACTGTGTGACCGTGTTAGGAGTCGGCCAACTCAGTATCGCTTCAACCTTGGCTTGATCAACTTCAATTCCTCGTGGAGTAACAACATAGCCAAGAAAAGAGACTCGATCCGTGCAAAAGGTGCACTTATCAAGGTTACCAAATAAACGTGCATCGCGTAAAGCATTAAAAACAACACGTAAATGTTCAAGATGGTCTTCTAAAGATTTCTTTGTAGATCAAGATATCATCAAAGTAAACCACCACAAATTTTCCAATGAAAGCACGTAAAACCTCGTTCATCAATCGCATAAAAGTGCTAGGTGCATTAGTTAATCCAAACGGCATAACTAACCACTCATATAAACCGAACTTAGTTTTAAATGCTGTTTTCCATTCATCTCCTAACTTCATGCGAATCTGGTGGTACCCACTACGCAAATCAACTTTAGAGAACATAGTAGAGCCACTTAACTCATCAAGCATATCGTCTAACCTAGGAATAGGATGGCGATATCTAATGGTGATATTATTAATTGCTCTACAATCCACACACATACGCCATGTTCCATCTTTCTTAGGTACTAAAATGATCGAACAAAGACAAGGACTAAGAGATTCACGTCACGTACCCTTTATCAAGCAATTCTTGAACTTGGCGTTGTATCTCTTTAGTCTCTTCAGGGTTGGTTCTCAGATGGCGCTTCGGTTGGGCAAGGATGCCCCTGGAATGAGGTCAATTTGGTGCTCAATCCCTCTAATTGGCGGCAGCCCTGAGGATGTCCTTTGGAAAGATGTCGGTGTATTCTGCAAAGGTTAGCGGCGAAAGGAGGCAAAGAAAGAGACATCTCCTCTAGTGAAAACAAAGTTTGTTTGCAAACCAGAGCATAGCAAGAATAACTACTTGTATCCAACTCGTTCACATCGATTTTGTTGCAAGAAAACATGCACCTTTCAATTTAATCACATTTTTCTTATCACCATCCGAGTTAGATTCTTTCTTTTGATTTTGTTCAAACTCCTTTGCGACAATCTGATTTTCACTATTAGTTCTCTATCGATTTTTCTCTTTGCTAGCTCTAGCTATCTCATCTTTTACAATGGCATCAAAGCGACATTGGATGTAACACAATCTTCTTTTCTTTATGCATGAAAGAGTATTGATTGGTTCTACCATGATGTAAACAATTCTTATCATATTGCCAAGGTCTACCTAATAACATAGAGCATGCTTGCATAGGTACGACATCGCAGTCAACATAATCATGATAAGAACCTAAAGCGAAATGTACTCTTACGAGGCGTGTTACCTTGAGCTTGCCGCTATTGTTGAACCATTGAATGTAGTAGGGCTGAGGGTGTGGTCTAGTGGATAGTGCTAGCTTCTCCACCATGTCCATGCTTGCTAGATTATTGCAACTCCCACCATCAATGATTATTCGAATGGATCTTTCTTTGACGACGCCTTTAGTGTAAAACAAATTGTGGCGTTGATTTGGCTCGATGCAGACGGGCAATCGAGCACTAAGCACACGGTGCGCAATAATACTCAAATATTGATCAGCATCGCAGACGCTCACGTGCTCTTCTTCATGTTTTGAGTTTGGATCACCGTTTTCATGTTCCGCAAGCAAAGCATATGTTTCTTCATCAAGATCACTTGCAGAATCGTACTCGCCATCTTCGCAGGTTATTAGCACGCGCTTGTTTGGACACTCCTTCATCATGTGGCCAAAACCCTTGCAGCGATGGCATTGAATATCTTTTGTGCGTCCGTTGAGGTGACAGATGCCGACGAGCTTTTGGTAGGGGCTTGTGTGGCACTCCTCGTCGGCGTTGATCGGGGTGCTGAATTTGAAGTGGAGTGCGTCATTTTGTTGTTGGAGGGGGTCGGGGTAGTGGTACGATTGGATGGGGCAGCAGGGGTGTGCGGTGCCCATGTAGTAGCTCGTCTGTAGAAAAGTTAGCTTTTGCCCTCGATTGTCGACCACTGCACTTCACGTTCGACTTTACAAGCAAGATGGAATAAACGAGTCATCGAATTATAATCCTTATAATCTAGAATGTCTGGATTTCTCGATTTAACCCACCTAGAAAACGAGCCATAGAAGCTTCCTCATTCTCAATTAAGCCACAACGCAACATGCCAATTTGTAATTCTTGGTAATATTCTTCCACCGAATTCTTACCTTGGTGTAGGCGCTGCAATTTATTCAATAAATCTCTTCCATAGTATGAAGGAACAAATCTGTGCCTCATTAGCAATTTTAATGCTTCCCAAGTGGTGGGTATATTATTTGGATGAGAGCGACAATGTTCTCTCCACCAAATAGACGCAAAATCGAGAATTCACTAGTGGCGACCCTAACTCTTCTATTCTCGGAAAATCATGGCATGCAAATTTTTGATCAACAAGTAATTCCCAACTAAGGTAACCATCAGGATCATATTTACCTTCGAAAGGTGGCATATTGAAATTTACCTTATGGAAAATATCATCTCGTTCTCGTTCCATGGGTCGTGGAGGATCACGTCGCATACCTTCTTTGATTGAGCGTGGCCGCGATGGTCACGATTATTGTCGTAATTGATGTTGTCTTCCTCCAAATCTGGTGTCGTCATATTGGTTCTCTTCGCTTTTGTTCTTCTAAGTCTGGCTGGATGCCTCTCCGTGGAGCTGAAGTGTTGTTTGGATGACGGTGGCGGATTGGAAGCCCAGATGCAAAGAAATGCAAAAGTATCAAGTCTAGCCAAAATAGTAGCAAGAGTAGTGTTAGCAATCCCTTGTGCGGCCTCGATGGATCTCGAGACGGTCCTCTTGCATCGACATACGCTCATTAGTGAGTCGTACATCCTCGCTAAGACCCTCGGTGGTCTCCTCGTCATCCTCTCAAAGTGAGCAATGATGCCCTTTGTTCGTGGAGAGTGGTGCGGCGATCTCGTCACCGACATGGTTAGTAGAAGACAAGGAAACAAAAAACACAATTAAAATGTTCCTATCAACTACTAGGAGGTGGTGGCAAGTCTCTCAACACTCAAGCCTATGACCAAAGCTCTTACAAGTTCTTACCATGTAGCAGGTGTTGCCGGCCGTTGGCGTGGTCAAAAGTTCTCCGAAGCTTGGATAAAGCGATTGCCAAGGGACCGAACAAAAGTACGGGGTTGGATGTGGAGCTTGGATAGGCAATATTTATTTCCTATGCAATCTGATAAGTCTAGTTATTGTAATGATAAGTAATGATCCAAACTAGAATTCACAAGCCCTAGTTGCCGATCTCAAAGATATAAGTGAATTTGAAGGCAACACACACGCAAAGATAATGGCACTTATGAAATCAAGGAATGAGCTATGAAACATAAGTGAAGTACCAAAAGCTCTATTGCACAAGTCGTGGAGAGACGCTAACTTATTGCTTCAAGAATGTAAGAAGGGCACAAGATTGCTCACTAATTAATAAATTGCACAACCTAAAAGTAACGAACACAAATTAGGGTTTTGCTCAATATAGTGCGACCGGCCACAATTTTCTTTTTCTTTTTCTTTTCCCTCTTTTTTTTGTTTTCGGCCTTTTGGCTCTTTCTCTTTTCTCTCTTTTGGTGACTTTCGGCCAACACTAGTACGAACAAAAAGTTTTGGAATCCCTAACTTGGTGTCACAAGATAAGATGATATAATAACTGAAGATTGTGCAATGTATCAAGTAGAGCAGCCCTAAGCAATATCAACAAGCTAGTCTCAAATAGGATCGAAGTGTTCACAAAGGATGAATTGGTTCCCAAAGGTAGGTGTACTGATGTTTTTCTAGGGCAGCAAACTTGTCGCCTAGATTAATGTTTGAAGATCACCGAATTTGATTGGTTGACTATGGAAGGAATTGAAGCTTATATCCTCAGCTTTCAATAGAGTGCAAGAACACATAAATTGGAGTTTGTATGTGAAAGTTATGCTCGAAATACCAAACTGGACAGAATTGAAGAATTGAAGCTACGCGAAGGAAAGGAAAGATCAGCAACTAAAACATGGACTCTAATGGATCAAAACCTAACAAAACTCACTAAAATAACAGATTGAAACTAAAGGTTGAATTTTTGTGGAGTAGTTTGCAATTTAGGACAGAAATAAAAAAACTAACCTAAGGCACTGATATTCTCACCGATCAACTGAAGCTCTGATACCACTTGATGTAACACTGGGTGTCCTGATCTTTCGATGAGAATGATAACCTTCGATTTGGGTGGAGACGACTTTGACGATTTCACTACAACGTACAACGACGATGCGCCTTAGCAATCGCTAAACCAACTCCAGAGGGTTATTGACCTTGCCGTGGGCACGATCAACCTGATCACGAAGATCAATTCCTGCAAGCAATCGAAGAACAAGCAAGAACAAGGCAAAAGCAATCTAAAATTGCAAATATGGATGAAGTATTGAAAATTTGGGGTTCCGATACAAGGAGCTTGTTAGGCGGCCGTTGAGCACGTCTAAAAGACTCAAAATAGTAGCAAAAGGCTAAACTATCAAATAACCAAAACCCAAGTTATTTTGGGGGACTACCTAGCTATATATAGGAGAAATAAGAGGCCAAAACCATGCTTGGGGCGTCCAAAACACATTCATGGCAGAATAGGACTCGTATTCCTAGTTTGTCTCGGATTTGGAAAGATGACCGAACTTGTTTTGCATATTCCCGTTGACTCGGTAGGAATTTGGAGGTGGGGCCGGATCCGTTGGAAAGAGGACGTCGAAACCTTTCAAACCAGTACTCATAGACCTCAAACACCCTTGTGGATCAAAAGTTATGGTCGTTTTAAGTTGGTGCTGTCCCGGAGGCCGAATCCGAGTTGAAGTTGTGCACCGGAAGAATTGGCTTCATGCTTGACTTTTGGGAGTCCTTCTCCTTGGTTCCTAAGGACAATAAAATCATTACAAGGATTAAATAGCATTCCATTCATTAAATTATTTGTATGCAACCCGAGGAACGCATTCACCTGGCAATTGAATTGACGTGCGCGAGCTCGAGTAATTGGCCCTTGTATTACATTGTTGATTTCAATTGGGTTTGTAGACATGGCCGTATCCATGGTAGTGATGTCCTCATCACGCCCCATTTCAAACCCCATGGTTGTATGGTTAAACTTGGATCAACTCCATCAAATCAGCTATTGTGACGTGGGTGATAAACTCCCCCTATCTATGTACACGTTAAAACATGTACAATCGGCTATTGCCATTAGTCACCCACATCAAATCCATAGTTTTATTTTCAGTTTTATCAAACTATCAACATTTTTCCATAGTTTCGAATAACCATTTGTAAACCATAAAGAAGGGGTCATGTATAAAAATGTACCCAAAGCTTTCTATAGAAGTGCTAAGCATGAGTATTATAATAACGAGTACTCCCAGTTCAACCAACCATGTCTAGGGTTACAAAGGTTCGCATATTCAACATGATTGAGATATAATCCATCATCGAGGTGATAATTACCAGAAAATGTAAATAAGCGGGATTTGAAGTATGCATGTAGTTTCGAATAACCATTTGAAAAGGTTCGCATATTCAACATTCAACCCTTGAGTGTAAAACATAAAGCATGCATGTAGGTTACTTGTGCAAATTTTTAAGTAGTTATAAAACTGGGATCAAACATGACCAAAGGATGCTTGCCTTGCTATATACTGTAATTCAACGAAGTCGAAGTAGTCGTCATCGATGTCGAAGACGTGATTTGAAGTGGCCGACGATGAAATCTTGGAACGTCGGATTCTACGCGTCGTTTGCCACGAAACCAAACAAACAGCAAATAACACTTTTCAATAGAGGCAAAAGAAATCAAATATAAAATCAAATAAAATCAACACACAAAACAAGCATGGATCGCGGGTTAGAGTTTCGTGATCTTTATATACTAATGTGTTATTTTTACATTATAGTCTTTCTTACTGATTATTAGCGTAAGGGTCGTATTACACATGATACCTATTCTTTATAGTTTATTTCATTTTATTTTACGAATTGAAGAAACTAAGATTATTTAAATTAATGGAAATAAGGCACTAATAAAATATTAGTTAAAGTGATATCGTTTTCCTGGTAATACCGACTCTTAGACAACAGTATTATCGATCTTCGGTAGTACCGTTCTCGAGCTCCAGTAGTACCGATCTTTAGTATTAAAAGGCGTTTACTGGACTAGAGTTACTGACTAAACCTACATGGTTTCCGGATGATTATTGCAACATGAGCATACTTTAGCTAAGGTCCATTCTATGCTTTATTATTCATAGCATGCGTTGTGATAACCATGACATTTAGGGGTTTTGCTCTAATAGGATTCAGATGCAAAGCATGTTGTAAATGAAATATTTTCTCGGAATATGATAGTCCATATATTGGAGAGCATGTCTAGCCTACTCATCCAAAAATTCTCATTTAGACGAGATATTCTACGGGATACCAAAAAGGCTTAAATAATCACAAAATCAACAGGAAAGTGAAACGAATGTTTAACACTCAAGGGTTTTGAAATAGCTTGATTTAGATGGAAAGAAGGTTATAAATAATATGTTTTTCTAGAATATGGTAGTATATATATTAGAGAGTGTTTCTGGGTCATTCTTCCTAAAATTTGCATTTAGACGAGATAATCTAAATGCTACCAAAAAGGCTTAATTGCTTCTAGAGTCTACGCGGTAATGATTTAGTTTTTGTTTTAAGTTTGTGACAACATCTTACAGGCTTATCTAATTACTCTTCAGGTATTAGTAGGGAATATCTCTATGAGGGTTTTAAAGTTATTTATGCAATACTTCTCTTTTACCTACGGTGTTTTACGAGCAAACACTATGGCCTTATACAATATGTAGGTATTTAGATATAATCGGAATGAGGGTTCACGTGCACTAGTTCATCTTTTTCACTCTATATAATTATGAGTATGTGTAGCAGCACAAGCAATCTAGGAGAATATCTCCAGTCTCCTAGCAAGAGGAAAAGGGTACAGGCTATGAACATTTGGCCATCCAGATGATGGTTAAGTAATCTCAAGAATAAAAATTACTTACTTTGTCGGTGCTATAGTTTGTTGGAAGCTAAGAAGTGGGTTCACATTTTCAAGAAATGAAGTGCTCATCAAAGCACGAAGTTGGGTGCAGGTTTTACGAAACGCTAGGGACATATGTATACTAACTATTATAAGAATGAGTTGGTGCTGATGGTGAGTCTGTCAGGCCGTTGTTGGGCCAGAACAGTAAGGGCCCAAGGCCCAGTAGGTGAGGAATTATGTAGCTATTTGCTGTTTGTCTAGCCTTATTTGCATTTCATTGTATTCCCTTGTTCAGTGATTCTTCAGTAACGGATCTCAAATAAGTAATAGCTCAAGTTTTAAATTCTTGTTTTTTTTTTTAAGAGTTTAGAACTTGTGGTGTCATCATCTATTTGGGATCCGTTGCAACGCACGGGCACTTTACTAGTGTATACTAATGACAGGGATCAATTGGGCTTTATTTATTATTTAAACTAAGACTTTGACGTTTGGTTTTTGGGAATTAAACTATCTGGTCCTGGATTTCATTATTCTTCAAATTAGAGTTTAGACCAAAAAAATCTTCACCCTGCACTTCTGCGTTTAATATAGTCTACTTAGCCCAATGTTGAGTAATCAGTTTTACTGACCTTTCTTTGAATTGGAAGTTTTATTTTCAGTGCATTTCTTGTTACGTGCTCTGTTCGATCTAGAAAATGTGGAGCTTTTCATGTAGCACAGTTGCCTCCCATTTTATCTATAATTCAATACAGAGCTAGCTACTAGCAAATCATCATGAGAACCCATATGCGAGCAACAATAAGAGGGAAAATCATCTAGCCGGAATCAGAAACAACAATAAGTTCACCGGGAGAAAGCAGAGAAGTACATAAGTAGGAGCCAACCACTTCCGACATTTTGCATATGCATATCATGTAATGCGATTGGGGTCAGGAACACTTTGGGTTTATTATAGTTAACTTATCCTAAAATCATGGTGTTAGGAATTGAGTAAATTCATTTACTGGCATTCGATCTGAGAGTCACTAGGAAGGAAATTATGCCTAATGAACTGGAAGTTCTACCTTTCTCTGTAAGTCTTCCCACTAAAACCAGATGACCAGAAGAGATCCAATCAGTTCGGCTCCACCTACCAAGGAGTAACAAGGGCCAGCTTAAACCTTTAATCTACAATTTCCACAGAACTAAAGAACTTGACCACAAGACAGAGAAAAGAACAGGGACAGGAAGGAGGAACAGAGCATAGCACAAGACCTCCCTTCTTCCATGGTGGTGCTCGATGCGACGCCAGGGAAGAGCCAGGGCTGGCCGGCCGGTGGTTGGAGAGCTAGAGAGGACCGACGGGAGCTCGAAGGAGCGCTCGGCCGGGCTCCGACAGCAGCGAGGCGATGGCTCGACGGCAACGAGCGGCGGTGAAGCGGTCCGAGGCGGTGGCACAGGGCCACAGGTGAACCGGCGAAGGAGGGCAGAGCTGGCCGGTCGGCCGTCGACGGAACCGGAGGTGGCCGAGGGGAACCCGAGGGAGCCCTCGGTCGGAGCCAAAATGGCCTGTAGCGACAGCGTAACGAAGAGGGGCGGCACCGGCGGATGGAGCTTTGCGCGACGGCAACTCGGCAGTGGTGTCCTTCAATTGATTTAGGGATTTTGATTGGGTGCGAACAAAGATGCTTCTGGTGGTAGCAATTGGAAAATGGCGGCTTGTGCAAAAACTTGGCCAGCGGAGGAACATGTGGCCGGAAATGGGGAAGAAGATGAGATTGGATCTTGGTGCGGTGGAGAAGTGCCACAGCTAAAGATGAGAAGGCAGGTGAACTTATGCCTCATTCAGTAGGGCGAGGAGGCGATGAATTAGAGATTTGTATGAACGAACAACCCAGCGATGCTTCCTGATTCTTCCCGAGCACCTGGTCGTGGCAGTCCTTGGCATCACACCTGTACGATGGTCGGCAATAGCGTCCAAGAACCGGCCGGCTTTGGCAGGGGATGCAGGGATCGCTACCCCCTTCCCCCAGCAACTCTGTACGGAAAGCAGAAAGCAAAAGCACAGAGAAGAAAGACCAAGAGGAAGAAGACGACTAGTGACCATTGGGGCCACTCGACAGGGAGATTGGATGAAGTAAAGAATAGGGAGGATGGCAGGTGGGTCCAACCGGACAGCCACTGAAAGCTGGCCCGCACGCAAGTGAAATAGAGAAAGGAGAAAAGGACGGTGGAACTGGTTGGACAAAGACATGTAGCGATCAACGACCAGATCAGAAGAGGCTAGCTAGCAATGAACTTGTAGTTTGTACATGCGTATGATTTTCAGATGGCGAGATTTGAATTACTATTTCATGGCCTAAAATGATTCACAAGCTTTTGAAAATTTTTCAGTAGATAGGTCAATGTATGAAGTTTTAAATGCGCTTGGTTTCAATTAGTTTGGATCGGTAGAACTTAAACTAAAATTCTTCAAAGGTTGTCTGTTTCAAATCTTTGATTGAATTTTTAGAGCTCTCGCATGCTATGCAAAAATTCGATAAAATTCGTATTTGATCATCTTGTGGGTTCTATTATTTTGTAGAATTATTTCCTATATTAGGTTGTTTGGAAATTTTATGAGTTCCATTAGTACAGGCTAGTCTGATTGAATTTTGTTAGTTTAGAGAATTTTGATTTTTTTTATTTTTGAATTAATTCCAAATTAAAGAGTAAAATTTGTAATTTCAGATTTTTGGCTCAATCCAAATTTTTTAAATGCGCAATTTCTGTTAGGCCCCTTTTTGGGATGTTACATCAACCTATTTGATCATGCACAGATAATACCAAATCACGAACAAATAATTGAGTGACCACAGCACACAAGAGCTTAGCACCAATCCATAAACACCACTCTAATTCAAGAACGTTAATGTTATCACACCCTCTTCTCGGCATTTAGTCATCTCACCAACTGAAATGCACATGCAGTACATAAGGTCTAACTTCTAACTCTTACACGCATGACCACTGAAGAACCTAAGATGTAAGCATATGAAAACAAATACTATAAACTCATCTTTCACAATCACTTCGAACATAGATCACAGCATAAAGTATACAACTACATGACAGTGCAATCCAAATTTTTCTTTGCTAATATCAAATTGAACATACACAAGAGAGGAATACTTAGCTTAGGAAAGGAGGGGGGGTGAACCCTAGCCATGACCGTACTGTAGTCGGGGAAATTGCAAAGTATAGAGCAGATATGAACAGCATTACTTAATCATCTTTACTACTTAATATGTAAATACCTAAACCAACTAATCATTCCAATGTACAAAAACAACAAGGCTATCTATCTATGACTGTAAAGTGGTAAAAAAACATACTGAGGTGGCTGAGGGGCGGCGGCCATGCACCGGGAGACCCAATGCTGGACGGGGGTGCCGGGCCGAGACGGGGCCAAACGGAGGCGCCGGGCGAGGACGGGCCGGACGGGGGCGCCGGGTGGGGACAGGTTGGACGGGGGCGTCGGGAGGGATGGAGCTGGAGCGGGGATGGGCGGGGGTGGCCGACGGGGGCGGGGATGGCGCCGGGCGGGAGGAGCAAGAGCGGGAGGGAGGGCATTAGGGTTAGGAGCTATGCCGATTAGAGGTATATAAGGAGAAGTATATGTGGTGGTTTTTAATAAAAACCTAAAAACCGCCACTGATACTATTTTTCAGATATCGGTTTTTATTAAAAACCGTCACAGATACTATTTTTCAGATATCCTTTTAATAAAAACCTATGTGTTAATGTATTTCTAACACTATATATTAATGTACCTATCATGTATATTAACTACTACTTATTCATAATTAATTTATCTATGATGAATAAATATATATTCTTACTAAATTTACTAATGGCTAATAAATGTATCTTTTTTACTTAGTTCACATGTGAAAATAAAAGCGTATTTTTTTACAACAAATTGCCATTACTCCACATAAATACATATTGTCATCATCAAAACCCACCTATCCTCATCAGATACATAACCAATGTCAGCTACCATATTGTCGGCTCCGTCGTCGTTGACATTATCACGTTGAAGTATGATCTCCTCTTCACTGTGCCTTGTCCAACATGTATAGCTAGATACAAAGCCCCTCCGAATCAAGTGCAAGTGGATATGGTCTTTGTCCCAGAACATCTTCTCATTCTTACAATTAATGCATGGACAATGTATGTACTCTGTCTTCTTTTGCAAGTTGTTCTCCTCGGCTACTCTTAGAAAAGCAGATACACCATCGATGTATTCTCAGCTGTAACGGTTCGCATTGTACATCCATCTCTGGTCCATCTACAATTAATTAATGTAACAATTATTAATATCCAATAATCTTAATTAAATAAATCATTAATCCTATATCCAATAATAAAATCGTCATGATCACCCATCTACCATATTAACTAAAATTTAATATTTATTAATATCCAGTAATGTTAATTAAATAAATTTAATATATGCTTGATAATAATTTATCATCTAAAAAGGGTAGACAACTTAATCTAATGGAGCAAGATAATAAATTCATCATCTACATATAAATTAATCTACAAAATGCTAGGTAAATAAAGACAAATTAAATATTAACTTTGCATTTCAAGAGAGGAGAATCTTAATTAAACCGTCACTAATAAAAATGGTAACTAAAAAACAAATCTAGCAATAACCACTAATAAAAACCGTCACCAATAAAAATGAGCTAACAATAGCCACTAATGGAGCAAGATGTACATGCACGCACTAACGGTAAAAAATTAATGGTAATTAAAAAACAAATCTTAAATACCATACATAGCCAAAATTAAATTTATCCTCTCAAGAAGCTAGATAATAAATTCATCATCTCAAAATGCAAGGCAACTTCATGATCACTCATCTACCATATTAACTAAAATTTAATGTTTATTAATATCTAATAATCTTAATTAAATAAATTTAATATGTGCTTGATCATAATTTATCATCTAAAAATGGTAGACAACTTAATCTAATAGAGTAAGGTAATAAATTCATCATCTACATATAAATTAATCTACAAAATGCTAGGTAAATAAAAACAAATTAAATCTAAACTTTGCATTTGAAGAGAGGAGAATCTTAATTAAATTAGATCTAAACATTAAATTGTAACTACATCACCACAAATCAAGAGATGAGAACAAATTACTCACCTTGGAACAACTATAGAAAGTAAAAGATCAAGAATCTTTGCAAACAAAATCTGAAATTTAGAAACTTTGCGTTGTTCTCAGGGAGGAAGATGACCAGAAGATGCTGCCTCAGGGGGTATTTATAGAGAATATTATTTGTAGCAGTTTTAAATTAAAATCGCCACAGATAATACTATTTACGATGGTTTTATTCAAAAACCGCCACAAATATTCGTGTTATCACTACTACAGAATGATACATCACTATCGCTTCATCTGTGTTGGTTCCAAACTTTTGACTAAAAACCCGATTGTGATACGTGTATGTCATTTGTAAATTTTGGTAACAGGTTGTCACAATCGGTTCTGAGAAAGAACTGATTGTGATAAGAATCATCATTACAGTCGATTCTTAGAAAGAACCAATTGTAATGAGGGACCGGGTTATTACAATCGGTTCTTTCTAAGAACCGATTGTGATGATGGACCACTTATCACAATCGGTTCTGTCACAATCGGTTCTTTCTCAGAACCGATTGTGATGAGCCTTGCTAGGTTTTATATCCTCTCGGGATGAACTCTCCTATGTTGGTGTTCTAGAGCAAAAAAAAAAACCGTCGCCACCCCGAAAAATAGAACATACTCTTGTTGAAACTTAGACTTGGGGGAGAAAATCTGAAATCCTTGAGGATGTGTGTTAAGAGGGTAAGTTGAAGCCCCAGCTTGAGAAATTTCCCCTCTATTTTCCCTCATTTGAGGTTTTCAGCATATTTATAAGCAAACACTTAGTGGTGACGACAACACACATGGAACAAATTACATGCGTGTAGATCATCAAGAATGGTTGTATTGTAAATAAAGTTGTAAGATTGCCAGGTCTAATTGAGACAAGCTAATGCCATTTCAAGGGTAAAGTACCAGCAAAGTAAAAGTACAAACTTGCCAACTTGTTCTCTATAACTTGTTGTTGAACCTGTTTTAGTTAAAATATACAGGACAATACTTCCATAAGGAAGGAAAGGGAAGAATTTTTCCACTCAACGCAAAATTATTAGTAATTACTTGCACATTCTTTTCACTCCATCCAAGCACAGCACATAATCCCAAACAATTGTTAGAACAATACCCAGAACAATACCGACACTACTAGTCCTTTCATATTGCAATCGATTTTAGTTAAAATCGACACTACTAATCAAACCTATTGCTTTTTGTGAAGGCAATGAAAGGAATGCATTGCAATAGCATATATACAGAAAGTTCAGCAAAGTGGAGACCAACTCGGCTTGAACTTAAATTAGATGGCAAATAGAATTAAAGGTGTGATGGACACCACATCACAATCGGTTCTAGCTTAGAACCGATTGTGATGAGGGTGGTCATCACAATCGATTCTTACTCAGAACCGATTGTGATAAGGGGGCCCCTCATCACAATCGGTTCTAGCTCAGAACCGATTGGTGATGACACCCCTCATCACAATCGGTTCTAACTCAGAACCGATTGTGATGAGGGTGGTCATCACAATCGGTTCCTACTCAGTTCTGAGTTAGAACCGATTGTGATGAGGGGTGTCATCACCAATCGGTTCTGAGTTAGAACTGATTGTGATGAGGGGTGTCATCACCAATCGGTTCTAGCTCAGAACCAATTGTGATGTGCTCGGGATAGTCCCGCCAAAGTGAAAATTGGGCGCCAAAGTGAAATTTGGGTGTCGAGCGGGTTCCAATTTTAAAATAATTTTGCTGGGAGAACCACTGGCCTATATATTTATACACACCCTTGTGCTCACCACTCATCTCCTCCCCTTGCTCCTCTCCCTGTCCTACTCTCCCTCTCACTTGCACTGTAGATAGATGCATAGACAAATAGATAGAGACAGAGAGTGAGAGAGATAGGAGCCAAGGTGAAATGTGACTGCACTAGGATGTGGATCTTGGTTTTGCATTTCTTGGTTTTGGAAGAAATCACTGCATGGAGCACTTCGGTAATGGTAAGGAACTAAACTTTGATTTATTGTGATTCGTTCTTGTCCAAATTAAATGTATTTCTTTATTTGCCCATTATATCATGTACTAATTTTTCAGTCATTTTCAGATTCATAGTAATGGCAAATGGGCATGGCTACAAAGATGAGGAGGTGGTGTAGACCAAGTACAATGCAAACATGGAGTATTACTAGCTCTATAAACTGTTGTCATGTATATTCCATAAACACATGCACAATATTTTGTCAAGTGTATCACCGTCTTTTAATTGGATGAACGGGTAGATGATGCATGTATACTGACTGTTAAGTATGTTTATGCTCTATATTCATGTAAACGAATGTGATATGTGTATTGTAAAATGTTTATGTTCAATATATATTATGAATGATATTCATACCGTAAAACAATCAAAAATAGTGAAATGGGCTCATCAAAAATAGTCAATTGGTTGAATGATATTCTTTCTCAGAACCGATTGTGATGAGGGGCCTCATCACAATCAGTTTTTTGTTAGAACCGATTGTGATTACTCCCCTCATCACAATCGGTTCTAGCAAAGAACCGATTGTGATAAGGGGGTTTATCACAATCGGTTCTTTGCTAGAACCGATTGTAATGACCGTTAATCACAATCGGGGAAAAAAACCGACTGTGATAGTGCTTCCTCATTACAATCGTTGGACTTTCTATCGCCACCAAAACCAATTGTGATGACGAAAAAGAACTGATTCTAATGTACATTCTTGTAGTAGTGTATCAATGACGGTTTTTACCTAAAACCGCCATAAATAATTGCTAAGTATCAGTGGTGGTTTTTGTTTAGAACCGCCGCAAATAATGACTTATCCGTGGTGGTTCTAAACAAAAACCGCCATGGATAAGTCATTATTTGTGGCTGTTCTAAACAAAAACCGCCACTGATAGTCTTTCTGTCATTTTGAATTAAAAAAAACACCACAAATAGGGCGTCACATATGTGCTGTTTTGTAGTAGTGATCTAACAAATAGTTACTCCACCAAGCGTGAACTGGATTAATTTATCGAATCTGAACCGATTTAGGGTATAGGGTTCGTGTTCGTAGAGAAAATTAGAAAAAAAAAGTGGCAAAACCGTGGACCCAAATCTCGTATCGCGACTCAGTCGAACCACGTTTTTTATAACTATGATTTAGCCACCCTTAGGGCCTGTTTGGATCCATACAGCTAATAGTTAGCTGCTAAAAATTAGCTGGAGTGGATCCAAACACCCCCAGCTAATAGATCAACTAATTATTAGCTGAGCACCCAGCTAATAGTTATCTCATTAGCTAGGCAAACCCAGCTAATAAGTAGCATTTAACCAAAATACCCTTCGCGTCTACCACCAATAGCATTTAATAGCATGGGTATTCTGGACAATAGCATCTATTAGCCACATATTACCTGGTGGATTCAAACACCCTCCAACTAATAGTTAGCTAGATAATAGTTATTTAGCTAATATTAGCTAGGAATTATTAGCTAGCTAACTATTAGCTTCTAATGGATCCAAACAGGCCCTTAGTGGATAACTAATCTTGACCCGTTTGACCCGTTTGTTCAATTCTTTTACACACAACCGCAGAAATAGTGCACAAGTTGTGCTATTTTTGCACAGTAAACCTCTCTTGCCGGGATAACACGCCGCGGTTTTATAAGCAACCACCGGCTCCCTCGCTTCCTTCCCGCCACAAACAAGAAACCAACACATTGACTGTTTCCACCACCACCACGTACCGTCTCCATCTCCGATCGACGATGATGCACCAGTGCGCCGCGGTCGCCGCTGTCTTCGCCCTCCTCGCTGTCGCAGCGCCGGCCACAGCCGCCGGTCGGGAGAAGCAGCGAGCCGACGTATACATCGTGATGGTGAAGCCCCCCGCCGACGGCGTGGACAGCGCGGCGTACCACCTTGGCATCCTCGCCGCCGCGCTCGGCAGGTAGGAAGCACACAACAGTGCATTAACATTAATTTGCTATCTTTGATTGATGCGCTTTGTTTTGGCTGAGCGAATTGCGATTCGGTTCTTCCTCTCAAGCGAGGAGAAGGCGAAGGAGGCGTTGATCTACAGCTACAAGACCGTCGCCAGCGGGTTCGCGGCGAAGCTCACGGCGGCGCAGCTCGCGGCGTTGCAGAGTGAGTCCCATTCTTGCTGCCCGCACAAATTAATTAATTTATCTCTTCCAATCTGGTTTCTTACCATGTGCAGTTTAGGTTAATTTCTTGTCACATCTTGTGTAAATCTTCGCTGAATGCTACGTCGTACCTGTCTCACGTTATCGCCGATGAAAGCCTCGCCTAATGTGCAATAGAATCTTCCCGCGCATTAATTCCGTTAGTTTTCTTTACCAGTAAATCTTCCCCATGGTCTTCACATCGTCGTTCCATGCGTATAATTGATAGTCAACTACTAAGGCAAGGTTTTTTTCAAGACCAGTTGACTAATTTTATTCAGACGAAGGGATCCTGTTGGCAATTCCGAGGTCAATGTCAGCCGTACTTCACTGGCTAGCTAGCAGCGTTGCACATGAGATACCACACTTAATAATGGTTAAGTTGTAAACCAAAAGACCGAGAAAGGTATAACTTCAGCCAAGATGCATCTGTAATAATTTTAACTGAAGGAAGTTATCTTCTTGACTATCCAAATTACGATCTGCTGCAAAGCATAATTCGAAGTGAGTGAATACTAAATTTTAGCTAGATTCCCTTTCAAGTTCCTTTTATTTGTGTGTTTTTTTCTTGCCAAGGAGACAAGCAAACTTACGATGCCCAACTCTGTTGTCAAAGTGCAAAAACAAGGTCACGAAACAAACCGAGTATATAGTTAACATTATCGGTTATTCTTTCCTTCGGTGCATGCATGTACATGCTAAACCTTGGAAACTTACTTTGGGCTTGGTATTTTTTTATTTCAGAGCATCGTGACGTCATCCAGGCGCTGCCTGAAGTGCAGTACTCCCTTCAGGACAATCTCAACTGAATGCTCTTGCCCTTGAAGAGGACATATACTTCAGTATTGCAATCTTCCTCACTGCTTTTACATTGTGTGTGTGCGCACTTGCCCACACTAGCCACTTAGGTGTTTGATAGTAGAACAAGCTACACGATCTACCCTCAAAAGAATCCGATGTGATTCTTTGTTGATCTTACATACTTGAAATTATATAGAGCTAGTGTACGACCCAAGATAATTTAGTGTATTTACAATGCTGTACTTGTAACTCCAAAGCCTTAAATTCTCTACATATATTGATGTACTATCTGATGGGCAAGAGATCTTATTTGGCAAATCTGTTGACCATACTGATTTTCTGAAGGATTTGCACAGCGGATTATCCAGCATGTGCATCTTGTGCTTCAATGCGTGATATATGTGAGAAGATTTAAGAGCATGATATACCAAGTAACCAATCAGTTTGCGCATTTCAAGGATTATATATGAAGCATTGTTTACAGTGAAGAAAAGCAAAGCGTACAGAGTACCCTCGGCCCTCTGTTCCTTTTTGTTAAGGTGCATTCTGGTTATGCACATGGATTAAGCTGGCTATATGACCAAGAGAATTGTAGAGAACTAGGCAGAATGTGCGGCACCGCACCGTGTAAAATTTACTCTGTTTTTTTCCTAAAAAAAAGACTGCAAGAGGACCTAAACATATTTTTTTCGGAGCGATCTTAACACTCTATATGTTCACCGGTGAATAAGACATTTTCCGAAAAATATTATAGATCGAGTTGCATAAAAAACTATAGAGATACAACTGTATACATATATTTCTTATTCTGGAAAATATCAGAAATCGAGTTACAAAAAAATAGAGAGATAGAGTTGTACACATATTTCTTTTGACGAATTTGGTTAACACTTTATTATTACCCGGTCAACCTTCTTTTGTCGAGTTTAACACTCTATGTGTTAACCGGGTAATAATACATGTTTCGAAAAATATTAGAGATGCCAACCTTCTTTTGTCGAGTTTAACAATCTATGCGTTCACCGAGTAATAATACATATTTCGATAAATATTAGAGATCGAGTTGGGAAAAAAAGTATAGAGATTAAAGATCGAGTTGGGAAAAAAGTCTAGAGATAGAGCTGCACACATATATTTGTTGATGAAAATATTTTTTCTGGGAAAAACGGAGAAAGGACCTGGACACATTTCTTTTAACGAATTTGGTTAACACTTTATTATTACCCGACTAACATCCTTTTGTCGAGTTTAATACTCTATGTATTAACTGGGTAATAATACATATTTCGAAAAATATTAGAGATGTCAACCTTCTTTTATCGAGTTTAACACTCTATGCGTTCATCGAGTAATAATACACGTTTCGAAAAATATTAGAGATCGAGTTGGGAAAAAATCTAGAGAATACAGATTGAGTTGAAAAAAAAATTCTAGAGATAGAACTGTACACATATTTCTGTTGATAAAAATATTTTTTCCAGGAAAAATAGAGAAAGGACCTGGACGTAAGGGCTAGGGACCTGTTTGTTATATTTTTGGACATGATCGCTATCCCGAAAAATTAGAAAAAGGCTCGTTCGAGATTTGTATTTAGCGGGGGGTTTTCCGTAAAGTAACAAACCAGGGACCTAAATGCAATTTGGAAATGTTTTTCTTACCCTCACAAAAAATCGCAAAGGACCTCTTTGTAATTTACAGGGACCTATCTGTAATTCAAAGAAAAGGAAGGGATTTTTTTGCAAATTGGCATGAAGGTGAGGTGGATGGCCTGAGCTCTCTCCAAATCCTTCCCACATAATATATGTATATTAGCGGGGGGTTTTCTGTAAAGTAACAAACCAGGGACCTAAATGCAATTTGGAAATGTTTTTCTTACCCTCACAAAAAATCGCAAAGGACCTCTTTGTAATTTATAGGGACCTATCTGTAATTCAAAGAAAAGGAAGGGATTTTTTTGCAAATTGGTATGAAGGTGAGGTGGATGGCCTGAGCTCTCTCCAAATCCTTCCCACATAATAGATGTACTAGGAAGATAAGCGCGCTACGCTGCGCCGTTAATAATTTTGTTCATTTGGTAGAGACAAAGTAAAAAAATAGTTTAGTAATCGCATGCCATAGAAATGATTAAAAGAAAATATATAATTGAGGCAACGTCAATACATCAGAAAACTAATGTGTTTCATTCGTATGTAGAACTAATTAAAAGGGAAGAGATGCTAAGAGTTATGTCACAAAGCCTAACGATTAGTTAGAGCTTTCTTTCGATCTTGAACACATCGTGAAATAGAGGACCGGTAAATATAATAACATGACCAAATTAACTAATGTAATAAAGAGAAATGTATTCATCGTTATGGGCTGATTGTGGTGAGAGGTGATGCTTGTCTTGTCGAAAGAATTATCTGGTTTGAACCTAGGGTATACAAATACGATGTAAGAGAGATATCTTTCGATAGTGAAGTTTAAGAATAATACAACATTTTTGTAAGTTTTTTTTTACCCTTGCTTGAACCAGTTTTGAACGTAGGATAACCATTTGGGATTCTAAAGTCGTAGGTAGTTCTCACAAATAAGGAGATCATGCAAGCATTGCAATATGGACTTGTTGTTTTGTAGGAGAACTATTTCTAGCCTTTTTTTTATAGGAGTAAGTGAGCCTCTTTTGCCATATGTGAAATCTACCATAGAATTAGTTTTATTAAATTGTCAAAAAAACACCCACAGAAGAGAAGACATGGCCAAGTTTTTTTTGTAGAAGTCTATGAAATACCAAAATAGTTCTCATGGTGAAGGACCATATAATGATAAATTCATGAGCAATTATAAATGTTTTAGATGATAAATATACTATTAAGGAACAATATAAGTAGTCATATATTGGGGTATGTTCTGTAAGACATGGATACATATGGCGGTGATTGGATAACCAACAAAAAAACCATATATTTCAGCTATAAAGTTACCATGATCTGGTTATAGAGAAAGGACTAATATTATTAGTTTGGTATGATAATACGGTAGTAAAATAGGTGTGTGTAAGGAAATATTCAAAATAATCATGGAAAGGGTGTGCACCTAGAATGCTTGGTCAAGGTTATTCGTTTTGGCTATGGTAAACAGCTTGCTTGTTGCGGAGAGGGCCATTTGATGCACAATTAATGCCCTGCATGCATAAGAGTGAAATGGGTTAAAACAAGTATATGTTTGTTTTAGCTAGGGAGAAAGAATTTTTGGTACACAAGATAGAAATAACCATATCCTGTTGTAGCACAAGTAATATTACGATGTTATATATTGAGAGATGTTTTGTACCAAAAAAATCGCGAAACATTTAGAGCATTTATAATCAGTGCCACCGTAATACGATTGTTCTTTATAGGCAGCTACAGGGCAATTAGAGGGAAAGCATGAAAACGATAAAAAAAGATCAAAACAAAGCAATGGGAAATTCGTATAGCGCTATTAACTGTATGAACCATACCTTTTAACGATTCAATAAATTCCCTGGGCAAAGAACATATCACAAGATCAAAAGGCGGCTGTGTGATATGTCGTGTGAGAGGCACCGTAGAGAACAAAGGGAAATATGTCAGCAAAAAGCAGCAAAATAACAACTAAATGAAGCAGAAAATGTGAAGCAAATGGAGTAGACCGATTGAGAGAAAGAACTAAGTAAATAAAGAACCCTATTTCAGTAGTGATTTACGTTTGCTAGCGACGCGCCTCTTAGCATTATTATCATGAGATTAATGTTATATAGAGTAAGCTAACAAAGAAGTTGCCCTTCCATAAAAACAATCTATAACGGTAAGCAACAGGAGCACAATTCAGAAGTAGGTAAACCATTACGAAGCACGTACTAACTCGAACAGGAAGCATATACACAGAGAATTTGATGTGTACAAACAATAAGCACAAGAACAGCATGATCACAACAATAAATAAACGAAAGGGTAAGATGTCAAAAAGTGAGCCAACAGAGAAAAAATTAGTAAATACACCTTAATTTTATCTACAATGTCCAACAACTATCTAGCAGCTGTACGCAAAGCAGCAGTTCACCAAAGGAACCAGAAAGCCTAAAAGTAGTTGATCGTCTTATTAGTAATATTATTAAACAAGGCAAAGGCAGTGTGAAGCTCATGAGGCTGCACTCTTGAGGACCTAGAAACTACAATTGGTTTCCATTGCTTAATGCTTAAATACATACAAAGAGGATATACGCCACCAACCACCGAACAAAGAAAGAGACATTACAAATCTAGATCTAAACATATGAAAGAATGTGTTTACAAAGAGTAAATAATATCTTTTGTCAATGTGTTGGTAGGACATAAATGATGCCTTTCTGTTTCTGTATTTAGCGATAGCAAAACATATGAAAGGGTCTAAAGTAACAGATATTTTTCTACTCATACATGGCGACCTCAGTCTGGCATTATCTATTTAGAAAAAACATGAAAGGTTCTGAAGTACCAAAAAGGCTTTGATCCATATATGCCGATCTTAGGTTGGCATATCATTTCCCTCCCAAAAAAGTTTTGGATTATGCCTTAATTGACTTTCTTCAAACAACACCTCATAATATGCACTATTGTAACTGCATAAATGCCGAAAGTTAGATAGGCTAAAGCATGTAGAATACAATATCAAGCGAACAAAAGATATGTGCATGCTAGAACACACTAAATCATTCGAATTACCATTGCTTCAGCTATGTGTGTACCAATGGAATATGTGACACACAGTAATATGGGATCCATGTAAAAACTCTCAAAGATTAACTGGCATGTACTTACTAAACAAGGTAAAGCCAATGTGGAGCTCATGAGGCTGCAATCTTGAGGACCTAAAAATTACAATTGGTTTCCATTGTTCAATGCTTAAATACATACAAAGAGGATATACGCTACCAATCACCAATCAAAGAAAAAGACATTACAAATCTAGATCTAAACATATGAAAGAATGTGTTCACAAAGAGTAAATAATACCTTTTGTCAATGTGTTGGAAAACATGAGGGATAGAACATGCCATTTTATGAAATAATGCCCAAAGATTAAGGAGACAGGCTGGGATTTTGTCGGGTTACTATATTGGGATAATAGCAGAACTGATAGTTAGTTTTGTATAAATGTTGTATGAATTGGACAGTTTTGTCGCACACACTATTCAGTTAACGGAAAGATGTTTATTTTTCAAAGACAAATTATATGTCGTACTTCAATGTTATGGATACTTGGGGTTGATATTTCTTGAACTATATAAAGCTGAAGCCCACCCACTCAGTTTGTCAAGATGATTCCATACTCCGAGGAAGGCATGATTTTCATTTTTAGCAAGATCAAAATCAATTTGCAATGCAAGGAGAGCATCATCTTGAAGAATAAACACATGGTTTATGCGAAAAATTGAGCTAATAACTTGTTTATGCGAAAAACTGAGCTAATAACTTATTAATGATACAGAACAAAGTAATTCCTTTTTTTTGAATGAATGCATACCTTGCATCCAGAAAGTTGTCCGAGATATTTGCAATAGTATCAGGCTCACCCAAAAACATAAGATATTGGCAAATGGGCAAATAATCCGAATTTGGCCATGTTTGGCATATTTTGATAAGACATCAAAGAATCTGGAAAGATAAAAACATGAGGTTTTGGAAAGATAATCAGAATCATCAGAGACATCACATATGGGTCCGGCGCAGAGCGCATATGATAGAGAATGATTTAGCACACTCAAGTAGTAGAACAACTACATATATACAGCACATCGAAATAAAAATTTGACATCAGCCTCCCAGGAAACATACAAAATTATGGCCTTCCCATGCTATTATGTGATGTTGCATCTTAGAAACAACTAATGCGGATATAGAGATACATATGAGGCCCACCTCATGGAGGAAGAAGATGGCGGTGGAAGGGTAGAGAACAACCGGGGTCCAGAGGCGGGATCCAGGAGCTATGTTGGTATGCCGCTCAGTCCGTTGGATGCCTGATGCAAGTAAGTGTGGTCAAAACAAATATCGATCCTTACTGTAATAATCCTTAATCTTAATCACACAGTTATCATCAACAAGAGGAGCTTCACTTGATTCTAAGCCTAACCCAAGCCTCACTGCAACCAAAATAAAAACACATACCCCATATCATCAAAGATCATGCATTACTGAGCGAAGTCTCCACTTATGACATCAAGTAGAGCCATCCTAATAGATACAAAACAGAACTAACCAATGCTAAAACTTAGGCTCTAAATTCTAACGCCCAATTTATCCCTAGGCTAGATTTGCCTTTTCCAACCACCAAATGCGCATACGAAGCAACAAAAGCCTAGGAATCAAACTACCAAGTCCAGGCCTCATATCTATTTCCAAATGAACCACTTAGATCTCTAGCCAATATCTAGGATGCAAGCAAACAAAAGCAAATTGAGTTCGGGGACCGGATCAGTGGAGAATTGAATCGTAGCGGAGCGTGATGCCTAGTCCGTGTAGATCAGTCTTTGCGGAGCTGTGGGAGATGACGCCGGTCAACACGGGGAGGATGCGTAGATTAGGATCCGTGGAGCCACCGGAGACAACGACCGACAGGACGAGAAGGTCGAACAGATGCACCGGCAGCCGGAACGCCTCAGCATGGAACGAGCGGATGTAGTGGCAAGAAATCAAAGAATCCATCATGAGCAACCGGATCAAGAACAAAAATAACAGAAAAGCACAGAATCCGCGAGGGAGGGAGGGATCGGGTTGGTGGCCGAGGAGGAGGACGGGTACCTCTCCGGCTTCCAAGCGCCGCCTCTCCACCATTCCTGTGAGCGAAGGACGACGCACGCGCGCGAGAGAGAGAGAGCAGCGGTCGAGGCGGCGAGGAAGGCACGTTCGGAGGGCGCACGCGGGTAGGGAGCAGGAGATCGTGATGGCGAGCCGGCTGAGCGTCGGAGGCGACCACACTCGCATGCGCGCAGGGGGAGGGGGCACGACGGCGGCGGCGGAGGCGACGCGGGCGGCACGGACGTTGGCGAGGGCAAAATGACATTGAGGAAAGGGCTGGCCTCGACGGCTCCGCGGATGGGGATCCCATGGCGACACACCGGCCAACGTTGAGGGAGGCGTGTACGGCGAGATCACGATCGTCGCGTGAGATCGACGGTAGCCGGCAACAGGTACCCGCACGCAAAATACGAAAACCACCGGGGCCCTCGCGCGGAAAATGGCGACGTGGCATAGGCGAGGGCTCCCGATTTCGTTCCCTTATAAGAAGAGTTAATATATATGTAATATAAGTAGTGCAAATTATAAAGAATAGTTAGTGCAAAAGTTTTGCTATGACTATAGTAGCCCATTACCCCTTAGTTATGACTATAATAATACCCCATTGCCCCTTATGTCTTTAAAATATTATAAAGCATAGTTAGTGCGGAAATTTAGTTATGACCATAATACCCCGTTACCCTTAGCTGTGAATACATATATACCCCCACTTATAGATGTCTTGAAAATATTATAAAGAATAGTTAGTGCAAAAATTTAGTGATAAATACTAGAGAGAGGGGAAATAAATAGCTACTGTGAAAATTTTTTAGAATAATACCCCCTCGGGCTTTCCCATATATTATCTCTTTATTACATCTGGGAGGTTTGAGAGCTCCTCAAGGCATCCACATGTCACCCCGTCATTTTTACGAAAAAGTTAATCCGTTCCTTTAAATTACGGATAGGTCTCTGCAAAATTACGAAAAGGTCCTTCGCGATTTTTTGTGAGGGCAAGAAAAACTTTTTCGAATCGTGTTTGGGTCCCTCGCTCATTACTTTATGAAAAAAACCTCGCGTTAAATACAAATCGCAAACGAGTCCTTTTCTACTTATTCAGGATAGCGGTTAGGTCAAAAAATATAACAAATAGGCCCCGGATTTTTATATCCAGGTCTTTTCCCCGTTTTCCCCGAAAAAATATTTTCGTCAACAGAAATATGTTTACTTTTTTTCCAACGCAATCTCTAATATTTCTCGAGCTTCCAAAAATTTTGAAAATGCATCTAGGTTTATTTTTCCTCCGAAAAAAACGCAAAATCATTTTCGTTCACGCGCACGACGTGCGTCGCGCTTATTGGCCTAGTTAGCCCTATACTGCAAGATCTTTTTGGCTGGTTGAAATAAACTCGAAGACGAAAAAAAAGCAGGTTTGAAAGATGCAATTGTGTCATTGATGTATGGCCCGGACATATATACAGGTGACACTTTTTTTTCATTAAGATAGTAATAGCTTCGTCAACTCCTCCAATTGGGCTTCACGTACCAGCAATACTTTTTTTTTTTTGAATAGTTTGCAGTGGCAAGTTTGTGAAGCCCCTAGAGTCACACTACATCAGCATCGGTTGGTGTAACCAACCGGTACTGATGATTCCATATCAGCATTGGTTAGTACATTAAACTGGTACTAACACAATCGACTCTTCGTCTTCCGCGCGCGTCCTCAGCCAGTCTTCGATCCCGCGCGCGCCTTTTCGATGACAACTCTTCGTGTTCGTCAAAATTGAAGTACTTTCTCTTCGTCTTCCGATTTTGGCCACCTATAAAACCATATTTTCGCGGTGTCTTTGATTATCACCAGCCGATCGAACTTCTAACTATGGCTAGCCGCGCTCCTCTTCGTCTGACTAGTATACAAGGCTTATATCAGACGCACTGTGATGGTGCATCTAATATAAGCCTTTGTGTAATAGTGACCTCGAGCTCTTCCACCGCCACCAGCAAAAGGAAAAGCGCGCGGGGGAGGATAGAGAGGTTGACGATGACGACGATGAGGAGGAGGAGGACGACGAGGAGGAGGAGGAGGAGGCCAGAGGACGAGGAGGTGTAACCATCCCACATCAGCACCGGTTGATATGTTAGACCGGTACTAATGCCCCCTCGGCCAACACACTAAATGGGGTTTGCCTAGTGGACATCAGTACCGGTCGGGGTTATGACCCGGTACTGATGGAGGAAATCAGTATCGGTTAAGGTTATGACCCGGTACGGATGGGGGAATCAGTACCCGCTGGTGTGATGATCCGGTACTGATACCCACTCATATAAAATTGGAGATGCTCCACTCGATTCCCGCCTCTCTCTGGCCGCCTCAGTCCAACCTCTCCCCTCTCTCTCTGTAACATCCTGAGTTTGTACTTGCCTTTTTAAATGTAAATTATCCTTTGGGAGTTGTTTGGATTTCAAATTTGGAGTTAATAGTTTTTGGATTTGTTTGCTCGATCTGTTTCGTTTTAGTTTTTGCTCAAAAATCTTATTTTGTGTTGCGGTTAGAACTTCCGAGCAACCGTAGTTTCCAAACCTTCTTTAGCTATCCTAGAGTCTATCCTAAAGGTTTCCGGGAAGGGTTTTTGAGCTTCGAAGCTTTTTCGGGGTCTTTTGGGGTTTTTCTGCCTTGGGCGGCAGTACCGCCG
Source organism: Rhipidocladum racemiflorum (assembly GCA_036346355.1). Lineage (NCBI taxonomy): Eukaryota > Viridiplantae > Streptophyta > Magnoliopsida > Poales > Poaceae > Rhipidocladum > Rhipidocladum racemiflorum. Next base: position 4,378,377 of record CM070582.1, read on the forward strand.
GCCCTGGCCTGTACTGCCGGCCGAGGGGTGCGGGTAGGGGGGGCAGGGCGCCCGTTCTGACCGGCTGCCCTGGCCACCTCCACATTTTCTAGAGGGTTCACCTCCCCCAGCCAACTCCCTCTCCCTCACTTCACTCCCTCTCACTCTCACCCTCACCCTCTAGCTCTCCCTCTCAAGCCCTCTCTCCCATGGAGCTCTCTTCCCCTCCCTCGAGCTTTCCCTCCGGTGTTCTGGAGCTCGTGGAGCAGCTGGTCAAGGAGGAGGACGTCGCTTCCCAAACCCTAGACGAGCTCTGTGGTGAGTGGAGCAAGTTTCAGTCAGATCTATGATGACTTGAGCTTGATCTTGTACTTTTCTCCATTTCTATCAACTTTTCTTTTAGCCAAAACCCTAGAAAACCTAGTTGTAGAGCTCAACTTTTAGTTAGCTGAGTTTCTAAACCTAAGGTTAGGTGCTAGAGTTCTTTTTAGTGCGAAATCTAAGATCAGAAACCCTAAATACGTTTTTATCGGATAGATTTGGTTAAATGTCATTTTCGTAGCTTTTGGAATTAAACCTTGGAACCCTAGTTCCAAAATCTAGGAAAAGGACGCTAGAATGTATTCGACGTCGTTAAAGTCCGAGTTTCGTGAAAGGAATTGAGTTTGAGTTCGATTCGGGGAGAAAGTCGGAATTTAGCATGAATTAGGACTCTAGAGTTTCTCGGATTAGGAATTAGGCCAAACAAGGTCGGAACCTCGTGTGGTTTGCATAAATGGGTCCTTGTCATCTCCGAGAACCCATCCATGCAATCGCCGCGAAATTCCGAAGTCGTTTGTGCGAAAATCCTTTTTCTGGAAAATTCGGTCGACCTGTGGCCGGCACTACCGACGTGGTAAGTCCGGTACTGCCGCTCAGGCCAGCACTACCGACCCTTGTGGCCGGTACTGCCGAGCTTAGGCCGGCACTACCGCTCCCGCAACGCCGGTAGTTATTTTCCAGAGAGGTCCTCTTTTAGGATTCGCAGCCGCCGGTACTACCGACCCTTATGGCTGGTACTGCCTACTGTAGGGCGGCACTACCGGGGTTTGTACGCCGGTACTGCCGGTCTCTAGTTCAAGTTTTGGTTTTCGTTAAGTTTTTCTCTCTCGTGTTCGCTTATTGGTTGTTGTCCGTTTCTTCGAGCTTTTTGCCTTGTTCTCGTTGGATCTTAATCGTTTCCTCGTTATTTCTTTTGTCGCGCTTTCGTTTAGACATTGACGCCTCGGGAGCAGTAGGAGGGGATCCGGACTTCGACCCAGAGGACACGCAAAACCCAGAGCAAGCAGGCAAGCACCCCCTTTGAACATATTGCTCCTATAATTGCAAAAGTATTTGATGTTTCGCAAAACTATTTCGCATGCATATGATTATTACAAGTATTTAAATGGTGGGAATAGGTAGTTACCCTAATGGTTGGATGTCTTATCTCAATCTTGTTGTTACCCTAAAATCCTTGAGTAACCCTAGTTTAAGGATAGACGCTATAATAAGTGTCGTCAGGGATTATAAGTCTAATAGTTGCATACGCTTAGCCCAGCTTTAGACTGATTGAATAATGATTGGTGGACTCAATCAATCAAAGATTTTCGATACGTTATTAGGATTTCGGAAATGGTGATTTCGGAAAAACAAAGGCTATGTTGGTAAAAGATGAAAAAGGAAAAGGTGTACGGTGATTTATGCCGGATGGATGATGGGAGGTCTCGTCTGTGCAATCCTAAGGACTGAACTTGACGTTTTTAACTAAGTCCTTTCGTACAACCACATGTGCTAGTATGGGATAGCCTAAACCCAGTACAGGAGTTGGAATTTGGACTTGCGCCGTGGTAGGTCGAAGTAGTTGGGCAATACCGACGTGCTGGTGTTGCTTAGAATACACCACGCGCAGGTGTTGGAGACTTTCGTGAAACAACGGTGGATGCTTTGCTGAGGGTAAAAGGCACGATGGGCTGTTAGCCATCGTTGGATCCGTGTGGGTGAATCAGGTTTGGAGTTTAAGGTACCCAAACACCTTAATTGGGGGGTACTCTCGCCTGGCCCGGGGGTACTCTGTGTGGGTGTGTGGAGCCCCCACCCAAAGCAAAGAGCGCACATCGCCGGGGCTGACGCAAGACTAGATGCCGACAATTGGAAGAGTTTCGTCACAATCTAGCAAAACGGATACGGTATGTATCGCGTGGCATGGTTGACATGATTGCTAGAGCGTGTCGTGTGGGTAAAGTGTGCATTCTCTGCAGAGATTAATCAAACTAATCGATTAGCCGTGTTCACGGTCACGAGCATCTTGGGTATTTACTGTCAAGTATAGAATTTGGTTTTGATTTCTGAAAAGGATTTGAAATCGGTAGATCTTGTAAATGTTGGGCTGTATCATGCAAATGTTGAGTCGTTGAACTCAGAGATCGGTTGGTTTGGTGATTTGATCAAGCTGGTGGTGATTCCTGATGCCATGTGATGGTATGATGGTTATGTTGAAGGAAATGATTCCTGATGCCATGTGATGGTGGTGTTGGTTATGTTGGAGGAATTTGGGAGTTGAATGAAATGTACAATTACATTATGTATTGATTTACTCTCATTTACTAAATGTTTTATAAACTGTGCAGTATTCCAATCTATTAGTCTATTACAAATAAATTCAGCTTCATGCAAATCTGAACTAGAATAGCAACCATCTTCATTGTTTAGCCTGCATTAGTATTATACTTGCAAACAATAAAGTCTTGCGAGTACATACGTGTACTCACCGTTTGCTCTGAAAATTTGCGTGAGGAGCACAAAATGCAGGTGAAGAAGAAGGTGACCAGGAGTTCAGTGACCCAGACGCGGGTGGTGCGTTTGACGGCTAGCGGAGTTAGTTGCTCGCCGGTTGCCTGTGGGAATGGAGGCACACCGCGGCCGCTTTACTTTTGTTTCTCTGATGTTTTTCTCTTCAGTTTACTTTAAGCCAATCGGCATTTTGTAAACAGAAACAAGTTGTAATATTATTATCTATCGCTGTAATATATTACCTCTGCCCTTATATTGTGCTCGCTTGGATGAGACTCTACCTTCTCAACATGTGACACTAGCCTACTGATCCAGGGACTAGTGGTTATCACATGGTTGCGGAAAGCTCAAATTGGATCCAATTGGCTGGCATGTGACCTCATTACTCGAGTATCGTGCTGACCAAGTGGTTTCAATCTGAGTCTGTCGTGATGCCGTGATCGTTACGTTACTGGTTGCGTGATTATCCAGGCCCGCGCAATAGTAATGGAGTATCACTGTACCAGGACAGGAGCCCCCACAGGCGTGGTATCAGAGCAAAGGTTAGTAATTGATAGGATTAAGGAAGAGTCTTTTCCCTTAAAAGTTATTTTGATTATGCACTACTTAATTGTGAAAACATAGAATGCTGATCTTTTCTTTTCTGTAGCATCTCTTCTGGTTTTGAGCTTCAAACGAAATTTTCCTCTCATCTCGGCTTTCAAAGTCAGATTTCCAGGGCAAAAGCAAATGGGGTATTTGGTTCGATCTAGTTTCCCGATCCTATTCGAAATTTAAGTTAGAATCATTTGGGAAGCTTATCCACTTCAAAAGATAGTTAAGAATTGAGTAAGAATAAGGATGAGGCTTATAATCGTGAGTTTCTTTTATTGGTTTGTTGTTGGGTTATTTTCTTTTCGTTTATTTAATTTCTGTTTATTTCGAATTTCCGTTTGTTGAGGATGTCACTAATCTGTTTCCCTTCTTAATCTTAGATGTCTGGACGTTTGGAACCCTGCCAGTACCTCTGGGAGATGATGCAGCGTGCTGGCTTTCCTGAGCCGCCAGGGTACTTAATCTCACGTGCTGGACTTAGTCCCGCTTCCTCCCTGTATGTGGCTGAAGTTTCCATTCGCGGACGCCACGCGGGGGAGCAAACCCGTCAGTATCATGGTACAGCGCCAAATCCTCTTGCAGCTCTACTCGATGGAGCATACATTGCAATTCTGAGGCTTCGCTTTGATGTACCGGAGATGGCTCAGTTGTTTCCTGTTTGTCCCTCTCGTGAGCCGGACAGCCAAGAGAACCTGTATGTGCCAGATTATCCACTGTTGGATCCTGTGCAGATTTGGCAGACTGGGCTAGTGAGGTCCTTTGATCGATATTTGCTTCGTCTCCGTGAAGAACTGTTGCTCGCTCGACGCCGTATCTCTGAGTTAGAGAGTAACATGGCGCCCTTGGTTAGCTATGGTTTCTTTACTACTGGGATGATCTATGGGGAGAATGACGATCTCGAGCCTGCTGAGGAGTTACCCCGTCCTTATGGATCTTATCGTCGGGTCTCTCGCAGTGCCAGGATGTCTATTCGAGGTAGCAACCGTTGCCGTGTTTCGGCTGTGCGCCCTAGTGCTTCTTCGACTGCCATGCCAGGACGTAACCTGCTGTTTGGTGGACGCGAGTACGAGTTGATGTTTCCCGCAGAGTCAACTGCTTCTTTTGTAGCCCCGGGCACCTCAGATGTCCCTACTGTGAACGGTGGTCGTGCCTAGGATTAGATCCCTATCCTAATAGGTAGTTGGATCTACAGCTCGCTTTTGTTGTAATTACGAGCTGGCATAAGAAACATTTTGTTGTAATTATTCCCGTAGAACTGGTGGTAGTTGATGTTGGTGGTGTTGTAAATAACCCCCTGTAGCGCGAAGAGACGTGCTAAGTTATCATCTGTAAATCTATCGCCCTGCAATCCTTTCACTGTGATGCATACTTTAAATTTTGTATTGCTATGTGATGGATTGTGCTTGAGTTTCACAATTGTTGTGCAAATCCCCGCGTTCTTCGATGGGCTCTTGTGGTACTTGTCTCTAAGTCTTTGTGTCAACAGGATGCCGCCGAAGAGACGTGTTGATCGTTCGGTGATGGCCCGGGGTGTTGCTCAGAATAGCCAAGAACCAGTTGTAGCAACGCCGAATCCGGAGCGTCATGATCCACCTTTGGCCAGATCCCGTAGCCAAGGATCTCATCACTCTAATGAGCCAGTAGGTAATCGGGAGGCATCGCTTAGTCATCACGACGCCCAAAGTGAAGAGTTACCTCCACCTCCGTCAATGGCCCAAGTTCTTGTTATGCAGACCCGCTTGTTGGAGCGGTTGGTGCAGAATTCCGAGAACCTTGGTGCTGCTGCTTTTGGTGGTTTGGCAGCAATGCAACCCCAATCGAGGTTGGCCGAGTTCCAGCGAACTCGCCCGCCAAACTTCTCATCAGCGACCGATCCTCTGGACACAAACGATTGGCTTCGCGATGTTGAAGATAAACTCGACCTCGTGAGGTGTACTGACGAGGAGAAGGTTCAGTACGCTGCTTACTATCTCCAAGGCGCAGTAGCAGCTTGGTGGGGTAGTATTAAGGCAATTCGTCCGCCTGGTCAGGTCATGACTTGGGAGGATTTTAAAGGAGCCTTTCGTGCAGTGCACATTCCTGCTAGTCTGATGGAGATAAAGAAACGAGAGTTCTATGATCTTCGTCAGGGGTCTATGTCAGTGATGGACTATCTGCATAAGTTCAATTATCTGGTTCGCTATGTAGCAGATGAGGTCCCGAGTGAAGCTCGAAAAGTCTCCTTGTTTCATCAACATCTCAACGAGGAGATTCGTCATTCGCTCGCACCACTTGACATCCCCAGTATGCAAGTGCTTGTTGACAAGGCGATTTGTGTAGAGGACAGCGGCAAGGTAGTTTTGGAGAGCCGGAAGCGTAAGTGGATGGCTCGAAAATCTGCTGGTGCCGGTACTTCGAGACCGCGTTCTGGGCAAACCGTCAGTGCTCAGTCGTGGCATCGCCGCCTCCACGATCTCAGAGGAACTTTCCCCAACCTGTTCTGTCTGCGGCTCAACCTTCTGGCCGCGGAGGACAGATTCGTGGAGGGCAGGACAGGATGGCCGCACTCACCTGCTATGCTTGCGGTGAGAAGGGACATATCTCTACTGTTTGTCCAAGCAAACGTCCTGTTGCTGCTCGACCTCAAGTTCCAAGCGATCCGATTCGCGCAAGGTTACGTAATCAGCGTGGTGGACACCTAGGAGGGCGTTCTAGCCAAAAGGTAGCCCGAGTCAAGCCCGTGGTCGACTTAACCTAGTGACCGCGGAGGAGGCGATAATGCTCGGATGTGGTAGTGGTATGTTTCTCATACACTCAGTACCCACTTTGGTTTTATTTGATTAGGCGCCGCATTCTTTCATTTCTTCAAAGTTTGTTTTGAAACATAAGGTTGAGACTAACAGATTGCGAGATCCAATGTTAGTCTATTCTCCTGGTTCGGTTATGCGAGCTGAGCGCATATGCCTTAGAGTACCCATAGTGATCAATGAAGTTCTATTTTTGGGAAATCTGATTGATTGATACCCTGGACTCAATGTTATCCTTGGGATGGATTGGTTATCTCAAAATCAAGGACATATTGATTGCGCAAATCGTTCCATTTCTCTGGTGAATTCGGATGGAATCGGACTAAGTATTACTCCAGACGATCAAATGTGCTTAAGGCTTCTTTCCATTCGCTTTACGTGCGGAATTAAGTCAAGTGCCGATTGGTCCGTGAGTATCCCGATGTGTTTCTGAAGAATTGCGGGATTGCCCTCAGATCGGGATATGGAGTTTGTTATTGACTTGCTGCCTGGAATAAAGCACCATTGTCCAAACGTCCGTATCGGATGCCCTCTGATGAGTTGTTGGAGTTGAAGAAACAACTCAAGGAGCAATTAGCTAAGGGTTTTGTTCGCCCTAGTTCGTCTCCATGGGGTAGTCCAGTGCTCTTCGTCAAGAAGAAAGATGGTAGTTTACGCATGTGCGTGGACTATCGATCCTTAAACGAAGTCACTATCAAAAATAAGTATCCTCTTCCTCGAATTGATGATTTGTTTGATCAATTAAGTGGAGCTCGAGTCTTTTCTAAGATTGACTTGAGACTGGGGTACTTTCAACTCAAAATTCGACCGGAAGATATCCAGAAGACTGCATTTACTACTCGATATGGTTTGTATGAGTATACAGTAGTTTCTTTTGGACTCACCAATGCACCAGCCACATTCATGAATCTCATGAATAAGGTATTCATGGAATACCTAGATAAATTTGTAGTGGTGTTCATTGATGACATTCTTATCTATTCTCGGAGTGAGCAGGAGCATGAACTCCATCTGCATTTAGTGCTTGATAAACTGCGTGAACATCAGCTGTATGCCAAGTTCAGCAAATGTGAGTTCTGGCTCAAAGAAGTTGCCTTCTTAGGCCACGTTCTCTCCGAAGGAGGTGTTGTTGTTGACCCCAGCAAGGTGAAGGATGTACTTGCTTGGGAACAGCCACAGACTGTTCCTGAAGTCCGAAGTTTTCTTGGGTTAGCCGGGTACTATCGGCGATTCATTGAAAACTTTTCCATAATTTCCAAGCCGATGACTGAGTTACTCAAGAAGGAGAAGAAGTTTGAGTGGACGTCAGCTTGTGAAGTTAGTTTCCTAGAGTTGAAGCGAAGGCTTACGACAGCTCCAATTCTTGTCTTGCCTGATGTGCACAAAAACTTTGGCGATTCTCGTGATGCTTCACGTCGTGGTCTTGGTTGTGTCTTGATGCAGGAAGGAAAAGTCGTGGCGTATGCTTCAAGCCAATCAAACCTCATGAAGCCAATTATCCGACTCATGATCTAGAATTGGCTGCCGTAATTCATGCTCTTAAGTTATGGCGTCATTATCTCATCGAGCCGAGTTGAGATATTTACCGACCATAAGAGTCAAAATACTTTTTCACCCAACCAGATCTAAACTTGAGACAGCCGATGGTTGGAGCTAATCAAAGACTATGATTTGGGAATTCATTATCATCCAGGAAAAGCTAATGTGGTAGCTGATGCCCTCGATGCAAGCTACACACTAGTAATACCTTGTCGGGTGTTTGTCAACCCTGCATCGGATGAGTTTCGTAGACTCAACTTGGAGATGGTAGGGGAAGGATTTGTGGCTACATTAACCCTACGACCTGCCCTTGAATCCCAAATTCAGGCTGCTCAGTTAAAAGATGAAGGAGTAGCTGAGATCAAGCGCAATTTGAAAGAAAGCGCGTCATCGGAGTTTTCAGAACGAGTTGATGGTCTAATCATGCGTGGACATCAAATATATGTCCCGAATGATCAGGAGATCAAAGAATTGATCTTGAAAGAAGCTCATGACACTCCGTTGTCAATCCACCCTGGAAGCACTAAAATGTATCAAGATATTCGAAAGAAGTTTTGGTGGCCTGGTATGAAAAGAGATATCGCCGCATATGTCGCCATTTGTGACGTGTGTTAGCGAGTTAAAGCAGAGCACCAACAACCAGCTGGAATGCTTCAACCCTTGAAGATTCCAGAGTGGAAGTGGGATGAGGTCGGAATGGACTTCATCACTGGCCTGCCAAAATCAGCTAATGGCCATGACTCTATTTGGGTAATCATCGACCGGTTAATCAAAGTTGCTCATTTCATACCGGTACGCGTTACCTACAATGGAGCTAAACTTGCAGAACTCTACCTGAACCATATTGTCCGACTACATGGAATTCCTAAAACCATTATGTCTGACCGTGGACCCCAGTTCACTTCGCGGTTCTGGAAGAATTTGCATGAACTCCTAGGGACTAAGCTGCTCTTCAGCACAGCTTACCATCCCCAGACCGATGGGCAAGCTGAAAGAACAAATCAAGTCCTAGAAGACATGCTCAGAGCCTGTATTCTTTCGTATAACTCGAAGTGGGAAAAGTGTTTAGCATTTGCTGAGTTTTCCTACAACAATAGTTATCAAGCAAGCCTTCAAATGTCTCCGTTTGAAGCACTGTATGGAAGAAAATGCCAAACTCCTCTCTTCTGATCCGAAGTCGGTGAAAGAAAGTTCTTTGGACCCACAGTGATTCAGGAAGCTGAGACGCAAGTCAGGCTAATCCGCGATCGGTTGAAAGAAGCTAAATCTAGACAAAAGAGTTATGCTGATAATCGCCGCCGTGATCTGAGCTTCAATGTAGACGATTTTGTCTATCTTAAGGTGTCGCCGTTACGTGGCACGAAGCGATTCCAAGTTCGCGGAAAGTTAGCGCCGAGATACGTCGGTCCGTATCGCATTCTTGCAAGGAAGGGTGAAGTAGCTTATCAGTTGGAGCTTCCACCTCAACTTGCGGATGTGCATGACGTGTTTCATGTCTCTCAGTTGAAGAAGTGTCTTCGAGTTCCTACTGAATTCACTCCTCTGGACGCAATTGAACTTCAACCAGATCTTACATACCGTGAATATCCAATTCGCGTTTTGGACGAAGCTGAACGATTTACTCGTAATCATGTAATCAGAATGCTTCGAGTTTAGTGGAGTAATCATACCGAAGAAGAAGCAACCTGGGAACATGAAGATCGCCTTCGATCTGAGTTTCCATCTTTCTTTTCTGAATCCTTGTAATCTCGAGGACGAGATTATTCTAAGGGGGGTAGAGCTGTAACATCTTGAGTTTGTACTTGCCTTTTTAAATGTAAATTATCCTTTGGGAGTTGTTTGGATTTCAAATTTGGAATTAATTGTTTTTGGATTTGTTTGCTCGATCTGTTTCGTTTTAGTTTTTGCTCCAAAATCTTATTTCGTGTTGTGGTTAGAACTTCCGAGCAACCGTAGTTTCCAAACCTTCTTTAGCTATCCTAGAGTCTATCCTAAAGGTTTCCGGGAAGGGTTTTTGAGCTTCGGAGCTTTTTCGAGGTCTTTTGGGGTTTTTCTGCCTTGGGCGGCAGTACCGCCGGCCCTGGCCGGTACTGCCGACCGAGGGGTGCGGGCAGGGGGGGCAGGGCGCCCGTTCTGACCGGCTGCCCTGGCCACCTCCACGTTTTCTAGAGGGTTCACCTCCCCCAGCCAACTCCCTGTCCCTCACTTCACTCCCTCTCACTCTCACCCTCACCCTCTAGCTCTCCCTCTCAAGCCCTCTCTCCCATGGAGCTCTCTTCCCCTCCCTCGAGCTTTCCCTCTAGCTAAACCTCTCCCTCCGGTGTTCTAGAGCTCGTGGAGCAGCTGGTCAAGGAGGAGGACGTCGCTTCCCAAACCCTAGACGAGCTCTGTGGTGAGTGGAGCAAGTTTCAGTCAGATATGTGATGACTTGAGCTTGATCTTGTACTTTTCTCCATTTCTATCAACTTTTCTTTTAGCCAAAACCCTAGAAAACCTAGTTGTAGAGCTCAACTTTTAGTTAGCTGAGTTTCTAAACCTAAGGTTAGGTGCTAGAGTTCTTTTTAGTGCAAAATCTAAGATCAGAAACCCTAAATACGCTATTATCGGATAGATTTGGTTAAATGTCATTTCGTAGCTTTTGGAATTAAACCTTGGAACCCTAGTTCCAAAAGCTAGGAAAAGGACGCTAGAATGTATTCGACGTCGTTAAAGTCCGAGTTTCGTGAAAGGAATCGAGTCTGAATTCGATTCGGGGAGAAAGTCGGAATTTAGCATGAATTAGGACTCTAGAGTTTCTCGGATTAGGAATTAGGCCAAACGAGGTCAGAACCTCGTGTGGTTTGCATTAATGGGTCCTTGTCATCTCCGAGAACCCATCCATGCAATCGCCGCGAAATTCCGAAGTCGTTTGTGCGAAAATCCTTTTTCTGGAAAATTCGGTCGACCTGTGGCCGGCACTACCGACGTTGTAAGTCTGGTACTGCCGCTCAGGCCAGCACTACCGACCCTTGGGGCTGGTAGTGCCGGGCTTAGGCCGGCACTACCGCTCCCGCAACGCCGGTAGTTATTTTCCAGAGAGGTCCTCTTTTAGGATTCGCGGCCACGGCATTACCGACCCTTATGGTCGATGCGCTTATCGTGAGGCGGCACTACAGGGTTTGTACGGCATTGCCGGTCTCGATTCAAGTTTTGGTTTTCGTTAAGTTTTTCTCTCTCGTGTTCGCTTATTGGTTGTTGTCCGCTTCTTCGAGCTTTTTGCCTTGTTCTCATTGGATCTTAATCGTTTCCTCGTTATTTCTTTTGTCGCGCTTTCGTTTAAACGTTGACGCCTCGGGAGCAGTAGGCGAGGATCCGGACTTCAACCCAGAGGACACGCAAAACCCAAAGCAAGCAGGCAAGCACCCCCTTTGAACATATTGCTCCTATAATTGCAAAAGTATTTGATGTTTCGCAAAACTATTTCGCATGCATACGATTATTACAAGTATTTAAATGGTGGGAATAGGTAGTTACCCTAATTGTTGGATGTCTTATCTCAATCTTGTTGTTACCCTAAAATCCTTGAGTAACCCTAGTTTAAGGATATACGCTATAATAAGTGTCGTCAGGGATTATAAGTCTAATAGTTGCATACGCTTAGCCCAGCTTTAGACTGATTGAATAATGATCGGTGGACTCAGTCAATCAAAGATTTTCGATACGTTATTAGGATTTCGGAAATGGTGATTTCGGAAAAACAAAGGCTATGTTGGTAAAAGATGAAGAAGGAAAAGGTGTACGGTGATTTATGCCGGACGGATGATGGGAGGTCTCGTCTGTGCAATCCTAAGGACTGAACTTGACGTTTTTAACTAAGTCCTTTCGTACAACCACATGTGCTAGTATGGGATAGCCTAAACCCAGTACAGGAGTTGGAATTTGGACTTGCGCCGTGGTAGGTCGAAGTAGTTGGGCAATACCGGCGTCTTTGGTGTTGCTTAGAATACACCACGCAGCAGTGTTGGAGACTTTCGTGAAACAACGGTGGATGCTTTCTTTGAGGGTAAAAGGCACGATGGGCTGTTAGCCATCGTTGGATCCGTGTGTGTGAATCAGGTTTGGAGTTTAAGGTACCCAAACACCTTAATTGGGGTACTCGCCTTTGGCAGGGTACTCTGTGTGGGTGTGTGGAGCCCCACCCAAAGCAAAGAGCGACATCGCGGCCGACGCAAGACTAGATGCCGACAATTGGAAGAGTTTCGTCACAATCTAGCAAAGCGGATACGGTATGTATCGCGTGGCATGGTTGACATGATTGCTAGAGCGTGTCGTGGTGGGTAAAGTGTGCATTCTCTGCAGAGATTAATCAAACTAATCGATTAGCGTGTTCACGGTCCACGAGCATCTTGGGTATTCTTGTCAAGTATAGAATTTGGTTTTGATTTACGAAAAGGATTTGAAATCGGTAGATCTTGTAAATGTTGGGCTGTATCATGCAAATGTTGAGTCGTTGAACTCGTAGATCGGTTGGTTTGGTGATTTGATCAAGTGGTGGTGATTCACGATGCCATGTGATGGTATGATGGTTATGTTGAAGGAAATGATTCCTGATGCCATGTGATGGTGGTGTTGGTTATGTTGGAGGAATTTGGGAGTTGAATGAAATGTACAATTACATTATGTATTGATTTACTCTCATTTACTAAATGTTTTATAAATCATGCGATATTCCAATCTATTAGTCTATTACAAATAAATTCAGCTTCATGCAAATCTGAACTAGAATAGCAACCATCTTCATTGTTTAGCCTGCATTAGTATTATACTTGCAAACAATAAAGTCTTGCGAGTACATACGTGTACTCACCGTTTGCTCTGAAAATTTGCGTGAGGAGCAGAAAATGCAGGTGAGGAAGAAGGTGACCTGGAGTTCAGTGACCCATACGCGGGTGGTGCGTTTGACGGCTAGCAGAGTTAGTTGCTCGCCGGTTGCCTGTGGGAATGGAGGCACACCGCAGCCGCTTTACTTTTGTTTCTCTGATGTTTTTTCTCTTCAGTTTACTTTAAGCCAATCGGCATTTTGTAAACAGAAACAAGTTGTAATATTATTATCTATCGCTGTAATATATTACCTCTGCCCTTATATTGTGTTCGCTTGGATAAGACTCTACCTTCTCAACATGTGACACTAGCCTACTGATCCAGGGACTAGTGGTTATCACATGGTTGCGGGAAGCTCAAATTGGATCCAATTGGCTGGCATGTGACCTCATTACTCGAGTATCGTGCTGACCAAGTGGTTTCAATCTGAGTCTGTCGTGATGTCGTGATCGTTACGTTACTAGTTGCGTGATTATCCAGGCCCGCGCAACAATAATGGAGTATCACTGTACCAGGACAGGAGCCCCCACAAACACTCTCTCTCTCTCTCTCTCTCTCTCTCTCGCACCGCCACTCCGCCTCCAACCCCTGACATAGAAGACCCCACGCGCGCCACCGTCCTCCTCACCTCCGACTCCGCCCGTGCGCGCCACCGTCTGGCTTCACCTCCGATGACCCCGCCGTCCTCCTCATCTGCACCCCCCACGGTGGCTCCCCTTGCTGTCTACCCCTTGGTGAGTGCCCTCCCGCCTCACCGTATCCACCCTCGCTGTCTCCCCCTCAGCTTGTGTGTTTGTGAAATTGAGACTTGTTGATTAATTGATTGTGTGCCACACATTTCTTCTCTTTGTCAAAATAAAAATGTTGGAATGTGGATGCTGATTATGTGGATGTTTACTTTAACACCCCAATTTTTGCTTTTCATGAATTTAAATAAGATTTGGCATTTTTGTGAATTTTTGGAATTTTCTGGGATTTATTCGGAATTTATTCCCTTTTTAAATAATTAAAGAATTTAATTTTGCAAATAAAATTTTATTAGAAATATTTTATTTGAGTCCAAAATGTTCCAAAATATTTTCTAGAATTTTTCTGGAATTTTTCTCAGTGTTTTGCTATTTTTAATGAATTAAATGAATTTCTGGGAATTAAATTGATTATTTAATCGCTGGAAAAACCCAAACCGGGTTTTACTGTTCATCCGACCGGACCCGAGTCCGAGTCAGACTCGAGTCCGACCCGGACCTGACTGCGCCCAGCCGTCTCGGTCGAACCGCGTCACCGAACCCCAACGCGCGTGAACGTTGGATCGTGATCCAACGGCCACGATCGCGTCACGTCGCCCGAGCCCGACCGAGCTAGCCAAGTCGATGCGCTAGGTTTCCTCCGCGGTTAATCGTCGATTCCGCCGCCGTTGAGCCCAGATCCGGAACCGCAAGGTCAAGCCGCGTCGAAGAGTACCATCCACTCACGAGGCCCCGCACGCTGCCGCGTGGTCGTCGTCCTCGTCTCCGGTGAGCCAGCTCCGCCGTGCGCCATCGCCACCTCGCGAACTCCGTCAATCGTCTGATCAAGATCCAAGGGCCCAGATTCATCCACGTCATCGCCGGTAAAACCTCACGTGTTAATCTCTAGATATATTTCCAACCGTTGGATCTAGATCCAACGGTTTAGATTGTGCCACGTAGCCGTAACTGCACCGTGCTAGGATAGATCTCAGCCGTTAGATCTAGATCGTACGGCTAGTGTTAACCCACGTTATAGCGTTAGATTAGATCTTGACCGTCCGATCAAGATCGAACGGTCCGGGTCAGCCGAGTAGTTTTCCTATTGCGTTAAGCCCGATCCGATCTGGGCCGTTGATTTTCAAATCAACGGCCGATATCTAGCCACGTGGCTAGGAGGCTGACCGTCGCGGTCGCGGCCCTCGTGGCCCGGCGTCGCCACCGTGACGTCACGTGGGGCCGTAGCGTCGGCCGACTTCACCAAACCGCACCATGGCGCCATCGCCGACGTCACGCGGTCCCGACTATCAGCCGTACCTCAGCCGAGCGTGATGACGTCACCGCTGACGTCATCCAATGGGGCCCACATGTCAGTGAGACATGTATTCGTGGACCGAGTCCACGGTGGACCCAAACCGAACTGTGGACCACGTCCATGGACCAACTGACGCAATAAATCGATTTTTCAATAGAAAAATAATTCGGTGGAAAATCAAAATCTATGCTGACGTCATTATTCGGTTTTTTCGTATAAAAATAAATGAATTAATTCTGATTATTGATTTATTTGAATTTTGAAACTTCAAACGCTTATAACTTTTGCAATTTAACTCCGATTTGAGTAATTCAAATTTCCAAATTTGTATAAAATTGAGATCTACCTAATGGTGAATTTTATTTAATTTTTGGACCAAAGTTTTTCTCTGTAATATTATTTAATTGATTATTTAAACTTTAAATGCTTGTAACTTTTGCGTTTTTACTCCGATTTCGCCGATTCAAATTCCTAAAAATTTATAAAATTATGCTCTGTCTGTTTATGGAATTCATTTGGATATTTGAAACCTTTTTGTCTACTGTTTTATTTATTTGTTGCTATTTGCACGCGTTACGAGTAGACGTTGAAGTGCCCGAAGGCTTCGAAGGTGAAGTGTTGACCCAGGAGCCACCTCAGGACCAAGATCAAGTATTCTTTGAAGGCAAGTTGTGCTTTGACCATGTTGATCCCATTTTGAAATTAATTTGATTTAAATTATTGCATGCTAGTTCAATTATAAAATGCTTTAATTAATTTTGGGAGATTAGTTAATTACCTAGTTGCTGTATGCCACCTTGACATAGATAATTGAATGCCATGAACCCCTTGTCACCCTAGTTGAGGATTAAGTAGTTGGACATTATCAAATTGCCAACATGGGTAATTAGATCATTGTAGTATATTGCTTAGACCTGCTACGTGCTTATGACATGATTTTGGACAATCAAATGTTAATATTGACTTAATGATCTATTGAACCTGTTTTGGAAAGGTATCATGTGTTGTGATTGTTGATGGCACGTGGTGCATGGTAATCAACTGGGGGTTTGATAAATAGTTTTCGACCGGGGCATGTGGCAAGAATGATCGGGTGGGCCAGTTGTGGCATCGGGAGCGATGGTTTGGTTCTTCGGGTAGTCTTGCCCTGGTCAACATAAGGACTTAACCTTGCAAGCCTTTGAACTGAGTTAATCGTGCAACCACATGTCCGTAATGGGACGAACCTAGTTGAGTAAGTTACTAATAACTTGCATGTGATACCTCGGGTGTCAACTACACCCTTTGTGTAGCTTGAAAGGGGAGCGCATCAAAGGCGATGGCATGGTACCCGTCCAACGGTATGTCGGTCCCATACTTCGCCTTTGTTAAGGGAAGGGATGGTGTATGGCAAAAACCGAAAAGGTTCACTTGCGTAGTTAGCCGTTTCCGAAAGGCTTTGTTACGATCACTCGCCCTTGTGGTGTTTGGCTGTATCTTGTGGGTAAAGTGCATAACCTCTGCAGAGTGTAAAATCTATTCGAATAGCCGTGTCCGCGGTATTAGACATTGCTCGGGGATTACAGTCAAGGGTTAGATTTTCTGGAAAATAACTTGAACTTGAGAGGTTTGGTTTGGTTAAATGATGATGTTGATGGAAATGTGGATTAGGAATGGGACAGATGTTTATTTAACTCCTGGAAAAAATATTGAAATTACACTGTTTCTATCGCTTTCGAATCTACATATGTTATTTGTTAAATGCTGTTACTGCAAATGAACCATGAGCTATTCATTTGTATTAAGCCATGCATGTAGCATATTAGTTGCATTCTGTGCATGACTTGCTGAGTACCAAGTACTCACCCTTGCCACAATACAACACCAGTTGAAGAAGAGTCTACACCAGCTTTGGAGGAGGAGCTCCAAGAGGAACCGTCTAACTAGGGAGCGAGCCCAGTCAGTTGCCTGTGGTATACCTGGATGGCGCCACGAAGTTATCTTATTTTCCGCTGCTACTATTTCTCTTTTATTAAACTTTCGCCCTGCGAGGCATACTTTTGTAACTTGACCTTAAAGGTTAAGCAACCAGTTTGGTTACTATAATTAAGGTACTTTCTATTTCGTTGAGTATGATTGTGATATTTACCAATGTTGAGACTGTGTGCACTAGCGTGATCCTAGACTAGTGCTAAATACACAGAGTGTCCGGATTTGCAAATTCGGGTCCCGACAGAGGTGGTATCAGAGCCATACTGACTGTAGGCTCAACCCTTAGTTAGAATGGCCGTAGTAAGGATAAAACCTATTTTCTAAAGCTAAAAGTTTGTCAAGATAAGAATTTTTTTTTAAATAATACTTTTTTTAAATCAAATTGCGTTTTTAATATACGGAATAAAAAATTTGCAAAAATAATATGCCGTCGCCAAACGGCATGGCGAATACCCTATTTTCGCCGAACCGTGTGGCGAATACCCTATTTTCGCCACACGGTTCGGCGACAATACCCTAACCGCCGCAATTAAGCTGCTACACGGGTATCAAGGCTATTTTCGCCAAATGGTATGGCGAAGATACTATTTTCGTCAAACCGTGTGGCGAAAACCCTATTTTCGCCATACCATTTGGCGAAATTAGGTTGTCGCCGAACCGTTTGGCGAAATTAGCTCGGTAAAAAAAGGGCCCAGAGATCGATCGATCGATCTCTGCTGCGCCCAAAAAAAAGGAACAGAGCGCTCGCCCGCCGCCGCCGGTAGAAAAGAGAAGAGAGGGAGAGGAAGGAGAGGGAGAAGGAGAAGGAGAGGGAGAGGAAGGAGAGGGAGAAGGAGAAGGAGAGGGAGAGGAAGGAGAGGGAGAAGGAGAAGGAGAGGGAGAGGAAGGAGGAGGAGGAGAGAAGAAGAAGAAGAAGAAGAAGAAGAAGAGGAGGAGAAGAAAAAAGAAGAAGAAAAAAGAAGAGAAGAAAAAAGAGGAGGTAATACCGCGACTTTGTTTAATTTCATATTTTTCAATGTAGAGAGTGATTTAGAGTAATGTAATTTAGATTAGCGATCTAGAGTAGCGCAATTTAGAGTAGCGATCTAGAGTAGCGCAATTTAGATTAGCGATCTAGAGTAGCGCAATTTAGATTAGCGATCTAGAGTAGCGCAATTTAGATTAGCGATTGTAGTTGTTTAATGTAGAGTAGTGATATTAGTTAGACCCGATTAATTCCGGTTAATCGTTATGCCCAGTTTTTTGACCGTAAGGGAAAAAATGGAATATTTAGGGCTTCGATCACTAGCTAATCGGCTAATCGGCCGATTTTTCTGAACATTGCATATTAGTAGCAAATAGCCATGTTATACGTGCGCTATATTATTATAATATTATAGTATCGATATCCCGATAGGTAATTATCGTTGTTCAATTTACGGTACATATTTTACATTTTAGTAGGGATGCATAAATTTATTTTGTCTATGTCGTCGCAGTGATGTCGGAACCAGTGAAATTCAGGGTATATTATGGCGATGGGGAAGTAAAAATTGGGCAGAATGGAGTGGATTTAAGTCGCTGCGGTCACCATGGCCGAGCACTTGTCCCCGACATGTTAGCATTCGTGATATAAAACTTTGGTTGACCCAATTTTTTCCTGGATCCAAGTGTTTATTCTGTTAGCATCCAAATCGTATACACGCCAGAGCAAGGGTGACATTGTGTGGGAGTTGAAGACGATGAGATCGAACAATTGTGGCGAGAAATGGTTAAGATGGTGCAAGGGATCTAGCCTCGATTGTGTGATCTTTGGTGCAAGCTTGCCCTAGGGAAGAGGTGAGTACTACTGGTGTGAGCGAGAGCAAAGACATCGGCTACAGCTGAACAAGTTCAGCCAGCGGTGTCGGTTGAGGCAGCAGCAGCGGGGGATGATCACATGGATGCAGCAAGCGCAGAAGGTCGGGCTGATGAAGGGGAGGATATCGATCAACTTGTAGATCAATTGGAACGAGACGACCGCATGGCGACAGAAGAGGAAGCCGAAATGTTGGACCCAGTCGATACCATCGGCGAAGATGATGACCAGGAAGAAGATGATGAAATGCATGGTAGCACTCGCTCAGCGGAGGTACCCATCCCCGATGAATGGAACAGGCAGAACAAAGCGGGTATGGAAGCTTTGTGGGGCCATGACTCGCATTGTGAGTATGGTAATCGGTGCCATTCTATTGAATCAAATGTTCCCGAACAATTCGGAAGTGAAGTTGGCAGTGAGCTTGTGGGCACTATCGCTGCAAAGAGAGTTTCGGGTTGTCCTGTCTAGCCCAGATAAGTACATAGTGAAGTGCGTAATCGATGGTTGTGAATTTAAAGTACATGCATACAAGCCGAAGTGTGAGACATATTGGATTGCATCAAGAGTGGACGAGCACACATGCAGACTAGAAAATGTTCTTGTCAAACACCGTAACTTGAATGCGGCTGTAATAGCCAGCGTGATGTTTAATGAAATCATTGAGAAGCGGGATATCGAGTGTTCGTATATTCAGAAAGCAATGTTACGAACATTTAAGTATCAGATAAGCTACTCCATGGCCTGGCGTGCGAAGCAGAAAGCATTAGAGAAGAGGTTTGGCACATACGAGGCATCGTATTGCAACCTACCTCGTGTGCTTGAAGTACTGAAGCAAACCAATCCTGGCACATACACCGCTTTCAAAGAAAGCGAAGCATATGCAAATGGGATCTGTACATTTCGTCGTGCTTTCTTTTCATTGGGGCCTTGCATTGCGTCATTCAGGTACTGTCGTCCATTGCTTTGTGTTGATGGCACATTTTTGACTGGAAAATACAAGGGGTAGATTCTAACAGCCATTGCAATTGATGCGAACAACCACATACTTCCATTGGCCTTTGCTTTTGTTGAGGGTGAGAATCGGGATAGCTGGCTGTGGTTTTTCAGACATCCAAGGTGGGGGTAGTTGGTGATCGGCCAAAGATGTGCATCATTCATGATCGTCACAAAGGTATCCTCTCGGCAATCAAGACTCTACAGAGGACCGAGATGAACCATTTCCGTGGCCTGACCTGCAGAACAGGTGGTGCATGAGACATTTGGGTGCCAATTTCTTCAAGCAGTTCAAAAGCAAGAAACTGATGAACCTGTTTAAGAGGTTATATAAGCAGAATCAGGCACGTAAGTTCAACGCGCTATTTGCCGAAGTTGGATAAGCACACCAAAGGCGCATATCGAAGAGATGAAGAAGCAACCACCTACGCCAGAGCGAATGTCCACCCAAAAGGCTAACACCCTTGGGGAGCTCGATCCTCCTAATATGAGGAGACGAACGTCAAGGAACATTAAGTGTTTCTCAGATCGATAGAGGCTGAGCCTCTAGAGAAGTGGGCATTGCTCCATGACACCGGAGGCGCCAGGTTAGTATGGTACATTAAAATATCAAAACAGCGCTAAACAATTTGGCCTGTTGCTCTAAACTGTTTTGCGTTGAACAGGTTTGGCGTGATGATAACGAACATAGCCGAGGTTTACAATTGGGTCATCCGAGGCCTCCGTCCGCTTCCGCTTGTGGCCATCCTTGAAGGCATGTTGCACGGCATCGTTAGCTACTACCAAAAAAGGCATGCGGAAGCGGTACTTCATGCCTCCACATTGCAAACGCCGTATTGTTCGCGGATGATGACCTATATGGAGGAACGAACCATGAAAGCTCAAGAAAGATATGGTGCGTAGCTACGGGGTCACTGAATACCGCTTCGAGGTGACTCTTCGGTGCAAAAGGGGATTGGGAACCGACACAGCGGTTATTACGCACGAGGTTAATCTAGGCCAAGGGGCATCTGGATGGTGTGAATGCAGCTGCAATAAGCCAAGACTTCTCCATATTCCTTGCTCACACGTGATGGCTGCTTGTGGGCAAATTGGGATGAACACGTCGCAATACATGTCCCCTTTCTACTTGAAGGATCATGTTGTCCATATCTGGTCGGGTGAGTTTCGTGGTTTTCGTGCACACGGTGATTTCACTGCGATTAACAGAGATGAGGGCATCTGTTTGCCGGATCCAACCTTGCGGAGGTGTGCGGAAGGGCAGTCTGGTCGTCCACAGACTAGGCGCATTCGCAACGACATGGATGAATCTGAAGTGGGTGGCCCTCTTAGGAGGTGTTCTGAAAAGGGCGAGTATGGTCACAAGGCAAACCAAAGGCACGTAGGGTGTATGTTCTGAAAGTGGTGGTGGCTATGTATCGAAATATGTTATTATATGCACGTTAGATGTTTTTTATTGTAATATTGACGCGATTGGGTGTCTTTTATTCATGTATGTTGTGTCTCTCACATGTTGTGTACTTTTATTTATGTTCACCCCTTATGTCTTTTATACATATATGTATTGTAATATTGACGTGATTGGTTGTCTTTTATTCATATATGTTGTGTCTTTTATTCGGATATGTTGTGTTTGTCACATGTTGTGTACCTTTATTTATGTTCAACCCTCATGTCTTTTATTATTATACGTTGTGTACTTTTATTCACATATGTCGTGCTTGCCGTACGTTGTGTAGTATGATTTATGTTGAAACATTTCTATGTGCAGGGATGGAGCAGTCGACTCATTCCTCGACCCTGCCTTGGATGCGCGGCATCGCGGCGCACGCCCACACGCATGCAGGGGAATGACAAGTTGCCCTTACTGCGGATTCGTGTGCCTAACAAGGCATGGTGCGTTGACGCCGCTTCCACACCAGGTTAGTTGCGTACTTGTACATGTTCCATTGTTCGCATACAATTAGTGTTCATTACATTCAATTAATTCAACTCGTGGTTCTTCGTTAGGCTTGCACGCGCCGGTCGCTTCCGCTTAGTCCGCATGGTGGAGGGTTCACCGACGAGCCCGCCGAGCACGAATTTCAGCATTGGTGACGACCGCAATGGCCGCGGGCGTTTCAGACGACCACTCGGCCGTTAGCGTGTTTGGTCGACCGGAGGCCGGAGACGCACACTTTTCACCCGCTCGGGGAGATGACGGTGACGCCGCAGACGCCGCCATGCTCATCGGATTGCCGATCGCCGGCAGCGATCGGCCTCGGTGGCTCTGTTGGGTGGGACGCGACTTCTTGCTGCGCCGCCGGGTCGCGGAGATAGACCCGTAGATACCGTAGGGACGAAGCACGGGCCATTGAGGAGGTGGTTGGCACGATTCGAGGTTAGTGATTGTACATATTACTATGTTACTCCAGCTTTGCATAGCATTAACGTGATATCACACTCTTTCAATTGTTGCAGTGCGGCGGATGGCGGCGAGCCCACGGACTACCAGGTTGCTAGGCACCTCGAGGCCTATCTCGCTTTGGTTGTTCGGCCGGGTGATGTTCACGCCGAGTCACGGCGACACCGCGGACGCCGTTGGATAGCCTACGCACGGGCTATTGCGGACTCGTGAGCCTCGACGATGTACCGGCGGTATCCTGGTTCGGCGGTTCTTGCTTCCACGCATCGCGCCCTTTGCGACGCGTGCGTGAAGAAAGGCAGAACTCCAATCGGCCGGGATGCCGCTTCTTCTTCAGCTTTGGTCATTCGGCGCTTCTCAGTGGGTCGACCCTGGTCGACTTCTAAGACTACACCGCCGACATGTACGGCGGTGATGCGCTGGACCGACCGACGATGGGCTCGCTCTGGACCAGGCGACGGTACATGTTCTTACTCATTAATGCAATTGTAATTTCAATGCCATCCGCTTCTGATTATTTCTACTCTATTGCAGCCACGGTGGGCGGTGTGTCCAGTATCGCGGCATACCTCGCCTTCACGGAGGCCTTCGACCACCGAGGGACAGGAATGTCGTTCGGGACCCCTGCTGACAGCGTGTAGGAGAGAGAGCTGCGGGGGCCTGTCCATGCTCTGTGATGAGGACCCGGCCTTCTTGGAAGACGAGGAGGAAGCTCGTCTTCGACGTCTTCAGAGGACTACGCGCCTGCACCGAGTCCTCGTGCGCTTTGGACTACGCCAGGTGGTCCCTGTTCCTTTGGGGGGAACGCGTGCTGGCCGAAAGTGCACTCGTGAGTTACTCGCCACTACAGGAATGCTAAGTGCTTACGACATATTTGTACTAATGAGGTCTTTTGTGCAGGTTCTCCACCAGGGGACCCAAGAAGGCCATGGTGACCTTGCTGCAGAGGATGGCGCCGTGGCTTGCGCTTGTGGGAGGGGGCGCTGAGGGCGTTGTCGAGGAGGTCGCGCCTCACGACCCTCCTCCTACCAGAGTACTTGTCCCGGCACGTGCCCCGGACCCGCACTGCCTCCTACGCGAGGAGCAGGCCCAGTGTGTTTCTTTGGCATCGCAGACTTGTACTCGAGCCACGCAGACTTGCACCGCACTGATGGTAAGTCTCGTTGTATTTTTACTCATTAATGCAATTGTAATTTCAATGCTATGTCGTTATGTTTAATGTTTGTTTGTACGTGATAGGTGGGCGAGGCGAGGGCTTGCAAAGACATGCCGTGACTTTCTGTCTAGGCTGCAGCGAGGACCACTTTCACAAGCAAAGAGCCTATCGAGGCCATGGGGCATGTCGAGCTGCACTCCCGACGGATCGTGGAGCTTGGTCTTTGTTTAAGGTGCCCCAGCCGATCAAGCTTTACCGTGGCACCTCGTCTAGGCCGCCACCGGTCTCGGCTCACAGACACCACCTTCTCGACCACCGCTACACCCAGGGTCCGGCCTTCCACACCCAGTGCCTCGGCTCGAGTGCACTAGAGGATCCAGCTGGCGACGCCACCACCGGCCTACCATGGTCCCCACACCCGTAAGCCGATAAACATTGATTGATCCCGTTTGAATATAATCTTCTCACTATAATTAAATGTTAATGTCTCAGCATCTGTAGGCCTCGTAGGACATGCCTCTACGCCGGACACCCGATCGAGGCACGGCGTCACGACCATCGCCCGTCGATTCTTCGCAGGGGCCGTTCACGCAGCCTCGGCCCACGCAAAGACACGCCGCCTCCTCCAGCCACGCAGATCACGCAGCCTCCTGCAGACCCGTTGCCTCCCCGCCTGCGTGTCCCGCCGGTTCGGTACAGCCCTTCGGACTACGGCCAGGCGGGACCATCGCGGGTGCTTCGCCCACGACCTCTCGACGATGCACCCCCTTCGGCGCGTCCGCGAAGGAGAGCTAGGGGTCAGGGCCAGGGTCGGGGCCAGGGTCAGGGTCCACCACCGGGGGGTGATCAGGCTTAGGATGTGCGTTATTTTTGGGTACTTTGTCCTATTATGCTTTACTATCTATTTTGTGTACTTCCTCATATACGTGGTCTATTATATATTTCTGTCATCTTTAGTCATATCAACCGCGTGTCATTATTGCTTTTTCAGCTTTTGCCATATCAACTTTTCCAGCCTTTGTCATTTCAGCATAATGTCGCCAAAAGCCGGCTATGGCAGTAGATTCCTGTTTAAAGTTGTGGGCATAGCCACGCCATGTCATCATGAGCTGCGAAGCATCCGATGCTCGCGGATTTGAAATACTCAAGTTCGCGAGACTCTCCTTTGGTTGCCCCTTCGCGGCTCTTTATAAACCCACCGAGGAGGGATATGTGCATCACGACCATAACTTCCATAAACTTTAGTCTGCTTTTCCCACACACACGAGAGGCCACGATGTCGTTCTACCGTCGCCTCTTCGAAGCGAAGGCTAACCCCCAATACCCGGATGAGAGTAGCGTTGACGCTTGATTCTGCCGGAGTTGCCACGCTGAAATGTGATCGCAACTCGGCCGGGCGAAGGTTACGCGATCACGACGGAGATACGGCCTCCCGCGCCACTATCAAGCAGTTGTGCAAGGCTTCGGGTAAACCAAATGTTGTCCATACCCTAATTACGGTAATGCATTACCATTTTATGCATCGTTATTTGTTTTTAGGACGACGACCGTTGTTGCTTTTTCCAATGGATCGACGGGCCGAACGACGTGATTACTAATTTCTCTACAATCGCCACGACGCCTACCCCACTTCGCCAGAGAACTTCACACGGTGGGAGAGGTCACGGATATGTCCCCTACCTAGATCGACCGGAGTTAAGGGCCGGTGGGCAAGGGACGAACCAATCGGTCAGTTTCACGTGCCTCATGTTTCAGCTACGATGTACCGATTCTAAATCAATTCATCGCATACAGGACTTCAAAAAGAAGTTTGCAAAATGGCTCAAGTCAAGGCAAGAAAATCCTCCTCAGGGGCCAACGCAAAGCCAGGAACTGTGCGACCACGGCCTCCAGGCAGTGGTAGATACCGGCGACGAGGATCTAGCGGATAGAAGATTCTACCGGTGCCCTTTGTCCGAGGATGCATGGTGCTGGTACTTCAACTGGGTGGACCCGGAGACGTACCACCCACATCTCAAACTTCCCGTATTTGATAACTGGGGAGAGCAACCCTCGCCGTGGTGCTACTACCTCCCAGAAAAGCCGGACCCCGAGTACGCAAACGGTATTCTCCAACCACCACAACGGGCATACTGCATTGACTGCAGGGCACGTTTCGGTTGTACAACAAGAAGCCCAACACACACCTCCTGGACCATATCGTGGAGTGCGAGCCAAAACAGAGGAGGCGTCTCGGCAAGTCTCCGGAAGGGCAAGAGGGTTCGTCCTCTCGAATGGTACTGGATAAGGGGAAGCAGCCGGCCGAGGTCCGCAGTACGCAACAAATCCTTGACGCATTACAAAGGCCATCCGGCAACCCCGGTGGTATTAACATAGGGGGCGCCGGAAATCGGGAAGCCATGCCCATATGGGAGGGCAGGACTCCACAGAATGCACACAAACAAGTTACTTCTTACACCCGGAGACGTATGGCATAGGCTACCCATTCGGCGATACCGGGAGCATCAAGACGGCCATGGAGCTCTTTCATAAGAGAGATTGAGCGGTGTCCGAGAACAAATCGCACAAGATTGACAGTGATGTAATATGTAGAAAATGTATGGCATCATTCCCACTCTATTTAACATAGGCGAACGATCACTTGTTCCACCATTACAATCGATGTTATTGGCACTTCTCCTAGCAATGCCATCACTGCTTAATATCCGTTGTATCTCCCGTACTAAGGTTGAGTTTGCGTACTAAGATTGTCGGTTGCATCTACATGCTTTTGTTATTGTCCTTTCTCATATTATGTCTTACCATTTAATTCTATCAGCGTAAACAACGGCGTAGATGAAAAATTTTCCCATAATATGGAAGTCCATATATCAAAGAGCAAATTCATGTATTCGTGCCGAAAAATACATTCGAACGAGACATTTTACAGTCATTTAAAAGGCATAAAAGTTATTGTTGACAATAGTACTTAGGGTTATTGTGGCGGTATATTTTTGTAGTGAACAAAGACGTAGATGAAAAATTTTCCCATAATATGGAAGTCCATATATCAAAGAGCAAATCTGCGGTATTCGTGCCGGAAAATACATTCGAACGAGACATTTTACAGGCTGCCGAAAAGGCTTAAAAGTTATTGTTGACAATAGTACTTAGGGTTATTGTGGCGGTATATTTTTGTAGTGGACAAAGGCGTAGATGAAAAATTTTCCCATAATATGGTAGTCCATATATCAAAGAGCAAATCTGCGGTATTCGTGCCGAAAAATACATTCGAACGAGACATTTTACAGGCTGCCGAAAAGGCCTAAAAGTTATTGTTGACAATAGTACTTAGGGTTATTGTGGCGGTATATTTTTGTAGTGGACAAAGGCGTAGATGAAAAATTTTCCCATAATATGGTAGTCCATATATCAAAGAGCAAATCATGTATTCGTGCCGAAAAATACATTCGAACGAGACATTTTACAGTCACGAAAAGGCCTAAAAGTTATTGTTGACAATAGTACTTAGGGTTATTGTATGTATATTTTTGTAGTGGACAAAGGCGTAGATGAAAAATTTTCCCATAATATGGTAGTCCATATATCAAAGAGCAAATCTGCGGTATTCGTGCCGGAAAATACATTCGAACGAGACATTTTACAGTGTGAAAAGGCCTAAAAGTTATTGTTGACAATAGTACTTAGGGTTATTGTGGCGGTATATTTTTGTAGTGGACAAAGGCGTAGATGAAATATTTTCCCATAATATGGTAGTCCATATATCAAAGAGCAAATCTGCGGTATTCGTGCCAAAAAATACATTCGAACGTGACATTTTACAGGCTGCAGTATATTTTTGCAGTGAACAAAGGCGTAGATGAAATATTTTTCCATAATATGGTACGATACCTACATATTTTTGCATAAATGGAACATCCAACACTATATGCATGTGGTATAATTATTTTATTCCATATTTTATACATTTTCGCCGTACGGCTTGGCGACTACCTATTTTCGCCATACGGCTTGGCGAACTATATATTTTCGCCGTATAGTATGGCGACTACCTATTTTCGCCGAACGGTGTGGCGAATACCCTATTTTCGCCACAACGTACGGCGAAAATAGCCTAACCCATGTTTCTGAACAATTAAAAGCGCAATTAGCCTATTTTCGCGAACCGTGTGGCGAAAATAGGGTATTCGCTGACGATTCGGCGAAAATAGGGTGTTCGCCATACCGTTTGGCGACGGCACATTATTTTTGCAAATTTTTTATTCCGTATATTAAAAACGCAATTTGATTTAAAAAAAGTATTATTTAAAAAAAAAATTCTCAAGATAATGAATGAATTCTCCACTTACCCCTTTTCTCTTCCCTTACCCCTTTTTGTTGAGTTCTTCTGTCTTCCACTTTGATTTAAAAATGCTGCGTTCTTACGCGATTGTTTTGTGACAGATGGAGGGAGAGATCAACTACGTCGACCTTGAGGTTGGCCACGCCGCGGAACTTTGGCGTATGCTGCAGTTTCTTGAAGGTTTTGAGAAGCCGCAATACCAAGTGAACGTTATCCGACAAGGGAGACTGATTAAGGCTTATGATGTGAAGATCACGGTACATGCCAGGAAGAAGGGCAAGGGCAACCGTCCGATATACTGCACCGCCAGGAGGTCGATAATGCAGATGGGAATTCAGGAGGTATCACGACGAGCGATACGACACATCGCCCGCATCTACGCCAGCGAGCTAGAGGGCGTGGTGTACCGTTACCATCTACACAACAACAACCTTCTTGACCCGAGGCTGATTCAGGATGAGAACGCCACGGTCACGCAACTGGCACAACTTGTCATCGCTCAGGAGGATGTGCTCGATGATACGAACCGGGAGCTACAGAAGGCTCGTGAGGAGGTCATGGTAGAGAAGAACCGATGGCGGGAGGCTCAGGAGCATGTGTCCCACCTTCTGCGGAGGATTGACGAGTTGGAGATGGCATTGTATGGACCAGGACCAGAGCCAGTACTTGAGCTACATGAACCGGACCCGGAGGAGTCAGATCTCGAGGAGGACACCGCTTCTTCGACTACCACAGTTGCAGGGCATGATGATTGTTTCGCGCCAATGCCACCGCACCCGCACCCAAGCAGAGGAGATTTTCTTGACGAGTGAGCCTAGGTCTTGTAGTTGGGACTCCTTCGTCGAGTCGCGTTATAGAATAAAGAGTCACCCTTAGAGGCGTTGGATTTTCATTGCTTGCTGAGTGTGCAGTATGTGTTGCAGGCCCTTAGGCGTTGTAAGCAACCATACCGAGTTATTATTGTTTGGTTAATAAAGTTGAATTTTGAGTTACACTTTCCTCCCTGCATAAGTTACTCTACTACTTGTCTATGCTTGCTTCCCTCTTGTCTTTAAACCCTGGAGCAATCGACAGATGGTGAACACCCGCGGAAACCTCGGAGGCAATGGGAGTGGTTCTCGCCCAGCTGGGAACCCTAATGATGGAGCACCTGCACCCCACCCAGCACCGCCAGTTGACATGCAGAACTTTGTAGCTTTTCTTGCTGCTCAAACCCAGCTGATGCATGCCATGATGCAACAGATGCAGCAGGTCACTGCTCAGGCCACCACTAACCAAGCAAATCAGGGGCAACGACAGGGAGCAAAGTTGTCAGAGTTCATGAGAACTCATCCACCCACATTCTCTGGGAATGCCAATCCACTGGAGGCGGATGATTGGCTAAGGTCAATAGAAAGGAAGTTACACATTGCCCAATGCATGGGAAGGTGCTTTACGCATCTCATCAGTTGGAAGCGACCGCCGCTGAATGGTGGGAAAACTTCTGCGCCACGCGGGAGAACCCACAGGACATCACGTGGGAGGAGTTTACGGCTGCGTTTCGTCAGTATCACGTGCCTGAAGGAATAATGGACCTTAAGAAGGAAGAGTTCAGGGCATTGAAGCAAGGTAATCAACCGGTGTCAGAATATCTGAACAAGTTCACACAGCTTGCACGCTACGCACCTGCAGACGTAGCGACAGATAAGGCCAGACAGTCTCGCTTCATGAAGGGACTCAACTCTGGACTGCAGGTGGGACTGATCACCCACACCTTTCCAGAATTCCAGGAGCTTGTGAACAAAGCGCTTATTCTTGAGGACAAGCGCAAGGAACTCGATGAGAGCAGGAAGCGCAGAATGCAGCAGCAAGGATCACGTTAGGGAGCGCAGCAGCGTCTGCGGGTTGCGCCGAATCAGTTTTTCAGATTCCAACCGCAAAATGCAACAAGAACACCGTCGCCAACACCAAGGTTGTGAATCAGAATTTCCAGACTCCAGCCCCAGCCAGGAACGCCGCTACAAGCAACCAGCAGGGCACAGTGAGGCGTTGCTATACATGCAATGAGCCAGGGCATTTCTCCAACAACTGCCCCAAGAAGACAGCCGGAGTGACCCCAGTTCGCTTCAACTTGGGCTCCACACCAGCTAGGACCCCAGCCCCAGGAGCAAACCGCGGAGCAGCACAGCCAGGAGAAGCACCCCAAACCGTGGTGAGAGGTAGAGTCAATCACGTGACCGCCGATGCACTCCAGAATGCCACGGACGTCATACTGGGTAAGATACTTGTCAACTCAGTACCTGCAACAGTTTTGTTTGACTCTGGAGCTTCGCATTCGTTTGTTTCCCGAGATTTTGTTTCTAAGAATGATTTGGAGATTGTGGATCTTAAGTGCATGCTTATAGTTCAAACCCCTAGGTCAGAACTCCGATCTCAAGTAGGATGTTCTGGGGTGAGAATATTAATAGATGGAGTAGAGTTCTTAGCGAACCTTATTATATTGAGAACCCAGACCCTAGATGTTATTTTGGGAATGGACTGGTTGTCCAAGCACAAGGCCGTGCTAGACTGTGGATGAAGAGTTATATCAGTTGAGAGCCCGTGTGGAAGAAAAGTGGAATTTCAAGCGACTGCCGTTACAGATGGACAGCTGATGGTTAACAGCGCAAAGGCAATCAGTATAGAGGATGTCTCAGTGGTGAATGAGTATCCAGATGTTTTTCCTGAAGATCTACCTGGAATGCCGCCCGACAGAGACATAGAGTTTGTGATAGAGCTTGTACTGCACAAATACCGATAGCAAAGAGACCATATCGGATGTCCACTGAAGAATTGGTGGAGATGAAGAAACAGCTTGAAGAGTTGATGGAGAAAGGATTCATCAGACCGAGTTCGTCGCCATGGGGAGCACCAGTTCTATTCGTCAAGAAGAAGGACGGGAGTTTCAGGATGTGCATTGACTACCGTGCACTCAATGAAGTCACCGTGAAGAATAAGTACTCGCTACCCAGGATCGATGACCTGTTTGACCAAGTAAGAGGAGCCGGAGTTTTCTCCAAGATTGATCTGAGATCGGGATACCACCAGCTGAAGATCCGATCGGAAGATATTCCGAAGACCGCATTCTCGTCAAGATATGGACATTACGAGTTTACTGTTATGTCCTTCGGTCTGACAAATGCGCCAGCTTACTTCATGAATATGATGAACAAGGTTTTCATGGAGTACTTGGATAAGTTTGTCGTCGTGTTCATAGATGACATTCTCATCTACTCCAAGACAAAGGAAGAACATGCAGAGCACCTGAGGCGAGTTTTGGAGAAGCTGAGGGAACAGCAACTCTTCGCCAAGTTCAGCAAGTGCGATTTTTGAAAAGATAAGGTAGAATTCCTTGGACATGTAATGACCGCAGAAGGAGTTGATGTAGATCCAAGCAAGGTAGAAGCTGTGTTACATTGGGAACAGCCGAAGACCGTGACCCAGATCCGTAGTTTCCTTGGGATGGCAGGTTACTACCGCCGCTTCATCGAAGGCTTTTCGACGATTGCGAGACCCCTTACGCAATTGTTGAAAAAGGAGAAGAAGTTTGCCTGGACGCCAGAGTGCGAGAAGGGTTTTCAAGAGTTGAAGAAGCGATTGACATCAGCACCGGTGTTAGTTCTACCGGATGTTAATCAAAGCTTTGACATCTATTGTGACGCATCGCGCCAAGGGCTCGGATGTGTGCTGATGCAGAACGGGAAGGTCGTCGCTTATGCATCGAGGCAGCTGAGGCCGCATGAGGAGAATTATCCGACGCATGACTTAGAGTTAGCTACCGTAGTGCATGCTTTGAAGTTGTGGCGTCATTATTTGATTGGGAATAGATGTGAAGTGTATACGGATCATAAGAGTCTTAAGTACATATTCACCCAATCAGACTTGAACATGAGGCAGAGGAGATGGTTGGAACTGATCAAGGATTATAATATGGGAATCCATTACCATCCCGGGAAGGCCAATGTGGTGGCCGATGCCTTGAGTAGGAAGAGCCATACTGTGAACATGTTGATAGCCGCGAGTCAGGAAGAGCTATGCAAGGATTTCCAGAGGATGCAGATTGAAGTGGTCCCAGGAGGATTCTTGGCCGCATTAGAAGTGAAGCCTACCCTGGAGGATTAGATCCGAGAAGGACAGAAGGATGATGACAAGATCCGCAGGATTAAGTCCAAGATGGATGAAGGCAAGGCAAAAGACTTCAAGCTGGATGAGCAAGGCACGTTGTGGATGGAGGACCGAATTTGTGTGCCGAACAAGAAGGAGCTGAAGCAGTTGATCCTAGAGGAAGCCCATGACTCCAAGTATTCAATTCACCCTGGAAGTGCTAAGATGTACCAGGATTTAAAGGAAAGATTCTGGTGGCCAAGCATGAAGCGTGAAGTTGCCGAGCATGTTGCGCTGTGCGACATATGCCAGAGAGTTAAGGCAATGCATCAGAGACCAACAGGATTGCTACAGCCGTTGAAGATACCTGAGTGGAAATGGGAGGAAATCGGAATGGACTTCATTACCGGTTTACCCAAGACTCAAGGAGGATATGACTACATATGGGTTATAGTGGACCGCTTGACTAAGGTCGCCCATTTTATTCCAGTAAAGACCACTTACTCGGAAGATAAGTTAGCAGAATTGTACATGACTAGGATCGTCTGTTTGCATGGAGTGCCGAAGAAGATTGTATCGGACAGAGGTACCCAGTTTACCTCGAGATTCTGGAATAAGCTGCATGAAGCCATGGGGATCCGTTTGAATTTCAGTACAGCTTATCATCCGCAGACGGATGGACAGACTGAAAGAGTTAATCAGATATTGGAGGATATGTTAAGAGCGTGTGCATTGGCTTATGCTACCTCTTGAGATAAAAGTCTGACGTATGCTGAGTTCAGTTACAACAATAGCTATCAAGCAAGTTTACAAACGTCACCTTTTGAGGCACTATACGGTCGACCTTGTCGAACACCGTTGAACTGGAATGAGACAGGTGAACGCCGTGTCTTTGGGCCGGACATTCTTCAAGAAGCCGAAGAGCAGATTGCCATGATCCGGGAAAGGCTGAAGATAGCACAATCAAGACAGAAAAGCTACGCCGATAACCGTCGCCGAGACTTGAGCTTTGAACCAGAGGATTCCGTGTACCTTAGGGTTACACCACTCAAGGGAGTCAAGAGATTCCATGCCAAAGGAAAACTCGCACCGAGGTATGTTGGGCCATTCAAGGTTCTCAGCCGTAGAGGTGAAGTTGCATATCAGCTAGAGTTGCCGCAGTCGTTGGCAGGGGTACATGACGTGTTCCACGTGTCCCAGCTGAAGAAGTGTCTTCGAGTACCAGACGAGCAGACACCGTTAGAGTCAATAGAACTGCGAGAGGATCTCACTTACAAGGAACATCCCGTCAAGATTTTGGAAACCATGGATCGAGAGACGAGAAACAAGTCAACCTGTTTCTGCAGAGTTCAATGGAGCAACCATGCAGAGAGTGAAGAAACTTGGGAGCGCGAGGAGGATCTGAAGAAAGAATTTCCAAACCTATTCTTTAGTAAGCCCTGAATCTCAGGGACGAGATTCTGTTAAGGGGGGAGGTTTGTAACACCCCAATTTTTGCTTTTCATGA
The DNA here is from genome assembly GCA_036346355.1 of Rhipidocladum racemiflorum. Lineage (NCBI taxonomy): Eukaryota > Viridiplantae > Streptophyta > Magnoliopsida > Poales > Poaceae > Rhipidocladum > Rhipidocladum racemiflorum. The sequence goes on from CM070582.1 coordinate 4,411,318, forward strand.
ATTTAAATAACATTTGGCACTTTTGTGAATTTTTGGAATTTTCTGGGATTTATTTGGAATTTATTTGAATTTATTCCCTTTTGAAATAATTAAAGAATTTAATTTTGCAAATAAAATTTTGTTGGAAATATTTTATTTGAGTCCAAAATGTTCCAAAATATTTTCTAGAATTTTTCTGGAATTTTTCTAAGTGTTTTGCTATTTTTAATGAATTAAATGAATTTCTGGGAATTAAAGTGATTATTTAATCGCTGGAAAAACCCAAACCGGGTTTTACTGTTCATCCGACCGGACCCGAGTCCGAGTCAGACTCGAGTCCAACCCGGACTCGACCGCGCCCAGCCGTCTCGGTCGAACCGCGTCACCGAACCCCACCGCGCGTGACCGTTGGATCGTGATCCAACGGCCACGATCGCGCCACGTCGCCCGAGCCCGAGCCCGACCGAGCCAGCCAAGTCGCCGAGCCGGACCCGAGCCCAAAACCCTCAACCGTCGGATCTTGATCCGACGATCCACGTTGAGCCATGTCACCGAATCCAAATTGGATTCGATTCCGCCGTCGTAACCGGGTGGACCTCGGTCTCCGCACAATACACGGAAGCCGAGGCCCCTATTTAAGGCGCCGCCGCCGCCACCGGGTAGCCGACTCCCGTGCGCACCCGTAGCCCTAGCCCACGACACCTGAGCCGCCGCCGTTCGCCCGCTAGAGCTCGTCGTAGTTGCGCTAGGTTTCCGCCGAGGTTAATCGTCGATTCCGCCGCCGTCCGCCGTCCTCCGCCGCCGTTGAGCCCAGATCCGGAACCGCAAGGTCAAGCCGCGTCGAAGAGTACCATCCACTCCACCGGAGTGGCCCCGCAGCGCCGTTGCCATGGTCGTCGTCCTCGTCTCCGATGAGCCAGCTCCACCGCACACCATCACCGCCTCGTGAACTCCGTCAACCGTCCGATCAAGATCCAAGGGCCCAGATTCGTCCACGTCATCGCCGGTAAAACCTCACGTGTTAATCTCTAGATCTATTTCCAACCGTTGGATCTAGATCCAACGGTTTAGATCGTGCCACGTAGCCGTAACTGCACCGTGCTAGGATAGATCTCAGCCGTTAGATCTAGATCGTACGGCTAGCGTTAACCCATGTTATAGCGTTAGATTAGATCTTGACCGTCCGATCAAGATCGAACGGTCCGGGTCAGCCGAGTAGTTTTCCTATTGTGTTAAACCAGATCCGATCTAGGCCGTTGATTTTCAAATCAACGGCCGAGATCTAGCCACGTGGCTAGGAGGCTGACCGTCGCGGTCAGCGTGGTCACTCCGGTCGCCGCTGACGTCAGCCGTGACGTCACGTGGGGCCCGCGCGTCAGCGACTCAGCCAAACCGCACCATGACGTCACTGCTAACATCACGGTGGGGCCCAGCTGTCAGCCGTCCCTCAGCCGAGCATGATGACGTCACCGCTGACGTCATCCGATGGGGCCCACATGTCAGTGAGACATGTATTCGTGGACCGGGTCCACGGTGGACCCAAACCGAACCGTGGACCACGTCCATGGACCGGCTAACGCAATAAATCAATTTTTCAATAGAAAAATAATTCGGTGGAAAATCAAAATTCATGCTGACGTCATTATTCGGTTTTTTCGTATAAAAATAAATGAATTAATTCGGATTATTGATTTATTTGAATTTTGAAACTTCAAACGTTTATAACTTTTGCAATTTAACTCCGATTAGAGTGATTCAAATTTCTAAATTTGTATAAAATTGAGATCTACCTAATGGTGAATTTTATTTAATTTTTGGACCAATGTTTTTCTCTGTAATATTATTTAATTGATTATTTAAACTTTAAACGCTTGTAACTTTTGCGTTTTAACTCCAATTTCGCCGATTCAAATTCCTAAAAATTTATAAAATTATGCTCTCTCTATTTATGGACTTCATTTAGATGTTTGAACACTTTTTGTCTACTGTTTTGTTCATTTTTTGCTATTTGCACGCGTTACGAGTAGACGTTGAAGTGCTAGAAGGCTTCGAAGGTGAAGTGTTGACCCAGGAGCCACCTCAGGACCAAGATCAAACACCTGGGAGTCGGTTAATGGCATGGCCCGGTTTAAGTGTGATAATTTGGGGTTGAAAATTCAAGGAGTTAAGTTTAGAGCCAACCTGCTGATGTTGGTAATGGAAGGTCTAGATGTCATTCTGGGAATGAAATAGTTGTCTGGACAAAAGGCCTGGTTAGACTGTGAGCGAAAGTTGGTAGCACTGGTTGATGACAAAGGGCAATAAGTGACAGTACAAACAGACCCTAAATTGGTAAAGAGCAACAGAAGTAGCATCAATGTCCTCACAATAGAAGTAAGCTAGATACCAGTTGTTCAGGAGTACCCATACGTCTTTCCAGAAGAATTGCCCGAAAGAACACCAAACAGAGGCATAGAACTGGCAATAGAATTGGTTCTGGGAACCATACCCATCACCAAACACCAGTACCAAATGTTGCAAAGAGTTACTTGAAGGGAAGTTGGGGAGGTTTGTCATGAATGATTATGAAACTCCTCAACAAATGTATGATTGGTTGATGCTTCTTGTGAACAAAATCCGAGTCTTTGGAAGCAAAGAGATGACGGATCACGTTGTGGTGAAAAGGATGTTGAGAGCTTTCGCTCCAAGAAACTCCACACTTGTAACTCTCATCCGAGAAAGGAAGGACTTCAAAAGGCTCTCACCAAATGATGTGCTAGGAAGAATCCTATCACACGAGCTTATGGAAGAAGAAGCCAAAGAAGTCAAAAATCTTGCAAAGCAAAGCTCAAGTTACAAGCCAAAGGAGATTGCATTGAAGGCAAGCAAAAAGGATGACTCAAGCTCAAGCGACGATGATAGCGAAGATGAGGAAGACTTGGCTCTACTCGTGAGAAAATTCAAAAAATTCCTTGAGTATGATGGATCAAGCAAATACAAGAAGAATTACTATAACAAGTCAAGAAGAAGAAGAAGCACAAAGAGGGTATGCTATGAGTGTGGTGAAGTAGGACACTTCATCGCCGATTGCCCCAAGAAGAAAAGCAACATCAATGAACATAAGAAAAGTGAGCCATAAAAGAAGAACAAGACTCACAAGAAGAAATATTCCGAGCGTGCTCACATTGGCGAGGAGTGGGACTCAAATGCATCCGACTCCGACTCCGACGACGAAGGAATTGCCACCATCGCCATTGAAGCCGCTCCTCCAACAAAGTCACTCTTTGGTGACTTGAGCGACAACGACTCACCCGTTTATCTAATGGCAAAAGGGTGCAAGGTATTGCTAAACCAAAGACACGTTGTAGTGATAGTAAAGTAGATAGTAGTGATGAGGACATAGGTAATGATGATGATGATGCATTATTTTGTGACTTGAACAAATCCACTATAGCAAAGATAAACAAGCTAATGAATAGAATAGAAGGCCAAGAGGAAACTCTCGAGAAGCAAGAAAATTTACTCATTCTTGAGAAGAAGAAAAATCTTGCTCTTGAGAAGCTCCTTGCTAAAGAAAAGGAGAAAATTGAGTTATTAACCAAAAAATCTTGATTTGGTTAGCAACTCAATTGCTATGCTAAAGAGCTCAAATGAATCACTTCAAGAAAATCTCTCAAGCTTGGAAGCTAATTGTAAAGCTCTTGAAGTGTAAATTGATTCTCTAAATGATAGCATCTTCTCTTCTAATAATGCATCAATGGCCACTATTCCTTCCACTAGCAATGGATGCTCTCATTGCTATAATGTTGATATCAATGCTTGTGCTACTAACTCTCAATTTGTGCAAGTACTAGTAAGGTGCCCGTGCGTTGCAACGGTATCTACATTTTGAACGGCTGTCCTGCTATTACGATAACATGAAACAAGAAAATATGTTGTGCAAATAATACCTTATACAGTAGTACACTATTGAAGCAGTATTTCTATATTTCTATGTAAATGAAGCGTTCTGACGCTTCGTTTCTTGCGCCTGGAGTGGTTAATTAATTAAAGAGGTGGGTAATTAAAGAATGGTCTTGTGTGCTGTCTTCCATCCACGTCTGGAGTGGTTAATTAAAGAGGTGGGTAATTAAAGAATGGTAGAACTGGTAATTTTGATGAAATAACGTGGGAAGAAACTCTCACTTTATATAGTAGAGATTAAAGAATGAGATTGAGAGATTGAATGCCTTGGTACGATATGGATGTATCAAGACTTATCAATCCAAGGACGCCCTATATAAGACCATTAATGGTCCAGGAAATAGGAATAAGCAAGGGCTAGGATTTGATAAGTCTAAAGGCATAGAAAATGACCATGTGATGGTGAAAGGTAAGGAGTGCATAAAGTTTGTTAAGAAAAATGGCAAATACCAAACTTCCATCACACAAGTCAACAAGAAGTTGCAAGAAGTAAAGAAGCATCCTCATCACCATGCATCTCATACTACTTTGTATGCTTCTTATGTGTTGAAAAGGAACCACCGTGGTAAAGTGGTTGCTTATTTTGTCGGTACCCACAACTCAAGAGAAGTTGCTAAGAAAAAGGTATGGGTACCCAAAGTGTTGTTGACTAATATGCAAGGACCCAAGAAGATTTGGATACCTAAAATCAAGACCTAACTCGCTTTTGTAGGATTACCTCTCCGGCAGATCAAGTTGGGTGCTTGATAGTGGTTGTACAAACCATATGACCGGAGAGAAAAATATGTTCTCATCTTTCGATAAAAAGAGGATCATAATATGAAAATATTGTGTTTGGTGACAATGGTAAAGGTGAGATAATGGGCTTAAGTAAGATTGCTATCTCAATTGATCATTCTATTTCAAATGTTCTACTAGTTAGATCCTTGAATTACAATTTGCTATCCGTGTCACAACTATGTGAGATGGGATACAATTGCTTGTTTACTAATATGGATGTGACCGTCTTTAGAAGAGATGATTCCATGATAGCGTTCAAATGATATTTGAAGTGTAAGCTCTATTTAGTTGATTTCAACTCAAATAGTGCAAAACTTCAAACATGCTTGATAGCGAAGTCTAGTATGGGTTGGTTATGGCATCACCGACTAGCCCATATTGGTATGAGGAATCTCAACAAGCTTTTAAAGGGGGGCATATAAATGGGCTAACAAATGTTGAATTTGAAAAGAATAGGATTTGTAACGCATGCCAAGCTGAAAAGCAAGTAGGAGCACATCATCTCGCCAAGAATATCATGACAACGACAAGACTACTAGAACTTCTACATATGGACCTCTTTGGACGCGTTGTTTATATAAGCATCGAAGGTAACATGTATGGCTTAGTTATTGTTGATGATTTTTCACGTTTTATTTGGGTGTTCTTTCTACATGAAAAAATTAAAACACAAGGTATCTTCAAGAAATTCGTGAGAAGAGCTCAAAATGAGTTTTGAGATGAAGATCAAGAAAATCCGAAGTGACAACGGAAGCGAATCCAAAAATACTCAAGTTGAAGAGTTTCTTGATGAAGAAGGGATAAAGCACGAGTTCTCGGCCCCCTACTCCCCTCAACAAAATGGAGTGGTCGAAAGGAAAAATAAGACTTTAATAGAGATGGCAAGGATGATACTTGACGAGTACAAGACATCAAATCAATTTTGGCTGGAAGCCGTCAACACCGCTTGCCATGCAATCAACCTGTTATACCTCCACAAGATCTTAAAGAAGACCGCCTATGAACTCCTAACTGGTAACAAATCTAATGTATCTTACTTTAGAGTTTTTGGGAGTAAATGTTTCATTCTAAACAAGAAGCTCAAGAATTCTAAATTTGCACCTAAAGTTGATGAAGGGTTTATGCTTGGTTATGGATCAAATGCCTACACTTATCGTGTTTTCAACAAAACCACCGGTTGTGTTGAAATAGCGAGTACTGTGTGGCCCGCCCAGATTTTTTTTTCTTTTTCTTTTACTTTCTTTTCTTTTTGGATTTTAAATAATCCAAAAATTTGAAAAAATCCAGAAAATTCCAAAATCCCCAGAAAATCCTAAAAATCCCAAATTACATATTCCAGTTCCATTCGAGCCACTGAGTCCAAAAACGACTTCCGCTCCTCCAAATAAAGTATCCAAAATGACCAAAATGCCCTCTAACGCTCCTCCAGCCCTCGTTCCATTTTCTGTTTCTGTTTTTCTTCTTCCTGTTTTTCTGTTGTCATTTATTTATCAGTTTTTGTATCTTGCGCTAGATCCGATCGTTGAGCCGTACTCAGAGCAAGAGCGATGCAGAGCAGGAGCGATGCGGACTGAGCTGACTTCGGCTTCTACGACCAGACGATCCTCACCAAAGAAAGCAAGCCACACCCCCTTGAACATGTTGAACCCAATTCATCCGTAATCTAGCAGTATTTACTTTTTAATGCATTATTTTAATCGTATTTTAAATATTGAAAAAAGGTTAAATTAGAATGACATGATGATTAGTTAACACCAATCAATTATTTAGCCCCCTTTGTTATTGAGCCTTATTAACCTTGCATAGCCTTAGATTATACTTTATAAATTTTATAGTTATTATCGATCCCTAGCTCGTATTCATGGAGCTTCAACATCTTCCAATTGACATAATCCCTTTTCAAGCTGTTCTCATGATTATTCAATTGCTTACGAGTGTAATTGCTTACGTGTGTACTCTCTTTATTCATTCTTTGAACTTGATCATAAGGTTTTGATAACCTTTGGTATTCAAACATTGCTATGGTCTATTATGTGATGCAACTTCTTCTAGACAAATTTCATTGAACATATCATTTGTAAGTTCATCCCATACTATAATGTTTGAGGACTGCCCTTTTTCCATCTATAAGTATGATGCTCATTAGCAAATGCTCATAAGTAAGATATAATCCAACACTTAGTAGTCATAATATGTTGTTGGTAAAAAAGAGAAAACAAAAAATCCTGGCATTGCATGCAAGCCCTGCTCTTATTTGTTTACAAGAATGGGATGGTAATAGAAAGCTACAAGATAAACATGAAAATATTATTCACCTTAGCAGCTATTATCCATGTATATATCCTACTCCTTGCAAATTACATAATTAAACACAATAGATGTGATGGTAACGAGGAGCTCACAGTCATGCTACATTTTGTCTTTCTATAGTTTCTGTAATTTCTGTCTCCCCTAGATAGTTAGACCAATTTCTGTAATTTCCGTGGGGCCAGATCAAAGGTAAAAGACAAGCACAAGCTTCATTTGTATATGTGATTTAAATAACTTTCCACCAAAATACAAAATGTAATTCTAGTTTAAGGCATAAACTAATCCAAGGTAGGCTAATTGCAAACAGAAGCACCTGTGCTACGCTGCCCAATTCACATCCCAATCCCCTGCTTGAAGTGACCAGCTAACTCTATATCTAACTCAAGTGTCTTGAATTGGAGTGCAGAAACTAGCTCTGGCCTTTTCTCTGAATTGGATCAAAGGTAGAAGATTACAAGGGCTAACCTCCCACAAATAAATATCACAACTATAAATAAAAACTAGATTACAGTAAACAGTTGTGAAACCAAACAAAAAAATATTGATTAAGCTAACTTAAGATAGGATTCATAGTAGTACAGAAACTAACTGGTTTAGGATTAGCTAAACTAGTTGTGTTAATCTTGGACCCTGGAATGCATGGACATGAAGCAAGCAAATATTATGTTTTGCATTTGGACATGCGCAACCTAAAGTCCTAAATGATCATTTTCTTCTCCAAAATACTGGAAACTACATTGCTAACCGCCCTACTGGTTAGTTAATACTTCATACCACGATGCGTAAACTGCAAACCTGTTACTCCAGTAGCCGAAATGTTTAGAGAACTTCGAATCATAGGATATATATAACACATCTGTTCATAAACCAACGAAACGTATCGAGTAAATTCCAAAGAAGTTGCTACTTGCCTTGTTCCCTTGCAATCTTAAGGTGCACTCAATAATCGAACCGAAGCCAGATAGGAGGTAGGGGAGATGGTAGACAGCATCCTTCGGAGTAGGGCTGGACCAGAGTTAGAGAGACTAGATGGTGACTGGAGGGAGGTGCTAGCTGGAGGAGGCAGGATAGGGCGACGCCGGGTGGAGAAACTAGGGGGAAGCATTGCGGGAGGATGTGAAGTGCGACGTCGGGCGGAAGGAGCAGAGGGGCCATATAGCAGAGCTGGCCGGAGGTGCAAATGGCAGCCCCCGGAGGAGGGTGGCACCTAGGGTTTGACAGTTTGGGGGTTTTCTGTGACCGAATGAGGTGGGGTGAGTTGTTTGGATTCAAATTTTGGTGAGATTTCTGAAATCTTGGTTGAGATTTTGGATTTTGGACCCCCTCCTCCAAGATCCTAGATCTTTCAAGTAAAAAAATTCAAAATGCTATAATGCCTATACAAATTTCGCGAGATCTCAGCAATTTCAGCTAACATCTTGGTGTGTTTTTTTACCGGATTTTGAATTTTCTTAGTCAGATTTGATTGGATTTAGGGTCAAGATCATCCACAAAAAAATTCAAAATTTTTTAATGTGTTTTGACCATTTTTCAATTGGTTCAAAGTGTACCGAAATCTCGGAAATATTGGCCGAAATCACCGAGATTTTAGCATTAATTTCGGATTTCTCGGTTGAAGAAAGATCGGATTTTAAATTTGAATTTTGGATTTCGATTGAATTTTATTTGAAATTCTGAAATCTCATCGAGATTTTGGATTTCGGTCACTTTCGAGGTTTATACCAAAACGAGATTCGAAACCCTAGAGAGTTGGGGCAATGGTTTTTATACCTATACCAGGGTGGGTAAATAACTCCAACTATCAAAGGCAAATATCTAATTCCAACCTATAAAGCTACCGGAAGCTAGTCCAGGGCAACTGTAGGCTTTTAACTTTCTCTAGTTACGAGGGGCTTTTGTCTTTTCCAAAAGCCACACTACGAAGCATGTAGGGTCAATGTCAAAGCTCCCATTCAAATATTCCTGGAGTTCACTGGGATCTGTCATAGCAATAAGTTCATAACTCCAGGCCATGGCTGTAGGAGTAGCATTCCCATTCGGCAGAAGTTCCTGATGTAGGTCATATGCAGGTAGATGCACTCTAGCTTCGATGCCCAAATTTGCTACAGTCACACTTCAGCTTAGAGAATTCCCATCTTGACATGGTCTTGAACGTACCATCCATGTGGCCTATGACGTTCTATAGCAATATACACATAAATACCATAAGATAATCAATAGGTACAACATGGACAACATAAGACAAAACATGTATTATAACAACAAAACGATATACTATACAAGTAAATAACGATCCATGAATTTTCTGTAATTTTATGCAATTTTCTTCTAGTTTTCTAGGCCTAGATTGAATTCCTATACTAAAATAGTAGAAAAATCAATTTATGGTAGTTAAATAAAGCCTAAAGGACTGAACTTCATAAACAGAAAAATTTCTGAGGTTTATCATCCTGCAAGTTTTCTACCATGCGGAAACCCTAGAACATTACTAAAAAATTGCTAGGGTTTAAATCACATGATTTTGGTCTGGAAGGATCTAATTTTTAATGAACCAAGGACTTAGCGTATTATACAAAACCCCAAAGGCTTTTTTGAAACAACACTATAGGTTGATCAGACCATTTGGGCTACCTTTAATGGCACAATGGGCCCACAGGCCATCTACAAGGTCGACTATAGTTTCTTCAAATACTTGTTGCTTCGGCCCATCACACGCACACACGAACATGCAGAGGCGAGTGCCAACGGTGGTGCTCAAGGCTAGGTTTCTAAAAAAAGCTCGAAGCTCACTCTCTGCAAGCTTGGCTCGCTCTAGATTTGATTTAAGCTCGAAATAAGCTAAACTCGAGCTTGATCTCAAACTAGCAAGCTTCAGTGAATCGAGCTCAAATAGCTCATGAGTCTGGTAAATTTACGAATCACTTATTAAATATTACTTTATGTTAACTCTTACCGAGATTGCTTGAGCCGAGCTCGAGCTTGAGTATTATTTATTATTAAAAAATAGTGCATATTTGTGATACCCTAGATGTTTTCTTCAAAAAAATATAGATTAAAAATTATGTAAAATGGAAAATACTATTTTATTAGCTCTTGTGAATTCTTTAGAATAATTCAATTTTTAATAATTTTCTAATATTTATTTTGATTTTCTAGAATTTTCTCCCAAATTTTTGGTATTTAAAAAAGGTTTTGCTATTTTTAGATAGTAAAATATAATTTATTTGAGAAAATAAAAACCAAATTTAAGTTGAAAATAACTTTATTAAGTTCAAATTGGCTCAGGGAATTTCTATAAATTTTTCTCAAATTTTTTATCTTTATTTACCACTTGTCTAAGGCTATTGGAATGTTTAGTAGATATTTTGGCCAAAGATTAATTGTAAAATCCCTGAAATTTTTTTTTGGGCCTAGCCCTTTTCACCCGATCCATTTCTCCTTTCTCATCTAGCCTACCCCTCCTATCCCTCCCCCGGCCTGCCCAGCCTAGCCTAGGTTGGCCCAGCCAAGCCTCCCTCCCCCGCCAACAGGTGGACCCCGACCACACCTATTAGGGGCATCTTTAACCCCCAACCGAGATCTCTCTCTCCTCCATTACCGGCAGAAAAAAGCTTTAAATTCTCCCCTTTTCACGCATGTTTCTCCTCATTTCTTGCGCAACTAAATTCTTGCCTTATTCTGGCCCTCCCTTATCTTTTTTGCTGGTTTATCCCACCTGTTATGCGTTGAATCCCTGTGTGAACACCATGTCTTTTGCCACCATTGCACTACCCCAAGCCCTAGCTACCCCGCCCTTATAAAGGGAGCATCGAGCACCCCGTCTACCGCGCATCTCATTTCTCCACTCTTGATCCTCTCTCCCTCACCCTACTAGCTAAAACGCCTCGAAGCTGACTTCCTTCCTCCGTGTCGGCCACCGTGCCCCCACAACGCCGCCAATGCCCCCATTGAACCTCAACCAACCAAGAGCACATCAAAAGGTGTGCGACACCCCCCTGAACCCTTCCCCTCAGTCAATCTTTATTTGTTCCCTCTCCCTCGTCGAATTTCTTATTTCCTCACTCCGGCTGCCACGCTACCATTTCTTCTTTTCCCATCGCCGTCGAACTCGCCCAACCACCTCCGTGCCCATGTCAAGCTCGCTACACATCTACCATGCCCACACACGCCACCGGTCATGGATGCCACCATGGCTCTGTGCCGTGTGTGTTGTGCTGCTGGGATCGATGAAGAAAAGGAGTGCGAAAAAGTCTATGGATAGCGGCATACCAAAGAAGACGGCGAGTATGCCTATGAAAGCAACCAAACTAGCTTTCTTTTAGGGGTAATAGACTACTAAACTAGTTGAGTTTAGCTTTTCTATTTGTGTCATATTTTGGTGTGCTAGCCGGGATTATCTTATGCTACACTTTTGCTTTGTCTTCTTCACGCATCTTGTGCGGATTCATGACTCGTCTAAATTGCACCGCTTACGTTTCTCTACTGAAACAAGTAGTTGATTAATCCATGTGGTTATGGATTTGAGCCACTAATGTTGTGAGTAATTAATTTAATGCTATAGTTTGTTGGTTGATTATGGGTTGATTGCTTGGGGTTTGGCGGTGTCGCGACGAAAGACATGACATTCCGTAAGCCGGGGATTATGAAGGGGTTATCGGCAATGATAGTATCAGCAACTCATCTCATATAATTTTTACGGTGTTCCTTGTTTCTCATATAATAAAGGGGCTATCGGCACTGATAGTATCAGCTACGATTAACATCCTTTTACAAGTAATTTCAGCAGCACTTTTCTAAACAATTCTCATAACTGATGAACAACATCCACATGAACCAATGATAGTGGTGCTAAGTAAATGTCGGGACTCGAATTTGCAAATCCGGACCCTCTGTGTATTTAGCACTAGTCCAGGATCACGCTAGTGCACACAGTCTCAACATTGGTAAATATCACAATCATACTCAACGAAATAGAAAGTACCTTAATTATAGTAACCAAACTGGTTGCTTAACCTTTACGGTCAAGTTACAAAAGTATGCCTCGCAGGGCGAAAGTTTAATAAAAGAGAAATAATAGCAGCGGAAAATAAGATAACTTTGTGGCGCCATCCAGTATACCACAGGCAACTGACTGGGCTCGCTCCCTAATTAGACGGTTCCTCTTGGAGCTCCTCCTCCAAAGCTGGTGTAGACTCTTCTTCAACTGGTGTTGTATTGTGGCAAGGGTGAGTACTTGGTACTCAGCAAGTCATGCACAGAATGCAACTAATATGCTACATGCATGGCTTAATACAAATGAATAGCTCATGGTTCATTTGCAGAATAAAGATTTAACAAATAACATATGTAGATTCGAAAGCTTATAGAAACAAAGGTAATATCAATAACTTTTCCAGGAGTTAAATAAACATCTGTCCCATTCCTAATCCACATTTCCATCAACATCATCATTTAACCAAACCAAACCTCTCAAGTTCAAGTTATTTTCTAGAAAATCTAACCCTTGACTGTAATCCCGAGCAATGTCCAATACCGCGGACACGGCTATTCGAATAGATTTTACACTCTGCAGAGGTTATGCACTTTACCCACAAGATACAACCAAACACCACAAGGGCGAGTGATCGTAACAAAGCCTTTCAGAAACGGCTAACTACGCAAGTGAACCTTTTCGGTTTTTGCCATATACCATCCCTTCCCTTAACAAAGGCGAAGTATGGGACCGACATACCGTTGGACGGTTACCATGCCATCGCACTGGTACGCTCCCCTTTCAAGCTACACAAAGGGTGTAGTTGACACCCGAGGTATCACATGCAAGTTATTAGTAACTTACTCAACTAGGTCCGTCCCATTACGGACATGTGGTTGCACGATTAACTCAGTTCAAAGACTTGCAAGGTTAAGTCCTTATGTTGACCAGGGCAAGACTACCCGAAGAACCAAACCATCGCTCCCGATGCCACAACTGGCCCACCCGATCATTCTTACCACATGCCCCGGTCGAAAACTATTTATCAAACCCCCAGTTGATTACCATGCACCACGTGCCATCAACAATCACAACACATGATACCTTTCCAAAACAGGTTCAATAGATCATTAAGTCAATATTAACATTTGATTGTCCAAAATCATGTCATAAGCACGTAGCAGGTCTAAGCAATATACTACAACGATCTAATTACCCATGTTGGCAATTTGATAATGTCTAACTACTTAATCCTCAACTAGGGTGACAAGGGGTTCATGGCATTCAATTATCTATGTCAAGGTGGTATACAGCAACTAGGTAATTAACTAATCTCCCAAAATTAATTAAAGCATTTTACAATATGGCAAACCATTTTTGCAAGCAAAAGCCAAAGAAACAAATGAATGCATTGCACCTAGGTCAAATAAAATCAAAGCTGGCTGGGATTAGACTTGAAACAACCGATGATAATGTCGGTGGCTTCTGCTACTTCCTTGACTGAAACATGGTTAATCCTCCCCTGGAAGTTTCTTGAAGCATTTTTTCCTCTATTGCTGAGGTTTCCTTCGGACTTGATCGACACTCTTCCTTGTAGATATCCTTGTGGCTGTTGTTGTGGCTGGCGGATGGTTAACTGTCTATTTGTCGGGGCGACGGCTGACACCTGTGCCCTAGCCACTTCTGTTGGCAATTCCTTTTTCGAGCAGTGTAGTTTAAAATGTCCCATTTGTCCACAATGGTAATACCTTGAGGGTTTCTTGGGGCATTCATTGGCGTAGTGGTTTCCATTATAAGCATAGCACCTCACTATCCCGGGTTGGTTTGTTGTGGGATTTGACCATTGCCCACTTATGGCCTGTCTCTTAATGGGAAATCCAGGAATAGGGGCCAGGGATCTTCCTCTGAATGTGGCGGGAGTCAACATCCATTGTTGTTGAGCCTTCCTCTTTCGAGTGTCCTCCAAGTCGTTCCGTGTTTCCTCTGAGATTATTAATTTATCCACCATGGACGATAAGTCCTTGAAGTCTATGCCAGATATATGGAACCTCAAATTCTTATGTAGCCCCTCGAAGAACCATTCCATTTTCTTAGTCTCTTGTGAACTTCTCTAGGTGCGTACAGGATAAGTAATTAAACTGTTGTAGATACTCCATTACGCTTTTTCCTCCCTGGCGGAGGGCTAGAATTCCCGTCTCTTTGAGGCCATCAGTCTTGCGGGGATGTGGGTTTTCCTGAAGGCTTCCTCAAATTCTTGCCATGATATTTCTTGTCTGTTTTTCATAGCTTGGAAGTTCATCCACCAAGCCACTGTTGGGTGTTGCAGTTGGTGGGAAGCATATAGTATCCATTCTTTTTCTGTGCATTGAACAGTGTCTAGTTTCCTTTGGATATCATGGATCCAGTCGTGTGCTGCCAAAGGGTCAGTTGAGGTTGAAAAGATAGGGGGTTGGGTCTTTTGGAAATCAGACCATCTTGACCCGCTTACGATTCCTTCTTGTTCATGGAAATTTCCTTAGGGAAAACCTTGTGGCCTTACTGCCAACTATTCCAGGACTCTTTCCATCAGTTGGGTTTGATTTCTTTCTGCCTGGTATCGATTCCGTTCCATCATTGCTAGGACTTGAGCCAGGTTGGTCAGATTGCCCACTAACTCGGCTTCGCTGCCCTGGTTACTGTGGTAGGGACCTGATCCAAATCCTTACATAGTATTAATTCTGATTCTTTTTGCTCTGCAGTAGGTTTTCGAAGCAGAAGGTGAGTGGGAGATGGGCATGAGGTAAGAATAGTAAGAACAGATAAGGGCTCAGACGAAGGGAAGGATGACTTTAAGCTAGATAGGGATATACTGATATTAAGGCAAATAAAGTAACACAGAGGTTAGAGAACATCGCATTTTATATAATCATGGATTGTATACAATACCATTTAAGGTTTGGCACAAACCATTTTACATTACAAAAGTCTAATACAAAAGGGACAACTCTAGAAGTAGCGAGCTAACTACTGAAGCATCACTCGTCATCGGAGAGGTAGAAGACCTGCTCCATGGGATCCACCTCCTCATCGTCCTCTTGCTGCATCAAGTCGATGATCTCGGACTGGCCTCCACCCATAGAGGACTCCTCAATGGGCTCGTACTGTGGCTGGAACTGCTCCAGCTCATCTCTCAAGTCCTGGATCTCGTCCCAGGCATCGTGTAGCTGCTGATGGAGCCCATCGCGCTCCCTGACCAGTTTGTTGTACAGGTGCTCCTGATACAACACGTGGTTGCGATCTCCTTGTTGCGGTGGTCTGGCTCCCCATCAAGGATGGAGACAAATACCTGACCGGGCGCATCCCCCACCTGGGAATCAACTGGAAAGGACTGGCATCGAACTCCTTCTTGTAGTGATGGTGTAGGTACCTCACTACCTTCCTAGCAACGTCCTGAAGTGCGTCCTGCTCGTAGGTGCGGTGTGCCTCGAACCGGTGCGGGACATCGGGGCGAAGAGGCAAAGGGTGTAAGATCACCCATGCCTTCCATTGGCACTTGACGGCGCTGTGGAGCTGCTCCTCGGAAAGGAAAACTGGATAGTACAACTCTCCTGCGCTGAGATGCTACTGCATCCTCCAGAGCTTCTCCACCCATCCCCCAAGAACTCCAGGGTATGGGTGAACATGATGGGCCATCTGTGGACGACGAAAATTTTGAAGTTAGTTAAGCAAGGAAATATCAAAACAAAACAGGAAGAAGAAAAGGAGCTCTAAAGAGAGATAAGGTAGACGGGATAGAAGAAGACAATAATAATACTTATATTTTTGTAATTCATTTTATTTGTACGTTAACTTAGTTTTTGAAAGGACTATCCTAAACCAGCTTAGGTCTTAATCTATGGTCAAGCCGGGCTCTAATACCACCTGTGATAGACAGCCCTTTTAGGGGCACGTCTAAATACCACAATAGCTACCCAAAAAGATTAACTATAGGGAAACCAAGTGTACATTGCCAGGCAAAGAGCGAAACCAACTCTTTTATCGAATATAAGGTCTAACAACCAAGTTTTTACAAGGGGCACGGAAATACCGAATAGAGTTTACAATACAAAAGAAACACCACAGGCAAGCCCTGAGCACAGATTAAGACCTAAAACAAGACTAAATCGCCATCTACGATCTCCTGGTAGGCTCCAACTTCTTAAAACTCTGTTGGGTTTGAGGAAGCAAGAATGAGTACACAACAGTATTCAACAAGTTGCACCAGAATGCTAAGTACTAAATGTAGGGGAACTCAAGGAGGGTACAAGGTTTAAGTTAACACAATTATGCCAGATTCTCCATCAAAGACTACTTAAGCGAGGTTTCGGGAGACCCCAAATCAAACTTAGCTTCATTAACTAAAGCACGGCATATCCAAATAACATTGACAAATCACTCTACATAGCTGCTCAGCTTTACCCACAAAATATCTACAGCCGTTGACGCCACCGGATTACATGCAACTTAGATGCATGCGGTCGGGCCGAGATGATTATATCCTTTTGTTGAACTTCCCCAAGATAGCCCCTACCCGGTAGGTTCGAGGACCCACAGTTCACAGGACCCACTAGCAAAGGCAGGAGATGTGATTTGCTAATGTGTGGGTACCTACCATTATGAGAACCAGCAAACGACAGCATTCTGCTCGATGCTACGCATTTCCGTTCCACCCCGGGCGCTACGCGATCCATTCTAACCACGAGAATGGTAGCTACTTCATGTAGGTATTCCAAGGGGATGAATAATGTACTGAGCTATGTTGGGAGATAGTTCAACTGAACTGACTGGCCCCAATTTGTGGATGAGCAGGAACTAAGTTATTTACTTTGCTCAAGGGGGGTTATCCTTATGTGCCAAGGACTAAGCCATTACAACCACAAGCCTGGTACCAACTGTACCAACCACCAAGCCAATCATGGCCTCCGTCATCGGTCGGGGGTCGGGCTAGCATCCACCTCGTGGGTAGCCCAACACTGTCCCCCCCTGACCGTGGCAATACTTTAAAATACAATGAGCTGAGGCTCACAGGTTTTTGAAAGACTAAGGGTGGAACACTAATTAATAACTACGGAAATTCATAAAGTATAATCTAAGGCTATGTAAGGTTAATAAAAGCTCAATAACAAGGGGGGCTAAACAATTGATTGGTGTTAACTAATTATCATGTCATTCTAATTTAACCTTTTTTAGTATTTAGAATATGAGTAAACTAATGCATTAACAAGTAAATACTGCAAAATTACTGACGAATTGGGTTCAATATGTTCAAGGGGGCACGGCTTGCCTTGCTGGGCTGAGGGATCGTTTGGGTTGTAGAAGCTGAAGTCGGGCTCGGCTTCGGACTGGTCTTGCTCCTGGTACTGCTGTTGCTCAGGGTATGGCTCGACGATCGGATCTAGCGCAAGAAATGAAAATCGATAAATAAACGACAAAAGAAAAAACGGAAAAAGAAAAACGGAAACGAAAAACAGAACGAGGGCTGGAGGAGGGTCGGAGAGCATTTTGGTCATTTCAGGAATTTTGGAGACTTTATTTAGAGGAGTGGAAGTCATTTTTGGACTAAGTGGCTCGAACAGATCAAGAATATGTAATTTGAGATTTTTGGGTTTTTTTGGTGATTTTGGAATTTTGTAGGATTTTCTCGAATTTTCTAGAATTTTTGGATTATTTAAAATCTGAAAAAGAAAAGAAAGTAAATGAAAAAGGAAAAATAATTCAGGTGGGCTGCCCAAGATCTTGGCCGATGGGCGCGCTGGGCGTGAATCATGGGCCCACGCAGGCGGATGACAGTGGCCGACAGCGGGGTGGTGGTAGTAGGTGGGGTTCGAGGCGTGGGAGACCGACAGGCCCGCCTGGACGAGGGGCGAGGTCGCGGGGAGGGTTTGGGTCGGGGGGGGCAGGCAGCGATGCTCACGAGAAAAGAAGAAGGGGAAGGAGCGGCCATCGCGGCAAGGAGGGATGAGGGGAACGGAGGGGTGTGTGTGTGTGGGGTACACTGGCAGGGAGGAGAGAGGTGGTTGGGGCCGCCGCGGCGGCGAACACCAGAGGCGGCGTGGCGGGCAGCGTACGGGTGGCGGGTGGCGCGAGGCAGCGCGAGCGTGGCGACACCGGAGGCGGAGGAGGAGGGCGAGGGTCGGTAGGCTGGGTCGGGGCAGAGTTGGGCCGACGAGAACATGTCAGATGCTATTTAGTATAAGATTTAATATCCTGCTGTAAGACACAGGCATTTTACTAGTTTTACTTTTATATCTTTGTGAGTTGAGTGGTCAGTGTGGACCGACTCCAAACACACGACGTTTCTTCCGCTTAATTTTGTATTCCACTTGAGACGCGCGTGGCGTGGCCGACCGTTAATGACCGACCGCACCGAGCCACCGACACTGCTCTCTTGACGACCGTGAGCCTAACTTGACGCGTATACGAAGTGCCAGCCGAACTTTCCCTTCGCCTCCCCTCTGGCTTCTCCCCTGTCGCCACGCCAATCCTCTCTTCCTCTCGCATG
This sequence comes from Rhipidocladum racemiflorum, assembly GCA_036346355.1. Taxonomy (NCBI): domain Eukaryota; kingdom Viridiplantae; phylum Streptophyta; class Magnoliopsida; order Poales; family Poaceae; genus Rhipidocladum; species Rhipidocladum racemiflorum. The sequence goes on from CM070582.1 coordinate 4,429,821, forward strand.
TCCTCCTCACGTCACGCCCACCAAGAACAAAGACGAGGAGCCTCGCGGGCAAGGCCGGGAACACCAAGGCGGCAAGGCAATGCTGGCGTGGAAGGAGAAGGTGGCCGACAGGCTCTCCCGCCTCCTCGCCGACTCCCCCGTCGCCCCGTCCTCCCGCGCCTCCGCCGCCGTTGAGCCGCAGGTGAGCCATCACAGATCTCTCCGTCTCCCTTTCCTGAAGAGTCGCCTGCCTGCCTGCCTCACATTGTGATTGTGCCGGATCCCTATTTTCTTTTTCGATTTGGTGGTTGGTGCGTCCGGCCTGGGGCGGTTGTGATCTCGCGGTCTAATGGTCCCCGCGTTCCGGTGGTCGCCGAAACTGGAAAGGCGGGGTGTTGGAGGCTTCCCGTCGTCGAATCGGGCGGTGAAATTCCTTTTCTTTTAAGAATTGCATTGCGGGGCATGTAACTGTTTGTTAGTTGATTTCCTGGTCTTGTCCCCGGATCTGCCTCTAAGTCAGAGAAGAGAAGCCCTCTTTGAGAAGCATCGGTTTCTGTCGGGATAAATTTTTTTTGCCGTCGTTCGGGCTATTTGCGATTACCAATGTGCTGAAATTATGGTTTGCTGCCTTGGAATTCCATTTCTATGACGCGGTTGCCGTTGTGTGCTGTTTGAGAATACGGTGTGGATCGAGTTCTTGAAGAGGTGGGTTACTGCCCCTGCCCACTTCAGCGAAATGTTGGAAGTTGTCTCCTGTTACGACATAGCAACCTTTCCTTTTGCATTGATGTGCATTGCCTGATATTCCATAGTTGAAACTTGAGACTCAATATTCCGGAGACTGTAAATTCTATTTTGTTTATACTATGGAAAAGTAGCGGTTTCTATCACGATTAAGAATATGGTGAGGATCTTGAGTACCGCTCGCCCAGATTATGTTAGGAATGATATGGAAAATGTCAGCGCATATACAGACGTGCAGCGCAACCAAGTTGAAGCTGATTTAAACAACTGATCAACAGCTTTACTTATTACGCAGACAATTCTAAAAGTTGTGTGGTTCGTATAAGCTTAAGCCCCGACTTGGTTTGAGTAATCTAAGCAGTGATACCTCAGATGTGTGCACTTAGGGGACTTAGCAACCTTCGTGACTTTGTCAATTGCCATGTCTCAGCAATTACATGTACAACATGACATCCCGTACTAATTCAAAAGGCTTGATTCAATAATTTGTCAATTTGAAATACCTGGCTGTCTTGATTCAGCAATGACTTAAGGCCTGATCCTGTCTGCATGCATCGTTTACAGGGTTTCATGTATAATTTTGCTATACTAGTTCGCAAGGCCTTACACTATAGACTCTTGATTCAAAATTTCGAGTTCAAGGGCCCAATTCAACTTGCACTCATAGCTTGGGGGATTTGCCCATAATTTTTCTATTATTATTATTATTTTGCAGATGGTGCTTAATTCTTCATTGGGTATTGATCTATTTAAGGTTTAATATAGCTTATTTTATTCTGTGCTGTTCAATTGTTCTAATAAACTGTGGTTCAGGCAATACCCTTTCCAGCGGAGCATTGTACTTCCCCCCAAAAAGGATCATTATCATCTTATGTGCTGTCCCTTCTACCAACCTCAAACTCGGAACATGAAAGGAATTCACCTTGTTCAGAAAGTATGAGACCATTACCTCCTGAATTACTTCCTAAACGATGGAGAGGGAATGATTTCTCATGGAAAGATCAACCACTGGAATTGAGTGAGGAGTCTAGTTCTGAAAGTGAGAGAGACGAAAGGAATGGGAGTTCTATTAGCAACCATACCCTTCGGTCATATAGGTCCGCGGATAACTCAAATGGGGATGAAGAAACATCGACGTCGGACTGCACAAGGTCTCTTTATTATTTAACTGAAAAGTCTGCATTTGTATCTCCAAAACTGTTTGGGTTCTTTCAGTCTTCTCTCCCTGGGACCTTAAGGGGATGCCACTGGGTATTGCTCTATAGGTAAACTGTCAATCAGCATGCCATGCTTACAATTTTTTTTCTCCAAACGTGCCTTGTTTAATGTTGCCTCGTATTATGTTGTTGATTTCTTCTTGTTTTTGGCAAATGAAGTGCAGCACTTGGAAGCATGGAATATCTCTAAGAACACTTATTCGTAGAAGTGAGAATCTTCAGGGTCCATGCTTGTTGGTCTGTCCGACTATCTACATGCATTCACCTTTTTGAGATGTTACTTGTACCACTACAATGCTTTTTCTAAAAAATTTGGTCTTTCTTCTAAAGATATTTCTCATCCCTCCTGTTTGATTAGATTGTCGGTGATATGCAAGGGTCCGTGTTTGGTGGCTTATTGAACAGTCCTTTGAGGCCTACAGAGAAAAGGAAATACCAGGTAAGCCATAGCAGAATTTTACATGCTGCAGTTGCATGAACAAATCAGGCATTTGTATTAATATACATTCTGCTAAATTTTTTGTCCAGTTTGTGTAGTAATGAAAATTCTATTCCTGATGGAACAGGGAACAAATCAGACATTTGTATTCACGACCATTTATGGTGAACCCAGACTTTTCAGACCAACTGGTAAGTATCAATTGTCGAAAAACCTGCTAGACAACATGAAGTATCAATTGTGGAAAAACCTGCTAGACAACATGAAGTATCAATTGTGGAGAAACCTGCTAGACAACATGTTCTCTTTTGGTATACCCATTATTCATTTTGTAACAGCCTAATAGCAGCTGAAACGTATCTTTGTTCATCAAAGGCTGTTTCGAATTGTGCTATTGTTGTGTTCCTTAGATCATTAGGGTAAACACCGCCGGGAGGATGGTCGGCCAGCGTCGGCTTGCTTGGAGAGAGAGAGAGAGAGAGGGAGAGAGAGAGAGAGGCTGGGAGGACTGGGACTAAGATTATTTCATTCTTCTAGATGCCTTGAACGAACCAGCCGAATGCCCTTTTATAGGGCTCCTAACAATCCTATCTAACAAATTGTCATGACCAGAATATAGTAAATATACAAATCCGGACTCTCTGTGTATACCACACTAGTCCAGGAACACGTTAGTGCGCACAACGGCAACATAGATATAATATCAACTCCATACATAGTGGAATAATAATAAACGACTAGATTTGATAAATAAATAGATACTGTGATGACCTTATGATCGAGTTTATATTTACTATGCCTCGTAGGGCTTTATAATATCAACTCATTAATCTGCCACAGGCAATCGACTAGGCTCAAATCCTAATAATCGGCCTCCTCGCAGTACTCCTCCAGAGCGGGTGTTAACTTCTCTTCTCCAATTGATTGATTGATTATTGCAAGGGTGAGCACATCTTGTACTCAACAAGTTATGCACAAAATGCAAGTCTAGTATTACTATATGCTAGGCTTAATCCAAAGAATGGATGACATGGCTTATTTGGCATAAAACAACATTTGCAATTGAATATGGTAATATATTAAATCAAAAGATAATACAAATAACTTCATAATAAGATTCTTACATAGTCCTCAATTTCCACTTGCACACGACCTAATCCAATTCCTTTTCTTGGCACACATCCTCCTCAATTTTTATTTTATAAAATATAGCCCTTATATAAAATTCCCGAGCACTATCCATAATCGAAAACATGGCTATTCGAATAGGTTTTACACTCTGCAAATGTTATACACTTTACCCACAAGATATGATCAACCTCGTAATGTCAGCCATTATACGTACATATCGTCGTGCGACTAAGAAGATCATAACAAAACCTTTCGTAAACTCTATCTAAGCATAGACACTACCGATAAGCCTGGTCTCACTATTCCACCCTCACAAAGCAGAAGAATTGGAGGGACCCACCGTTGAACTAGGAATAATAACTGTTTAGGATATGGAGCTACTACAACACACCTTCCCCAACCACACACACAACTTGGTTTGCCTTATGAAATATCATATGTCAAGACTCGGTAACTTGCTGAGTTAGGTTTATCTCATTACATACATATGGTTGTATGATTTAGCCCAGTTCAATGGCTTACAACGTTGAAGTTGTTAATTGACCGAGGCAAGACTTCCAATCTATTTCATTCACATTAACCATTATCAATCGATTCACAAAAAATCCTTATCCTAATGCCACACACATCCATCATGACACATAGCCTCTTGCCACTTGCCATATTGATAATCACGTTCTAAAACAACCAACGTTGATAATATATTAGTAACCCACTAATAATTATCCATCCTAGAGCGACAAATGATCATGGCATAACAAATGACAATGTAGGTATAACTCAATAGGTTGCATAACTAATTCGAAACTATTTAAACAGTTGATAATTTAAACTAACATGCAATAGTTTGAAACAAAATAACTTTTTGTAAAACTGGGTTCAATATGATCAAAGCAGAAATTTCCTTGGAATAATTCCTGATCTTGATCTTTAAGTCTACTCTTCACCTTAATATGCTTCCAACACTTCATCGTCTAAGCAAAACACATGACATAAAGAAAATAAATACAAAACAAAGACAAAGCTAACTCAAAACTCATAAAATATGCTAGGGTGTAGAGGTCGATTTTAGATTAATTTAGGAATCTGAATAGACTCAATCGGAGTTCGTATGAAAAAGGACAAACTCTCGAGATATTTACTGGACAAATAAATCTTCGAAATTGAGAGATAAAAGGAGAATATTACTCTCCAAGAGACTGACATGTGGGCTCGGGGACTTTTTTGAATTTCTTTTTAATTTTCGGAATTCAAGAAATAACTAGAGACTGACATGTGGGTCCTTGGTCTATGGACCAGGTTCACGAACATAGTGCATGGTCTACGATGAACTCGGTGCATGGCTGTACTCACTGACGTGGGCCCACATGTTATAAACACGACCCACGGGGGAATAGATCTGATCAGGACTTGCTTGTGTGGCACTGATGTGGCCTCTACATGACTCTGATGTGTCTTGCCATGTTGATTGACTTCACCGGGGATGAAGACAGCGATCGGCGACGCATCCCCGGTGAACGGCAAAATGGTGAACAACAAGGTTTCAGGGCCAAAGTAGTGCAAACTGACATGCACAACACATAAACTCAACGAACACCAGCACTAAACCAATGGTCACCGCCGACTGCACTATAGTGATGAAATGCAGCGGAGAACTCCAGCGAACAACGAGAGCTTCACCAACACCTCTGGATCACCGGGTAGATCTCGACGAGACAAACATGGTGACACGGATGTCGTGGTGATTAGTGACCGGCGACAAGCAGTGGCGTAGCTCGAGCAGCAGCGGCGACAACCTTCATAGCGGAGAACTCCAGCGAACAACGAGAGCTTCACCAACACCTCTGGATCACTGGGTAGATCTTGACGAGACAAACATGGTGACACGGACGTCGTGGTGATTAGTGACCGGCGACAAGCAGTGGCGTAGCTCGAGCAGCAGCGGCGACAACCTTCATAGTCACAACGACCTCCGATGATGCTCCGGCGATGAGAGAGTGCGCACCAAGTAGAACACAAGATGGCGAACCTAAGGATGAATTCCATGAAGACAGACTCATCGGTGGCAACGGAATCCGGCGAGAAGCTTGGCAGCGGCGCTCGTGGAAAACCTTAAAATCCGGCTCAACGGTGACGAATCTCGGCAACTAGGTTTAGGACTTTGAACAAGGAACTCCTGGCGATGCTAGTGCAAATAGGGGTCTCGGCGTGCATTTTTCACGGAATCCAACATGAACACGGCAGCGTGCGCGACACGAACTCAGAGCCTGCAGCGGGGACGAAGAATAGTGTCCTAACAGGTGGGCCCCGCCTGTCAGCGACTCATCGCTTACTCACGGCGAGCTGGGCTATGCGCAAAGATGGGTCGGGACGGCGTGGTGCAAGATAGTGCGTAGCTTGCGGACCAGGCCAGGAGATGGTTAGTTGAGCAGACTGGGTTGGGTTTAGGCCCAAAGAAAATTCCATTATTTAATTTAGTTTTTCTTTTCAGAAAAATGCAAAAGAGCTCAAATAAATAGCAAATGCACTAAAAAAATTCCGAAAAAATTTTGAAAAATAATTCTAAGCACAAAGAACACAAATAAAATAATTTTGACAATTGTTCACTTGAGCATTAATCATATTAAATCATTTTTGATGTATGAAAGTCCCTATTAAGCTTTAATTAACAAATAAAATAGTGAAACTTTTTAGAGGGCTAAACTACTCAAAAAGATTTTCAAAGAGGCAAAAATTGGGATGTTACACAAATCTAGATTGAAGGACAAGATATGCCTATCAATGAATGATATCTTATCTGCTAAGCAAAAGGAATAACCAAAACTAATAGATAAGTATGGATGCTAGCCCTGATAAGCTCCGGCCGGCTGGGTGTTCACCTTCTCCTTTGCACGCACGCCAGGCTGCTGCATGACTGGGTCCATGGCCCTAACAGCTATATGCCTGTCAGCCATTGCAGTTATGTCACAGTCTGGACAGTCCCTAGATATTTTGCACGATGCTACTTTAGTTGATCCATTGATTAGTGACAGCAAAATTACAATGCATGCTAATATAGTATTATTATCTTCAAGTAAATGAAGCAAGCTAAACTGAATACTGATAGGCTATAGTTTATGCTGAACATTCTTAATAAAAACACAACTTTACAACGTGGCAAGCTAACCAGCAATTTACTATTTAATGTACATGAGAAAAAATTTGAGTACAGCTTATTCATTTTCATAACTGTTCACCACAAAACTGTTCTATATTAACTTAACTAATGTAATCAAAATTTTAAGTTATATTTTGCCTTATTTGTTGGTTCAAAGAGCTTAGTCGCATGCATATCCAGGTGCAAACAGGTACTACTATTTGTGCTTGAATGATACTTTGGCATTTGGAGGTGGTGGGAACTTCGCATTGTGCCTCGATGAAGATTTGTAAGTTATCTTTGTTGGCATAGACTTTTCCTCATTTTGCAGAGAACAGTGATTGTTAGCATGATTTGATTTCGCTGAATAGGTTACATGGAACCAGTGGATCATGTGAGACATTTGGGAACTCATGCTTGGCTCATAGTTCGGAGTTTGAATTAAAGAATGTGGAGGTAATATGTTTTTTTACAATCACATGTACAGATTCCTATGCGCTGGTAATATTAGCTCACTACTCATAAATATGGCATGTAAGAAATACACAACACGCTGAAGTGCTTTAATAGATTGCTCGATTGTGTATCCCTCTGGTCTCAACTCACAATTGTTGGTATTTTTTTGACTTCTCACGGTTTTGAGGTGCCATTTTGACCATTTGCTATCACGGTGTATCTATAATTTTGTAAGTATAAATACTAGGAAAGTATTTTTATGACAACTCTACATATTTCGTGTGATCAATCTAGATATTCAAAGATGTTATTTGTCAAATATAGGAAGTTTATATGCATGTTTTCTACGGTTACAAGTTTTGTGACCGGAGAGAGTACTTCACGTCTTATTTATACATATTTAAGTCGATTATTTTGCATGTCTTTTGATTCGTCCTTAACTGATATATTCTTTTCTGTAGCTGTGGGGTTTCTCCCATTCATGGAGTCGTCCGATATAGTTGATGATGGCTATCCTGCTTGTGTTGTATTTATAGTACTTATTCTTTCTAATATCCTTATTCCTTCTCATTTGTTAACTTTATGTCATTGTTTCTGAATCGCAAAGTATTTTGCAACAATAGTGTGCACATATGCAGTATTTCTGCATCACGAGGCTGATAGAAATAAAACCTGTACCTGCTGCAATGCTTCTTTTTTAAATTGCGCATGGCTGATGCATGGTTGGCCCAGCGATTTCGAAACTCATATTTTTCATCGATTTTTTCTTCGGTCTTTTTGGAGAAAGAAAAGATGCCATTCATGCTCAATGAGCTATCTTCAACACGGACAGCGAGGAAATGACCATAAGAACATAGCGAGTATTTGACAAAGAAACATTTTGCTTGTATCCGTTGAATTTATATCCAGCGAAGCAGACATGGGACGGATTTCTGTGAGGAAGAGGGGATTACTTCACACAAACAGCAAACAATTATGCCTCATGCATCTATTATATATTAAAAGCTCACGAGAGTCGCTAAGAAAAGAGAGAGAGAGGCTAGAAATTCTTATAAAAAAGCAAAACATCTAATCCTTAATCTGGACGGATCCGAATTATAACGGCTTAGATTAAAAGAAAACCCAAAAATCTCCACCGTTGGATGTTATTATTTAAAAGAAAATATGTAACCATCTATTTAACGGACCTAAGTTATAACAACTTAGATTAAAAGAAAGAGCCCAAGGATCTCCACCACTTATTTTGCTGGGATCAGATTATAACGGTGCATATTAATCTATATAGATTAAAAGTTATATGAAAAATACTCAATTATAGAAAACATAGTTATATATAAAAAATAGTCGTATCATAATATTTAGCCGCGCGGGTAAATTTGCTAGTTGGACTAAAGGTTCACTAAACATGAATGGAAGTGAAGGACGTCTGAAGTAAAGGTGGGCACTGGGTCGGTCTGGCACGGGCTCATCGTGCTTCGTGCCTAAACCGTGCCGGGTCATGACGGCCCATCGTGGCTATCGTGCGGTGCCGTGCTGGCCCGACTTGCTTTCTGCGAGCCCAGGCACGGCCCATTTGCGCTTCGTGCCGTGTTGGCCCAAATCCGGCCCATTTACACTATTACGATGAGAGAAAAGGAGACGGAGACATACGATGTTCAATCTCTTTCAGTTCTCTCTCGCCCGTTGCTTGGTCTCTCGGCTCTCTCCCTCCCTATCGACCGTCTCTCTCAATCTCTCTCACCTGTTGCCTCCCTCTCTTTTGCTCATTGGCCGACGAGAGAATGAGAGATGGTCATCTGTAGAAAGCCTAACAGTATTTTTTTCTCTCCAAAAAGATCATGGGTGCGCGGGGACACGGCGGTCGTGGGAGGCGAGCGCGCCATGGGGCCCACAATGGCCAAGGCGGCGCAAGCCATGCGGGCCACAGGCGAGAAGGCGCGCCAGCACGGTGTCAGAAGCGTACGCGCGGGCCACAACGTCGGGAGCGAGTGGCGGAGGGGCCGAGGCAAGCTCGGCAACGGCAGCGACACGGCACAGGTAGCCCTCATGTGGCCCTACTCCTCTCCTACTTTCCTGCCGCGGCCGGCGTGCCCATGCCTCCATCATGCCGTGTCGGCACGGACCTGGCCCAAATGATCGTGCTGGGCGGTGCCGCTCATCGTGTCCTCATCTCAGGCCCGGCATGGCCTGTACTACAGTATCGTGCTGACACAACACGGCTCACTCCGTGCCGTGTTGAATTTTGAATCAGGCTAAACCACCGTGCCTCAACCAGTGGCATGATACTGAATAATCAAATAATCAACGTGAATTTGGTGAGGAGGGTTTTCCGCGTCGCCCTTATCCATGCGTGTATCGTACTTCTTTTGTGTCTGTTGAGGTAACTAACACCACCTTGACATGGGGCGTAAAGCTTACAGAGTTATGAACAGCTGATACATATGGTTTCAACATGCAACTCTACATCAGTTTGTAACACGCGGGGATAATACAGACTAATGGCGACATCATACAGAGCAGGCAGCGACAATACATTACAGGGAATAGTCAAAGTAGTTCATTGCTTGTATTACAGCGATAGAAATTACATGAGTTAAACTGTTTAACTGAGTTAATTACTCTGGAAAGAAGTACTATATAAGGACCTCTGTACTGAGAAAGCAAGACACGAAAAGAAAAGAAAAGAAACTATTTGCTCTTCTTCCTTTCTGTTATTTGTTTTCCCCATTTCTTCTTCGCTTTTCTCCTTTCTGATCGTCGAAGGATCTTGTGATTGTGCTCACACGGCGGCGAACCTGGCCGACCGTTTCACGGGACATCACATCTTGGTATCAGATCTCGGGTGTGCTGGAAAAGGTTTGGGAAGGGAGAATCGGATTCGATCAGTTCTCGTTTTCCCTGTAAAATTCCTTGCTCAGGGCACAGCTTCATCCACAACACGGGTTCGATCGGGGCTTTGAGCTGTCAAATTTTTTTTCCTGAGGACGGTTTGGGAACTCGGTGATCTTCGCCGAAACCGAAGATCCCAGTAAAATCCCTGAATCGGGTTGGCTCAGTCCTAGATCACATCACGGCGCCACCAAAGCCGTCCGTCCAGACTCAATTTGTTCTTCAAGCCATGGAGGAGATGTTTGAACGAACCGAGGAAAAGCTATCGTTGATTAAGGAAAATCTCGATTTATTGTTTTCTCGGGTGGAGACGCTGGATTCCACACAGCAGCAATTGATGACAAGAACAGACATCACAGCAAAGATTGCGGAGCAGAGCATCAAGGAACAGCAGTTGTTGGCAAAACAAGTGGAGATTACGGCTCAAGCTGTCGCCCGCCTGACAATAGAAAGAACAGTAGAGGGGAATCAATCTGGAGAACGCTTCGCAGCAGCAAAAGGTAAAGCTCTAGTTACACCTGGTCCGACTGAGCATTGTGACTTTGTACCATTGTCTGGAGGATCACGTTTGCACGATTCTACTGCAAATTCTCTGGAACCTCTTGTATTGAACAATCAACAATATAGATATCAGGGGAGCCTCAATAGAACAAATCTACCAAAGATGTCATTTCCCAAGTTTCACGGTGAGAGTCCAAGGTTTTGGCGTGATAAATGTTTGGATTATTTCAGATTGTTCAACATACCAGAAGGGTTGTGGGTATCTGCCGCTACCATGCACATGGAGGGTAATGCGGCAAGGTGGCTTCAAATGTATAAAGTCAGGAATGAATTAGGCAGTTGGGAGCAATTCATTGATGTGGTAGAAGCAAAGTTTGGGGCATTTGACCATAAGACCTTATTGGGAAGATTAGTGGAAATTAAACAGGTGGGAACGATTGGAGACTACAAAACCCAATTTGATGAGTTAATGTATGAAATTCTCATGCACAACCCTTATTATGGTGAAGACTTATTTGTATCCCATTTTGTTCGTGGGTTGAAACCTGATTTGAGAAGTGCGGTTCAAGGACAAGTCCCAGAGACAGTTGACAGAGCAGCTCTTCTCGCCCGTGTGCAATAGGATGTCCTTGATCAAGGAAGAAAATGGCGAATGAAGGTTGGAGGAAATAGAGAGACCGGTATGGTGGGTAAACAGGATCCTGTGCAAGATACTCATCGCTTTGGACAAGGAGAGTTGTGGAAAGCAAGACAATTACGAGATTATCAGCGAGCTAATGGCCTATGCTATCAATGTGGTGACAAGTACGAGCCCAATCATCACATTAATTGTAAAAAGAAACCTCCAGGGCAGTTGCAAGCCATTACTCTCGAAGAACACACCGAGGTGTTGTCAGATATAGTGTTGGACCTGCTGGAAGTTGATGAAAATGATCATGACAACATTTCGCAAATTTCGCTTAATGCCATGTCCGGAGCTGAAGCAGCCGAATCCATTCGTTTGTTAGCATTAGTACGCAATCAAGTCATGCTAATTTTATTGGATTCTGGAAGTTCTCATAGTTTTGTTGATGCTCATTTCGTGCACAAGATTGGATGTATTCCTCAGAAATGTGAACCGGTTGAAGTTAAGGTTGCTAATGGAGATAAACTGCTATGTGTCTGCTGGGTTCCAGAATTACAGTGGTGGTCACAAGGCCAAACATTTCAGACTAATATGAAGGTGCTTGAGTTGGGTGCTTATGACGCAATTTTAGGCATGGATTGGTTGACACAATATAGTCCGATGACGTGTCATTGGAAAGACAGACTTGTAGAGTTTGAATATAAAGGCAAGATGATCCGATTACAAGGAGTAAAAAGTAAAAAGCAGCTTGAGGTTACACCAGTCACATTAGATCAATTAAGTAATTGGACAAAAGGGAATGATATTTGGGCACTGGCTATCTTGGAAGAGCAGTCTGTCACCAAAGAGACATTGTTACCAGTCTCTATCGAAGAAGTTCTCAACCAATTTGCCGAAGTTTTTCAAGAACCAACTGGTTTACCTCCTCGACGACAGTATGATCACACCATACCCTTGATTCCTGAAGCAATACCAGTAAACTCCAGACCATATCGGTACTCACCGTTACACAAAGATGAAATTGAAAAGCAAGTGAGGGAGATGCTCAATTCGGGAATCATCATACCGAGTATGAGTCCTTTTGCTTCTCCAGTGCTTCTTGTACAAAAAAAGGATGGTTCCTGGCGATTTTGTGTGGATTATCGAAGGTTGAATGAAATGACGATCAAAAATAAGTTTCCAATGCCTGTGATTGATGAGTTGATCGATGAATTAGCAGGCACATCATATTTCTCCAAACTTGATCTTCGCTCGGGGTACCATCAAATTTGTATGAAGGAAGAGGACGAGATGAAAACTGCTTTCAAAACACATCATGGCCATTATCAATTTAAAGTCATGCCTTTTGGGATCACAAATGCCCCTGCGACTTTTCAATGCGTCATGAACTCTATTCTTGCGCCATTTCTCCGAAAATTTGTATTAGTGTTCATGGACGACATTCTCCCACTCTTTCTTCACATATCACTCATCTGACAGCAGTGTTGCAAGTATTGAAAGAGCATACACTATTCATCAAAAGATCTAAATGTGTATTTGCCCAAACCAGATTGAGTACTTAGGTCATATTTTTTCGGCACAAGGTGTTGCGACAGATCCTAAGAAGACACATGTGATGTTGGATTGGCCTACACCAAAGAACACTACAGAGTTAAGGGGATTTCTTGGTTTGACCGGCTATTACCGAAAATTTGTCAAGAATTATGGGTTGTTAGCTAAACCATTGACAAGCTTACTTCAAAAGAAAACATTTATGTGGGACACTACAGCGGCAAATGCATTTATCCAACTCAAGCAAGCAATGGTCACCGCTTCGGTACTGGGATTACCGGATTTTGATCATCCCTTTGAAATTGAAACTGATGCGTGTGCTCAGGGTGTAGGAGCTGTTTTGATGAAAAAAGGGCATCCCATTGCATATTTTAGCAAGGCACTCAGTACATCACATCAACAATTATCTATATATGAAAAAGAATTTTTAGCATTGCTGTTGGCAGTGCAAAGATGGAGGCCCTATCTTCAGCGGCAAGAATTCATTATACGCACGGATCACAAGAGCTTATGTTACTTGGATGAACAAATATTGCAGTCCGAAATGCAACGCAAAGCAATGACGAGACTTATGGGCTTGCAGTTTCGAATTGTCTACAAACAAGGCCGTGAAAACATGGCAGCAGATGCATTGTCCAGAATTGGGTATCTCATGGCTGTTCAAGCTGTCACAGAGGTGCAACCACGTTGGATTCAAGAAGTAGTTAATGCATATGCCACAGATCATTATGCGCAATAGTTGTTGGCTCGGTTAGCAATACACACTCCTGATGAGAAGAATTTCACTCTACAACAGGGCTTGATCAGGCATCACGGTAGAATCTGGATTGCCAACAATGCCGCCCTAAAAACTCGGTTGATTACAGCCTTCCATGCGAGTGCCATTGGGGGTCATTCTGGAGTTCAAGCCACTTATAACCGACTGAAGAAACTCTTTTCTTGGCATGGTATGAAAGTCGATGTCGAAGATATGGTTCGCCAATGTGCAGTTTGTCAAAAAGCAAAAGGCGAAAGACATAAACCGGCCGGCCTCCTTCAACCATTACCTATCCCCACTTCTGTTTGGCAAGAGTTGACGATGGACTTCATTGAAGGTTTACCGATGTCCGAAGGGTACAATGTCATTATGGTGGTGGTGGATCGATTCTCCAAATACAGTCATTTCATTGCCATTAAACATCCATTCACGGCTTATAAGGTTGCTCAATTATTTCTGGAGAATGTTGTTAAATTACATGGCATGCCCAAGTCGATCACATCGGATCGAGATAAAGTTTTTACTAGCACCTTTTGGCGTGAGTTGTTCAAATCTTACAATACCAAATTGCAATTCAGCACTTCATACCACCCCCAAACCGATGGGCAGACTGAGAGAGTAAATCAGTGCTTGGAGACCTATTTGCGCTGTGCTATCCAGGACTCACCGAGAAAATGGAAATCTTGGCTTGCTCTAGCTGAATTATGGTATAATACAACCTTTCATTCTTCTTTGGGATGTTCTCCATTCAAGGCATTATATGGATATGAACCAAATTTTGGAGCTGAACCCACTGGTGATCACACTGAAGCAGCAGATGTTCAGCAAATGTTGCTTGAACGGGCAAAGTACAGAGATCTTCTCAAAGTGCATTTGGCCCGGGCACAAAACAGAATGAAATGCCAGGCCGACAAGCACAGGCAAGATCGCGTTTTTCAGATAGGAGAAAAAGTGTTGCTCAAACTTCAACCATATGCACAGACATCACTGGTCAATCGTCCATACCCCAAGCTATCTTATAAGTTTTTTGGCCCATATACGATACTGGACAAAATCGGAGCTGCCGCATATAAATTGGACTTACCTACGGACAGTTTCCCAACTCAAACCATTTCATCCAGATTATTCACCTGTCTTTGCTGAACTTCCTGTACTAGCTGATTTGGATGTGGCAGTGACAGAGCCTGAAGAAATTTTGGAACGGCGACTTGTTAAAAGCGGAGGTTCAGCAGTTGTTCAGGTGTTGGTTAAATGGACTGGTCTACCACGGGAAGTCGCAACATGGGAAAACTGGGACATTCTACGCACACAATTTCCTTCAGTGCTTGCTTGGGGGCAAGCAAGTTCTTCGGCGGGGGGTGCTGTAACACGCGGGGATAATACAGACTAATGGCGACATCATACAGAGCAGGCAGCGACAATACATTACAGGGAATAGTCAAAGTAGTTCATTGCTTGTATTACAGCGATAGAAATTACATGAGTTAAACTGTTTATCTGAGTTAATTACTCTGGAAAGAAGTACTATATAAGGACCTCTGTACTGAGAAAGCAAGACACGAAAAGAAAAGAAAAGAAACTATTTGCTCTTCTTCCTTTCTGTTATTTGCTTTCCCCATTTCTTCTTCGCTTTTCTCCTTTCTGATCGTCGAAGGATCTTGTGATTGTGCTCACGCGGCGGCGAACCTGGCCGACCGTTTCACGGGACATCACACAGTTGTTCTGCAGGTGTCAGATTAATGTAAACACGAAAAGGGAATCAAGAACGAAAGCACTCGCTCTCCTGGAGGCAACAAAACAGCGACGGAACATACTAAGTATTTTGAGTGAAACATGGCTAACACGTGTGCACTAAGGGTCTGATTGGTTGATGGGATGATCGAGATTGAATGGGATGGAATGATCTTGTACTATTTGGTTCTATTATTTTGAGTGAATAGAATGGTTTAGCATCTAGAAAGAATATTCTTCAAATTTGTATCACTTGGTCAAGGATGGGATGGTTCCATTCAAGCAACCAAAAACATGAATAATTTTTTTTCTTGAAACATCTTGACGAATACCCATACCATGGGTACCTCCATCAGCCCGAGAGCGCGAGCGGGCTGATGTCCTACAAAAGCCCAGTTCTGGCAAAAGTTCGTGGGCCGCAAAGGTCTGGCCTGCCACCGATCAGAACCAGACCCAGGCGGCCGGCCGACCCCGACCTCCCAGGTCAAGGCGCGTGGTCGGACGGCTCCACTAACACTCGAAGGGCTAACCGCTCTGTGTACGCGACGTCCTCTGATATCCGTACCAGGGTAGACAGCTCCTTCCCGAGGGTATCAGAGGGTCCGCCGAGAAGTCAAGCCCCTGTCCCGTCGCCTGACACGCCGCAGAGGGAGGCGCCCTCTCCCGAGGCCTAGCCAAGGTCAAGCACCATTAAAACAACCGATGCTGACAGCGTCTGAGCGATATGTCATCCTGACAGCCAAAGACCGCTCACCGCTGGGCTACCAACCCTGCGTGGGGCGGGCAAAGGTTGGACGACGAGACAGAAATCCAGACTCCTAGGTGTACTGCACCCCTTCCTTTTTCTCTCCAAGTCCCACTTGTAACCCGCCGCCTCCGGATATATAAGGAGAGGCAGGGCCCCGGGGGGAGGAGAGCACGATCAAGAAAGTAAAAAAAACTCACCGAGCGCACAGGAGATCAAACGATCCCCTTGTCTCGTCTGTAACCTTCGGATCATTTCTTGAATTCCATACACCCCAACAACACGAACTGGAGTAGGGACGTTCAGCCCGAACCAGTATAAACACCAGGCCTCTTGAGTCGACCATCCGGGGAGAGGGAGCGCGCGACCCCCTCCGACCATAAATTCGCATTGCCGGTGCACGAAACACCGACAGTTGGCGCGCCAGGTAGGGGGCATCGCGCGCCATCGCCGCATCCTCCTTCGGATTCCCATCTTCCTCCCCGATGGCTTTTTCGCCAAACGACTCGCCGGCGTCGAGGGGCTGGATCCGCTTCGGAGCCCTCGACTTCATCGTCACCGCGGCAGGGGAGCTTGTCCTCGTCCCCGCCGCCCTCTGAGACCGGGCGCCCTCCACGAGCTTAGATGTGGTCGCCGACGTTCTCGGCAACCTCCGCCTCGAGACCCCGCCACGGGCCTCCTCGGCGGCCTCGTCGCGCGACGGCACCGCCTCCCACAACGCTACGCGTGACTCGCCACGAGCAAGGATCTCACCCTCCGCGAGTTCCCGGCTCGTGGCCATGGCTGGCTACGCGCTTACCTCCCTCTACGACCTATTGGGGGACTCCTCCAGCCACGGCTCCAGCTCCGACAGGGAGCACCCCCCGCGCCGGATGAACTCTCGAGAGTGCAATATGACGGGTGCGGCGGAACCGTCCTCCACCCCTGCTACCCTCGGGACCCTCCTCCCGTGGCCCGGGCGGGAGGAATCCCAACGGAAGACGACGCCAGCGCCACTGGCGCCTCGCCGACCTCCGTCAGCGGCGCGAGGAGCTGGAGGCCCGAAAGGCCGAGCTCGACAAACTTCAGGCCGACCTGGAGCAACGACAGCCCAAGCCGCCACTCGTCCCTGGCGCACACGCCTGCGCGCGCCAGGTGCATCAGCTGCTAGCTGAGGGGGCGGGCGATCTTCCGTTCTTCCCCCACGCCAACTAGAACATCGCTGCGGCGGCAATGCTGCTCCGCGGACTGCCTGAGCCAACGGAGCCAGAAGCCAAGGCTACCTACCAGAACCTCCGGGGACTGGTAGAACGTGCCGTCATTCAGCACGCCCAAGGCTCCGGCTCCCGACGGTCAGGCGCCACCTCGGGCCGCCTGGGCCACTCCCCCTCATAGGGTCGACAGAGCCTAGCCAAGATGGCCCCGCTCCACGAGCTCCACCAGGCATCATACACCCCGGTGCGCCACCGCCTGGGGGACAAGTATGATCTTCGCGCCACCCTCGAGGCGCGAAGGAGAGCTGTCGACGCGGCGGCACCCTCGCAGGTCACCGATAGCGGACCGCGCGAGCACCGTGACCAGGGTCCTGATGGCCCCAGGCCACGGGCGTTTACGCGCGCCGTCCGCAACGCCGGCTTCCCGACCAGGTTCTGGGCCCCGACTAACATAGCCAAATACACAGGGGCCACCAACCCCAGTGTCTGGCTAGAAGACTACCGGCTCGCCTGCCGAGCGGGGGGAGCGGCGGACGACTCCTTCATCATCCAGTATCTCCCCATCTATCTTGCGGACTCAGCTCGAGCCTGGCTCGAGTACCTGCCCGCAGACACCATCGGCAGCTGGGCCGACCTGACGAGCCTTTTCGTCAGGAACTTCCAGGGCACATACAAACGCCCTGGCAACTCCTGGGACCTGAAGAGCTGCAAGCAGCAGCCGGGGGAAACCCTCCGGGACTACATCCGCCGCTTCTCCCAGCAGTGCAACGAGCTCCCCGACATCCGTGACGCCGACGTCGTCGGGGCGTTCATCTACGGCACCACGTGCGAGGCCCTGGTCCACAAGTTGGGCTGTGCGAAACCCCGGACCACCAAGGAGCTCCTCGACATCGCCACCAATCACGCCTCCGGCGAGGAGGCCGTGGGGGCCATCTTCGAAAGGAAGACGGCCCACAAAACATCCAGCCTCGAGGTCAGCACCCCTCCCGACTATCCTGACAAAAGGAAGCGGAAGGGGAAGCAGGGCCGCGAAGGGCGAATGGTCGCCGCTGCCGACCGACCTGCCAAACAGCAGGCCCGGCAGACACCCGACCGCTTCAAAAAATTGATGGATAGTCCGTGTTCGAACCACGACTACCCCGTCAAACACAAGTATCGGGACTGCGAAGTCTTGAAGCGGTTTCTCTCCGGGAACCCCACGACGTCGCGGGGTAAGGGGAAGAAGCGCGACCCGGCACCCGACGCCGGGGCGAAGGGCGATGAGCCAGCCGACGAGTTCCCACAACTCGACGGTTGCCTCATGATCTTCGGAGGGGCAGAGTGCTACGCCGACAAGCGACGGCTAAAACTCGCCCACCGAGAGGTTCACACGGCTACCCCCGCCGTACCCTCCTACCTAAGGTGGTCGGAGTGCCCGATCGCCTTCGATCGGACCGACCACCCCGACCACATCCCGCACCCGGGACGCTACCCGCTCGTCGTCGACCCCATCGTGGGGACGAAGCGCCTGACCAAGGTGCTCATGGACGGCGGCAGCAGTCTCAACATCATGTATGTTGAGACCCTGGATGCCTTGGGGGTCCCTCGCTCCGCCCTCCGGCCGAGCAAGGCGCCTTTCCACGGTGTCGTCCCAGGCCAACAGGCCCACCCTCTCGGGCAGGTCGGCTTGCCCGTCACCTTTGGGAGCCCGGACAACTTCCGCACCGAGAGCCTCACTTTTGAGGTTGTGGACTTTCCCGGCTCCTACCACGCTATCTTGGGATGGCCATGCTACGCGAAGTTCATGGCGGTCCCCAGCTACACCTATCTCAAGCTGAAGATGCCAGGGCCGCAGGGTGTCATCACCGTGGCCACGTCTTTTTAGCTCGCTTATAGCTGGCGGGCGATTCTGGTAGCTGGCCGGCGGTCGCTTCGCTCGAGCTCGCCCAGCTCCAGGAGAAGGCCCCCGAATCCGCCCCCGACTCCGGCAAGTCGGGGCCAAGCTCCTTCAAGTCCGTGGAGGACACGAAGGAAGTCTGATTGATCCGAAGATCCCGCCAAGACCGTGCGGATCGGGGCGCCCTCAACGCCAAATAGGAAAGCGCGCTCGTCGACTTCCTCCGAGCAAACCGAGACGTCTTCGCTTGGAGACCCTCGGATATGCCGGGAGTTCCGAAGGAGGTCGTCGAGCATTCCTCGAACATCCGGCGGGATCGGACCTGTCGCCCAACGCCTGCGCCGTTTCGACAAAGAAAAGCGTCGGGCCATTGGGGAAGAGATCGCCAAACTTTTGGCCGCCGGCTTTGTAAGGGAGGTGCGTCACCCCGAGTGGCTCTCCAATCCCGTCCTTGTAAAGAAAAAGTCGGGGCAATGGAGAATGTGTGTTGACTACACGAGCCTCAATAAGGCCTGTCCAAAAGACCCATTCCCGTTACCTCGCATCGATCAGGTCGTGGACTCCACCGCCGGGTGCGAGTCCCTTTCTTTTTTAGATGCCTATTCGGGCTATCACCAGATTGCGATGAAGGAGTCCGACCAGCTCGCGACCTCCTTCATCACCCGTCTGGCGCTCGTCTTTGTTACGTCCACGATGCCTTTTGGTCCGAACGCAGCGCCACATACCGGGTGTATGCGGCGTGTTTTGAGACCAAATTGGTCAGAATATCGAAGCTTACGTCGACGACATCGTTGTCAAAACCAGGAAGGCCGATGCCCTCATCGCCGACCTGGAGGAGACTTTTGCGAACCTCCGACGGTTTCGCATAAAGCTCAACCCCGAGAAATGCGTCTTCGGGGTCCCCAAGGGCAAGCTGCTGGGATTCATCGTCTCCGAGCCCGGCATCGTAGCCAACCGTGATAAGATCTCCGCCATCACAAGGATGGGGCCAATCAACGATCTGAAGGGGGTCCAGAGGCTGATGGGGTGCCTCGCGGCACTAAGCCGCTTCGTATCCCGCCTCGGCGAGCGCGGGATACCACTCTACAAGCTGATGAAGAAGTCCGACCGCTTCTACTGGACTCCACGGCTTCGTGAAGCTCTCAGTCGACTGAAAGCTTTCCTGACCTCGCCTCCGGTCCTGGTCGCCCCGAAGCCACAGGAGCCCTTGCTCCTCTACATCGCCGCCACGACTCAGGTCGTCAGCGCGGCGCTCGTTGTGGAGCGAGCGGAGGAAGGCCGCGTCTTCAAGGTGCAGAGACCGGTCTACTTCGTCAGCGAGGTACTCTCCGAAACAAAGGTCCGATACCCCCAAATACAGAAGCTGCTGTACTCAGTGCTCATTACCAAGAGGAAGCTCGCTCATTACTTCGATCGACACCCCATCTCCGTGGTAACCTCCTCACCGCTCGGAGAAGTCGTCCACAACCGCGACGCCACCGGAAGAATCGCCAAGTGGGCTCTCGAGCTCAACGGCCTCGACGTATCGTACGTCCCCCGGACGGCGGTCAAGTCGCAGGTCTTGGCGGACTTCGTCGCCGAGTGGACTGAGGCGCAAGTCCCCACGGTGGTCGAGGACCCAGAGTACTGGACGATGTACTTCGACGGATCCTACACCAAGAACGGAGCCGGCGCGGGGGTCGTTATCATCTCCCCACTCGGCAACAAGCTCCAGTACGCCATCCGTCTGCTCTTCGACGCCACCAACAATGTCGCCGAGTACGAAGCCCTCGTCAACGGCCTTGGATCGCCGCCGACACTGGCGCACGCGTCGGCTCTACGTTCACGGCGACTCTAAGTTGGTCGTCGACCAAGTGATGAAAGCCACCGAGCCCCGCGACGCTCGGATGGCCGCCTACTGCCTGGAGGTCCGCAAGCTCGAGGAAAAGTTTAAGGGTTTCGAGCTCCATCACAGTTACCGGCGCTATAACAGCGAAGCCGACTCCCTCGCCAACCTCGCCTCCGGAAAAGGGCCGGTGCCCCCCGGAATCTTCGTCTCCGACCTCAGTAGACCATCAATCCGGTTGGACCCGAGTACCGAGGGCGCCACCGACCCCCAGAAGGCGGATGCTCCGACCGATTTTTTGGTCAGACGCTCACCCACCCGGGTCGGATTCGAGCGTCCTGAACATCGAGACCGACTAGAGACAGCCCTTCGTCGATCGGTTGACAGACGGGTCGCTCCCCGCCGATACCACCGAGGCTCGGCGCCTCGCCCGGCGGGCCAAATCTTTTGTCCTGGTCGACGACACCCTCTACAAAAGGAGCCCATCCGGAATCCTTCAGAAGTGCATCCCGGCCGACCAAGGGAAGCACCTTCTGCTCGACATCCACCACGGGGTCTGCGGGCACCATGCCGCGCCGCGATCCCTGGTGGGGAAGGCCTTCCGACAAGGTTTCTACTGGCCGACCGCCGTAGCGGACGCGACGCAAATCGTCCGCACCTGCGAAGGATGCCAATTCTTCGCCAGGCAGACACACCTGCCCGCGCAAGCCCTGCAGACAATCCCCATCACGTGGCCCTTCGCGGTTTGGGGGCTCGATCTGGTCGGGCCCTTCAGGAAGGCGCCCGGGGGCTTCACTCACTTACTCGTCGCCGTAGACAAATTCACCAAGTGGATAGAAGCCAAGCCGTTGGCGACGATCACATCGGCGCAGGCAGCAGGCTTCTTCCGCGACATTGTCTACCGCTTCGGGGTGCCCAACTCCATCATCACCGACAATGGGACGCAGTTCACGGGGAAGGAGTTCCTCGAGTTCTGTGACGACTTCAATATCCGAGTCGACTGGGCGGCAGTGGCGCACCCTCGCGCCAACGGCCAGGCCGAGCGGGCCAACGGCATGATCCTCCAAGGACTCAAGCCGCGAATCTTCAGTCGACTGAAGAAATCCGCGAGGTGATGGGCCACCGAGCTGCCTCCCGTTCTCTGGAGCCTACGAACCACGCCCGACGGCCGACCGGTTCACGCTTTTTCTTGGTATTCGAGCGGAGGCCGCCCTCCCGACCGACCTCGAGCACGGGCGCGCCAAGAGTGCAGAACTACAACGGCAAGACGGGCCGGAGGCACAAAGAAGATGACCTCGACCAACTCGACGAGGCGCGAGACGCCGTGATCTTCTGATTGGCCAAGTATCGGCGCGCCGCGCTACCATGACCGACGGGTTCGCGGCCGGTCGTTCGAAGTCGGCGACTTAGTGCTACGCCAAGTCCAGTCCGCGAAAGACAAGCACAAGCTCTCTCCGCCCTGGGAGGGCCCTTTCGCCATCGCAGAAATCCTTCGACCCGGCACCTTTCGTCTCAAAGACGCTGAAGGAAATCTCCTCGCAAACGCTTGGAACATAGAGAAGCTGAGAAGGTTCTATCCGTAGTCGGCCTCTCTCCTCTTTTGTACCATGCGAAAAACGCTTGAGCAAAGAAAGCTGCAGCAGTCGGACGACCGACCAAGTGGTTTTTCTCTCTCTCGAACCTCTCTCGTTTTGTCGATCCGGAGCACTACGACCTCCGCCCCGAAAGCAGAGGTCCCGAAGCAGTCCTCTTTTGGATCACGTATGGAAGGACGGGGGCAAGATCTCAACACACAAAAACAAGGAGCGAAAAGAGACGAAAGAGAAACACGGTCACTTTATTCATTTACAGGAGGAACATCAGCCCAACCCAAAAAGGAACCACTCGCCAAGGTCCCTTTACTCAGCAAAGGCGCGATACTCCTCCTGGTGTGTGCCCAGCCAGCCGAACGACGCGTGACGTCGCTCAGTCACTGCCCGGATCAGCGGCGCCCTCACCTCCCACAGCCGGGGAATGCCCGCAACGAGGATGCCGACTCGCCGCGCATCCCCGCGGCTTCGGCCTCGACCTCCG